>JAUMTR010000008.1:13569763-13641945 GCA_032270685.1 Microctenopoma stevenorrisi
ATATTAAAAAGTTCATTTGTTCAATGCTGGCCCGCGACTTTGTTCAAGTTTTACATTTTGGCCCACTGTGTATTTGACTTTGACACCCCTGATTTACTCGGTTACTATAAAAATAAATAGGGAAGACTAGGGAAGACAAAGGCAAGGAGTCTTGAAGAGAAAAAGAAAGGCAGCCAGATAACAGCAAAACTGCTGTACAAGAGATACAAAAATTAATGAAGCATATTTACATTAGGTGAATTTTGTCAGCACTCACTATACGTGCTAATTCCTTCCTGCTACCCTGGGGGCTAAGCCCCCCCTGGTCTTTTAGTCCTAGTGACATCCCTGGATCCAGTCCAAAGTCCGAACAGAAAGAAATCACAAACACTGGCAGCAGTCTTTATTTTTCTTTTAAATGTTCCATACATCTATAAAACACCTCAATCTCTTTTCCATGCTCCTCACTTTACATTTGCCTTGCTCTCTCCCATATAGACAGTATGCAATTTTGGTCCACTCAGTTCCTTTACATACTGAGAAACAGAGCCCAGACAGTAAAAGGAGACCCAACCAAACCCAATTAGATTGACAGAATTTGGGCTCAACCCAGCTTGGAGTCCCAGGTCAGGTCTTAGAAGTGAAATGAACACATGAGATCCTCCTAATGCAAAAAATATATTTTTTGCATTTTGGATGTTCCTTTATTTAAATTTGTTTTGTTTTTTTGGCTTCAGAAGTTAAGGAATTCATAAATATATAGTTTATATAATCTTTTATAAAAAAAAAGAGAAGCATACTTAAGAATAAATCTCTCATGTACCTCAGTGACAACCAATGTATAATATATTTATACATTGTTTGCAGGGCTATATCTCAAACCTATTTTACTTTAAAGCCATAAGCAATGTTGAAAACTGTTACATGGTGCATGTTTTCCAAAGCTTTGTCAAATGGATAGGACTTTCCATTCAAATTGAAATAATATTCTCACCTTAGCGGAATATTGATGTGTTGTATAAGTCATTGCACTAAAGAGGACTATACTTCAGACAACCAAAACAATGGAGCTAACCTGACAGAAATTAGGATCAAATGACTAAAAGCTGCAGCAAACATCTTTTCCTCCTAGTTAGGGGCGACACTGCATATTTTGATGCACAAACCTCAGCACGTTTGTTATTAGTTTGTTTTTTAGTATCTCGTTTGCAGATATACATCAGTGTAGCATGTACCAAAATGTAAAGACAACTACATAGAAGATGTTAATTGCAATGCCTGTAATGATGTATTAACATACACTAAAAAAATGGTGGTGAGTAAAATTGATAGATGCATAATCATTAGACGGAAAAAAATTTCAGGTGAGCCAAGATTTAGTTTTCAAATTTGGAGCTCAAATAAAATTAAGTTTCCAGATTATGTTTTTACCTGCTTTATATTCATATATATATGTATTTATTGTTAGAAAGCAGCATTCCTGAAAAGAAAAGAAAGCTTATTATATGTGTGTGTTACATGTGTTTTCCTGCAAAGAGTCCGCAAGCTTTGACAAGGTGTTAAATGCTGCTTGAAAAAGTGACTCCTAGCCTGATTCTATATGACACGGTTGGCTTACTAGAGTCGACAACTCACTATGCATTTACTTTGAGATTAAAACGTTATCAACACCCTGGTGTCTGTGGAATGAAGGTGATTAGAAGACATAGTACAAACACTTCCATTTTGACTTTAGAAACCTTACCTCCACCTATTTGTAGCCCCACAAATCTATCACAGGAGGGGATCAGCTGAGGGAAATGTGTATTTCATTTCAGTTGATGTCCCCATTATTAATGGCCAGCCATCCAGAGAGAATGAAATGATTGATTTTTGTCATCCTGAATAAGGATAATTGAATGGAAGCTAAATCTTCCATGAGGAGGACATGGAAGAGGAGTAGCAGGAGAAGGGGGAGTGAAGGGAGCTTAGCTTTCCTTGCACGTCTGGCTAGACGGAAACTCAGCAAACCTGTGCGACAGTAACAGGGGAAAAAGAATAGTCTGTGTGTGTGTGTGTGTGAGACTGAGAATAACAGCTTGTGTGTGTGTGCCTGGACACTCCACGTGCACGTACGTGTTCACTTATACTTTGCTTCTAAGGTTACCTAATGAAATATTGATGGGAGATGTGGGAAGTGCGGGGGCTGGGTTGGCTGGGGGTTGGCGGTGGCGGTGTTAGAACTGTAACTGCTGCTTCCTGTAGCTTGGGACATCTCTGTCACTCTGGATCTCAGTGAGACAGACCTGCCCTAATTTAATCTGACTTTGAATGAGCCTGTATCACAGGAGGTAAAAAATGTGGACGTATCCCACTGCAAAGAGAGAGAGAGAGAGAGAGAGAGGGAGGTGGAGAGACAGTAAAAAGGTGATGATAAAATAAACAGCCAAAGCATTTTAAATGCATCATATTCAATATTTAACAACGTCTGTCAAAGATGTCTAATATATATTTTGAATGTGACAGAACAATGAGCTCACTGTATACACAACACAATGCCGCTCAGACTATTATATTGTTTGACTGATGTTGTACTGCAAGTGCGACTCCGCTAATGGACTGAGATACATCTCGAGATTCCTTTCATGATTAGATGCAGCGTTGCAGCTTCTCGGGGAAAGACAACAAACTGTGAGTTGTGTGACAGTGACAAGGTGCTCTACAGAGTGGATGCTACATAATTACCTGCCTCTGACACCATTTAGTGTGTCCATCTCAGCACAAAACCTAAGTTAGAGGTCTTTTAATAACTATGAGTCAGATTAGTCTTTGCTCTGCGGTCTATAAAGGCAATGGGTTTTCCTACTAACAATCTTTCATCTCACACGATGACCGGTGAGAACATGATCTGTTTTTATTCTTTAAAGACAATAGAAATGTAAAATCCAAGGAGAAGTCACTGGACTCATAAGTAGACATTCAATTAAGCTGAAAATGACATTTTGTTATTCAGGCAATCGAACTTCATTTCGCCAGCCATTTTTTCCAGTGTTTTGTGTATTTTCCAGGTTCTTGGTTTCACTGTGTCTAAATAACTTCACAAATGAGGGTGCGTGTGCCAACAGTTAGTGAGTTCCAAGGAAGAGCTGGGAGTTCAACCAACGGTTACTGAGACGTTTTAATATGTTCAAAATTCAGCAAATGCAGTGCACAGTTTTAACTGAAATTAGTCGCTATGGACAAGCCAAAAACTGTCCTGAATGACATCCACAATAATTACACAGCAAGTCATATGCAACTGCCAAACTAAATGAGACACATGCTTGCAAAATGTGAACATGGTGTTTTGATTTGTTTGGCAGCCTCAAATGCCAAAAAGTCATCTCAGCACTTATCTTTGCGGCAGAGATATCTAAATGTGCCAACCTGAGCAAAATTAGGTCTGTGGGGAATGAGAGTGATTTTTATCATTTTGCTTGTAGCAAGCATTTGGAATAATCTGCTAAAAATCTACCAGTACAAAGATTTTTCATATTCCATTCTCAAGTGCTTTTCTATCTTAGCAAGCCAAATTCAAGAGCCTTTTAAGCCTCTCTTCAAAATAAACATATCTAGCTCATCCATTTTCACTCACATATAAGACTTTTTTTTATGAACCAATACAAGAAAAATAGAATAATAGTTTATATTTGTCGTGTCTTTTATCAGAACAACGGTAAACACTATGTTTTCTCCTTGCTATCGCTGCTAACATGATGAAGGCTAGTGTGCACTAATCTTGTAAAGTCAACCTTTTAAAAGGGAAAGGCAACGGATGGGGCTGCAAGAAAAAGGTCCAGACGGACAGCTATGTACAGGATTGTATCCGCTCTGGGAGCTGCCCCTGTCCATATCCAATGTAAGGTTATAGGAATATCATAATCCCTCCTCTGAGCTCCTTTGCGCGGAAGATGATGACTAAATTTCCAGTGTCTTATCACACACTTCCAGACTGGAACTAGTACAGGGGGTTGTGAGGGAGGAACCCAGCATGAAAAGTGCTGGGGATGAGATGATCAGATTAGCGGTGGCTATTGGATTTGTTTGTGGTGGTTGCAATCGGAGCAAAGCAGGCGTTGTTCAAAATGCCCATGGAGATGCAAAGCCTCCACCGATCCTTTCAGCCACAAAAAAATAAATAAATATTCTTCTTGGGGATTTTTCAGGAGTGTAATGTGGGGTTCTCCTGCCGGGGTAGGTGGGAGTCGAGTTAGGGGAAACAAATTTAACACTTCAGGGGCTTGGAGAGGGAGGGGGGTTGTGTATTTTATCAGGTGGGTGGATGCTTCACGCAGTGAGACAAGTGGGATTGACTGGCGGTATTCAGCAGGACGCGGGGCTGGTTGAGTGTTGATGGCTGCCTGCAAGGCAGAGGCTGTGGCGGTAGGCTCTTCAGAAACCTCACCTGAGGCACAGCGAGGCATTGTGGATTCAGGAGCATCTCCTACACCATGTGAGGGGCTGGAGTGGGGAGGAGACACCATGCAACCACAGACTGCCTCGGAGGAAGGCTGAGGAAGTGGGGGCTGGAGGATAGCAAAGAGTTGGCTGATGCAGGGATGAGCCTCCCAAAACCCAGATAAAAGAGCCCGAGAAAATATGTCATTGTTCAATTAGACAGCAAAGAGATCCAAGTAAAGAGATATTTCGTATAGAAAATATGCCTTAATGGTTTCAATGGAGGTATCAATCACTGTAATGACTGTGGGATAGATTCTTAATGATGATGAAGTAAATACTATACACTGTATTGAAGAATTGAGGTTATTTCAGGGGGAATTACTGCTGGTGTCCTGGGAATAGCTTCCTTTTGAGGAGTCAGTCTGAAGCAAGAGAAATCCTGCCCCCAAACTGTAATTTAGTGTCTAAAGAATGGTATTTTAATGTATGTGATATATTTTGGGAATTTCTAAGTATAAAGTGTATGTATAATATTATAATTTACATCACCATGGTCTATAACAAGGCTGCTGAGCAGTCAGTGTCAGATCACATCTATTAGATCCAAATGCATAACTCCCTTAAGAATTCCACCCTAGCAGGCAATTTTCCCACGTGTTTAATTTTGTTAAGTGACGCAAACAGATGTCAATACTGGTCTGTACCACTTACCTTAAATACCTCGTTCAGACAGGAGACAAAGACACAGCTTGGCTTATTTGACATAATACAGGAGTGCACTTTGTACCCCTAAGCCAGGTCATTTCAATAGAGAGAAAGACACTGAGTCAGCTCGGCGAGACAATGTCGATAAGGTAATGGCACTAATCAATAACAAAGATTTGGACCAGATCTTAATTAAAGAAACAACTGCTGATACAAATGATGTTTTCAATGTATTGATATTGTGAGGGGCAAAGGGTTGGTTGACTGTTCCAGAGCAGCTGATCAATGTACTTAACATTAGCATTCCTTTTCATCATGTACCAAGATCACTTAATTCTCCCACTCGTTCTCTTACGCTATCACTCTCTCGCTCTCTTTCTTTCTAAACACCTTCTCAGTACCATCCTCAGACAACTCCCTCCCCCACCTTACAAGGTGAACTTGAAGGTCTGCAAGGCTGCGCTTTTATGTGTCTCAACTTCCTGTGGTTATTGTGTGTTAAACCAAAGGAAAATCAAAGGAGCTCTTAAACCAAAAACAGGATTGTGGCATCAAGTGTATGAAAATCAATTGTCTTTCACACAGAGAGGTATACTCATTTAACTACACCATGCTAATCTTTGGGAAAAGCTATTCATCTTTCTTCAATATTCAGGTTACTGATGTCACATCATTGAAAAGGGATTTCTGGATTACTCATATGGAATTTTATCGTTCCTTTGTAATGCTCCCTTGTGTATTGTTCTTGGGAAGAACACGTTGAAAGGAAGAGCTTGTCATGACTTAGAAAAATGAACAAAAACAAACCTCCACATTGTAAACTCCTTATGCAGAAACCAAGACAAGTCTCTGTTGTTTCCAGGCAACATGAAAAAAAAAAAACATCAGACGCTATTGTCTCTTGTGAATGGTAAAACAATAATTATTAAAAAGGAAGCTGAATTGATGGAGCCCATTAAAGCTACCACAAAAGTCTCCAGAGGCCTAGCAGCACAAATAGTCCAAAGTCAATAGTGTGATTCCCCAGGTATCTCTGACTAGTACCTAGTTTAAAGAGACATCAATCTCTTTAAACTGGGATGTCAGTTCCCTGCTAATGAAGCTATAACCAATCAATATTCAGGATACCACTACTACCTTAAATGAAGTACTAATGCTCGTCAGGATTGTACCTTATGGGTTTCCCGCATAAAAGTTTTAACTAGGCAGAGCCATGCCAGTATGTGACAGCTTCTTACTGTAACATGGCTAAATGATCATTCTGTGTTTCAAATGAACTTTAGTGGCTGCAGATAAACCACCCTCTAGATCACACTGATTCACAGTGGTGTGAAAGGTAACGTAATGTATAATAATATCAACTGGTAAGAACATGTGCAGTATTTTCTGTCTTCATAATACTGGAACAAAGTTTACAGGCAAATTTATATTGTTAGTATTCATAATTTCAGCCTTACAGTAAGTGCACCAAATTCAAAGAAAATGTATGCATGACTGCTTTACTGTACATTCTATCCAACAGCAGTCCTATTCAAGCTTTTTCTCTGATTCTTTTATTTTATGCATCGCATGTTAATGCTACTGAAAATTTTATCATTGCGTTCCATTATCCTAATGCATGTAATATGTGAAAGCCCCTTAAATCATGTATTAGGGCATTGTGCTATGTAAAACAGACTGAATTAAATTATTTTGGGGATAACAAGGGAGCTCGTCTTTGACCTCATCTGAAGCTTTCAAAAAAAAAAAAAAACACAGCAAAAGTGTTTTAGTGTGCATTTCAGAACATTGTATAAAGTCTAAGAGTCTATAGAAACTAAAATCATATATTTGCTTTTTCTACTGTATTAAGATTCACTTAATACATATTTAATGGAGCCTGGTATGTTGGGATGTGGTTTACAGTCTGCACACAAGCCTGTCTCCTTTCAGACAAAAAAAAACAAAAAATAAATAAATAACACAGGTTCACATTTTCCTCCAAATTGAATATTCTGCACGTAGCAACAAAACAATGAGATTAAAGCAGCCACAGCTTTATTGAAATCAATTGCACTGCACAGTAAAGCACTGAAGACAGTGTAGTGGATGTAGTAGCTCAATCATTACCAGTTAATAAGTGAGCCAGGTGTGGACGAGGATTGACTGACATCCTAATACTGAAATAATTTTCACTTTTTCACCACCTTCCTCACAGACAGGGAATTCGTATTATCACATCAAAGGCTTCCTTTAAAATGGGTATAAAAATCATTTAAACAGACAGTGGAGGTGATTATTCAGACTAGGTTATTTGCTCGGGTGTGTATGTAATATGGCATCGTCGCCAAGACAACTTCATTTCCCACTAAATTGCTGTCTGTCAGCAGAATAAGTAAATTTGCCACTGCTTTATCAGCATCATTGTGTCAAGTTAGGAGAATACATCAAACAGTCAATCTGATCAACAGGAAATGAACACACAGTGAATAATACAATGACTGAAAGGATTGTGGATTGGTCTGTTGATATGCCGAATGTAAATTTCCCCCCAGTGTCTTTCTCTTAAAAGCATAAAAAAGCTCTAGTATTCCACTGAAATGCTGGCTTATCATTGTGGCTCTATGACTGTATTTATTGCCTGTTACCCAGGTTGACAGGTAAATTGAAAATGTAAAATAAGTCTGAACCTTAAGACTCACATGAGAGTTTACACAGGTAAAGTATAAGTCAGCTAAGTTGGATCACCCATGTTGGGTGGTTTTCCTGAGGCCAGAGCTTATTTGTTTATTACTTATTCATTCTTTGGCTAATGCTGAAATGTTATATTTCTATTTATTATGTTTATATATAATTATAGTTTTAATCAGAAAAAAGTCCACAACAATCTAAACAATTTCAAAAGAAATACTATCTACCAAGGTCATTTTTGCATGCTTCTACATTTCATTTTCTACTTTTTCCTGGAGCTGCCTTTAAAGGCAGCTGGTGCTCGCAGTGCGAAGGAAGCACATGTTATATTGTTTTAGTATAGGTTTTTGCTAATATTGTAGTATACCTTAATCATAAAATAATAAAGATACTAAATAAATCATTACCACACTCTTGGTAGGTCTAGGTTAGAAAAGCACCACTTTGGTTAGGGTTAGAGAAATTTTAGAAGCGATATGTGTTCTCCATTATCTCAGCCCACCATCTTTCCCTGATCACCTGATTTACCAGTGATTAACTAGTGGTATGACTGTGTAAATGTATTTGCACGTGTCATTTATGTTAACTGTGAACAAAAATGACATTAACACAGATGTTGTGCTGCAAAACATGTTTTTGGGAAAAGAGAAAAGAAACATGTTGAAAAGCAAACATTTGGAGGTAAAAACACAAAATGTTGCTTGTGTACATTCAATTGATATGTTATGTATCAGCATATTTGCGACTTGTCATTTATCTTACTTGTGAACATGTCTTCGTTATGTGAATGAGAAATGTACTGGAACTGGGTTACATGTACATTGTTCACAAAAACATTGGCTTAGTTGTACAGAAATGTAATTATATAGACAACATATAAAAATATACTGTTTCCTGACATTAAATCACCTTTTTTATAATTGTAATAATCACCAGAAGATTGGAAGAAAGAAAAAGAGAGAGAGAGACAGTGAGAGAAAAAAGGGTAATGGAGTTTTGAGGTCTTTTGTGAAGCTGATATTGTCTCTTAGTTCGATGTTTGCCTTCAGGATAAAAAGAGCTTCTCTGAAGTAACAATATACACCAAAATAAAGAATCGAGCTTGAAAGAAAAAGGGACAACAGCAATAACGGAACAATACTGCACAATGGCAGGTATTTAACTGCCTTAGGAGAAGAGGGATGGGTTTACGGTCATGTCTCCCAGAATAACGCCACACAACTAAGGTCACAAGGAATGTTTCCTGGCTTTTCAAAACCTGCCTGGGTTCATTATATTTTGAGGGGATCAGGCAAGAGATTCATGAGGAGCGGTTTAACCCCCTCAATTAGTCCAAGTCCCTCTGAGGCATTCTCTATCTTGTGTTGATACATGAAGCTACGGTGACAAACTTGGCCTTGGGTTAGGTGATTTAACTCCAAAGTGAGTTCAAAGCACTCTTGTTAAACTTGGAACACAATCCTACTCTGCCAAAGGTATAGACAGGCAGCGATGACCAGAAGCTGTATTAAAACATCTGAAAACTATAGAAAGACAAGGATGAGGGCATCACATCACCGCTGTCCCTGAGTGTTTAACAGACACCAGTGACTGTATGACAATGACTTTGCATGAAAGGTAAATCAAAACCCAAAATTACACATTTTTGATGATATACAACAATTAGGTCCATTAAGTACAAATTTATTAAACCATACATCAACTGAGGCATAAGTGTACGCTTTAGTTGATACTAGATTTCATACATACACAGCACAAATAGAGTTTTACTGTAATGTGCCCAGAGTCTGGAAAGCTGAAGATCATGTTCCACTCTTGGTTTTCAGCCCCACAAGTAGAGCGTAAATTCAATACTATTAAAGCATAGTATTAATTCAAGATGGCAGCATGACATTACAGCAGACTAAGGAACAGTAAATTAAACACTGTTTGTTCTCTGAGCTTTCGGGTCAGTTGATTTGTTGAATTGGGCAGACATTTTGCTTACAGTTAGTTTCGTGAGTGTTTTGCAGTTGTTACAGTGGGCATTCATAATATGAAGTTATTTCACCTCACATAAATACAAATACAGCTTTCGTATTTTATGTTGTCAAACAAAATAGCCTTTGTTCATTTTTCAAGGCAGACATAAGTTATCTAGATAATGGTGGCTGCTGGGTTTACAGGATGTTTCAAGACTGTAAACAGAGGTCTGTTTTTTAATATGCTGCCAGAATTAGTTGAGTGACAGTTTTTTCTATTAATTTATCATTGAGCACAATTACTCCCACACATTAACAATATTGGTGGTCGAGAAGAAAAGTTATTTGGGTCACTTGGTGTCCTTGTTGTACAGTGTACAGTGTTGTAAGCTTATATAAGACCACTTTGCACTCATCTCTCCATAACAAAAAGATTAAACAATTCCTCACTTCCACAGGAACTGGCCCAAGTCCAATCCCATTTTTTTCCTTCAGCATGACTCTAAATGCTGAATAGAGTTGTCAGACTTTTGCCATTCAAAAGTGCTCCTTGGTTATCTATATCTCAAAAGCTTTCTACTCATCAGTGAGTAATTTCAGACTGTTCCAAGATGATATGTGAGTAAATAAGAATCATCGCCTGCAGCAAGTGAAGGAAGGTGTGGAAAAATATCTATCTATCTATATATATATATATATATATATATATAAACACAAATACACATAAATGGGTGCAGAGAAGGCTGCAAGGAAGATAAATAAGACAGATACTTTGTTTCATTGTCAGTGGCACTCCAGGGTTATTTGAAGCACTTATTTATGCACTGTAAGCAGAACAATACTGGCGAGCAGAAATGATTAAATACAGACTCTTCAAGCTATAGACATCTCATTGTGGTGGGCCCTGGCTTGCCACTGGGCCAGCTTGATAAAAGCACTATGAGCTGATAGCTGATACAATTTGCCAGCCGATTTGAATGGAAAAGGCTGGGAGGAAGGGGCGGCAGCTCAGTTGGCCTGTCGCTGACAGCCTGTATAAGCTATAATAAAATCATTAGAATGTAAATGCTTTATTGCAAAATAAGAGCCTCAAGCTAGGTTGACATTATCTGCTGCGGCTCGAATGAAAGCGACGATTAGCATTCCCTGATTCAATGATAGAAGCAACTTATCTTTATTAAAATTTTTCAAATGGAGTCTTCATTTTTCATGATTGAGTTTTAAGCAAATGTAATATCCAGTTCAGTTTGTGTATGAAATGGGTGGAGGCGGGAGCAAGATGCCCCAGAAATAATTAGTGTACACATTTCTTCCCTACATGTGTTTCATAACCAACAAATTGGATTTCTTATTTGACGTGTCACTATCTAATACATTTGCATGAAAATATGGGGCCGAGTTTACAGAATAATTACTGAAAGTGTACACCTCTTTAACATGTGTCTCATAAGAATGAAATTTGATTTGTTTGAATGTGACTATCATGGTGTTGCCAAATAATTGTTGCAGAATATGAGGGTAAGACACTTACTTGATTTCGATGTTCATATTCGTGACACGCACACATTTTTTCAGCTGGGTCTTTATGTGGGCCATTGTTTAGTGGGCAGACAGTCAATTCTTATGCAAATAGCCCGGTACTGAGTGTGGGATATAATATGCTGTAGATCAAATGTCACGCTGGGAGTAAGAGTCTGTGTGATATAAAAACGGCTGACTTACATATTGTTCTGTAATATATTCTTTCTAATTTGATATTTCTATTTAATCTGGCAGATGTAATTCCCCCTAAATGTACAGCTATACAGCAAAAGTGGCGACACACAAGATACTCTCTAAGTTGTTTACAACACCTTTGTACAGTTAGTGTTTGATGGAACAGATCAGCTTGAAACATATCAGAGCTCTGTAGACCTGACATATTTGGGATTAATAAAGTGTTTTGAATCTTGAATATTTACTTGCTGTCATTCAGATTTGTTGTCCCTAAACCTGGCTTATCTCTTCATCTATTTGTAATATAATAATACTAAAGTCTGTGTTGAGGGTGAATTGTTGACGAACAATTTCAGGCTTGCATGTACATACTCATGAGCAGTCAATGAGGAAAAAAGGTTTCAATTTGTGAAATAAAATTACAGAAATGCAGTAAAAACATACTAATTATATAAATAATTTTCATAATTGACTGTAAACAAGAGTGCTGATTAATCAAAACTTTAAGTGACTGGAATCTTGTATTTGCTACTTCAGGTCCTTGGAGGGGAACCATTTAGCTGTCCCCTGTGAACTTAAGGACATGCCTCTGGGGTAGCCTGAAGCTCAAAACAGGACCAAAACAGCACAATGCTAACAGAGCCAACAAGATTCTTTCCACACTGACAAGACAACGTGTTGGTATCAAATGCAGCCAACGTCACGGTTTTAAGATGAGTGCTCCAGAGTGGTATTGTTAAGAGCTCAGGGTAGTACTACACAATGCAGTTGTTATGGTGCACCTAGAGGATTTGCAGTAGAGTTCATGTGCCCACTCATATAGCAATCACCAGGTCATACATCTTGTGGAGTAAATTCAAAATCCCAGACCTCTGCCCCATTCATCGAAGACAAAAGTGGGGGACACAAATTGGTCCGAAAATACAGTGTAAAAAGAAAAGCTTACATTAAGCTCAAGGGGACTCGAGGGACCTGGGCCAATCACTGTATGCGAAGAAGAATGGTGGTGGAGCTAGGGACCAGGCACCAGTAGATAAATCACTGCCATCATGCAGATTTACTGTGTTAGAGTGAAAAGATAAATGTGTAAAAGGGGTGTGTGTCAGAACCCATGGTGCAGGGCCACACCGTAATGCTTGGTCAGTAATTGAACTTTGCTATAATTATCCTGAGGAGATAATATTAACTTATAGTCTTTGCGTGAGAAAGAAGCTGGTCCATAATTCATTTGCAGGATAAGCTGATGGTGCTGGATGGCACTCTCTCTCTCTCTCACACAGTCTCTTTCTCTCTTTCTTCGCCTGCATTGTGTTACTGAAATATGACGGCTCCATTTTTATCCTGTCACAATGACAACTGAAGGGCTTATTTTCCTGTGGCCCCGGGGGATGATGAAATAGTAAGCAAACATTCTTTCTAAGGAGGAGAAGGGTGCTCCATCATAGTGGCTGGGGCCGCCACCGCCACTTGTGTTGTGTGGCAATAACATGAGGTTATGGGATACAATACACTTAGCCTCCTCCTCTCGATACAGAGGGGCCTGTGAATGTGGTGCACTTGCACTTCTTCGCAGGTTGCTTTTAGCAGTTCCCAACACCACGTTCCCTTCGTAAAGTGTTCCATTAGGTGAGTCTTTCTTCAGATTTTCTATTGTAGTTTAGTTTTGATTGGGGTTACGTCATTGTTTAGCATTTTAAAATGAGTACACTCACGGGTGGCGGCCTTGTGTTTTTACAAGGAGTATGACATTTGTCTCGACAGATCTACATGTGTCTTTTATCACTTTTCTATTTCACAAACTCACTGGAAATTAGTCATATGTCTATTTTCCATGTTAAAATTGATGTCAAGGCCAAGGCTTGCTGATTTATTGAGAGGTAACTTGTAAAGACCTGACACCAATGGGCCCATTATTTACACCAAGCAGCACTCCTTCAGCCTCAGCCACTGTAAGCGAAGGTTTCAGGGCAAGGTTGCGACATTTACAACAGGTCAAAATAACACTGCCACCCAACACTCGCTGTCTGACAATATACCATTCATCTCATTTGAATAATGAGCAATATTGATTGACATTAGCTGAAGAAATGAGGCTGCAGGCAGCTGAGGGGGCTGAACACTGTCAGCTCCTATTTTCCCAGCCAGTTTGTTAACCAAGTGTGTGAAGCAGTGGCAGCAATAACAGCGATAAGAGCATTCTTCCAGCTGTGGTGTTGCTACTCCGGAGTAAACACTGTCAGGCCCCAGTTTATCACAATTCTAACTGGATTTATACAAAGAGCGACAACAGGAGCTTGAACAGATATCTGATGGCAACAATCCAACATTGTAACAGCTCTCATTGTGCGTCGTTTCCATTATCTCTATTCAAAGACGTTATTTTGAATTATAAATACACAGCCTTAATCCTCATTACTCCATCTTACCGTCTGTGGAATATGGCAGCCCGCTGGAACACCCACCTAGGTGTCTTGTCAAGTCACTGCCAGCGGGGGCTTTTGTCTGCGTGCTGTAAAGAGAAATGACAGAGTAATGTGATTTACAGGCGATCGCTTCAGCTCAATTAAATTAAGCCCCCAATAATCCATGATGGATGCACACCTACGCCAGTCATTAGGATTCTAAACAAAATACCGGCTTATCGTATCGCGGCACCATGGAGGGAACACACCCTTTAATAGATGTGCTGATTCATTTAGTCATTTATGTCACAGTGTGTAATGCATCTGATGTCTGTTAGCTGCTAATGACTGGTGAGCTCCTCAAAACGCCTGTTTCCCAAATCCAGGAAAAACTGTGCAGGAGACAAACCACAAGCCCACTAAGTGTCAAAGGCAATACTAAATCAAGGGCTTTAGAATTTAATTCCACCACTGAGAACATTTGAATGTGACTGTGAAAATAAAAGGACACCAATAATCTCGTCTACAAGTTAATGTGCAAAGTAAAGCATTCCTTGCATCTCTCCCTTTCTTTTGGGTGAAATGTGGAGAAGTCATTCAAACATAGCAAAAGAGGACGCCAGTCCACTCAGAAAATACTCGGCCACTACATTTTGATTGACAGTGTCATATTTGTAAGAGGGTTATGAACCACAAAACAAGGGTTAAAGGGAAATTGACCCAGCAGTTGACGGGTGACTGATACATTGAGCTGGAGGTCTTTAATCTTGCTGGTGAGCTTACATGAAGCTTATATAACAAATTACAATGCCTACAGGGCAATACATCACCTGATGGATCTCCTTGTGCTTTTCTGTCCTCTCTCCTTCATCTTTTCTGCACAGAGACCTGGTGTATTCACTGGAATATAGGTTACAGGTACAGTGTTCTCTGAATATGATCAAGATGGATGATCTGTCAAGACGGACTAAATTGTAATGCAGTATTTAGAGAATAATACTGCAGTTGCACGTTATCAGCGGCTATTTATCAAAGCATGGTATAAAAAAAACACTATTTTAAGAGTTATTACTGAAGAGTTATTGACTGACTGACTGTTAAAGCAAAACGGTTAAATATAAACATTAAATAAGAAAAAAACTGAAAGAGTTTAAATGTCGTTAAACATATTTTTTCTTTGTGTGTCTTGTAGTATTTTTTTTAGATTAATTCCTCTTACCTCGTGTCTTTTGACTTTTTTCTTAGTTTTTTTTTTTAAAGGCATAAAGTTACTACGATGAATCCGAGTCACTGTGACGTGATTCTCAACCAAAATACCAGACGGTACATTAGCCATCCTGGTTCCAACATCGTCATTTCCTTTCTGAATCCCTTGCATCAGACACGGAGATATACTCTGTTGATAACAGAGACCCCAGCTGCACCTGGAGAAGGATAAAATGTATGACTTCTCCGATAAGCACACAAGTAGAACAACACTGTCCAGGTGCAGATTACCGGTGAGGCATAAGCACTGTCTTGGTATGCAGAAAGAGACAGATTCTGCTGATAGCTCTGCAAAAAAGATTCAACTTTAGCACCCCAGCTTTAGATGTATCCCACCGTTCTGATCTACTCAGACTAGTGTAAGGTCGGAGGTCATCATAATTGCTCACTGCACTTCAGTTCAAGATGTACTGTCAGGATGTCGAGTTTTGATCACTGATAATGCATTGCTCTCAAAGATCACAAATCTTTGTGCACTCTAAAACTCTGTAATTACACCCAGCTCACAGATTCCAAGCTTCACAGTTATTGCGTCAAGGAAAAGAGAAAACGGATACCGCAAAAGACGTTTAACTCTACTCACAGCTCAGCAAAGGTTAGAAAGGGTGTGAAGACTTTAGCTCTCATGATCCATACTCCCAGAACATCTTTGAACAGAAGTTCTGATCTTGGATCACATTCATTGAAACAGTAATTGGTGGTCCTGGTTCAAGGAGTGTGCAGTCAGAACTCCTACTAGTGAATTAAGTTGTCTGAAGTAGCTCTAGCAAAATGACTCTTTAGGTCTCGTTCATGTCCATTTTTAAGTGCAAGAGAGAAGCATCTTACATTTTGGTAAACTGTAAATAAAAACAATAATTTTCTGTAAATGTTTTTATGTGTTCGAATCAGTGAGAAAATATCTGATGGTATGTTATTAATTCTTTACTAAAAAAAGAGTACTAGCATACACTAAGGCAATATGTTAATGGAATCAGGCATTCATTAAAGTTTCTTGCCATCTACAGAACTATGTTTCTCATTTAAGACGTGTGTATGCTAGTGTGTGCACCAAATGGCTGTCTGCAACTCTTCATTGAGGATATCAAAATGTCAACGAATAAAACAATAAGTCTCTAAATAGGCATCAATTCCTAGGTCTCAATAAATCTTTATATATATATATATATATATAGCTACTTTATATGCTTGTGTGTGTTTACAGTACTGGCAGCAGGAACTTGTGTGATTAAGCATTGTAAGAAAAAATTAGGACAAATGCTAAATAATCATTATTATCTCAACATGTATCATAAGATATATTTTTTCTTTTCGAATAAAACAACAAATGTGTTTAATTCAATGCCAATAAATCTACTGAAATGTGAAATATTTAAATTTTTTCCAAGGCTGTGCATTTTGCAACAATATTATTATAGTCTGCAGACAAAGCACCGCATCTCTTGAGACCAAATCCCTCTCCCACCCAAGTGCATGGAATCCCTGGACCATCTCTCTTACCCCCGTCTCTCAACAGCTTTTGAGAGGTCTAAGTATAAAATAGCGAGGTGCACTAACAGTATCTGTCCATTGCAGGATACATATAGAGGGTACGTGAGGAGGCTCAAGTAAGAACTTGCATCAATCTGTCACTCACTTCCCTTGGGGTGATAAGAGAAATTCCAACAGAAAGATAACGCTGGACATTCAACTTAATTCTGAAGGAAGAACTTTTCATCAGTAGGTCACATATTAGCTTTCAGAAAAACTGAGTGCTGTGAGTGTATTTCCCCCCCCCCCCCCCCTTGTCCATTTTCTGCTAGCATTGCGCAGTCCAGGTACGAGGATAACATTGTGAACCCGAGTTCTTACAATTTCATAGCAGACATGTAGTTTTGAAATCTGGTGTTCTTTTTTTTATTATAATAACCACCGTGTTTCCTCACTTAAAATAAACTTATTCGATAGCACACTGACCAGATCTGTGGTTGTATCTCCTGTTGGGCCAAAACTTTACAAAGAGTGAAAGGAGCTTTGAGGTCAACCAAATTCCCTTTTAGGCTACGCTTGGTTTTCATTAAATCTGTTTGACGATCTGAAATAACACATTACAGAACAGAAGTTGTTTTGATTGTCATTTTTGCAGATGAGAAATTGTTTTAGTCAGCTGAAGTAAGTCCATGTAATTTTGCAAGCTGTGGGAACTAAGGCGTGGTATTTTTGTGAAAACCAAACCCAGATTCCTGTAGAAGCAGGAGTTCTGCAGCAAAAGGGAGGATATTGGATCACTAATTTGGGCATACATGGCTCTGGTTAAAGTTCAAAATGTCAACTAAATAGATTTCATGAGGCACAGATGGCAGCAAATTAAGTGCTAATCATTCACAAATCCCACTGAGTCACACATATTATCCCAAAGACATGGAAGTCCTCACAACTAAATAGTTACTCTGCATGTTTTTGTTTGTTTGTTTCCATGAAATTAACATTGTCTCATTTCAGCTAAGAATAGTTAAAAGGTCATGCACTGTACAACAATAAACGGAACACACTGAGCTATAGGATGCTGTTCGTATGTGCATCACATCAATATTTTTTGCCAATTCCAGGATTCATATTTTTCTGCACACACACAGTGAATAAATGTTTGACATCATCTCAAATGCAAACCAGAAAAAAAAGTCTGCAAATCCATTCCTGAGTAGCCATAAGATGCATTTTGCTACAGTAAGACTCTGCAAACAAAAATAAGGCAGTGAGAAAAAACTGACATTGTCATGCGGAAGGTAAGTCATTCCATACAGAGACAATTGATTAGCTTCATAGTGCAGCAATAGGCCTTACTCAGCTGGGGTGGTGTGTAAGTGCTAGTCTGGCTGTTTTTTAGAAGGATCATATGGATCAATACGACATGGCACATTTAGGAGACCCCTGCACCATACCCTGGGACTAGAAAGGCAAGAGTGGAGTGCTTCGCTGCACCATCACCACCACCACCCTACTCTTCTTGCTGATTGGAAGGGGGTTGGGGTGTTAACAATAATAGCTGGACCAAAACTCCATACCCTTGATCAAGTGCATGACCAGCTGAAAGCATTTTTTTTAAATGTATTTGGCATTTCTATGTGGCACTGGTGTCTCCGGTTTTCACAGTGGGTGTTTATTGCAATGGCAAGTCAGATACAAAATATGACCATTGACCCAGGAATTTAATGGGCGTTTTTCTCTTAGCTTTCTTTCAGGGCTTCTAACAATCAAGGTGTCCCCTTGCAAACAAAGAATTATGAGCAGGTGGGGAGGTGAGATAAACACAATTAAAAGTGACCACAGTAATATACTGCTCTGGGTCAAGAGCCATCACTAGGTATTACCTTGGAATTCAAAAGCACAGAAAACTGTCTATGATAACTGTAATATGTGATACTATATTTTTTTCCCATACAGCGAGTGGAAGATATTGTTTGGTATGACACACTTTAAAATGTATTAAAATATTCTTGAATATAAAAAATGAGTTAATGAGTGGTGCATGTATACATTTATATTTATATATATATATATATTTTTTTTTATAGAAGGACGTGCATTTAAACTTCCCTGAATTTAGCAATTTTGGTTAACAGCACAAAGACATGGTACAACATAATTCTTTATTATTAACAGCCACTATGGTGCAAATACTGAGTCGTTTGACTGGATGAATGACTTAGAGCATGAAACACAATAGGGGACGACAATTAAAAACCCATAGTACTAATAAAAGCTGCTGGGGGCTGAAATTAGAGGTGTCATGAGGGCAATACTTTTTCATTGAGGTCACCATTGATACAGAGGCCCCACTAACATATTTCTTTATCTTCTCGACTGTGTTATAAACAGCTGTTTGGTGCTGTAGCAGATAATTCAAGTAAAGTTTTTTTTTGTCTATGTGGGCTAGCAAGGAGACAATGGAAACCCATCGATTGGTAGGGGGCTCGACATCCTGGCTTCTTGTCAGCTGAATAAAAAGACCATTACCCCTTCAGCTCTGGTTTGATATACACCACCAGGGAAGAAAGAATCGGGACTGTTCTTCCACATCTCATCAACACATATTTTCTTTCTTTCCTTTTTGTCTCCCTTTCTTCAGTTTGTCCTATAATCGTCACAATCTCTTTTACAATACCAGGCTGGGTTTGTGAAACAATAGAAGGAGGCTAATAACTTTTCCTTGAGAGATAGTTTTTTGCCAAAGGGAAGAAAAGGGGAAGGCCAGCAATGATAAAAGGAAGGTGGCCTCAGTCAAAGGTCAGCCACTGTGATCTTATTGTCGTTCCTTTCGGCTCTTAAAGAAGAAGAGACTTCTGTATTTCATTACCTTTAGGTGGAATTTAACCTACTTCTCTGAATGGTCTCAAAGAAATAAAAGCTGCTAAGAGCTCTGAAGACGTGAAGTGACAAAAAAATGATCAAACTTTAATCATAGAATGCATGTTCTAGTTGGATGTCCTGGTTAGGGGATTAAACATTTTTAATTAATCAGTTTCCAGTTTGTGTATTACGCAAATTAACTAAAGATGGTATTTCTAAAAAGAAAACCTAAATGTAGGATATAGAGTACCATAACAATTACTGTAACTTCATGCAAAAAAATGGCATAATAGAATAATAATCAGATATGTTATATGATATGGGTAAGTTCTCCTCAATGCAAATTTTTTTGTAATCAATTCATGTATTGTGGGTGAACACTTACTATACTGTAATACAGCAGAAAAAAACACAAATATATACTGATATTACCATTGCATAAATCAATAGTGCATTCTGTTTGGTCACGGTGGCGAACTCCTTTACCTTGTAATGCTGTCTGAGGATGCAGTTATGCATCAGAACGCCACATGAGCCCCCTACTTTGATATGGATCAGGACTTTAAGTTGATATGCTTCTCCTCAGACTCCATCCCCCACTTTCATCGCCAATTTGATTAATACACTCCAATTTCTTAAGAGATAGTTCTCTCACAAAGAAGAGATCCATTTCACCAGCAAGATCGAAAGTTAGAAGCCGCGGCATAATTGATGACCTCCCGGGACAAACGCTCTCATATTTATCACCACCTGACCTTTCCTCCAATCTCATCCATCATAAATTAAAGTTGTACAGCGGTGGCGTGGCCCTCGCTCCTCTCTCAGCACAACCTTTTGTCCAGAGGTCTTCTCCTCTGCTTCGTTTGGAGCTGTTGGAAGGAGCAGTTTTAAAACCCTGCAGTTCAGCACCTCTGGTGTTCAGGGCAGATGGTCATCACTGAAAGCATCTGTCAAAATCAGGCGCCCTCACTAGTGGCCAACCGGCATCTTCTCCTCTATTCCTTCTCTCTTTTTCTCCTCTCTTGTCTATCATACTATTTTTTTTATTTATTTTATTCCATCTCACAACAGATTTGTTTTCCTCTTTTTACTTAGTTGGTTCTGTCAGTGCTCTATTCCCTGTTGTTTTAGTAATGTTCATACTAGTTTTACATTAAATTATCTACCGCTGACTCACAGATGTCAAAGTCAGTAATTAAAAAGTCCATCTCAAAGAACACACACACACACACACACACACACGGGGAGGAAAACAACAAAGGGAGGTGTGATTAATAGACAGTACTGTATGAAATATCTTCACTCATAATAGTTCAGCTGTCTTCTGAGCATACTGGTAATACTGCTGGTTCAGCTGGCTAACATGTACCCGCAGTGTCAAAGTGATAGTCACACGTCTCCCTCTCTCTTTTCCCTTTTCCCTCTAAAAGACACCCACCCACACACATACCATTCCCTTACTAAAGGCGTCTTTTAATATTGATGAGAGGTAGGGCATTAATGGCAAAACTGAGCTTTGGGGCCGAGCCCTTATGACTCCACTGTAGTGATTAAAACAAAGCAGTGGAATAATTTATCATTTGCACCATATTAGCTGGGTAAATTTTCAAAATCTCCTAGGAGAGAAGGTCTGTAATTATGGGATAATATCTCTTCCAATTATGGATTTTGAGTGTCTGGCTTAATGATGGGTAAAATCAGAGTTGTATTGATATAGAAAACATGCATTTTAAACATCTTGTCAGATCACCGCAGGTCACGTGAAATCATTACTCTTTCAGGGTTGCTGCTCTTTTGTGTTTCTAGTATTGCTTGAGAATCATGGGGACATGAGGACAGTCAACGGGAAACTCTAGAGTGGTAAAGAGCAAGGTTTAAAAGGCAAGTAAAGCAAACATTATAATTTTATACACACATATAAATATATAACTATATATATATATATATAATGTTATTTTAATACGACAAAACATGTATTGTCTTTAAATTAAGATGAACCCATAAATCCCGTAAAGCTGCTCTTGAAAAGCCATTGAAAGGGAGTGACTGGGAAGGAGTGATTCATATGTTTATACATTGTCATTCAGTGCATGACTACCCTGCACTCCCACCAGAGGCAGCCTACAAGTGACCCCTGAAAAGAGGAGGTCAGGGAGTAGGTCGTGCGGAATGGCCCAGCAGTTGGCTCCGACACTCTCTGACAGCTTTAAGTAGATCTCTTTTTAGCCATTTATTTGGAGTGTCCGGGGGGAGTGAGAGAGAGCAGGATGAACAAGAGCAGAGCATGGCTTCGTCCTGAAAGGGAAACTGAGGGTATGATGCTAGAGTGAACTTTCCTTGAATGTCCAAACAGGTTCCCTGATCTAAATCTTCAAAGAGTTTTTTGTCGTCTGTATTGTTCCAGCACCATTTAATGTGACATACACATACAAAACAACTCAGTCAGTAATTCATAGTAGTTAATGTGTAGATCTGCATTGCTTTTTTAAAACAGTCTAAACTAGTTGCCGTGCGACTTTTCCGGCCTCCTTTAGCATTCCTCAACATTGATCTCTTGTTTCTGAATTGATCACAGTGTTATTGCCCTGGTGAGATTTCTCTAAGTGTCTGGCAATATCCACAGTGAATTAAGAGTTAATGTATTTATCGATTCCTCCAGTTGGTCCCATGATTACCAAATTGTTTACCCTTAAACACTGAGCTCACCTGTCAATCAACTGGGTTGCCATCAAATTTTATTTTCTATGCTTGATTAAACTGTTGTATTTGTGCATATGTGTAATTGGTAAGCTTATTCCTTTCCTTTATTCCTGCCAAGGTGTCTTGTTCACAAAATAAACTACTTTTTGTTCATTTTAGTTAAAGCCAAACATTACTAATAGAGACATGTCTTGTCATTTGACATGTAGTGGGTCTTATTGTGAGTGTATGTCTGTGTGTGTTTGTTAAAAGCAATGTGTGAAAAGCAAGCAGCATTTCTGTAGAACGCCTAGGTGGTGTTTACAATGCGGGGCGTTTTAAGGCAAGGAATGAAATGTCCGATTAATATTTTGGCTGGGCATGAGAGATGTTAAGGCGAGGTGTTTAATAAAATGTACGACAGAGTACGACAGAATACAAAATGCAGTACAGAATATTCTTCTTACTGGGCGTTCGAGTGGCCTTTTACAAACTTTTTGTAATCAGCTCCCGTTTAAAAAAAAAAAAACAACAACGTGGTTTAATTGGCGTCAGCTCACACAAAAGAACACTCTTTGTCTTTCTGATGCTCCCAGTCAGCAGGGAGTATTTCACACCATCACTGATGGTTTGCCTTTTGGCATCGTATAGAATGTCTAGAGAACGTATGAAATATGGGAACATTTCACACGTCCTGTATTGAGCGTTGTATACATTGCCTAGGCACAAAATAGAATACATTATACATTGCAGGTAACATATATATGTTTGGTACTACAATCAGTCATAAGCAGAAAATTTTCAATAGTACCAAAAGATCATGATGTATGCCTTTTTAAACTCCTTCAAAATAGCAAAGTATACGGTCACAAAGTGCATCTGAGCCCCACAACTGTACACCACCTGTTTTCAGAGGAGCTCAGTCCAATACTCACTGTCCTGTGTTGTATAATGCATTTTTATCTACACTGCACCAGCAGGCCATAGATTAGCATTATAGATTCTAATTTGAAGTCTTGTCACTGGTTCCCTTGTCTAGAATTGTAAGTGCAAGGGCTGCCATCTGCTTGCAATAATGAGCCTGACAACCCTGGTAAATGTGCTTTTTACTATCATAATGGCTGGCGTATTGATCTTAATGGATGTAGCGTTAGCTTGTTCTATCAGTCAGAGGGAAACAGTGGGGCACGGTGAGCAACACTACTCCGCATCTAACAGATTTGTTGCTCCTAGGCAGCCCTCATGGCCACTTCATTGATATCATTAAGTCGCCATATGTTTTGCTAATTTACCGCAGTTTTCGGATGCTGTGCATAATAAGACACGCTCACCGTGAACTTGCTTCAGACACTGTGACGGGCCGTAAAGAATTTTGCTCTCTCCTCTTTCCTTCCCTGTGATTGTCTGAGGTGTTTGAATGAATGGCTTGGTGCCTGAGTATTATATATAGATAAAGAGCAAGCATTTCTCTGGATTGTTTTTAATTTTCTAACTTAAGTAAAACATTGATTCTAGTGATATTCATACTGAAGGCTTGTATCAGAAACAGCAACTGAAGATTTTGTCTTCACACGTGTTAATATAAAACCTCAATCCGTGTGTAATGCATGTACAACTATTTGTCACTCTTTTATTCAAGTGTAACTCTGCAGACCAATGAAAGCCCAATTTGCAATCAAATGGGACAACTAAAATTTCAATGTCTTAAGCATGCACTCATTTGTAAGGTTCAATTTGATGCAACACGTTTGAAGTGGTGGGAAAAGATTCATCACAAAGTCTCATTTGTTACATCATTGACATGGCAATAATGACCCTTTGGTAGTACAGAGTAATGGGTGGCTCTGCCCTTTAACCCCTACAAATGAACACATTTAGTTTAGGACAGCGCTCAGTGATTTATTTCTGACAATATTATGGCTTCTGAAGTCGTAGAGCTGGACACATTGGGCATTGCATGGGACAATCATTAACTGCACAGGACATGGTTCACTCTTACTCTCATTCCAGTCTGTGAAGGTATTTAGATTTCACTCACCCTTCAAATTGCTACTGGTTTATGGAGAGTAACTAACAGGACTAACAAACAATGAATTCTCCCTGTGAGGCTCCACTTTTAAATGTATTACCCTAATGTTATATTACCTAACCTAAACATTAGCTTGTCTGCCAGTGTTATTTTCTGTTGCTTACACTTACACATGCATTGTATTATAGAAAATGGTATCTCTCTATAAAAAGAAGTTAATCCAACGTGACAACAAACAGTAATTTGATGACTTCACATTTCAAAGTCACTTTATTTATATTTTGTCTTTTATGTGGAGGACAATACCGATAATGAAAGTAGTATCTGTCAAAAACCAACAGCGTTAGCGTTAGTTGAAACTAGCAGAGTCATCTTACATCGTACAGAGTGAGATGGGCAGAGCCGGATAGGGATGGAAATGGATAAACACAGAGAGAACAGAGAGAAAGAACAGAGAAGGAGCCTGGGCATCTATAAACAAATCAACACATCTATCACCCTGGGCCTCCTGTAAGGGCCATTGGGTCACTGGTGTATTTGCACCAATGCCATCATTCACTCAGAGTCGACAGGGCGGCCGTTCCCAGCCCACCACAGTCTGCTTTTCCAATCCAGTCAACAAAGCCCAGGCCCTGACACTGTCTGTTTAGCTAGAGGGGAGAACTGTCAGGAAAAGTAAGACGAATGAGGTGCCCTGATTGACTATTTCCTTAGATACTGAATCAATGGGCTTATTATCACCAGCAATTACAGTACTAATACAAACAGATGCTTGGGGAAAGACATCTGCTTGGAGAGATGAGACAACTAGATTTTCAGTCAATAGAGTGAAGAAAGCTCTGCTCTCACTGGCCCTTAACAGAGGCATTTATATTCATAGGAGACCCCGGATTAAATACACAACAGTGCAATACGCACACAAAAAATGATTTGGTATATGTATTGATGCTGAAAAATAATTCATTTAAAAAAATGGATATAACAATGGCTGAATTCACAAATCTCAATCCCCTTTTATTTACTAATAAGCATTTCTATTCTAAAGTGGATTGAATACAGTATGTATCTCTATATGTGTTTACATAAACTAAATACAGTAGATGTATTTTATTTATTCGGCAATGTTTCTTTTTTCACATTTACAATGTTACAGTATTGAATTTTGAATGGCACTTCATGTGTTTGTTACAGTCCTCATCTATTTACCGGCTTCCTTTATTCAGACGACTTCTTTGCTCTTTAACAATAGCCTGCTTAATCCAGCAGTGGCAACATATTTGACCAGGAGACCAAACACGGCGGCCATGTCATGTCTTGTTGAAGGAGAATAAAAAAGGGACCTGCTCCCCTTTACTTCCTTATTATGATGTGATTCAGTCCACAGATCTCTACACAGAGCCCCGACAGAGACACAATCATTTTTAACACTTTCCTCTCTCTCCCATTATCTGTCTTCAACAATAGCCTCAGCTCAGCACCTCTCCTGCCGTTGCTGTGACAGTGAGCACAGTCTATGGAGTTTCAGAGGGGAGTGAGGCATATCATTGCAGCTCAGGCCATGCAAACAGCAAGAGGGCCCATTCAGAATGGGCTCTGATGGACGTTGTGCCACTCGAAGAGGACATGCCTGACTTGCCGGTCCCTGACAACCATCTGTGTTTGCCAGGTGGAGCATTGAGGGGCCGTGCGGTCCTTTTTTGTCACGGTCTGCTCCGTTACCGTTTCCACGCTGCAGGGCCCTCGCTATATAGCACCACGGCTAGCTCGCTCGCTAGCTACACGCCTGAACAGGTAGCCTCAGAAAGGTAGTCGTGCAGAAACAATCCCTCCCCTTTCTCTCTTTCTGCGCAGTTTCTCACATTTAATTATCTGATTTCTTCTCCTCCCATGGTTGGGAGGAGAAAGGAATTGCTCCTCACGCCTTCTTGCTGTGGAGAGCTGCTGATTGTTCTCACTAAAGCCTCAGTGGATTGAATGAAAGGACACCTTCTTGTTTCACATCACACATTAGACTGCGCCGCACAAGCCCGAGTGTTTGTGAGCGCTGGACCTGTGTTTGGAGTCAATGAGGAGAGCACTTCAGCTGTGTCATCACAGAATTTCCAAGAGAGGGGAAAATCTTTATTTGAGATCTGTTGCTCTGGAAACTACACTTCCATTATCGACATTTTCTTGTTGACTGTGAACGAGGACAGTGTTTTCTTCAGAATTAGATACTCAGATAGCGCCAACAATTGAGTGTGAAGCTATTTTGAAAATTTAACATGTAACACACTCACAAAGACATAATATTTGTCATCCTTATCTGTGAAGGTTCTCAGTCATCCAGGTCATGGTTATCTCAAAAAGGTTTTTTCCAAAGAAACTGGACTTGAGATTTGTCACCCTAAAATCTTTTCTTTGTCACATTTTTCTCAAATCATCCAGTCACTATATATCGCAGTGCTAGTCTGTAGATACAGACTTCTTACTGGTGTCAAATAATTGTTTTCCTTGCAGACGATTTCATGTAACCTCATTAAGTCTCATTCTGAACCCGCACTGTAGGAACTAGTGACCCAAAACACCAGCAAATCAGATGAATGGACCAGGAGGAAAATTAACCCCCTACTTATGTGGCGATGCCATTTGAAAATCACCTAATTACGTGATTATGTCATTAGGAATAAGGGGGGGGGGTTGCATTTCAAAAGGCCTCAGTGAGTCTGTCTGTGAAATAAAAGACGCAAAAGGACCTTAAAGGTAATTAATCCATTTAACTCCCCAGCTCAAACTCCACATGCCACAGTAGACAACACAGTGGTCCCACAGAACAGACTGAGGAGGGAAAGAATGCCAGTGGATTGCTTTACAGGAGTAGCCCTTTGAAATATATACATAAATGACAAATGTACCATTCAGCTGAAGCATGAGGCACATTGGGGAAAGTCCATTTCCCAGTCTCCCTCTTTCTGTTGTAAGTGTAATTACGTAGTAGCTATTATAGGTTTATGTACTGTATGGGGAATATGGCCGAACAAGTTACCGTACAATGGGTAATGAAAGCATGCTGATTGCAATACAGCAAAGATATTGTACCGTATCCTGGGAACTACACTTCATGTTATTTTAAGCTCATGGTGATCTAGTATTTGTACGTATCACAGTCTATTTTCATTACCAGCTATAGAACGAAACTGTTAATACAGAGCTAACGTGGCAGAACTGAATTTTCAAACAAAGGTAACATTGCAATAACATGACTAAAGTGAAACCACATAACTCTGTCTTACACTGCATTGACTGTCTATTTGTACATTTTGTACACCAATAGGTACAATAAATATATCTATTAAATATATCTATTAATAAAACTTTTCATGCAGTGGTTTACTGATTAATGTGTCTCTCTGCATTAATAAAGGCACAACAAATATATTTCCTGGATACTGTATTGAGCAAGAATTTCACTATTGTCAATATTTAATTCTCTAAATGCTGAATGTTGTGCAGCTTGGTTAATTAAGGAGAGCTGATTTATAACAGGTCAGACAACAGAACTGTGTCCTATAAGTAAAATAACAATATACGATTGACAATAAACTAGAAACCGTTATATATCGCCATCGTCGAAAGGATTAATGGGTTACAATAAAATTGTGGTTGATAAATTTTAATGGTGCTTGTTATTAATAGACTTAAGGGAGGAAGAGTGGTGTATGCATAGATAGATTATAATGTCAGTATTAGAAAAAAAAAGCACAATGGCTGTGAATCTCTGAAGCCATGCATGGCTGATAATTTAAGGAAACATATTTTTGTCCGTCTTTATTATATTAATAACCTTTTTTTATTGTGATGTTTGTGTTTTTGGTAATACAATCAAAATATAAAAGGCCAAACATACATTATTGCCCTATTAAGAACTGGCCTTTTGGATGTAGAACATAAGGGTACTGCTGCAATATACAGTGAAACCAGGTCTTTAGTGAAGCCCCCATCGCGTGTGCGGTAATAACTCACTGTGGCTGTCCTTGTCAAACCACCTAGCCTGAAGATAAATATGTCATTCTTTATGGCCTCCATCAGGGTCCAGAACAGCTTCATTTGAGAATAAAAACAGGATTCCCCCTACCAGTAAATCCATCAGGGTGATGAACAACCATTTAAAGGAGGTGTACAACTCTTGACATTTGACTTTTTGCTTTCAGTATTCAGCTTTAGTAGTCCCTCACTGTCCTGTACTTTTGTACAGCCAGAAATGAAGTCTGGACACCAGTTCATTCCATTATGGCAAACGGAGAGCGTAGCATGCAAAAACACTAAAAGAAAGAACATTTCAAATCTATTTTATGAAAAGCAGTTTGGGTTCATACAAGTAAGGATAATGAAAATATAGCTCCCCCAGGAAAAGTTTGAAAGCCACTGATGTGCAGTACTTAGCAATGATAAACCACCCCTCCACAGGCCTCAGGGTGTTGGCAGGTGCATTTTAGAGCCAAGCTCCAACAGATTGCCAGAACAGTGTGGTGTAGGCTATTTGGCACAGACTACAGTTTACTTGCTGCTCCATAGGGATAGACTCCCTGACCTTCTCCTTCTCCCTGCCTCTCCCTCATTATATATACACACACATATATATATATAAATAGACACAAATACAAAAACAGGCACATGATGGCCAGTCTGTGGAAATAACACTTTCATTATTTGAGAAACGCTTACGCAACAGGCCGGACAGGTCCTGCTCCAAGAGGAACCCAGGGCCCATTGCACCAGTGTAAGGTCTGACAATCGCTCCAAGGATTTTATTCTGGTACCTCACAGCAGTCAGGAAATTTCCAGGATATGCTTCCCCAGACTATCACTGCACCACCACCATACTGGTCCTGCTAGATGATTAAGTTACAGACAGCAAAACATTCAACACCGTGTCTTGAGAATCTTTTACACCTGTCACATCTGCTCAGTGTGAACCTGCTCTCATCTGTGAAGAGAATGGGGAGCCACTGGTCCACTGCTGCTGTACAGAGTTTGTCTGAGAGAACAGGTTGCACTAGAGTCTGTCGGGGCCCTGGTGGTCCTCATGGAATCTAATTCTGAGAGTTTGGTCAAAAACATGCATACCAGTAGCCTGCTGCAGCCAAAACAGGAAACCTGGAAAGAATCAGTACTAAGGGTGGGTGCTATATCAAATATATTCGATTTATCTCGTTCCACATGAAAAATTGTAAATGACTATATAATGACTATCGAATATTACTACTACTACTACCACTACTACCACTACCACTACTACTACTACTTTAAACTTGGCCGTCTACTCCATTTGTAAACATGCCTTATCGATGTCCCCTTCCTTGCCATATATATGCATGAAACAACTTAAGAATATCGCAATATTTATTAAAAGCCATATCACTCAGCCCTAAACAGTACTGAAGGATTTAAACATTTGTCTGTGGCAATCACATGTTAAACCCTTTCCTGTTTAATGTTACGACTAAAAGCATTACAAAATGTGAAAAATATATGTATAAATATTTAAATATATATGGCTGCCATCGTTAACGTAATGGTTTTAATGGTTTCTTGTGTCTTTTTAAGCGACTGAGTGCATTAAGTTAGTTTAATGAGTTTTAATTACATTATAATGTTGACTTTCTTCACTTATATGTTTCATTAATCTGGCCCGTAAGGTTTTTGAACAGCCAAGTGACTAAAAGGATGTCCTGGTGGTCGACTTGGCAACATAATGTATTGGACTTTGGTCTTTTCTGTTTCTCTTCCCTGCTCTTTTGTACTGTACACACATTCAACAGTGCAGAAAATGGCAATAAAGTGGTCATTTAAAGCACAAAAACAGCTAAAATAAATCCAATAGGAAAGACAGAGGCCTCACACCGGTGGTAGAGTAAGTGAATGGCAGAAAGACTGGCAAGAATTCTGGTGTGTCTGCACTAAGTTGACAAGAGGAGAGAGATTTCTCCTCTCCTGTTCTCCACTCTGCTCACCTACCCCTCTCACCTTGCAGTTTCTCTTTATCACTAAATCGTTCTCTATCTCTTTCTAACTCTCTCTTTAACTCCCTTTCACTCAGGTTCACCCTCCTGTCAATTCTGGTCCTCTTTCAATCTCCTCACTCACTCTCCTTTTCTAATACTCTCCGTGCACCTCATTCTCTCCCTAGCATTTACCAGGCAACCCGAGTAACTGTTGGGCTGTAAAATGGCCATATGAGTGAGAAAGATCAGTTGAGAAAGAGTGTGAGAGAGAGGTGTTAGATTCTTGACAGCGGGGTCTCCCATTATCTCTGTAATCTGGTGATAATTAGAATTAGTGCTTGGACACCCTCAGGGCAAGACTTTCAATGCCCCACTACTGTCTCTAAAGGACCAGGAGGTACACCCCCTCCAAAACACACACACACACACACACACACACACACTCACACCTGCAACTAACCCCCTGCTCTCAGCATGACACACACGGGCTCTCGAACGCTTTCTTCCTCAGTGCCAACTATTAAAACATTATGAAAAACCTTCAAACTTCACACACTTACTGCTTCAACCCCCTCTATACACACACACACACACATGACACTCCCTAACCGCAGCCCCTATTTCACCCCTCTTCCCTGCCCCTGGGCGGTGCACAGCTGAAGGTAACAGTGGGATGCTGGTGTTGGTGGTGTGGAGCTGAGCCTTCACTGACCATTAATCTGCTGCTAATTAGAATGCTCAATAGACTACTAAAATAGATGTTAGCTGCCTAATTATGCTATCAGCCAGCTAGCCCACTATTTAAGAGAACTGATAAATGGATAGGAAAGAATAAAATTTTGCCCTGTTCTGCACATGCAGTTCAGCAGGTGATTGTTTAAAATAGCATACCTATGACTATGGCGTTTTATTTAAGCTAAAATATATGTAATACTCTTGGTGGGAGTCATTAGCGAATCATAATCTCTCCTGTGACCAACAAAAATGAAGACAGCCACATAATATTTTAGGAGAAGTATATGCACAGAGGAAGTTGCACAATAAATGCACACAATATGTAGTTGCCAGTTGTGAGATAAAAAAAAATGCTTTTCCTCTTTTTAGGTGTTGCATGCTCTAGAATGGTTGCAGTAGAGATGCATGATTGTGGTTATTTCAGTTTGTATGTTAAGTCTCTAAGAAATTTAAATTAGCGCAATGCTAACATCTCCTTCAACCTTTCAAGAGTGGACACACTTTAACATGCACTTTCAGGATTATGTGTGGGTTCTGGAGCCCTGGGGACCAAGCGATTTCTTCACAAGTTTGTGTGTTTATTACAAGAAAAGAAAAGAAAAAGTCACTAAGGCCAATCACACTGAATTCATCATGAAGAGAACTGGCTGTTCATAGTCAAGGTGTCGTCAGTGAGCATAGGCCTGGCCACGGCCTTTAAAACAGTGTTCTTTGCCATGAAATGTTGTTTTGGTGTCAGTCACAGCCACTGTGACCCCTGCTGCCTCAACACAATACCTCCGGTACCCCCCAGCCCAGTGTGCAGCTCATTCACTGAGCCTCAGCGCACATTCCAACCATTCACTTCCCTTGGAGACTCTCCTTTCCCCTGTCTCTCCCCTTCACTTCGTCACAAGCTTTCTCTTTCCCTTCATTCTCCGTCTCTCCTAGTCTGTTTCCATCTCGTAGAATGATTCGGAATCAAGTCAGCAGCAAAGATCAGTAGCAGCCAGTACAGTAGACCAAAGCACTTTAAATAGAACAGTGAAGCATGGAAGTGCAGAGACCAGGCACGACACAAACCATGAAATCTCAGTGCGGTAAAACTCTGTCCTTTTATTTTGACTTTATTTATGACAGGAATGTTTATTTATAAAATCTTCAGTGATGCAAAATATAATTTGTTTCAACAATGTAAAAATATTAGCAGAAAAACAAAGTTTTAGTTCTGAGAGATATTTTCTTATGAATGATAGAGTTTCACGTGTTATAATAATAATAATGAAAAAAATAATAAACAGGCTTTCAGAAAGTATTTTGATTTAAATGTAAAGTAAATTAAAAAATAAATGCATTAAGATAGATTTTAAAACACTGTTGAAGAGATTTACTTTTTTGTACAAATTTAAACATATCTGTGTTTAACTATATGAATACACATATAATCTGACTTCCAAAAAAAGATAAAAGTATTTTTTTATGCTATTCAAAATCTAATGAGACCGTAATGCAAGTCAATACAAACCACATTTGTAAAGAGGACCATAAAGGCTATTCTCAATGGCCGACAGACAATCAATTTACATGTTTGAAGAATCAAGTGCTGACCTAAACTAAAGTATGCCCTGGGAAGAGCAGGTTACTATTGATTTACTCCTAGATTTTCTCCGTGGGTTGTGTATAACGTGGACTCAAATTGACAAAATAGGCATTTAGTCTGGGAGGACAGTGCTTTCTTTATGATGTTGATAGTGCATTAAACTGCATGCAGCCATATCCATCTAGCAGAATCTCTGGATATTTTATCAAATGGATGAAATAACATGATGATGTTATGTCATTTTGAAAGATGTATTAATTTGCTGCATTTACAGGGAATGTAAAGTATTCTGAGTTGTGTGTTTTATGGTTTAGTGGAATAGAAGCTTATGTGAAAATTTACAGTTTACTTCATTAAATTATGTTGTGAGAAATCCTAAAGGATTATACAGCATCAGCTTTATTATATTGGACATGTAAAACATCTACATCAGTACTGACGGCAGTGGTGGAGGATTCATGCGCAAAAGTTTTTTTTTTTTGTTCTTTTTTTTTTTTACATGCCTGCACTTAACAACTGTGTCTATTTAGAAACACACCTTTCTATCCCTCTCCCACAGAGTCTTTTTCTCTTTCTGTGTCTGTCTCACTGTTGTTTGGGGATCGATAGAGTGACCTTGGTTAGCTATTTGTAGCCTCACGGTTGGTGGGGTTATGTGTGTGTGTGGGAGTGAGTGCTCCTGTGCAAGGGATGGTTGGGTTGCGTGTGTGTGCGTGTCTGTGTGAGACTGTGCATGCATGTACAGGAGAAAAAGCACACAGGGTGTGAAGAAAGCCATGGGGATCAGCATTAGCTACAGAGCCCTTTTTGCTCCTCTTTAAACTTGATCAAAGGCAATTGTAGTTGAAGCCTATTAAGCACGTCCCTCTCAAATGTGCAGGATAAGAACACCACATATTCAGAAGGGGCCCATATTTAAAAGCCACAGTCATGGAAACCAAGTGTAAAGTTTTTCTGAAAACATTAATGCCTTATAGTAAAAAAGTGAAGGACTAAAACATGGAAGAAAGTTTTCTGAAGGAGGCTGAATTCAAAGCCACACCTTTGAAATCTTGAACGGCTTGATTCACACTCGCTAACTGGTTTATCAAAATCACCACAGCTATTTGCTGTGGTTGTCTGAGCTTATAAAAATACAATTTCAACTTCAGTGAAATGTTTTTGATGGCTTTTCAGTCACATTTTTATATAGTCCACCGGATGGAGACTGCTTTCTTTTGAGAGTTTATTTTTCTGGTCTCCACTTCATATTGTTGAAACATAATCACATTTCTGTGTGTGTGTGTCACGTTATTAATAGGCCTAAATTGAACTAAACTATATTTTATCCAAATATATAAACTAACACATGGAAATATAGATACTGAATAACTAAATTTGGAAAATGTGCAAATTATCACATTCTGACTTTCTGTCAATAATATAAAACTTTGCTTTATATATGAAATATTAAATAGAAAATTACAGCCTGTCTCAGTGCATGGATACCAGTAAATGTGTTGCAGTATTACAGTATAAAACATCTTGAGCTACCACATTCACTCAGGGGGTCAAACAGTCTAAAGATTATGTGGTCTGCAGATGAAATAGATACCGTATTATGACTTAAATGACTCATTACGAGTGAACGAGCAGACGTTATGCAGAGAACTAAACAGTGTGTGAAGAAAGAAGGGGAGTTCCTTGTGCCACTTATAGCTAGTGTGTCTGGTGCCTGGTTTCTCTATGCCTCACACCATCGTCACAAGGGATGAATTAGAATAAACATATATAATCAGATAATTAGGTATTCACCACACACAGATGAGCACTCACAAACACACGTTTGGTTGCGTGCCTCAGGCTGGGAAAGCCAATGAAGGCAGATTAGCAGATGTTTAAAGACAAAAGTGAGCACTGGATCTTGAGTATTTATTTTGTGTAATGGTCAATTAAAGATTAGAAGATTTGTTTTTTGGAAACCTCTTGATTTTAAACCTCTTTATTGGTAAGTGTAAGACCACATTTTAAAAATACAATTACATTGGATATAAAACAGTTTGTATGTGTATCACTTTTGTAAATTTATAACAACCGAAAACACTTTTTAGCCGAGCACAGATCATGCATTGTAAATGTCAGATACCTGTTCATTTTGAGAGAAACTATAATCAAGAAAGAAAGAGGCCATATGTTTATCAGCAGAAGCAAAATAGTGCGTGATGTTGCCCTTGATCATCCCACCCTGTCAAATTAATTAGTACCCGTCATTAATTTGGTATCAAAACTGGCTGTGACCTGCTAATCCAGCTCCACACTGGTATCAAATCAGCCGTCTATACCTGTCAGATAAATTCTCATATCCTGTCCCATTTCTTATTCAGGAAATCTGTCAAAGTTACCTCAGCCTTACCCCTTCTCCCCACAATGAAAATAATCAACCAGGAAGGATTTGCGTTTGACAGTTATGACAAAGCTGAGGGGGGCTTGTAAGTTTCAAGGTGGAATGACTGCACCCCCTAAAGGTCTTTGGAGGAATTTCACAGCGAATTCCCTGCACCTTCAACCATCATACCCCCCCCCCCACCACCACCACCACCAAGCTACCAGACAGATACACCGAGAGGGAAAGGGTGAGGGAGAGGAGAAAGACAGAGGGGTGTTCGTGCCACCAACATCATCCTCTCCTCTCCACCAGCCTGCTCTCGTCTGCCGGGGTGCTTATGATCCATTTTCCCCAGATATAAGAAAGTTGCTCGCTCAGAGGAAGAAAGCAGTCAATCAATGCTACTGAAATAGCTCCACTCCATTAGCAAGCGGTAACAGGAGCTGTGCCCTTGCTTAGGGGACTTTGCTCAGGCGGCTCCAGTCCTCTAGTCTCTCTCTCTCCCGTCTTTGACTTACTGACTCTCACCCTCTGCCCGTCTCTCCCCACCCTCCCAAACTAAAACCAGATCCAGATAGTTTTACAGATATTATGGCATATCTTCCAACAGCTCTCTCATTTCCGCCTCTTTATTTCCTCTTGCCTCAACACCCGCCACAATTGTGCACCTTGTGTCATTTTAAAAGCCTGTTTGCGCCCGTCTAAACATCCTTGAGTTTGTCTTAGCAAGTCAGCCAGGCACTCGGTCAGTCAGCCAGGGCCCTGTTTGCCTGCCTGGCTCTGCTGCCTGTCTCTAAAGACCTCTAATTGTATTAAAAGTACTCCCCTCTGCAGGCCCTTACACCCCGAGCTTTGTGTCTCCGAAAGCCGATACCTCAAAGCTCCTTTTGTTTTATAAGGGGAAAATCGTTTGGGAGTGGACCCGGGATCTCCACCTGGCGTGCATGCCTCTCTCAACTGCAGATTATTACAAGGAACATCTGCTCGGGGGTCACCAGCAGTGTCAGTTGGCATAGAAAGATAGGCAGCATGGATCATCTTCACTTAAGCCCCCCACCCTCCCGTTTCTGAAGCGTACAGGACGAATGATTTCATCCTGAGAAACAAAGAAAAAAGACGAATCAATAAAAAAAAGTTTTAATATGTTAATAAAAAACGTCACAGGATGAGATGAATTATGTGGGTTAGGGTTCAGGTTAAGGGTTGGATTAGGATTAATCCTATAATGTGGATTTGTAGCAAAAAGTGAAGGACACACTCTGTGACTGTGTAAACACCATCAGTAGGGAGTAGCGTAAGTTTTACTTCTTTTTTTTTTGTCATGTGATATTAAACAAAAGTGATGGAGAGAATCGACGCTGCATAACTTTCAAGAATAGGCATGCGATGTGACATCTAACAGTCACATTTCCAATAATGTCTTTCCTCAGGCACATACCTTTTTTTTCCATCCCCCACCCCCACCTGTCCTGTCCTGTCCTGTCCTAACTCAAACTCAGCTGGGCGGCACAGAGATCGTAGCTGTGTGTAACGCTGTGTCAGGTGCTATTAGAGGCTGTTAGGTGGCAGCCTCCATCACTCTCTGCCTCGCCGTGTCCACTCCAGGGGTGAGGCAGTGCAATTGCCTTACATACACGCGCACCACGGTGCAGTGACAGGAAGGCCTGATTGGCAGTGACACGACCATGTTGCAGAGGGATGGTACACGAAGAGAGAGAGAGACACAGAGAGAGACGGAGAGAGCGGGGGGGGACCCAGGTGGTGTTGGAGCAGCTCCACAGGGTGTTATTTCAGCCATCCAGCAAGAACTCAAATCTGATGGGAGATTCCGTCTATGTATGTGTGTGCATCTCCGATGTTAGCATGGTCACTTCCCCAGGTGCTCTGCGGGGACATGTTACATATGCTGTAAAATGACAGAGATTGTCCTAAGTGAAACTGGATGGACTAGTTGAGGAAAGGCTGTAAAACATCTGACAGAGTGAAGGGTGTACTTGTCTGGTATAGTAAAAACTTCCAAAAAGCTTTTAGAAAATAAAACATTAAAATGTGTTAGAATGGACGTGACTGTGAATTTAAGGTTAAATGTGTAAATGTACAATAACTACAGGGAGTGTGGTAAATATACACATTAAGTATAAATATGTACTATATATAATATAGTATTGTAAATAATAGACTCAACTATATGAACACATATGTCATTAACAAAGGTTTTTATGGAAACTCAAAAGGCTAAATAAAGCTTCCATATTGACTTACAATATGCCGACACACATTCAGATGGAGCCTTTGCTTTTAGCCGCCAACTGCCACGGAGTAGGCTACGGTAAAATAAACAATCATTTGCATGACAGAAACCAGTGCTCCCTACTTTGTGATGAAGAGAAATGAAAGGTTCAAGAAAGGAGTGAACATTAGGCCCCCCCGTGGGGCTGCCCTTGTCTTGCCTGATCCAGTATGCTGAAAAGTGACGGCAGCTCTCTGGCAAGTTGTCTCTCGTTTGTTTCAGCTGTTGCTCAGCTTTCCTATTACCTCCATCTGCTCTCCGTTCTCCACCTTGAACTTCTAGCAATGTTATTAAACAAATGTGACTGCTGGTTTCCTGGATCATTTCATATCACCATATCATGGGCCATAAATGCTCTCCTGTGTATTAGTGCTCCCATTTTGGGTTATTTCATTTCCCCAAATTCTACTTTTAATTAAGGATTTCATAGGTCCACCAAAACTGAATGACTCATGTCATGAATATTTGTTAGCCATTAACCAGTCTTCTGCAGCTAAGTGATTAACTAAACAGCGATTAAAACGACCCTATAAAGTAATGATTGCTAAAGAAGCCCAGTTGAGAACTGGTTATTTTTTCCTGTGTACTGAAATATGTCACGCTGACTGACCCAACATATTCAGTAGCAATCAATGTTCCAAACTGCACTGAGAAGACAAAACGTCCCAAAAAACATATTCACCTGGCTTCCACTGACACACAGGAGTGTATTGCACTGCATGTTTTTCCAGCCACCAACAAATAGGATCCATCACACAATAATACCTATACAAGTAATTGCCTTTCTTCAGGCTATAAGGCCCTGAGGTCCTCTTGTCCACCAAAAGCTTTGCTCATAAACTCCTGATTCTAAAATGTGATATTGTGGAAAGCTTGCTATTGTTGCTCATACCAAAGCGTGGCTGACACTGTGTCAACGCTCGGGCTAAATCTCATGTTCTTCCCATTGTATCTCATAACTCAGTTAATTTCTCAAATGCACAAGATGTTTTCACAGCGCTTAGAGGGGAATAACCCATGTATTCAATCTGACAAGAAAACCTTCATCAGGACATTCATCAACAAATTCAGAATATTTTTTACACGTGCACAAAGATTTTCATGCCGTTTTACTGCTACTCTAAAGTATTAATGCATTTGAGCTTTGGGCCACCAACAAGCACTTTGCTGCCCCACATATCTGTCGCCAAAAGGAAACAAAATGTCTCAACCGCAAGGAAGGAACTCCAACAAACAATAAAGACAATTTAACAGTAATACTCGGTGTAATCTTTAGAATCAGACAGTGTGGTTTGTCATTTCTTATTTGATTGAGTCGCGGTAAACAACATTAAGACCTTAGCTTATGTTGCTATGTTGCCTTTGGCTATCTGCCAAATGCAGCCAACAAATCAGGGCTTATTTTATAAATGCATTTGCTTGGCCTATTGCATTGGACAGAAAAAAAAAAATCAGATTTATTCAGGTATATGTGTGCCACTCACTCACTACAGACACACATTATCAGTAATGCCATCACTAACGCAGTTACACTATGGCTCACAATAAGTTAGTTTGACCTAGAACTGTACAAATGTCTTCTTTCCAGTGTAAACCACGTTGATACATGGTTTAAAATGAGAATAGGTAAGCTAATAATTAAGTATATTTTTCACCTAATATACTGCACAAAATCACCAAAGGGTCCTTGTACCTACCAGAAAGCCGTGGAGTTTGTTTACATGCTTCTGTTCCTTGAAAGGGACAAACCTTATTAGCATTTGTTTGTCCCTTGCCTTGAAAATACCAGCAAACAACAAGGGAGTTCATTTCCTAACATCTTTGAGCTAAACATGAAAGAACCTTCTGGTAATTAGTATATAGTGATTAATGATTGTCAGTATCATAGCTTCTACAGCTTTAATCAAATGAACACTCACAAAAAATACATCCTGTATAAGTCCAGAATGCTATTCCCACATGAGCATGGTTTTGTAGATACTGGATTTTGTGTGTGGACAGAATGTAAAAGCACAACAAGGTTTTGCTAAATTAATGAGTACACGATGCATATTTGTGCAGTTTTCTCTAAAGCAGGGATGCGTAAAATTGAAGCAACTCACTGCGCTGCTTGGTTTTGTGTCAATGACAAATTCAAAATAAATAAAATACATCAGATGTGACTCAAATAGTCTGCATCTAATGTTTATTTACTCACACAAATCAACATTTGTATTAATATTATTCCTTGTCTGGTGGCGCTTGGTAGTATATATACATTTCAGGGACTCAAACACCATGAGGCAAATGAAAGCAGGTAAACAGATCCATTGCAAGTCAGATAGAACGGCACAAATGCAAATAATGCTCAAGCGCAAAAATCTTTGCTAATTATTTCAGGCAACACATTGATCAATCCTTCATAGCGTAACATCATTCTTTATGTAGGTTCTCAGCTACAATCTGATTTTAGTAATGTTTTTTAGGCTCCCGTGCCTTTAGATTATGTATCGGCTTTATGGATTTTACTGCAGTGGAAAAGAATAGCAGGCCGTTTCTGTTCTAGTGGAGTTTATCATAGCCCATGTGATTAGATTGACAAAATATTCAATAAAATGCTTGTTAAAAGTAATCTAATAAGAAGCCATCCAATGTTACCCAAGGACCCAAACTAGGCTTACTATTGAGTCTGTATACTGTGTATCATTCACTAACGTTCTTTTTCAATCCATCATAGTCTTACATTCAAAAGAGGAAACTGAATCTGTTCTTTCCTTTACATTTTCATGAGACTTTTGAGACAAGAGCCGGTAGGAGTATTAACACCTCTTGAAAATGTGCACCTCTGCACATTTATGAACTCCGGAGCTTCTCTCAGTCTGAATCTCTCTGAGGTGAAAGGTTCCAAATCCCACTTTAGATGGGTTGATCTTCTCAGGCCCATTATGCCCCTTCACTGTGACAGACTGGAAGCTGAGAGTCAATCCACGGCAGAACAAAGATAAAGGAGGAATTAAAGAGGAAAACCAAACTCAACTTGAGCATTTGTATAACTTACCCTATCTTACACCCGAGCATTAGGACAATTCAGTTTGTATTGCTTCCTTAATGCCTTATTTCTTTTTGCCTTTCAAACGATTGGGCTAAAACCCGGAACTAAAATGTCAGCAAATCATTTTGGAGGTATAGATTCATGTTCATTGGCATATTGTGTCTGCTTGTATACTATTTTTCAACTTTATAATAATAGATAAAGATAATTGCACAAATCTTACAATGATATGCTCCCATTGGATTAATTTTACGTTTCTATGATGCATTTCCATAAAATGCTCACTCCTCCGTTGTAAGAAGTGAAACTTAAAATGTGATTCTTTATTATTGACTAAAATGGTCAGGTGATGTTTTAATGGTACGTCATGATAACTTGGTGGTTAATAAAACGCTGAAGTGTCGAGCAATTTAGAAAAAAAGCTAAACATTAACAGAGTCTTATTTTTACTTCTGATCAGATTATGTCAGCACTGCCCAGTCCACTATACTAGTAAGACAAAGAGTGTATCTCATGACAGTAAGCTGACTGAGCTGAGGGCAACAACTAAGTCCCCGAAGAGAAAGCTGAGATTGACTGTTTGGAAACCTGGGACGCAAATCATCCCCTGAAGCATTTGATCACAACACAAATGACAAATAATTGACTGAATGATGGATGATGAGATTAGATTTATGGGTTTAAACAAGGTCAAACATCTCACTCCCACCTGCTAAACCACAACATTGCTCCAAATGATGGAACCAGAATTATGGTTATGTGCATGATAATTCTCCTGGCGCAGCCTTGAGAAGGTTGTTAAGGACTTGTGATATCCAATAGGTGTTGGGTTTAACAGCTGGGCTTTGCTGGGTCAAAATACAAGGTCAGAGGAACAAGGAGTAAGATCCATTTACTGCTACAGTGGGTAGGAAGTAGGCACTGCTGGTTTACTGCAGGGTTGTCCAAACATAAAGTCAGCTCAAACCATTAAAATTAACCGTGAACTGAGAAATTCACGGGGTTCCTTAACTGTCAAAATCTACTTAGCAATTTGCACAGGGTGTTGCAAAAGTTTTACATTACAACAATATTGTAATTTCAACAAAAGCTGACTTGAAGAAAACAAAAATGTATTAAACAATTATAGGAGATCGCCTAAAAATCAGTGTAAAAATCTACATTTTTGTTCTTCTACCAGTTAATTATCTAGATAACGCTGTTGGTTTTTCTTATAAAAGAGTAACAATTGATGCAAGTGATATGGGACATTGCAGATAGTATGACCTTCTGTTCAGCTCCTCGTACACACTGTGAGCAGTTCATGAATATAAGCGTGAGGTCATGGGTTCTCTGTGATTTTGCATTTCAAAATGTGAAGGTAAATCTTCATTTAATTTATTTATAAAGGCAATTTTTACTGCTGATATGAACCCTTCATTTAAAATGTGCTGTGTTTATGGTATATAACCTTACTCTGATTAGATCAGTCACGAACTCTACACTTGAGGTACATAATGAAGGCCACCCTCTCTTATAGGTTATTTTTTCAAGACAAAATGGAGCTTGCAGTGCGGTTTACTTTGCTGTTAACTCATAAAGAATAAATCACCCACTTTAAAGTTTTTCAAGTTCACTATGGGTGTGAATAAAGAGAGGTTTACTATATATAAAAGGTACTGTAAGTGGTTAACTTTTATATGCACTTTGGTAGTTTATGCACAGTTTATCTCCTTCATCCTCCATGGCTCGAGGACAAGGGAGCTGTTAACTGTGAAGAGCCGATAAAATAGTTATTGCTGCTATCTTTAACATGCTGTGAATGAGGCAAGTCTTAAACAAACTACAGACTGCAATGGAAGAATGATTAAGCCTTATATTTATAATGCTCACAGCAGCCAACTGCATTTTTACAAATGGTTGAATTTTACTCATAAGACATAAATTTCCTAAATCCTTGCCAAGATGTCCACTGTCAGACACAGCATGAGATATATCATTGTGTTCCTTTCTTCAGAAGAACTGATTTCATGTGACACATTACATTATCATCAAGTGGAAATAAATAATCAATCTTTTGTGTTTATTAACAAAATAAAGCCCTAGTTAAAGGAGAAGAAGCCCATCTTCGCACTCATAGGTTCTAAGATGTTGGACGAGAGTAATGTTGCTGTTGAAATAGTTAACATTCAGTTAATTCAGAGACTAAAGTAGTAGTAATAATAGTATCTTGTATCATTTGGTAAATAAATACTGTACATACATACATGCATACAAATAATTTATATTTCCACAAAATATGATGTTACATGGCATTTTTATATCGCTGAAGCAAGCACAAAAATGCAATGCATCTAATAGATTTACAATAAAACTGTCCATATGGTTACTGTACTTACAGTATATATTGTATATGTTTATGAGTAGCCAGTGGGTGAATATTTTTACTCTAATAGACAGGTCATTACTTAAGTAGCCAATGCACATACTTTGTTTTTTGAGGATAATTTATCTAAGACCAAAATAAATCAATGCTTATTTAGAGAACATATGTTACTAGATTTGGACAAGCTGCAAAGCCCAGCTCCATTAATAAATTGAGAATGTGAGGATTCATTACCATATGGATTTCGAGAGTGTATCCATGCAAATGACAAAGAAATGCAAATGCATTGGCATCATCAAGCAGAGTGCTCAAAATAGATTTCCACGAGGTAATCACTGGACCCACCACAAACATTTCTACTGGACTTTGCTGGTCTATCAATTCAAAAATCATAATGTCCAATGTCTTAAATATGGCCATACATTATATCAGTGGATATCTATTTGATTTAGTTGTTGATCCAGAGCTAGAGAGGTAAAGGGTACCCACTTTCTCTGACAAATGGCATTTTAACTCTTAAGTGAAGATCTGAAATTGCTCTCCTTAATTGCCCTTTAAGACTGCAGCACCAATTATTAATCACCGGGTGTCATGGGAGCCAGGCCCTTCTTGTATTTAAAGCAATAAATTGCTGAATTATATTCATATTTATTCTAAGTAGGTCTTCATTGTAATTGGCATGTTTTTAGGCTGAGGGCTTTTAGTCTGTATCAAAGTAATTCAATTAAAAAAAGTGAAATATAGATCTGTCTAGGATAAACAAACAAGCCAGCTGTAATATGACAGAAATGCAGTGAACGGTCTGGTTAAGTAGCTCATTATTTTTGCCCTTCCTTGAGGAAAATAGCTGCTTCAGGAGTATAGTGCCTGTTTCAATTGTAGCAGCCGGGGACTATGGAAGCACCTCATCAATCCACTTATCCCTGTTCCATTGGTTGGATAATCTGAGTGTCTGACACTAATGGTGAGGTTGCCTCATGACTGAGAAAATATACAGAAGAGCCAGCTGAACCCCCTCCGTAGTTCTCTTCCTCTCTCGTCTTTAGACACACTCGTTTTCGCTCCCACAAACGCACGCACACACTCGCACACGTGTAACACACACACACACACATTTAGTTTCCATCTCTCTCTCTCTCTCTCTCTATTGCAATGTTCAGTCAAGAGGGTAATCCTAAGCTCCTTTACTTATCTCAGGGAAGAATTTTCAGCATTAGTCATGATAAGACACAGGTCCTCACTGATAAAGCAAAGAATAGCTCTCCAAAGCTAACTAAGGATGAGATACTTAAGGAATGCAGTTTCTGCAAGAAACCTGCTGGATTTAGAAAAAAAAAGGCAAATTGTCTAATATGCTTTAAAAAGAACACCATAAACTAATTGTCTGCCAGTGTTTACGAACAAAACTAATCTATGTGTTGGTTCAAAGCTTCAAACGTATCTCCTCATCAATACTGGCCGTGTACATATTGACATGCATTTCATACAACAAATTTGAAATCCCACAACCCAACGCACAGCATGTGCTTTGGCTGCAGCCAGTTTAGAATGACATAAAGTAAAACATCGTCACATGCCAGTTGCTAAATCAATATTAAGTAATGGAAAAGAACATTTGGATGCGTCTCCCACTCAGCTGTGTAACTTCAGTAACACGACAACTCAGACATCATGATTCAAACTTATTAGGCAGAAATGAGTCTCATGTCATGTCATGTCTGGCATTTACTTTGGTACGAAACTGCAATACTTTATGTTTTGCAACACATTGTTTTGGGGATAGCAGGTCAACGTGATTTAAACCTTTTCAGAAAGTTTGGCTAGAGACATGGGAGGGGGGGTTGTTGGGTTAAGATTTATCATTTGCATGAACTTTTTACAAGCGTCATACCTTATCCAGAAACAACAACACAGGTATTTAACCTGTTCCTTGTCAAGTCCTGCCTGGAAAACCTCCATTTGTTTTCAGTGAGAAAGCAGACCTTTGCTTATTTTTAGCTTCGGCTAACTGGCCGAACTATCTTTATGATTTTCCAGCGCTCTGAGTAACTGAAATGAACATTCTACCTCACAGAAACAGCATCTGACGAATGGCGCGGGTTCATGTGAAGGTTAAGGCCTACGAGTGTGGAGAAAGTAAAACAGTGGGTCTACATGCCCCCCCCACTCGGCACCTTGAATCCTGTGTTAAAGAAAGCAGCTCTGTCACATTAATCTTGGAAGCAAACTTGCACAGCAATTTGTTGAAGGTCAGCAGAATATGTGATAAAAGTGTAGTCTTGTTAAGCATCCATCACAGGCTGATTCGGATTTTGAGCAAAGATGTAGTGACAAAAATACACAATGGGTTCAGGGTAATGGGTTTAGGCAGGGATATTGGTTTGGGTAATACAGTTAATAGGCCTTTGGATCTGGGGGCTCTTTTAGGCAGATATGAGAAGCATCACCGGCTGTCATATTCTCCGATGAGAGTATGCATTAGAGCAAACTCTATTTAGTAAAAGACAATTCAATTAGGGACTATTCAGAGACACCGGATTATTTCCCTACGGGCATCCGCTCAGTCGAGGCAATATTCAGATTTCATTGTGTTTTCAAAGTGGAAAAATGTCAACGGCTGGCTCCTGCAGTGGTCGGGGGGCCTGTATGGACATTTATATTTCAACGGTCAAACAAATGAAGACAGAATTTTTTCAATACCGCTCTAATGTACAGTAGCAATATTTTATGGATTGAGTGGCTGCATTTATCTTATGACAGAGACGCTTTATAGCTTGGTTTGTGTTTATCTATAGACAGTCGTCCATTTTTAAACATTTCCCTTTATGAATTAAAAACACTACGGCGGTCAACAGGGCACTAGATGGTTTAATATTTCAAACACCTACTTTAAAGAAAACTTTGATGGAAATGCACAGTGTTAAAAATTGAAAAATACAAAGTTTCAGGATATTAATCATTGGAGTATGTTCCTATCAATATGTGCAAAAATAAGAACTAAACACTCAACAACTGCAGTATTTCCATATATACAGTTTACATTTTAAAGATTTACTCCACATAATGACTTAGGATCTTTTAAACATCAAACACATATGCTCAGCATATGATGTATGACCATGCAGTAAGTGGATATATTCATCCCATCTCCAGGGATGAAAGTATATTTCTGTGTCATACACACATATGTTGTACATACATAACGTCTATGTAAGTGCACATGCTATATGCTTTACCATTCTACTATGTCAGTACATTAAGGCATGTGTCTACATTGTACACACATATGTTACACATATCATCAGACGTCAAGACTACACCTGTCTCAACATGAAACCGGAGATCCGTGCCTGCATCCAGGGGCTATGCAGCGCAGTGACAATGCAACTGGGTCAGAGATAGTCATAAATCCAACCTCCTAAGGATATTACACAAGAAACTGAGATGCCAGCAAATCAATTCACAGTTTGGTAGTGGGCTCATAAAGCGTCTTTACTAGCTCATCTAAATCCAATCAGCATGATTCCTCTGTAAACAGAGACATACGGTATTTCATGCAAAGAGAGTTCCTAGAGATGACATTGCAACAGGGGTGTGCCACATAAACAAGCAGGGGATTGTTTAACATTAGTAAATGTTAATGTAATCATTTCATTGTATGCTGTGATGCTGGTTTGCAACTCTGCTGTTTTGACAGTTGCTAACTTTATTTTGACCAAATACTGACAGATTGTGTGTGTGGGGGGGGGGGGACGGAGAACCGGGGACCAGACAACTTCTCGGAAAAACAAAACTTCAAAGTGCAATTAATGAAGCGCCTGAAGAGTTCTTCCTTGAGCGAGGAAAGGGCAGACAATTTTACCAGTGGAAAGAAAGCAAAAGAAATGTCTGAGTAGATTAATTCATCTGAGTCGCAATGGTGTTATTACTGGGAACAGCTCCAGGATTTTTATTTCACCATGAGACTGCATTGATAAAGTGCTCAGAGCTCGGGACATGAATCTACCCGTGCAACGCGAGTTAGGCAGATTTTAACTGTGTACATTAGATATCTCCCGCACAGACATATTGAATGACGAAAGACATGACATGATAATGGCGGGCTACTAAGATTTATTCTGAAGTTTAACCATATCACATAGCTGCTTTAAGAACAGTAAACTTAGTTCATGACTCCAACTGACATTCACATTTAATCCGTCACTGAATCATATCCTTCCCACAGCTCTGTCTCTTATATACGCTGAAAAATGTAATGAACGCACGTCGATACCAGGTCAAATAACACTCACTATACATAAATATACATTTATATATATGCACGTTTAATCACTATCGGCATACCGGTGACCGTCTGCCTGTGAGGTGTATGATGTTTAAAATATGCTGGCACTTCTATTCTTCATCGCTCAGCGACAGAAGGGACCTTGGTAGCGAAGAGCAAATGTCTGTATTCACATGTAGAACAAAGACGTTTGATATCGGAACAATGCTTAGGCCAGTATTTCCACCGCCGCTCGTCTCACTGGGGTTAGCGTGTGGCCTCTAACCGATAGGCTGGTCATTGCCCTTCTCACAGACGGTGTAGACATTAACTTGTCAGAAGGAGAAAAAGAACAACTTTGACAACGTCCTTTCCTTTTTCATTAGCCGCACAGATCTTTGCTTGGCGGTGGCAAAGTTTGACTGAACCTTTTGTCTGAGGGACTTCAGGAGAGAGAGACACACAAAGTGAGAGAGAGAAAAGGAGAGAAGAAGGGGGGAAAGGGGACTCAACAGCGACCATATGTTCAATGTGACCCTCATTATTCTCAATTAGGGCAGCCATCCATGGAATGGTCTTGCTGATAACAGCCCATAACACCTTCAGTGGAATGGAGCACAATCTTCCAATGGCACGATGGACGGGCGAGCAGGGTGGCAAGTGGACCTGTGCATTATGTTTGTGTGTCCACAAGTAAGTGCGCATGGACATCTTCTGTAAGCTTAAAGCTCATTGTCATGGCATGCTTCTGTATGTGCATCTTTGGATGTGCGTATGTGTAGAGCTTAGGCTGTGGGTTACTGTGCGTGTGTGTCTCTGTTTGTCCATGTGTGATGGACCTGTGGTGAGGTGGGGTGAGTGGGCAACCAGACAGGCTTCACCAGCTTCTGCAAGGTGTGCAGGGGGTGTGCAGGGCCACAGCCTGGGTCCCCAGGACGTCTGGATGGATGAGTTGATGGAGAGTAATGGGGTCACATTGAGCATATGATGTAAAGGCTAACCTTATGTCTATCTTTTAATGACATTATGAAACCGGCAGCCCACTTCCTCTTTACCACTTAACATAAACACGAACAATATTTTGACCGGGCAGGGGGGTTTGATGGTCGGTGAGACGTGTGAACTGGTCTAATCTCTTTGTTTCTTATCCCTGTTGTTGTCTGCAGTCATTATTAATGCAATACTGAGCTGAAGGTGACCCAAGCAGGAAGCGAGTGAGTGAAGTGGGGAGTTGGTTAGCTTTCCCTTTTAAAATGTGGACTGCTCCTATTTCAGTTTCTAAATCAAAAAGAAAATTGATGAGTTTGTCAAAGGCACATAACTTACATATTCATTCATAACCAGAAGTCCACGTATTTGCAATAAATCCTCATAAACCTGCACTGAATAAATAATATAAATGTCTTTTTTAGTTTACACTCAAAGTAAATGAACTTTGGTGCTGATGTAAATTAATCAGTCTCATACTAGTCATTTGCGTCTATTTCTCCCTGGCCTGCTTCCCAAGCTCTTACTGTAACCCAAGGAAGCAGTGACATCACCCTCATTCCCTCTTCCACTTCAAAATGGCTCAGGTGATTAAGTTCCCTATAAAGAGATGGGAGTCAGTGCAAGGCTGTGGCATTGAGCAGGCTCATTGATTAAAGCCAAACAAGAACCCCCAGCACACTGCAGCGGCGGCAGCTCTGCTCCCAATAACTGGTACATGTTATTCGTCTTTGATCTTGTCCTCCTTTGACTATTGTCTTCATCAGCTCACTTCTGGCAGCTGGTGCCAATGCGCAGCACCCAGTTCATCTTTAGATCAGGATACAATGTGGTAAAGTACACACATTGGTAAGTGGTTTTTATTTCTTTATATACACAAACAAAATTAAATTAAGCAAACAATATTACTGCTCTATAATAAAAAAAAAACATTAAAATGATTGTCTTCTGTTAGGATCTATTAATTAGACCTCAGGACAAAAATGGAAATAAATAGTTTGACCACCTACATAGTTTCTAAAAAGATGCAGTGCTCACTAAATGTTACATACCACTGGATGAGGTTTCCTAAGATATGCTAAAATAAGCACAGTTTCATGAAAAGCAAATACATGGTGAGTTAATTAGGCAGTTGGGTGGAGTAGCTCTGACCTCAGTTCACTTTGAGTTCCCCTACTTTGATGTTTCCACTGTTAGAGCTTCAGTAATTTAACTATTATCTATACTTAAACTAGACCTCAACACATTGTTTTAGTTCAGTTGCCTCATTTTAACCAAGTTTACACATGATTTGACCCAACTGCAGGTGTCACCATAACCAAAACAGCGGGGTCACAGCCGCAGTTGGTGTTACTTCAGTTCACCGAGAGTAACTTTTTTTAAGCCTTTTTATTAAGCTGACTGCAGAAAACAGCATTTATTGGTATTGTCACATAGTCTATGTTCTGATTTCGAAGAATTCCACAAGTCTGTACTGCACTGGATTCTATGGAGGCATTGCAAAAAAAAATGTAAACACCACACACACAGCCATAATCAAGATACAACCTTCTTCTGTGTACACCTAAAACAGAACAAGCCCATACAAGTTTGCAATTGATGAGTGCACCACTGCGAGTTCATGACTTTGACCTCCAGGGTATTTGATCCCTTGACACAGAGTTTATTTTTCTAAAGCTACAGCTTGATATTCCAGCACTTAATTTAAGAGTGCAGTTAAATCACAGAAGCCATAATATGTCAGGCAATCGCACGACTGGGGGTAAAAAGAGAGTGAAAATGGGGAGGGGGATGGAGGGAAAACAGTAAGTAATGAAAAAGCTATGATTGCTTTTCTGTCCCTCCAAATGACAGTTAGCACCTCAATGACCTGCTCGGGGCTGGGCCATCTAGAAATGACACGCTAAGGCACAACGTCATCTAACAGGGTAGTTACAAAAATCAATACAAAACCCATTTCAAAGATGCTCGGTGAGCCTGTGTGTGAGACTGTGTGTGTGACAGAAAGGGAGAAAGAAGGACCTGCTGTTATGTTCATTTATTGAGTAGGCCTGAGGGGCAGAAAACAAACTTTTCTGATATACACATTACCTCGCAAGCAAAGGAATTCTGAAGGCAAAGCAATAACTGCATCGCCAGTCTATTACTTAAGTAAAGAAGAGCACCCCCCCCCCCCCCCCCGCTTTCCTTGCATGTCAAGTACAGCTTAATTCTAAAGTCATTGCCCCCCAGCCCTGTTCATTGTCACACTTTTAACTAAACTAGGTATTGGCCACTAGAAGAAGAATGACTCTTTGTCCACTGGGGAATCAATATGCAGCCTCTCTGACATTCACAGAGAACACATGTAAACCAGCCGGCCAAGCCGTACAACTATCTTGTCTTATTGGGATACTGGCAAACATCACCATATATTATCCCCTTTGATTTGTTGTCAATACCTAATCACAGTGAAGAGGTGCAGGTCTAGCGGAGCACAAAGACACTAAGGAGTGTAAAACAGACAAATGGGCAAGGGGGACATCAATCCGTAGGGCACGTCAGCCTAGACCTTGATGAAATAGGGCGCCATGTCGACGGCTGAAATTTATAGACAGTAACATGTGAAAGCGTTCACTCCTCACAGCCTCGAGAGAGGTCAATACCCTGATGCCTCTGTCCAAATGGGGTTCTCATTAAGTCAGTTCATTCAGCGAGTTGTTTTTTTTTTCTTTTTTGCTCAAAAGAAAAGAATACAAGTATACCTGCTTATTTGTTTCAAACTAAATTACCTTTGCTGCCCTTTCTTCGTGCAAGTGCCTTATGTCTAATACAAATTGATCTGCGTGCCATGAAAGACTTTGTATTTTAGGTTCTTTACTTTACTGCTTTCTTAATTATGCTGTCTGCATTGTACCATCAGCATTCTACAAAACCATATATCTTTTTAGGATCATGTCAGATATCATCATACTGTTTGCACTGCGCTGCATGAAAACCAAGCTGGGAAACCACAAGGCTCATCTGCTACACTTGAAAGGAACTTAGTACAGCACCGTGTGGAAATCCCACTCATCTAAAATTTGGAAGAGACTCACAGTGCGGGGGTTGATTGAAGGGTAGGATTTTGAGTCAGCGGGGTACTGGATTCAACAGGGATATTCCTTTGGAAACACAATCATATAGAGCTTTTACTTTGTGTCAGCTACAATTTCTTACGTGAAGTAACGGTGGTCCAGAGATCCGATCAGTGTTCCAGCAGCACCGTTGTCGTTCGATGCCGTTCCAGTAAATTGCATACACTATGAAAGGGCTCGGCTCTCACTGATGGGACTCAAACAATCTAAGAAAAAACACTGGTATATTGTCGAGTCTCACACACACACACGTATATTCAGACAGAAAATAAATTTAATGTTGTCACTTCCGTCAATGTCAAAAGAGACCACTGGCAATTCAAAGTAATCAGGAAGTCACATAAAAAAAAAAAATGTAGGGCTTGACACAGTGTTGGAAGAGAATAGCAATCAGCAAATTTAATGCATTTCTGATGTATATTTAAGGCTCTGACACTAGGCCACAGATGTACATGTGTTGGGTTTCTATTTTGCAAAAGATATGGTTGGTGATAACCTATTATGGGACATCGTCAGCTTCCCCACTGCCTCAACACGGGATAGGAAAAATTCCATCACTTGCTCTATTCGGGAGATGTAATATCGAAACAAATTATGGCTGGAATTGAAAAGTCACAAGCTTATTCCTTCTTGATCAAACCACTGCCAAGAGGCTAAGTGCAGAAGTGGAGATACCCCCAAAATGCTTTTTATTGCATTATTATCATTGACATCTACGGCACTCCTAGTTCCCAGCTTTAGTACTTTCAAACTGTAGTCCCACACAAAGTAGGCAGTGGAAGTGGAAAAAAAGCTAAATAAAAAGCACTAATTATTGTTTTAGTTGCTATAGCAGCGACATATAAAGTATAAGTCTTAAATTAACACATTCATTTTAGCTTCATCCCGAGTAGGTTATGACTAAGTGGCTGTGAAAGGTAGAATTAATTCAAAGACCGTAGACTAAAAATACTGGGGGATTCTAAACAATGCAACTATACCCATCACATCTGCTATCAGTCAGCGTTAAGGTGTTTGAAGTCAGAGCCGACAAGAAAACAAGCCATTAACGTGACTCTGCTGCACAGACAAATCTTATTTGGTGGGACATCGTTTGTAAGATGTAATGATCACCTCTCAAAGTACATAACATTTGATTGGCTGGCAGGAGTTTGCTCCGGCGGCAGCAATAATATAAGAAGTCTCATCTTGGTTTTATGGTGTAGCATATTGAACCATCTGTGTGCCGCCTTGCTCTACGGTGGCCTGAAGGCACTTATTCTTTTCAGCAGTGATCAGCCCTGACACACAAGAGGTCTGCTGAGACCCAGTTAAAGATTTCTATTATCATATCAAATCGCACACCAGTGCTCTCATTATAATTGACACATCTCGAACAGAGAATAAAGGCTGCACTACATAATGCATAATTAGAAAGTTTTTGGACATTTTTTTTTTTGCATATGGTAATACGTGATAAAAGCTGACGTTGGAGAGAAAGGCGAGACATTAAACGATTTCATAGAAGTTAGAAGATTATGGTTTGGTACAGTGACCTCCTGACCTGGCTGGAACCCTCTAGATGGCTGAACCGCAGCAAAGCTGGGGCCAGTGAACACAGGGGCCGATTCCCCTGTCCTTGCCGAGACCTCGTTAACGACTTAGAAGACCCATCAATATTTAACAACTCTATGATTGAAATTTCATATTCATCTCCACAATGGTAAATCACAAAGGAAAGGGAGATGGGAGTGAGGGATGGAGGGGGCGAGAGAGGACAGACGGAGAGACTGAGTGTGACTCATTTTTATCAGAGTCATTTTAAATAAAGACTGTGATTTAGTGAGGCCACACCAAGTCAATTAGGGGCAGAATATTTGAGCCTGATTTAAGTAGTTACTGAATCACCACATTAGATCTGACGGTCTAACAATCACTCTGATATAAAAACATACAATTCCCTCAGTGCAAGATACACAAGTGATCTCTTTCCTTTGTCTGTGCAATTCCTGCACTCATTTCTCTTCCGCCCCGCATCCCGCTGATCCTCTTCCTTGATTCCTGCCATGTCTTTTTCTTTTATGCATTTCACAACCCCTGTGCCCTCTCCTGTTCATTCAACAGACTTGAGTCAGAGAGCAAGTGGTAGCTTTACTATTTTATGAAGGTGTGAGGTTCCTGTGTCCGGCAAAGTCCTCTCACTCATGAGATGGTACCGTGAGAAAAAAGTCACACATTTAAATAGAACCTACTAGTGTAATACAAACGTGAGGCCAAAATACCAATAACAACCTACAGACTACTGAGCTATGTAACATTTTGATTTTCTAGAATCTACACTTTTCATCTTCATCTACCCCTAATATGACACATACACAACGCACAGCCTTTTGCATGTGGTTATTTTGCCCACGGAGTTTCTCGTTAAAATGCTCCCACATGTATAATATAATACTGCATGATATATTACATCTACAGCAACAGCTATGAAGACTACCTCAAACTTACATCAAATGGCCTGGCGTACAATGCAGTGGGTGTCCTTGATTCTGTAATTGCTGTCCTCTCACTGTTTGTGTGCTTTACTCATGTGGTTTTCTTGGAGCTAAACAAGGCAGCAGTAAAACCCAAAGAAATCACTTCCTGATGCAGCACAGTCATCCCACTGTGCATCAAAGACTGTTTTGGTGGGAGGACCCCTGACTACACATCCCATAACTCCCCAGACGTGTGTGGCTTTTGGTTCACTGGAGGTCAGGACGATCATTCACCCCAAGGCCTGAGGGCACCCATATACTCTCCCCTTTATGACCACATAAAGAAAGCAAAGTGCTCAGGCGTGCCTGATTAGCTGCTCTAATATGCTATTTGTGACTAATTTCAGAGGCGCTAAGTCACAGGTGATGGTCCCAGGCTGTAAATCTAACTCGGTCAACCTTTAACGGCACGTGTGTGTGTGTGTGTGTGTGTGTCCTCCCTCCCAAGATGCACCAGTAGGTCCCATGGTAAATATGCAGAGGCCGTTTAGGTGAAATGCAAGACATAAAAGTAATGAATGGCAAATGAAGCCATCCCAAGTTGACAAGTCGACTTGTGCCTACGTAGAGAGAAAGCGTGTGTTTGCCTTTGTAAAGAAAAAAACAAACAAACACTGAACTAAATGAGTTTTGTTTTAGCACAATCATTACTCTTTGCCTCCAGCGCTGATACACTTTTACTGCTGAAATTTGGTGGTGTCACATTTGTACTCCTTAATGTGCTCTACTGATTGACTAGTTCACACGATGCAAATTGCAATAGTTAAAAAAATAGTTAATAAGTGCCTTTTAGCAGTATCGGAGTGGAACAAACTGTTTTACACAAAGAACAAGGCATTTTGACCTTATTATACAACAGTTGTTAGACTTTGTTTTACTCTGCTGCTGATGTGCAGTAAATTGTTAAACATCTTAGTGATTTCTAATACATTTTCATTTTTTTGAAGAAGAACACTATAGATAGTTAACAGTGTCAACCCTTTATCTACTCACAGTGTGTCAACCGTCTCCTGTTTGAACTGTTTTTCCTATTATCCCCCTGACCGCTGCTTTTCTGACCCCGCGGTTGAGTTTTGACAGGATAAGGGAGGAGAGGGGAGATGAGCAAAGCAATGCTGTTCAAGTGCTCACTGTGTGTATTGATGTGAGCAAAATAGAGAAGCAGAGAGAAGAGAATGTGTGTGTGTGTATGTGTGTGTGTGTGTGCATGGAGGAGAGAGTGTGGCAGTGACGGTGTGTATGCATGGATGCATGAATGCATTTGGTGCTTGTGTGTGTGTGTGTGTGTGTGTGTACACAACCTGTGTATGAGTGTGCATGCGCACCACTGACCTCTGCACTGGCTGTGCTGTGTCCTCCAAGCTGACAGAGTCTTCTCCTCAAGCTCCTCGGTGTTTAACACCCAGGGGCTGTTTCCCAGATGGGCAGCCTCAAACACCCCCTGCTTGAAACGCACACACAAACCTTTCAGTGGCATTAGGGCTCCCACTCTGCACCCTAACACTGTTCCCGTTCCACAGAGGTGAAAGTCATGAGTCGGGGAGAGGCTCAGCTACACTCACCTCAAATCCACATAACCAAAAGGTTAACAGCTCTGCCAGATGTGGGGTTACCACCAGTACAGAATCATATTATTTCTATATGAATGACAATGTACAGCCTTGAGACATTTGGACTTGTATTTATTCAGCAGAGCTGACAGAATATGGCACCCGAGACATTTCCCGGTGAATTGTTGAGATATGCCGCAACAGGGCTGAGACAGTTTTAAGCTTTTTGCATTTATGAGAAATGAATGACAATACATTGTGAGGCATTTTGGGGTAAGGACAGCTACAGCACATCCTGTCATCAGTATTTCATTGATGCTTCCTTTGATATGCGCACATTTTCAGTTTAGTTAGTTAGTTAGTTAGGTAGACAGGTAGGTAGACAGGCAGGTAGGCAGGCAGGCAGAGTCCGACGGTGTAAATGTCTTTTTCTTTCTTAATATATCATTTGCTTGTTCTTTTTAACAATTATCCCGTCTCTTACACTCCTGGGAAATCTTGCCCAAGCTGGTCGTTAACACACCAGTCTCACACAATTGAACAGCCAAAGTTAAAGAATAGTCTATATAATAAGATGCAAGCCTCCAAGTCTGGTAAATCAGTGTAAAAAAATATTCTTCCCCGAAGCCAAAATACGTCAACCTGCTGCCCCTGTTTTGAAATCATAAACAGCAGCGTCCCTCACCAACAGTAATGAAATGCAAAATGTGTGCAAGAAAAAACCAAAACCTGCCTCAACTTCACCCCGTCACTGAAAACCCTTTAGAATTGCAGGTGGTATCACGTAGCACAAACACAGATACTGTCTGCGCCAAATTAGAGACATTAGAAATCACAGGCTGAGAACTTGCTAATTATTGCACCCCCTTACAAACAGACAGTCAAGCTAAGTGGGAAGTCACTGGCTGACTCCCAATGCCATTTTATGTGGGTAACAAATATCCAAAGGTCAAAGTGTGTACTTCAAGGGATAAGGGAAATACTCAGCAGGGCTAAGTGGTGTGTGTGTGTGTCTCTGTGTGTATTTCTGTCTTTAAAGGAATATAGCCTCTTATGTCCTCTAAAGCTATGCTGCCACCTGCAGCTTTGGGTACTAACAAAAACACAGATCACTGAGGGGACTAACAGGCAGGGTAATAAGTCACATCTAGTAAACATCGTGCATGATTGAAATTTAGCAGCACCGTAAAGTATGAATCTAATCTCAGCCTTTGAGATTAACATTAAAAGTATTAAAAGTAACAGTTTTGCCGAAGTAATGAATCATGTATTAATTGAGAAATCAATCATCAATTGAGAAATCAAAATTATACTCAACAAGATACTGACAACTTAAAACACATGTGAAAAATGTTGGGTTGCTGAATATTTATTTTACAATATACGATATTAAATATCACATATTAAAATATAAATCATGTAACAGATACATTACAATCATTATATATATATCATTATTTTTGTAGGTCTATTTACATTACACTACACTCAGGAAAACACAGATCAATATCCTACCTGTTAGGATTCATGCACCGTGTCTTAGGTCTGTGGACCTTACAGATGAACTTGCATGCAGAGAATTATCCCATCTGAAACGCCAGCTCATTGTTTCACAACGCGTTTATTGTTGCTACGGACAGCAAGATGTATGACCCTGCAGCAATTAAAATATTAGATATCAAAGTGCAGATGCCAGAGACTGTTAAAGAAATGTGATAGTGAGCATGAGTAATGATGGCACACATGACTTGTCATAAATAGAAAAGAAATGACGGGCGGGGGTGACCTCAAATGCAGGGAGTCAGTGTATCAATATTCTGTTGCCTAACAATGAACACAACATTTTATTTCCAAGGAACTCTTCTCCACAAAGAGCAGTGAACTTTGGATTGACATTTGGTTGGATATGGTTAGGCTAGAAGCCGCCTTGTAATTAAAGCGCTCACTCGAGAAAAAGGTGCAATCTTCTGTCATATGTTGACAAGCCTCCGAGCATCGGTCAAAGCAATATAGTTACATGCTTGGTAGCAGCTGGAAGAAGAACGAGTATGTGTTTGATTGCCTGATAGCAACTGTAACTCCAAGCTATTGTTTGCGGTGATAGCGATCAGATTTTTGTGTAAATGATGTGTGTGTGGTTTTTTTCTGTTTGTTCGTTTCCATGTTAGTTGGAAATTCATCAGTACCTCTGTAGCCCTGACAGGTGCCTTTGCTTTTTTGTTCGTTTGTTTTTAAATATTTATATTTTTTAAGTTTGATAATCAAATCCATAATTGATATGCAGCATTTTAAGCACATCCTTTTCAAGTAGAGATATTTTGACTTCACTTCACTCCCTTGTAGAAACCTGAGACAGACACCGTATATTCTCTGTCAAAATCATTAAGTCAACATGCCATCAGGTTCGGCTCAAGAGTCTCTCCTCGGAATATGAGAATGATACAGTCTGACGCGGCTTGAACTTTGTGCCTGCCAGTAGGGGCTATTCTCTGTCGTCTTTGCCATTCTCCCATGGCTTTAAATATTGTAGGCATCTTGGGGATATGGAGAAGCATTTGTCATCCTTGTTTGACAGACTTGATGAAGGGGTTGTCTGTCAGTGTTTCACAAATCCAACCAGACCACAAGCCCGCGGGTGGCACACAGACAGTCACGAGCGGTGGGGAGTTCCCTCCCCTCTTGGCTCACTGGGTAATTGTGATAATACTGGATTGGAAAATTATAGAGAGGTGAGTTAAGGAGATACTTGAGTTAAATGCAGATGCTTGAGGGGAGTGTGGGTGGTCTGACACCATAAGAGCAAGTTGTTACCATTCATTCTTAAATACTGTGATACTTGTAGCACTTCTATGTCTGACAAGCCAAACGTGTTTTACTTATTTTGTTTACATTTTTTCTCCTATTTGCACCTTGAAACAATTTAGTTAATGCACTGTTAAACTTAAAGCATAATGATTTCAAACATCTATACTATACTAGTTGCCATTTGAAGTTGTTGCAGTCAATCCTCAGAAAACTGCATCTTTTTCCATCCATTAGAATAAAATATGAGGCGATCCAACCCAGTCAGCAAATAGCATTACACTTCTATAAACTAACTTCAGCCGGAAAGACACAACAAACACTTTCTTTCTCGTTCTTTCTCTCCATATCCCTCCCTCTGTCTCTGACATTAGGGTCAACCTAGCATATAATAGACAAACTTGGCAGTAATCTGGGGACTCTGAGAGAGGTCCGGGAGATTTATCAATCAACTGGCCACATTAAACGGATTTCCTAATGAAGTGAAGTCTTTACAGGGATTAATCCTCTACCACCTGCGAGGAGCCACCTGCTCGACTGCCATAATTGGCAATGATGGCACCGCCACCATCAGCAGAAAGAGGAGAGGCACAGTGAGCGAAAAAGAGGGGGAGAGATCGAGGGAAAGGGGGAGAGAGACGACTGTGATGAACAAAGGGGGAGAGAGAGAGAGAGCGAAAGAGACGGACAGAGAGGAAACAAGTTGGAGAGAGGACAAAGAAGCCAGACATTGGAGTGTCAAACTCATGCAAATGATGACACTCAGTGTGTTGCAACGACACAACGAGGGAGAAAAATAAATAAAATATTTTAAAAAAGGAGACGAGACAGTGCCAGGTCTCTTATGACACAGCGATGAGCATCCAACCCTTAGTTTGTGCCAGTCTTGCAGCATTCCAAGACCTTGACAGCAGCACCTCGCTACATCTTCCAGCTGTGTCAAATCTGCCTATGTGCTAATGAATGTGTCAGCACCCCAATCGTGTCATTGCTGTGTGTGTTTCAATTCACCTCTGAGCACTGGAATTCTACCCCAGGTGTACCAGCTTACACATTACATTCACCCACAAGTATTCCTGCATGAATAATTACACAGCCCCAACCGCAAAGTTAGAATCCAGACTGGTGTCCTGATTATACTGCCAAACTGTTCTTTTTGATTCTGATTCCGGTTTACTTGACCAGCCTGACTCATGCAGTGTGGACATACATTCACCAAATCTGTGTTCAGAAAATAAAACTAGTTAGAAAATTATTTTATTGTTTGTTTCTCAGTTGACTCATTTGGGTCAACTCACGAGAAATGGCATTAGAAAGTGACCATTTAGAAAAGAGTTAACTATGTAACCAGATGTTGCAAAAAGGGTTGAATTAGAATAAAATGTCATCAAGTATATACTGTACACATTATAATTAATTAATTAATTATGTTGCCTGATTAAGAATCAATTACTTTTGTTAATAAGGCAATAGCACATTTGTTGCACCAGATTTAACATTAATGGATCCAAGTTGTTTACTTCATTCTTTGGTCTCAAGTGACACATTTGAAGAACTGAAAAGAAAGTGGATGACTCATGAAACTATTTAACTTTGACATCTCTGGAGTCAGCATGTAAAAAATCCTAGAGTTCATTAAAATGGTGCAACATTTTTTGAGGTGTGTGGTCTCATATACCACAAACCTTAAATGACAAAGTCACCATCTTCATTTGTGTACTTTTAAAAGTATTATAAATGACTTAGAAGTTAAGTTAAGCAGAATGTCTTTCCATATCGGAGCTAGTCAGTAGGTTTCTCCACAAGACTGTCTGTATAACTCTTATTATTTTTCTGTAATACATATTATAATATTCTCAATGGATGATGTTACACGCCGTTTCTCAATGTAGCCATTCTTGCTACCTTTAGACAGCTGTAGGGATATGCTGAGTTCAAAAGAAATGCCTTCATTCATCCTGCAAGCAGACATGCATGATGGACAGGGCGAGGAATTACTCCTTAGAGACACAGTTAATGTGAAAAACATTTATTACAGAACTGGATTACAGACTATGGGGCCATAGAAACATTAAATAGATGCGTTTTTCTTTCCACTTTACATACCATTAGATACATACCTGAGAAAAACACATATACACTAACTGTTAATTTGGACCTTGAAGAAATGGTGTGTAACACACTCGTAGTACCAGTAAAAAATACTGGACATGAAAATCTGTTTGCTCAGTTTGCCGTCTCTGAATAATGTCATAACATTAAATTAACAAAGTTAACAAATCAGTTAAATAATAACAATGTAAAAAGGCCTACAAACATTTCTTTTTTCTTAAAAGTCAATGTTGTCTGTCTTTTGCATGTTTAATGGATTCTACTGTACATGAGACGAAGGCAAATTAAGTTAGATACACAAACACAAATGTATTTATAGTTATTATAGGCCGCAGTTACCACAAATACTAAATGACTGACAAGTCTACTTAGAGCTTTTCAAGCAACTGCCCTCATTTGTCATCCTAGACCACCGCAGTCGTGTTACTTGTGACCCGAGTCACATTTGATAGGTGCGTGTCTGTGTTTCTGTGATTCCTGACTAATGATCAACTCTCCAGAGTCACAACTCCTGGGAAGAAAAGATGATTTTGCGGAGTCTGCCAAGGGACCGAGACTATTGGCACAGCTACGGTGTCCCTCATTTGTTACGGAGCCATACTGCCACCTTGCCAAAAGAGGTGCCAGGCCAAGGACAAACTCAGTGTGTGTTTGTGTGTGCATAGACTGACCCCATCTGAGCACTAAAACCTTGGTGACTAGCCATATTGGCTTCTAAAAATATTCCAATGGAACTAAAAAGCAAAAAAAGGCATGGAACTTGAGTTTGTTCTCAAAGACATGCAGAACGCCTTTTAGTATTCTTTTAGTAGTTGGAACAGTAACGGAATGAATAAAGTTTAATCTCTTTTGATTCATTTTACTAGCCTGTACATAGCTATTGGCCAAATTAATTCACTGTGTCCAACTTCTCGATATTTGGATGAGAGACCTACTACATGTCCAAAAGTACAAACTTAAAGAGGGTTTATAACCTACTTAGAGAAAGATGGAGTATGAATCTGCATGCAAGGCCTGATAGCTTTTCAAAGAACTGTGTAACAGTCAGTAGAGTGTTTCCAGCTGAGGTGGTTAGTAACTAAGTGCCTTAACTTGAGTTTATAACATTGTAATAATGTTAGCGCTGTTTGTTCTTGGGTTCCCCCTAGTGGTGACAGGGGTCCTAAGCAGGAGCTTAGTTTGCTTATGCCTTGGGCCAGCTCTGGATTCACGTGAGGTTGTTCAAATCCGCCAAACCTTTACTGACTGCTGTTTTTGTTGAACAGTTTGTGGGTATGCCGGTACATTTCTACCATAAATTTCATCTTTGAGAACTTGTCAAACAAATCTGGGCTAAACTGCCAGGTAAAGTAAACTTATACATTTAATTTCTAAACAGTATACAATTCTACATTATTTAAATTACTAAACCCTTTATCCAAAGCGACTTACGAGGAGCTAGCGCTGGGTGTCTGGCTCAGGGACACACCTGGTAGTGGATGGATTAGGAGGGGTTTTAAACCTGCGACCTTCTGTATCGCAATCCGATGCTTAACCCATTGAGCTACCAGGCCACGTAAACTATGGTATACATCCCGCCCTCTCAATCTCTAGCACACACACAGAGACACACACATACATACTGAGCTCCTGTTCCTCATCTAACTTCTCTAGCTGTGTCGTTTTGAGTGAAAGAAGAACCGTTCCTAATCCACTTCACGGATCAGTTTCACAGAGACGGTAAAGCCATTCCCCCTCCAAGCTAAAGCAATTCAGATCAGACACCTTGATGTCTCAAAGAGCACACAGTGAGCTCTTGTTTTCTGTTTTGACTGCTGGGAATCCATGCACCCCTGATTCCAGCTCAAAGATAAAACTAATGAGGTTTTCATTCAAGTCTGTTTTATAACAATAACGGACTCATCGCCAGACGTGGCTGTTTTCACTAGTACCTAACATTCTATGATCCTCTAATCTAGGATTTGGGGGAGTTAGGTTTCCAAAACTGAAGGTGTAGGGCCGTGCAGCATATCAAATGCAGTTGTTACGTCCTCTTCCTCTCATCATAACTTATATGCTTCCTGACAAATTGCACTGGAATGTTGCAAGAATGAGTAAAACCATGTGTAGGCTTCCTCCCTCTTTATTTTGCATCGATGGGTGTATCATGTGTTGCTTTTTAACAATGTTAATAATGCAAGTGATTACATCACCGTCTTAAGACACACGAGCAGCTTAAATTGTGGCTGTCGCCTGAGAGAGCTACTGTTACAACACATCCTTGCTAACACAGTTGAATATGAGGTGTTGGTAACATTAATAAGTTAATTTGCAGCTAATTGTGCAGTAATAGAGGGTAATTACAGGGATCTAACCTGACACCTGAGAGACCTGTAACTACTACCACAAACCCTTGCTCTTGCATTACACCAGGAGGTGACATCGGCATTAGCAGCTGACTTCAACATCAAAGATGAGACCTTAATCCTTTAACAATACCCATGGATGTCCCTACAATGACTTTGTTTATATTGGCCTCTCAGGTTGGACATCTCATCCACCCTTCCACTGGATGCCTTGAGGTGACTGTGCTGTCAGCAACATTCCTGGGATCATAGCTTTAAATGTCTCAGAGGGTTCTCTGGCTGAGAAATCCCTTCCTTTCTTGCTAACGGCATTAATCCGCAAGCAGCAAAGGCCATCAAAACCACATAGTCAATTATGCTTCTGCCAATATTTTCTAATTCCAACCTGGAAACAGCAGTTAAGTAAGATTACTGCCGCCTTTAATAATTTCTGATGTCCACACGGTGTAATTACACAGCTCATGTAATAGTGTCTGTTTTAATTTGTTAGGTTTGTCTGAACTTGCTTTGGACAATGATGGCTTTTCATTGGTGCAGCTTTTGCTCAAACTTGCAGCCCCCCTGGTGATATTGTTTCTATCCTTCCTCAGTGACACTGTGATATAAGGTAGATGGTTCTCAAAAAAAGAAAAAAAAAAAAGAGAGATATACGAAAGATATAACAAATGTGAGAAAGTGTGGCCATAAAAAACAGACGACACCATTTAGAAAAGAAATGTGTTTTCCTCCCACCTCGCTGCTATCCAGAGGCCTAATAACTTGTGTGAACTAAGAGTCCACCTTTTGGCCACAGGGTCAACATTAAACGTAAATAACAGATTGTAGAGCTGCTCCCAAGTGGTGGCATGGGCTCAGATGGGTTAGATATAGCAGAAATATGGTTTAAAACACACCTAGCAAAACAAAAACTCCTTCTAATAGGGTAATCAGCCATGTACTCTTTGATAGGTTCTGTGACAGAGTCCATCATTCCTACTAATGTGCTTCCTAGGAGGTGTGGACGTCCCAATCGAGCTTCCACCATACAGATTTGTGAAACTGTAGTTGATATCGTGGTAAATCAGCTTTTTAAATGTATTTTCCTCCCCGCAAAACTTTCACACAGTTGTGGTTGCATCAGCAAGTTGCCAGTAACATTGTCTCATGCACCACTTAAAATAAATTGGGCTTGTGATATCTTCAGAAGGTATTTCTGAAACTCGATTATGCCTGCGTGGCCTCAGATGTTACAGCACACAAGTTTAAAAATCAGGCCATCGGCATGACGGTCCTTCCCTGCAATGATGTTGTCACATCAATCTAAAAGAACACAATTCAGCTGTCACTTTTGATGTCACAAACTGGATAGATGTATATTTTTGTGGTGAAATACCATGACACAGTCTTCATTCGCAGAAGTAAACCCGCAAAAATTATTCAGCCCTTGCCCCAAGTTAATCAAAAGTCATGACAATGTCACTTTGGAGGAGTGCAATGAATTATCAAAGCAAATCTTTGTTCTTCACAATGTTTGTGTGGTATGCACCAGTGGCATCTCACTGCTAGGCCCTCGTAACGTTAACGATTCAAAGTAAGAATTCACCCTGTGCCCTAAATCAGAGGCTCAGTTAGCACTGACTTAAATCTTATGTAACTCTGGGCTTTTGACAGGCAGACACCTCTGCTGACTACAGATAGGTAATTTGTTTTGATCTGTGATTATACCCCTCGTGTTCAGAGGAAGATGTAAACCCTCTTGTGAAGCTGTTAGGCAAATCCTCACAATGTGGGGAGAAGTGCCCCCAGGGGTCTCAAGTTTTCACCCTCCTTCTCCGTCTTCTTATTTTCCTTCTCTATCTTTCTTTTTTCTTCATCTTGTATGAGAGACAAAGCCTCCTGCCAAACACTGAAAGCCCCCAGGAGCTCATCATACAGAAAACTAGGCCTCGTGGAGTACGAGAAGAACGAGCGGGAGGGGGGAGGGACGAAGGAGGGCAGAGGGAGATGGGGAGAAGGTGCGGGCTTGTGTAAAGGTGGGAAGGACGTGTGTGTGTGTGTGTGTGTGTGCGTGTGTGTTCGTTCTACATTGTTAATGACTTAAGAGTCTATCAGAGCCACGGGGCATTTTGCACATCCCACAAGCCTTCCTCCTTTGACTCCCTGCTATTTTCCTTAACACTGCCTTTTGTGGCCTGTGCCAGACATACCTGCAAAATTATCTACTAATTATCTACTAAATATGTTTGTTCATGTTGGTTGAACAGCCCACTTAATTAAAGGGGCGCTCTACCTTCCCTTCATGCCCTCCAAGTAAGGGAGGGGGGGGGGCTTATCTCCAAAAGCTCGTTATATTAATGCCAGTAATTATGTGTTTTGCTTGCTTTTGATGTGCCTCTGTTCAAACGGGGAGAGTTAATAAGAGGATGACGGCAAATATGTCAGAGGGCCTTCTGTGTTGTCTTTGGGCTCTGGAAATTCCTGCGTGTACCAGTGGGGGTTTTATATGAGAGTGTGCGCTGAGGTGGGGGTAATATGAAGGGGTGGCACCCAACTCCTATGAATGTCACTACACAGGTAATGGTGGGAGCTTCTGATCAAATCTTCATGTCATTTTTATACTACTGTTCCACTCAGACACACACCCCAGCCAACACCTCCCTTTAGATGCTAAAACGGTGTGGGGATGGCGGGGAGATTGGGTTTTGTAGCGGGGATTGTTTCAACTAGAAAGGGAGCTCATCTCGCCAAGAAGAACACAGGTCTCTGCGTTCTCCCCAAGGAAAGTACTGGCATGAAGAGACACTTTCTAATGGAAAGAAACAATCGCTAATGAGGGAAATAAATAACAGGCTCATATAACTGATAGAGGAGGGGGGTGTAGCAGAAGAGAGAGAGAACGAGGGGCAGAACAAACGGCGTAAAGTTAAATTTGAATGATGGTCATAAGCACAGGCAAATACAGTAGATACATATGCACATAAACAGTCAAAGCGGAGCTGTCACTGCTAATGAGAGTGTGCGTCTGTGATGTAAGGACAGGAGATTGCTGATGTAGATTCAGAAAGACAATTGAATAACATTATCTTTTCTTTCATTGTTTGTGTCTTTTTTCTTGATTTTACTACAGTGATTAATGTAGTAAAACAACAAAACCTTTCTGTTTTCTATCTTGTTTCTGGTCAGTGGAATCACTCACGGTTCAGAATATGCTCCAGATGAGTTCAACAGCATGAGACCTAAGTGTGCAACCTTCATATTGTTTAAGTTTTTAGGTGAAAGTAGCTATGCTCGCTCTGTCTACATTATTGCCTGTTCTTTGGACCAGGGGAGCAAATGTCACATTCGCGAGTATGAGATAAGTAAAAGTGACATTTCAGTGCATGTACACGGCCATCTTCCTTATGTGAAAATATTGAATTTTCTTGAAAGCACCATGTAGCCAGGGTTTTATGCGACTCTGCTTTTAACACTCAGGCCAACAAAGGATAGCTGTATACCACTACACTTCAGGGGATAGTTTCTATTTTTGCACTAAAATCTGGTTTTCCTGACACTTTCAATCAGCGGCGGTTGTCTTCCTCTGTTGCTGACTGTTAGATTGAAAGCATATATTTTGGTTTGCTTCACTTGGTTTTGGCTAAATCGTCGTTTAAGATGACGAAAAAATATCCTTCGTCCCTCAATATGCATCTCTTTCCATCTCTGTATTTAGCATTTCTCTTTTCATCTCTTTGTACCTGTCTATGTGCCCCTGTGTCTCTTTGAGGCTCACTGCTGTGTGAATCCACTCCCTGGGAATGTAGAGGCGGAGACAACGACCGGTTGAAACACACAGTTTCAACATTCGCATTCCACCTGTGTTTTGACAACACGTTTCACAAGAGGGATCTGAAGTGGTTTTAAAGTTTTCCTCTTCACCACTTGATATCAAAGAATGATCTCAATCTCAATGGCAGAACACGCAGGACTCTATGGGATGGATTATTGCAACATTAAACATAATCCCTGGAGTTAGACGATGCTTTTCAAGTAAAAAATGGAAACAAAGAGACAACAGCGCTCAGTGTCTTTATTGGGGGGCCAACATTTCCCATGCGCATAAAGGACAAGGAATGTCTTCCTGCAAGAAGTGTTTACACTGCTAATATTAAATGAGTTGACACTAGTGATGACAAGAGTAATAATTATCATTACATGCATGACTGTCAGCCACCTCAAAGCCGAACAAGAGATTAGGCAAAGATTACTGTCTGTTTCATGGCTGTGTGCCCTTGCAGGTATAGTCTTCTTCTCTTTGTTCACCACTTGGGAGAACAAATGCGGAAAAGTCACTTGAAAAATGTCTTAATAACTTATTGCTGTGGTTAAGTCAGGCCAAGGCCTTACGCGTAATTTTGTCTAGATTTTGAACTTGACAAAATAAAATTTGTTCATTCAGGATTTTTCAATATTTTGTTAGGCTAGTTTGACTAATTAAGGCATTTTGCTAAAATATAATGAAAAGTGTAAAATCTAAATTCTATTTTCATTATATAGGACTCCCTTGGGCAACATTATAAGGAAACCCTACATTGTTTCCATTGTTGTGCAGATGATACACAATTATATTTATCCATGAAACCAGAAGAAACAAAGCAGTTAGAGAAACTTCACGCTTGTTTAAAAGACATAAAGGTCTGGATGTCCTCCACGTTAGAAATATTGCTAAATTAGGAGCATCATGACTCAAAGCATTTGTAACCTCTAGACTGGATTACTGTAATTCATTACTGATAGGATGTCCCAGTAACTTACTCAGAAGCCTCCAGTTAATCCAGAATGCTGCAGCCGGAGTTCTGACTGAAATTAACAAGCAAGATCATATTTCTCCTACATGAGCTTCTCTGCATTGGTTCCCTGTTAAATCTAGAATAGAGTTTAAAATTCTTCTCCTTACATATAAGGCGCTAAATAATTAGGCCCCCAACATATCTTAAAGACGTGATAGAACCTTATTATCCCAGCAGAGCACTCCGCTCTCAGAGTGCTGGTCTACTTTTGGTTCCTAACGTTTCTAAATGTAGAATAGGAGGCAGAGCTTTCAGCTATCAAGCTCCTCTCCTGTGGAACCAGCTTCCAGTTAAAGTTCGGGAGGCAGACACCCTCGCTAGCTTTAAGATTAGACTTAAAACTTTCTTTCTTATTAAAGTTTATAGTTAGAGATGGATCAGGTGACTCTGAGCCACCTCTTAATTATGCTACTATAGGTTTAGTCTGCTGGGGGACTTTCTTGACACTCCGAGCTCCTCTCCTCCTTTTCTTTCTCTCGCTTCCTCTATCCCTCTCCCTTACCATCACATCATTACATGTTGTTAACTTTGCGTCCTCAGGTATCCACAACCTTATGATCTCCGTTATCTGCTTTTCTTTTCTCTGTCCTCTGTCCACTAACCCTAGCCGGTCGAGGCAGATGGCCGGCCACCCTGAGCCTGGTTTTGCTGGAGGTTTCTTCCTCTTAGAGGGAGTTTTTCCTCTCCACTGTCGCCTCAGTGCTTGCTCAAGTGGGACTGTTGGGTTTTTCTGTATATATTTGTATAATGTGTAAGGTTTTAAACCTTACTCTGTAACGTGCCTTGGGGTGACTTATGTTGTAAATTGGCACTATATAAATAAAGTTAAATTGAATTGAATTAAATGATGAGACACAGTATACACAGGGACACTGATAACCATTACACATGAAGATTGAAACACATTACAAATATCCCAAATGTTTAGGGCAGAAAAGCCATGTACAGCAAGAAAAGAACTGCAAGTAACTGAACAAAGACCTACACCAAGTACCAGCATGCTCTGATCAGAGAAACTACTTTAACACAAGTTCATAGCCTCAGATATGGCATTTCATTTCTGCTGATTAGCATATAATTCAGGATTATTTGACTGTGTGCTGATGATGAAACACTCCCTTCAATACCTATTGCCCTTTTCTGTGTTAGCCTCTCCCTGATACCACTCTGACTTTAACACTGGCCCGTTCAACACTGGCTAATGATGTAACGGCCTCCTTAAATATGTAAAGTATAAGACTTAATAAAACCCAGCAGTGTGATTAAGTCTTTAGTCTAAAACCTCACTCCTGGATATGCAGTTCTACACGGCGATACATTTTAAATCAGCTTCTTATCCACTGGAACAAGGGGAGGAAAGTTCACGTGTAAATTACTGGAGTCGGAACAGTGGAAGTTTTCCAATAAAAGACTGCTCTTGCTTGCAATTTCTCAAATTATATTCAAGATATCCAACGCTAAAATAAGGGTGATAGAGGAAAAGGTCACAGGTGTTAAAAGGCAATTACTTCTTCTTTGCTATCACAGTGTTAATCGAAGTGATGAAAGTGAAGATATGAAGTTCATTATTGTATTAGTGCTTTCATAAAACATGAGAGAGAAGATGAACAACATAAGGAAATGTGTGACTGCCTTGCTGCTGAGCAATTTTGTTGAACATTTGATGATTTCTGATAAGATGAAATCAGTGATCTGTTCCTGCAGGTCTGCATTGCAGTGGTGAGTTTTAATTGCTGCTTGAACACTTCTTTTCTTAGTTGTTTTTCAAGTCAGATAGTTCAAAATATGAAAATAAACAAGCAAGCATCCAAAAATAATAATAATAATCTTTACTTTTTGGCACTGATTTGGTCACAACAAGAGGAGGAAGATCTCATTATCTCCGTTCGGAAAAAAGCTGAAATGTTATCTTGACAGAACAGACAAACCAAGATGAGCCACTCTTTAAATTTCACTGCTTTTATGCCAAAACACAAACAAGGGGGAGAAACAAGGGTGGAAAGAGACAGACAGTCAGCAAGATGGAACAAAACAGATTTAGAATAAGAGAAAGTGAGAGGGGAAAAGCATAGCTAATGGCATTGGTATCAGATTTATTCCAAAGAGGCAGCAGCAGAAGGAGGCAGGAAGGAAGGGTGGATGATTTCTTCGCCCCATCTTCCCCTTTCTCTGATTATGAAAGGAGACATGGCGCGAGGTCGAGGGTCAAGCCAAAAGGAGACAGCATTGTGTAGAAACTGTCACGCACCGCCACCTATTTTGACATGCACAGGCCCGTTTGTTGTCTGTCGAACATGCAAATTGGCAAGCCCAGGCTGTCATATAAAGGCAGGGAGATATGCGCCGGTTGGGAAAATGAGAGACCACCTGTAACCAAGAGAATGGGGAGTGATGGACAAGCATTCAGTCAGCCCGCTCGTCATTTCCAGGCCCGCCATTCAACCATCAGTAGAGTCCCCCCCTCCACCGCTGCATGCCCTCCTCCTTCCGCCACCACCACCTTCAATCCTATCCCCATCGCACACATATACATGTAAAAATCTATTCTTAATATTCAGAAGCAGAAAGTGAAGGGAAATAAATATATACAATGGTAGAATATTGGAGGGGGTCGGTGGTGCTGATTTCAACCTGCTGGCTGCCTAATAAGATCCTGCATGGAGACAGCTGAGGGTCAGAACTGGATAATTAGTTGTCCACAGAGGAAACATCACTCTTCAACAGGAAGTGGACAGGAGGGGGACCCTGAAAGGTGGCCTTAATGCTGTGAATTCCCAAGATTGTCCAGAATGTGTCAGGTAATCGACATTAGATTCTTTTGTCATGACTCGGCTAAAGGCTACAGTGTGTTGCTGCAATATGTTTAGGTTGACAGGTACTGGACATTCAGGCTGGACACAGCATTTATGCGTTTAATTATCCAGAAATATGACAACGTGTCATGTATACTTGATGCATTTATGTAAACCATCTAGGGTGTAAGGTTGACTGGATAATTAGCTGTCCAGTAGAAACATCACCCTTCCAAAAAGGCTAGACAGGGAGCAATGGAGGAAGTGGACTATTTTTTTCCTTTAGTTTAAATACAGACATACGTTGGTTGATTTTTTTTTATTCTTTCCTTGTGGCTTTATTTCAGGTTTTCACAAAAGATACAGCTTGTAAAATCCATAACTTATCCAAGTTAAGTTGATTCAAACCTCATATTACTATCTGAAGATGTACGTTTTCCTGTCAGACACTTAAATTAAAAGCAATCACCATGGATGAAGCTCATCTTGATTCAGGTGATTACGTATAAATATACATTCTTTCTCACACACTTACAGACGCACAGGTAGACACAGAGAAAGAAGTGTAGAGGGACAATTTGGCGTATGTGGTCATGTCTACTCTATTACGATATGTTTTGAAGTGAAAAGTTTAAAAGAATAATTTTACCCACCTAAGGCAACCTATTTCTGAACTTAGCTACAGTATATGTATCAGAACAAAATGGTTCACACCAAAGCTACTCATTTTCTTCCCAGTCAATTCAAGCAATAGATCCGTCCATGTAGACATGCGTTAATCACTGCTGTCTGCCGTTGTCAGTTCAGCAGGCGAAACATTTTTCTTTAGCCAAATGATCCATTAATATTAAGGGATTAGGATCTCTTCTCTGTTATGATATATGGTAGAAACTGTCCTCATTATATGATTTAGTCCAGTCAAATGTATTCAAATGCCACCTTTATTACCCTGGAGGTGCTTTGCATAAATTGAATAAATCCAACAGATACTCTGTGAGAATCAAACATATCAAAGGTTTCCTGTCTTTGAAGTGGGGGTATACTCTAATTCCAAAACAGATTTTCATGATAAATAAATACATTATTTATGAAATGTGGGGTAGTGGTGGTAGAAGAAGACCAAGAAGAAGACGAAGGAGAACAGGGAAAAATGGAAAACAACTATAAAAATGCATAAAACATTTCTACGCCATGGAAATGTCAAGAGACGCAAAATGACACACAGAGTGGCACATACGGACCAACTGCCTGGCTGATAAACAAACTGATTAGCATATGCACATTGGCGCATATGTTGTGCTCATTTGCTTACACAAAGTCCCAATCAGAATAATACACCACACTCAACGCATGTCATAAAAGTCTAGAAATATGTTGATGGGAATGATGAAGATGGAAACGTTTCAATTATTTCATTTCTGACAATTACACTGATACTGTGTCAACCTCAACAACCAGCATGCAGCATGGTGACTAATTGCCCTCAGGAAATTTATGGAAATGGGAAATAAATACAAACAAACCAACATGTTAACCAACTGCAGCACCAGTTCTCATATTTTTATGCATTGACACAATGTCACAATCATATCCCCACAAAATGTATTATTATTATCTTTTTTCTACATTGACAATTTGTCAATGTAGAAAAATGAAATGGTTGCTACAAGGGAGGTGCAGAAAGGAGGCATTGAACTGCATGCATGTATTTCATTGTGGTTTCCTTAACAGTAACTTCTGGCAGAGATGTGGCATCATTGCAGAAAAAGCATTAAGCATGTTAAGATATGGACCTTTAGAAAGTGTCAAGGGTGAGTGTTTGCGTGCTAGCATATCAAGGGCTGAGGTGGGACTGGGGGCGGGACTGCCAGTCAGGCCGCATTACTAGTCTGCTTGAGAAAGGAAAACGTATTTAACATGGCATACAGATGGCAGGACCATACAAGGTCTGCATTTTCCTTTGAAGTGCCGCAAGATTTAAACAGGCAGGTAAAGCTAGATTCTTTGAATAATTACACATTGGCTTATTTAAATCAGGAGCGACTTTCCAGAGAAGATAGCTTATTATTAGTCGTGCTAACCTGATGATTATTTGTTTAGCACGAAATCATATACATTAGGAGTTATTACATTTGATGAATCAAGTTGTTGCATAGAGAAGTATAATGCGAATAATTCAAAAATATTTTCATTCCTTTGAATAGTTCTGTATGTATATAGACTAAAAACTATTATTATAATTGTTTAAGAAGAATGTAACCTCGGGTGGTACGAAAAGAGTCCTCACTTCTGCTGATAAATGTACAGGTCCTTCTAAAAAAATTAGCATATTGTGATAAAGTTCATTATTTTCTGTAATGTACTGATAAACATTAGACTGTCATAT
>JAUMTR010000008.1:13642045-13665826 GCA_032270685.1 Microctenopoma stevenorrisi
TGCCACAATCATCAATATTAAAACAATGAAAGGCCCTGAACTACTTCAGTTGTGTGTAATGAATCTAAAAAATATGAAAGTCTAATGTTTATCAGTACATTTTTTATGTACTGATAACTTTATCACAATATGCTAATTTTTTGAGAAGGACCTGTATTATTATCTAAACAAACAAAGGCATGGTGCTTGGAGCAGTTAGATCATCATTTATAATGTCTGACTATTTTTCTGTATCCCAAAGGAACATAGAAATGTACATTAGAAATATCCCTGAAAAAAATTATTGAATGGATTTGCGGTTAATCAATTAAACCTTCCAGTAAATAACGACACCAAGGGGAGCCCATCGGGGGTAAATAATGGAGGTTCGGCACCTACGCAAATGTTCATTTAACCTGTGAACCACAAGGTTATTTCTGTTAGAAATGATGTTAACGCACACACACACACACACAGACACACACGGCAGTCTGAAGGAAGGATGATTTATGTGGGAAGATCCATCTTCATCATCTTGCCTCTCACATTGGTCTCCCTCAGTGTTAATTAAAGGAAGGTCAGTGTCACCCTCCCTTAATCCCCCCTCCCCACCCCCACCCAACGCTGTTTTACATAATAAATCACTCCAGACACACAAAGGGGACTGTAGACACAAACAGAATGCTCCGAGCTAACTAGCTAACTGCAGCTCGTTGGGCTGAGGAGTCAATTCAAAGCCTGCCATAAATAATACTGAATGGCAGTGTTGTGTCTTTGGCCTGAAACAAAGGATAAAGACAAAGACAGGTTGTTCTGGGATAAAAATAATCAATAAAATATACAGTATATACCAGCATATATATATATTACATTCCCAAAGCATTTACAAAGCCTGGATGAAAATGTGAGACTATCTGGTATGATTCAAACACCTGTGCACAGTAGAGTCATAATTAGTTACTACATTTAATATCTGGACAAACCACGTTTTGTTTTGCGCGTAGACTATCTGAAGAAAGCGTGGAAAACCGAAAGCGTGGCGATAGGTTGTGACATTATGTCAACAAGTTTATCTAAAAATCATCCATGACCGAAAACAATGAAACCTCAGAGTAGTCTTTATGTGGGTAAACTCGTGTATATGCTTCAATTCTCTGTCCTCCCAGATCAGAACGAGAAATGTGTGGCTTAAAAGAAGTATCCTTTGGCACAAAAACACCACCCACCCTAAAACAGTGCAGTAGTTAATGTTTAGGTCAGCCCCACATTGCAGACGTTGTTACTTTCTTGGAATCAATTTTCTTCCCTGAAAGAAACAAGAAACATATGCTTTGTATTGTGTACAATTTCCTAGGTTTTCTAGGTTACTGTCAGACTTGCATAATGAGGGCCACGGCGCTGCAGAGTTCCCCTCTTATCACAAACTAGCATGCATGGCCCCGCTGCTCTCTCCTCAGTCATCAAGCAATTGATGTAATTGAACCAGCCCTTTGCTGTCAGGCAAGCAGCACGGCTCAATAGCATATGCTCCCAACACTCTGGACAATGAGAGCCACGCAGCTGGGCAGGAAAGGCAGGCTGGCTCATTGCTGTTCTGTCAATAAATTTCAATTCTACTAATTGTTCTTGAATTCATTAACTGAGCCTTTGAGACAACGTGGACCACAGAAAACACAGAAGAGTAAAAGGCATAGGCAGGTTTTTGATTATGTTGTGGGTATTGGGAACCGTTGTTTTGTAGCCTGCTGGTGGTGTTAAAGTGGATCCAGCGGATGATGAGGGGACTGTACTGTCCGTGTGAATAACATCTGTGAGTGACAGTAGAGAAGCTCTGCAGATAACATAATAATATTTTATGACAAACAATTACAATGCTGAAGCCAAAATGATAACTGGCACAATATAAATGTAAATGAATGATTGTGCTTTATTCAGTGTTTTTAACATGAGTTTTAAAAATATTGCTTTTTTTATTATTCAATTTGTAATCAAGTAATTTAACTTTTTATTTTATTTCTGGGCTTATACTTAAATTTCTGCAATGATGTAGCTATCTTAAAAAAGAAAAACATATAAGAACATATATAAGATGATTATGAATGAGATTGTATCCTCTAAACAGTGGATTTTAGCCTTCAACTGTAACCACCATTCAACCTGTGGTTTGCAATAATTATCATGCAGACTGCTGAATATGGAAAAGGAATCATCACTATCATTATAATAACAAACAATAACTTCTTCCTCTTCTGTTTTCCTCCTTCATCTGATTAGAACTGGCCTTGTTTTTTTAGAGTCCTTTTCGCCCACAGACAAAGTCCTCAACGTCTCACATATCTGCTTAAGTGACCAGTCAGGGGTCAAGGTTCACCAGGAGCTGCCACTTCCCCTGTCAGTGGAAACACGTATTAGGAAGGCAAAAGGAGAAAGAGTGGAGAGGAGGGAGGGAGAGGTGGAAAAGAAGGAGGGGGGTGATATTCAAAACATTGCACTGACAATTAGGTGACTAGAATAAGCACTCTCTCTGTTTCCTGCACACACAAACACACACACACACACACACACACACACTGTAGGGCAGAGGTTTAGGGTGGATAATAACGGTGACAGGAAAGCGGTTAAAAGGCGTTCACCATGCAGGTTTACAATTTCAGGGTCTGAAAAAAAAATTATAGTTTTTAACAATATTCCACCTGTATAAGGTATAGTCGCATTTTGACAAAACACAATAATATACACAACTACCTCGAATGGAATCACAGAAAATTCTTTAAACACATACAGCATGGTCCCATTGAGAGCAGGATGTGTTGTGGCTGGATAAGTATGGACCCACTTGTGCCGTTAAGCCCTGCGTGGCTCCTCGGGAGGGATCACTTGAGCACATTATCAATCATACAGCGCTGTATAATCATACATGCAGCATATTCTGTGTGTGCGTGTGCGTGTGTTGCTTTGAGTGCTCATCTCCTCTAGTTTTACGACGTGTTTATTCGTGTGCGGTAGCGTATTTTTTAGTAAAACCCTTAAGTAGACCTATGTGTGCCGCCTGACACTTCCTGTTAAAGTAATTAAAAAGTACTCCTTAGTTGGTATTGTGATGCATATTTTAGGTAATTATGAAAATGTAACTAGTTTGAAAACATTTCGTAGTCCTTCCCACAGATTGAGTACAAGGCAACACTAAGAGTTTTCCCAATACGTTTGTGCTGTGGTGTAACAGCACATCAGGACAGTTTGTATGGTAAAAAAAAAAAAAACTTAAACTTGGTGCAACGGTTAAATCCACAGAACCGCTGATTCTCTTAGTGGGTACCAAAACACTACTTAGAGTGGCGACACTGTCATCTCTTTATTCGTAAAAGAGCCTAAGCGCGGTTCCGTGAAATGAAAATAACTATTATCAAGGAGCTTCCGCATGTGCAGGCTGCCACAGCAAAAAAATGGTCCTTTGTGTAGACTATAAGCTGACACATACATATGTGAGTGCAGTTATAAAAGTTCTTTAAAATGCCATGCACCTAGTTATTTTGAAGGCCGGCCTGTCATTATGTTTGATGTCTGTGCATAGCCATGCTCTTCTCCTCGCCCCCCCCCCCGGCAAGCTTATTTGCCTTTGTTTTACACAGAGCAAACTATATGTGAGCCAGCGCTTAGGCCGAAGCAGGACGGATGTGGAGACATAGACGAAGTGTTTGAGCGTGCAGGTTTTTAAAGTCTAAATGTTTGGCCATATTTACCGTCTGTGTAACCGAGTGTTTTAAATAAAAAAAAATAAAAAGTTGTGTCAAGAGGAAATGTACCCAACATCCACATGTGTGCAAAACATCTCAATAAATTACATCCTTTGAAATCTCTATGAGGAAACCAGAAACACAGTTGTTAAATATAGCAGGCAGCGAAGCCAAAAATAATATTTATTGTGCAGAATAACCTCTAGTTGAAGTTGCAGGCATCCTAGTTCTGTTAAGTTAATGCCAGCTTAAAAATTTAAGAAAACAACATAATAATTTATAATTTACTTTTAAATTATGTTTTTTCATAACCTTCTTTATCTAAATATGCATCAAATTTAGCTCCAGGTCATAGAAGCACATTTATGAACTAAAACTGTAATTTTGTATTTTGTCTATTTTAGTTTTGTGATGAATGTAGATTTAAAATTAATGAAAAATAAATGTCATCTGCTTCATCTTCAGCTTCTAATTAGCCTATTATTGTGCATTTATTTTAAACTTGTAAAAACCAGCACAACTAACTGGTTAAAAACTGCCGCTTCTACTAATTACATCTACAGACACACAAACCTAAGGTCTCCAGCTTTACTAATTTAACACAGGCACAGCTCAGTAGCCTTTAAATTAGTATGAGTCATACTGTTCTAGTTAACTAAAACATGTACTACATAGATGTTTAAACTGGGGATTAAGATAAAGTTCAGGCAAAACTTTTACCTTTCTTAAATCCAAGCAGAGCAAGCACAGGGCCAGTGTGTTTACCCTAAACCCTGAGACTGCACTGCCCTCAAATGGCACACTGAGGTCAATGCATATGGCTCTTTCATCCCATCCCTGCCTCTCTCCTTATAGCTCCTCCAGGACAAAGAAGCATTAATTAAGAAGCAACCATGAGCAGCGAAGGAGCATAATGCACCTAGCTGAAACACACATGCGCGCACACACACACACACACACACACACACACACACACAGCAGTAACTCGCAGCCATTGCCCCCTATTCTCCACAGCTTCTGATAACTGTGAAATTCACTCCCTCTGCACAAAGACATGGCCGGGGAGGAAAATAATTTCAGTAATAGAGCTAATGGGTTTAAGTGAGACTGGAGAGCAGCCAAGAGCAGCTAAAGAGGAGCAGAGCGAGGAGAAGAAGGAGAAGAAGAGGACATGGTTGTGTGCACGGGTGGGAAGAAAGACACAGGAGCGAGCGGGGGGGAAAAGTAGCGGGAGATTTAGTGTCTTTTGCAGTGTTTCATGATTAGATTGTGGAAGAACAGTAAGAGAACGCTCATTTTCTCCTGACTGCTATGATACAGTTGCTGATATCGCTTTGCCTGCACAATGAAAGGATTTGGAACGGTGGTTAATTTAATTGATAAAGCCAAACAATGGCACAATGCTTGCAAACCGATTACCTTTCTTTTTGTGTAATCACCATAAAGTATTGAAACAAAGCAAAGTGAGGTTTCCAGGCAATCTGCAAGGATTCTGACTGAACTGCATCACTCTCACTCTGTTGTGAATGAACACACACACAAAAAGCACAGATCTGTATTTAGAACAACATGGCCACTTAGTAGAAATGCATCTATCTCCTTTCTCTCATCTGGATTGTGGGGAACAGGACAGCACTACTATATACACCAAGAACATAGCTGTATGAGTTTTAATGCAGAGCCTAAACACTAAATACATTTTACTTCATACAATAATATTAAAGGGTTTTATAGTATTATTGAATTAGTGTGATTTTACTAGCGTTGCCTTCCTACAGGTAGTTATATTCCAATTTAGTGTAGCTTGCATCTAATTGCTGACAAAGTATGTCTGCAAATGCTGAATAAATATATTGATATAATATCAATACCCTACTATGAATTCTGTAAGTAGAAATGAAGCTATGATTGTTGCCCAAATACATTATCTGCTAAATAAGTAAAAAACGCCGGGAGGTACTGAGCAGGAGGGATCTTTCCCAGAACAAAACACAATAAGTTGAGTTAAGAGGTAGAAAATGATCTAGATAAGATAAAACAACTTAAGTCGCAGTTACAGACCAACAGAGGTGTTGAATACATCAAACTTCATGAATTTCATTTTCTTTCTCAACACTACAGCCTAGTAGTCTTTCCTCAGGAACATCTGCTTCAGGCCCACATACAGGCAACGTTGACTAAAAATGCTAAGGTAACAGAAAACAAAAATAAATGTTGACTCGTGTTAATGACGATGTGATAATTAAGGGAACTACTGTGAAAAATGGTCAAATCATCCCAGTTACTGATTTAAGCTGGCCCTAATGTAATTGCATTTGCTGCGATGCTTTCATTAAATAAAAAGCCTGTGTAGAAAGGAGTTACCCAGCAGCTGCTGACTGCTACACCAAGAATTAACTGTCACCCCCCAGCAGAGCCTGAAAGAGGGCCAAATTAACCCCCTTTTCCTTTCCATTCTCTCCTCTCTTTTCCATCCACCCAGCCAACCATTCCAGTATTAAGTGAGGCGAGCGACAGAGATATGAATGTGATATTCCCTCTGGTATTTTTAACCGCTGTATTGAATTCGTATAAAACACTTAAGGATCCTCGGCTTCTGCCTGATGGGAGCCTCTCACAGGGCTATCTGTGAGAGTCTCAAGAGAGAGCTTCTCTCCTGCCATGAAAAATTCCTGTTTTCTCTCTTACACCATCTATCCCTCCCTATCTCCATCCTAACCCTTCTTCCTTTGCTCTTTGCTGCATATGGGAATTTCATGAGAAGCCCCCCCCCCCCGCCACTTGCTCTTTGCTCATAAAAATCTAATGAAGTTAGAAGGAAAGCTCCATAAAAATCTCATTGGGGGTTCACCTCCTGATATAGGATACAAGTCAAACTTAGAAGCTCTCCAGAGGATTGGTGTAATGAGTAACGATAAGTAGTGAGTGCAGAGGCAGGATGTTTAGTGCATGTACTGATAAAAGCACAGTACAACAAGGGGTCCCCCCTGCTACGTAAACGTAACGGTGAATGAAGACAGGGAGAACACAGAGCAGCACGACAGGAGCAATTAATTGAGGGAAAATAGACCAGGAAATTGCGACATGGCATGAATTACAAATCAGATTTATTTTACAAAATAAATCAGATTTAACTTTGATTGAACCAAATCAAAATGTGACACACAGCCTTGTTGGAACATATGGTCAGACGTTGTTCCTGAATCTAACCTCTTCTCTCTGGAAGAGACCATTAATGACTCAAGTCAGAAAGAGGAAGTACGAGGCATATTAGGCTAGATAATAAATTATGGAGAACCCTGAGAGACGCCTACACTGATCGAACATAACCTTATGAATTATACTGTGATGGGTTTTCATATTTATTTCTGGGTCCCGGCTATTTTTCATGCTTGAGTGAGACTTATCACTTAACAATCAATTATTAACATGTGTCAGAATAAGGAGTGCTATTACAGGGATTGAGATGCATGTTGTACACTGGCCAGAACTGACAACACTTCTTGTACTCTCACTCTCCTGTCTGTTTGAAAAGCTTGATTTTCAGGTGGAAACTGAAATCTCCGGCTCTTAATTTGTGAATAATGCATCAGTCAGAATATGCATTATACTAAAAAGTATGAGAAAGGGAGTTGGTACATTAGAAAGGTTTCTCGCCGGACATGCTTGCTTTTTGCTATCATTTGGTGGAATATAATTAGATTTGATAGTTGTGGACATCAATTATTCTGTTCTCAAAGTGATAAAAGTTCATGGTTCTCAGTCCGTCATCATAATGAAACACCACACGTAATGTAAACAGGATGTCGAGGAGCAAACAAAATAAAGTTTTTGTAATCCCCAATCTACAGTTTTAAAATTCTTTAATTCCACCAGAAACAGAAAGTTCTCACAAGAATATTAATTAGGCATGCAATTCTATCAAGAACATCATCATCAGACAATCCATCAACAATGGTACAAATGTAAGCAGCGGTAGACAACGTTAAACAAAGAACACATTAATCATGCACAAATCATTGCTCCGTATTTTGTTCATTTGCATATATCACAATCTCGTCTATTTGTATGATAATCTGATGGCCGAGAAAAAGTGCACATATTGTAACTGGGGCTGCAAAACGAATAGGGAGTGGGTAAAAGGGTGGGTTTCTTAATGCAGGTTTTGAATATGCAATGTGTGTCTGACCTCACTGGGTACAGAAGAGGAGGCATGTAAGATTTATAAGTCGTCTGCAGCCCCCTGATTGACTAAAACACAGGGGATCATTTAGATAATGCATCCCCACTCCTAGCAACTGCTTGGGGTCAATAAGAAAAAGTCTGCCTTGACAGTTGGAGCAGTTACAGTGTCCAAAAAACTACATAGAACAAGCTAAAAACTATTTCGACTGCCATGTTTGATATAATTGTTTATTCTCTGTTTGTATGTGCATTTTCTGATGATGTCATATTTGTGTGTGACCTGGAAGCCAAAGAGAAGGAGGTAGGGGGAGGACCCTTACCTTTTTTTTTTTTTTTTGCAATGGCAATCTGGGTATGGGAGATAACAGAGTGAAAAATGTTGGAAGCAATCCACTCTGCCTTGGAGTAAGACCTTTACGATTTCACCACTTCATTAGGAAGTGGCTAATCTCTCCACTCGAGAGACCTGATAAGGAGTCTGCGCTAATGCAGGGGAGTCAAAGTTCAAACAGCCTTCGATGTTTTGATGCTTAACTTACTAAAGTTCCTGTATGTTCATTAGACAGCTTTATCAGGAAACTCTTCTCTTACATTCCCCAATAGCCATCAAGATTGGAAGAGGTGGTGGTGGGTGGGGAGGGGACAAGGTGGAGAATGGCGCAGTCTGCAGCTGTGTGGAGATAACAGATAGTGGGGATAGCGGGCTCTTGTAGAAGGAAGGATGGAGGGATGAAGTGGGGAGAGAAGGGGAGATGACTGGTCAGACCATCTTCTCTTCTCCTCTAGAGTGCTCTCTCTATATCTTGATTAAGCCTTCAGCCCTGACTGGAGTGTGAGCGTGAAGCCAATAGAAAGTGTGCGTTTGCCTCTGTGCACATCTGTTTGTGTGTGAGGCTGGGTATTTGAGCATGAACATGTGGGCTGTGTGTGTGTGTTGTGCGCTGTTCACATTTGCATACATCTGCACAGTGGTGTGTCTGTATGTGTCAGGCCTTGATGTCCTTATGCAGTCACATCTCCATCCACGCGACAACAGCCCAGGCCCCTCCACTCATCAATTTTGCATTGCCATTTAAAAAAAAAAAGCCTATCACAACTTCCCCATCAGATTCACATCGGGCCCTGGCGCACATAAAAAGGCCTATTTATACTGATCCCCTCTCCCTGAAATTGTTTTTCAAAGGGAAGATATTATTTTGTGCCCTAGTATCAAAGGCTCGTCAGCACTCCAGAGAGTCAACCGTATATATCAAAGTAACACAGGAGCAAGAGGACACATCGAAGAGAGTGTGAGTGAGGGGAAAAGATAACACATTTAGCATGAACTACTTTGGGATGTTTGGATGCTCTTATTTTTGTTTACCGAAACTGAATTCTGTCACTTTGTGTCAGGCGACACCCGGGCTGCCTTTTAATTGGGTCTGACATGTTTCTCATCTTAGACTAACTTTACCGATGTACAAACATGGTGTTCACCCTTCACAGAGGAAGTTGTGAAAAATATAGAGTACAAACTCCAGAGAGTGACTGAATCAAAGGTTACAAAATGTTCAGACATAGCGATGTGTGGTATCGTGCATTTGGGTGCATTTGATAAAGTGTAGTTGTACCGAGAGCTACCTCCAGGTGCATTTAGGAACGTCATAACACTATAAATCCTTCGGAAACATATTACAAGGCTGAGTTCCCTCTTGGCAGGGAACAGCAGAACAGAGATTTCATTCTTTGAATGATAACTGAAGGATCCTGGGAATAGTAATTCAGTCCACAAGTGTTATGTGAATCAGGGAAATGATTATAGTGAAGACCCTTGAGCTGTTCTGATTTGGGCACAAAGGTAACTGTTGCAGGCTTTTCATTGATGAAAAGACTTATGCTCACATTGTTGACATTTAGTCACGTATGTTCATTGAGGGCATTGAGATTTCACAAGGCTTTGTCTGCACTTTGTAGCATTTTAGTATAAGAATATCAATTTTGTCATGATGTCATTGAACATAAATGATGTATAAACGCACATAGTGAGAAGACAAAATGTACTTCAGGAGGATACGCGTACAATGACAACACGGTTGGATGATCGAACTACGCATCGACTTTAAACAGTGATGATTTTAGTTCAGTCTTCGCTTCTTCACATGCTTACTGTTAACACAAAGCAAGAGTGGGCAGTCGTTCGCTTGTGTTTAAGTTCCATAGAGGTACAGGTGGTGGATTTACACACAATATATCGAATGACAAAGCGAACAACAGAATATGTGTAAGATGCTCCTTTCTGACATTTCTCTCTACCTATACAGACTGTACCTCAGTGTATCTGTGAGCTGATAACAAATGAGGGTACCAACTAGGCCACAAAATGCTGCAGAGATAATCTGCTATCAGTGAGCCTCACTGATCCCAAGGAAAAGAAATAGGGCTTAGAGGGCAAAGTATCAACAACAGAGATATCTGTACACACTTAGCTCTGGAATCAAAGCTAAGGTGGCAGGGCCTGCTCACTGCTTAGCCTCATATCTCCACAACAGTGACATCTCTGCACTATGAACCAAAGTGTCTCTTGACTTTCAACCTTGGGAAAGTAAGGTAGGAAGTACCATCCATACAGCTTTAGCCAATAAATGACCAACTTCACTTTAAAATGTAACCATGGTAATGGTTTGTGTCGTGAAGAAGTGTTTTTACTTAAATGAATGCTTATACTGTATGCTGTGGATAGAGCTGGTGCTTTGTCCCAATGTTCTACTCTTTTCTTTCACAATGACCTTCTTAATTCTGTTTGGCTTTTGTTGAGGCCAGAATCTTGTGACACAAAAAAAAATAGGACGTTTTATATTTATAGTGAGTTTGAAAGAAACATATTGTAAATACTTTGCATAATTAGTTGTTTAATTATGCACAGTTTGCTTACTGAAGTGCCTCACAAGGAAAGAGATCAGGAAAAACCTTGAACTTTAAATCCACTTACAGAATAAAGGGAACATTTAACAAAGACAAAAAGGATTGTGCACTAGGAGAAATCCAATCCAACACACTTCACTTCTACCATAATCCCTCACTGCAAACGACTGTACCGGTGCCAACTTTTACAAATCATGCCGTATTTTATTGTTATTTAGGCAGTCCATTTTTAAACCCATTCTGTCTCTTTTTTATTATCAACATTTTCCAACTTTCCATTTAGATCACGATTGTTTCAGAACTTCTGCAGCTTAAATTCTTCCTAAAATGGGCCTCAGTGATTCCATTGAGATGCCCCTGCTGCACCCTGTAGTTAAATATACGTTATCATGCTTTTCTTGGTAACCTGTTCTATATGATTATCATGTTCATTAAAATATTTAGTCTGCACAAATGAATAGACTGAAGATTTTCTAATGCTATGCCTCATGGGTGCTTTTGAAAAACAATAACCACTCTAGATGCACCATACTAAAAACGCACTGTATAATGAATACTCTACTCCATTATGAGTCATTAGGCTTCATAAGGTTTTAATGACAACATTAGGTCCCACTGGTCTTTCCTTCTCTCCGACTAGGTTTCTATTATCCATGCACACAATATTTTATTAAATAGAAATATCAGTCCATCTCCTTAACCTACCACTATGCCGCTGTCTGGTAGTTTTCTAGGCATGGGTGTGCATACCTGTGTGCACGTGTGTTTTTGGAGGCGTCAGACAAAGATGTGTCAGTATATCAAACATGAGTTTTGCTTTATGCAGCTTTCCATTTTTTCATTGATCTTAGAATAGTCACTTCAAAAGACCCAGGGAACCATAGGAGTACAAAGCAGGGCTCAATCCCTCCTTTACATCTGAAGGACAGCCTTGGCCCTGGATTGTACCACTCTCAACCCATCACTGACAGACTGGCCCAGGTTTGTTACGTTGAGGTTTGAACCTAGACAGAACACAGGAAACACAAATGCTCAATTTGCCATGGGCATTAAAACTTTTTGGCCTTGTCCATACCGCAGCTCTGTTTCATCATCTGTCACCGTGTTGTTCCATCTCAGTGGAATGATTTTCAGCTTCAAGAAAGTCAGTAATGCTATTTCACAATGCCCAAGCATTTAAAACACTGAGTTAAAAACAAAGGTACCTTTTAACTCTTCTACTATGCATAGAGTCACATAAAGTACTATATGCACATTGTTCACACATCACCACCTTGACATACATTTTCCACCATCTCCAAACTGCAGCCCAGCCGCTCAATCTTCAGAAGTTCTCTTAATCAAAGTGCAGCAGCAAAGCTAATCAAAGGGCCCTAAATAACTCCATCTCCCAACACAGTCCATGGGAGGATTAAAAATCCACTAGCCAGAACTGGGTTTCTTCGATCTGGGGGCCGCTAACGCCTAATGAGAACTCCCCGAAGCCCCAGATCACAGCTGAGCTGCTGGGCGCAGCATGCTGAGGCCTCTCTTTAAATCCTAAAGAGATCCTATCAGGACCAGATGAAAATAGATATTGCCCTTGCTGGATGTCAGATGATTACAAGAATGGCAGAGGATTATAGAGTCCAGTTTGGACGTTACTTCTGTGAGGAAAAAAAGAGAGAAACTCAAAGTGATTCGGTATGTGCGTGTGTCTTTTACATGGCATTAGGGTCCTACAGATAAATGTAGTCTGAAGGGTGAATGTAAAGGCAGTGTCCCATTACGCAAACTTAGAAGACCAACCTATGTTGACTTGGATCTTATAAGGATTACAGGACTGTTGCCATGACTTCATTAAACTCCAAGGTCTCTGTCTTAACATAATAACTATTTGCCCTGTATCTAAGAGAACGGTTCTGATATTGGTATGCTTATGACATTGGGTAGTTAACTATAACATACTGTATATGATTTTATCTATTCCATGCAGAGATTCAAGCAGAGAACTCTTTGTGACACGTTTTAAACCTGTTTAAATCACACAACACTTCAACAGCTCATTACTGTTTAATGAAGTCAAATGTGTCTGATAAAGCTTTGAACCACTGACGTGTCATTCACTCATTCATATCTAACCTCAAAGAACCCGTAAATGAGATTTTACTTGTTTTGTACATTCAGACATATTGTCCTTACTGAACCTTCTCAGATGTCCTCACTAAAATAATTTCAAGTGTATGCAGTCACAGATATTTACACAACTCCACGCTCAAAGATAGCCAAATAAAAAACATGTCCATCATTTTAAAAAGCGAAATCCTGTAAAAAATGTAACCTGCATATCTGCCCGCATACCTATGCATTATCATTATTAGCAATCTGACAATTAGTGGGTCATTTTCTCTGCAGTAGGACACATCCTGGTAAGCTACCTATCCATCTCTTTTCAGAGTAGAGGATCTGTATGCTCAAACTAAACCAACACAGATCTAACAAGGTTGTGTGCACCTGTCATGTCCCACTCTCCTATAACTTTAACATGTTCATGTCTGGGCCTGGCAGGTCATTATAATAAATGAGGTGGGCTGAGTGGACAACCATGCCTCGTTCCTCTTCCCTAATGGGAGCGGAGAAATCTGCAAACCTCTACTTCACAATGACTGATGCTGAAGGCTCAAAGAAACTAGTTAAAGTAGACAATTAGAATTGCATGGGTGTAGGTAGATCTCCCTGCCCAAACACATGAAATGTCCCTTGTTATTTTAATAATTCAGATAGCAGCTAATTTCTACAGCCAGACTGTGTCAAGGTAATGTGCAGCTCACATGTCCTAGATGTGTCACTTTGAACTTGGTCAGTGTAGCTTCTACAGTACTGCAGACAGGCTTCGTATTGGGAGAGACGGGGAGGACTCTCAATTAAATTGAGCATGGATGATAACATTGAGAAGGAAGAAATGCAAGAGAAGGAGCCGAAGGCCTTTTTATTCTGTGGTAAAACATGTGTGATGCATTTTTGTGTGCATTGTAAATGTACAGTGGCTCGTCTCTCTTTCTCAATAGAACAGCAGCCATATTCTATGCTCAGCACCACCACCATCAACATGTTGAACTAAACAGAGAGCAGGCATAACTTGTATGAAATTTTCTCACCCCTTCTGGGGCATATTCTGCCCTGAGTGCTTACACAGCTCAACAACAGACCTACACACATACCTTGATGCTCAAGTCTAAGGCTGTTAGACCCTCCACTCACATGTGAAGTGGCTTAGCACAAGTGCAAATCTCTGCAAACCAGACCCTGAGGACTCTATTTCATACTCCTAGCCCTTCTCTGCGTCTTCCTCTCCAATATGCCTGACCTAGACATCTGCACTCCTTTCATCCACATTCCCATGGAAACTCATTTAGCCTAGCTAGAGGGAGAAGGCAGCCCTGGGTTCAATTGGCTGGATTTACACTTGAGATATTATTCATTACATTAGCTGCCATGCTGATCTCTTGCTTGGTTGTTCTCTCTCTCCCTCTCTCTCTTTCTATCTCTCCCTCATTGTCTGGTGCCAGGCTTCTCAATATATTCCCTGTCTTAAAATTCATGAACTTCTCCTCAATACATACCTATATTCAGTTTTCTACTATTGTTACCCACCCTGTCTCATTGCCGCATGGAAATTGCATTCTTGAATGTCAAGAGCAATATTTTCAAGGACAAATTAAAGCGATGGCACAAAGCTGCTGCATAACAAAGTAAACTTCTCTCTAGATTTATTTGAATGTAAGCCAGTGATTGTTAGAATATGCAAATGCAGAGATATCCTCTTTTCTCTTAAAAAAAACAAATAAATAAAAAGAATAATTGAATTGTCAACGCTTGTTAAGACAATTCAACATGGTGTCCAGACAATGTAACTGTGAGAGGATTTTTTTATCTTCAAACACCAATGTGTGGTTATCAGTACCATGGAATGTAATGGCTAATTGTCCTTGTTACTGCAGATTTTATGGTCTTTAAGCTTATTATATAATTGCCTGCCAGTGCCTCCTTCCTGCAGTGAGCTAAAGCATAATGAGAGTGCATGTGTGTGCATATCAAAAGAAATGTACGATTCTTGTTATTCCCATTTGTACTCAGCCCCCATCCACTGTCCTTTCCCTCTTTAGTAGCAGCATATTTAATTATGTGGCCTGTCTGTTGCTTGCCAGCTGTTGGGATACAGTATGCAGCGTGTTAATGGCCATTACATGAGCAGAAATGAAGCTATTACTCTAGAATGAGCATCAATATCTTCCGCTGCAAACAGCCTCGGGACAATTAATGTTAGAGAGGTGGCAGACAATGATTAACTCTAACTCCGAGTTAAATGCACATATGTGTAGAAATGTGCATATATGACACTTTACCAATTCATCTGGCTGACAACATTACTCTTGAAATACTATTTTGTTTGTTTATTTTCAGGTCAGACGTGTCACTTGCGTGTTATGTTTGTGTGTGTACATACCTCCAGCGCATTACAGCACTCTGTATACATATGATGCTTTTATTATCTGTGCTTGATGTGCACAGCCATACAATACCACACGTGCATGCAGGTGGGACTCTCTCTTTGTGTGCTCATGTGTGTACACATTCACATACTATATGTGCACATGGCTCTTTGTCACAGAGAAAAGGGGGGGTGTATCCATCTTTCCCAGTCCATTTTTTGGAGATAATGACGGCCATTTCTTCTTCTCAGTGACTGATGACAGGCAGAACTAACCGCTAATGGCATGCCAGTGCTGGAGCGCGCCATTTATGTTATTTTTCCTGACAAGGCTCAGGGGAAGGCTTCATTTTTTTGACATTTGACCATGCAAATTCACTCCTGCTACATTATTCCACATTTACATCCATCTCTCACCCCTCCACCTCCTTTTCTGTCCTCATCCACCCTACCCCACCACATCTCTCACTTTCCCTAAGAATCTGCTAGTGTTTGCAGACAGTAAAAGTCAGGCTAATAAAGTGCCATGGAAAAATAAAACCCTTAAATTGGAACACAAAGTGAATACTGAATAAAGAGTCAACCTTTTCTATTCTGTATCTTTCCAGTTTGGGCTTTTTTGAAACAAATAAGTCGCTCAAATGCTCAAAAGGAGCCTATGATCTAGAAAACCACTCAGACGGTTTGCAAAATTTATTATCAAACTTTCACAAAGCATCGCTTTGCAGAACTGAGCCATTGTTAGTCAGGTCAGATGATGAACAAAAGAAACTATTTTAATATTATGATACAGTAAAAACACATTTTTATCTTAATGATCAAGCCAACCCTTTGTTTGTAACTTTAGTCTACTGATTCTCTCGCCAGTCAAAACTGAATTTTGTATCGTCTTTGACTGCAATTCTTTCTGTGCCATTGAAAAACCACCAGTTATCTTTTATAAGCTGGTTTCCCTCCTCACATGATCAAACTACAGAATGAGTAGGAGCGTTCAGAAGCCTTCAGAAACCATGCATCTATATTCCAAAAAAATCAGGTGTGGACCATATCCACTAATAGGACATCCCTGTTTTTCGTACTCCTTGCTGCTTTTGTCATCTCATAAGTTAGTGATACGCTACTGCACTCTTATTAATGCAACAGCTCCATCGCCCTTCACGTGATTTAAAGAGCTGTTGTCTCAATGGGTGGTATTCTTTCTGTATGTGCGGGGATACGCATAGACGTCTCACTATGTACAGACGCATATGTGGTTTGCATATGCACACGCATGAAGTCGAAAAGAATGTGTTTGTACTTTCCCAGCTGAGATATGAGTGTGTGCGTGTGTGTGGAAATGAAAGAGAGAGAGAGAGAAAGAGAGAGCGCGAAGCAGGAGGTTGATGGGTCTTGGTGGGTCAGCACACCTGCTGCGGCTACAAGCACTCTGGGACAGCTAATGTTCTCCGAGCTGACAGGAATCTCCCCCACCACTCCAACGCTCAGCCCTCCTCCCCTCTCCTTTCCCTTTAGTTTGAGCGTAGATAGATTGCCCTTGTAACGGGGGCTAATAATGTGCCACAGAAGGCTTTTTAATGGGCAGGACTTTGATAGGTTTTCCAGGACACAGAAAAAGCCATACAGAGGAAGACATATGCATGGCATGCGCATGGAGACAAGAACGGACACACACATTGCCTGTGAACTCACAAACTTAAACAAATGTAGATGTGCACACACATCCTTGCGCACAAGCCCACACACTCTACCCTGTCGGCTTGTTTTACCACATTATTATGGCTGGCAGGGGGTCTCTGGCCCTCTGCTGTTCTCCAAAGGCAGCCTGTAATGTGTCAAGAGACAGAAAATGAGGAAGGAAGGAATAGAAGGAGAGAAAGAAAGAGGAAAAGGGGGAGGAGGTAGACTGCCAGCTGACAATGAAATAAAGCCCATTAGAGAGAAGTAAAATAACACAGGGAAGGAAGTGACAGCAGGCCTGTTACACACACAGCTTTACTGACTTTAACTACTGTCAGCCCCACTGGGTGACAGCAGCTGCCATCTCTCACACGCATATAAAGGCAAACAAAGATTCATTCGCACACACACAAACACACACAGTCAAACAAAGGTTTGCAATCACACATTCCCTACATATACAGTAATCATGCACATGCAGGCATGTATAAATAAAAAGATACACTAACACATGGATTCAGTATCAGCACAATCTCCACTGAAATGTACACTGCCATTCAAAAAACAATTGAAATAGGGATTTTTTTGCTAAATTTGAAAGCATATTTTTTTAATTGTCGCTATGTATGATAATTAAAACGAAACTTAAAAATAAAATATGTTCCTGTTCTACACGTGTGGTAGAAACTCCCAGATGCTTTTTGTCTCGATATCCTCTGCATATCTGCATGCACATCTCTTTCTGCCTAAGGCACAACTTAATTGTAGTGGACCTGTTGCTGTGATCAAAAACAACTGGATCAACTGAACTGCAAAATTAATTAATAAAAAGATCAGGAAAGAGATGTTCAATTGAGAAAAAAAGTATCTTTAGGAAATACACAACTCAGTGTTTTGTTATGTAACCTCTGGAACAGTTGTCACCTCCAGTTAATAAGCACACCACTAGACAATAGTTTACACTTAAATATGGCTACTATGTGTTTGAGTTGTAATCTGTCCTTAAGGACACTGAAATAACTACAGTGAGTTTGGTCCTTTGGCTTGGAATGTACAAAAGTAAGATTCCTCTAATATTACTGTCATCAGTGCACATTGAGGAGTGACATCAGTCTGACAAGGTAGAAAAAAAATGAATAAAGTGATCCAGACATAAGGCATGTAAAGCCAGGTCTCACTAATATTTTAAAATATTAATGTGTACTTCCAGCATGACCGAGGGCCATTTTAATAGATACTTCATTATTCATACCCATAAATAAAACCTGCTTACCTAGATTAGGACTAAAAACTCTTACTGTGATGGTTTATGAGGACAGACTGATAATGTATGTATGCAAAGGTTTCTGATGTTCAGCTGTACCTGTGCATTAAGTTCAGTCTAAAGTCAGAGAAAAGAAATGGATGTCACAGCTGTATGGTCTCAACACAGACAGTAGTGTTGAACGCTCATTTTATATTTACAGAACAGGACCTGTTTGACCTGATGGTACTATTTGCAATAGGTCAGTGATCTTGCACACGGTCAGCGTGTATGGTAAACGTGTGACTGTTAAACTGTCAAATCAAAACATCAACCTTTCGACAAGAAAGTCGTGTGACTTCAACATGTGTTTTCACTCCTTGCAGCCGTTTCATGCAAAGTCTAGCATTTTATTGCATCATAACATTGCGTCATATTTGCATCGACGTTCATGACTACTAGTCATTGGAAACACTATCCCCACTACAACAAACTTGCCCAGAAGTACCTTGCTCGCTTCACTGTGTAGTTGTTTTGCTTCACTGACATGTGCGGTTTGTTTTATCCTCTGGATCTGTGAGACCACTTGAGAGAGAGAATTAACTACTAATCAGTTTTAGTCACAGGCTGTTAATATTTAATTGAATAAACAAACAGACACAAACAGCTTAATAGGGAGTGTTATGATAATGTTTTGCATCTTCCCTTACTTAAAACTCTGTCATGAAAAATGTAATTATTGCTGACGAAGTGAATCACATTATAATTAGCTTGCAGCCGAGACATAAAGTGCACTTCCTCAAGTTATTTTGCCATTTTTAGGTCGTGTTACATCATCAGTTGCACATTTACCTATATAACTAGGATTTATAGGACCATCAGAGAGGTAATTTGAGGTCAAGTTTGCCCATGGTGTAAATCTATTCCGAGTAATGTACCATGACACTGTACGCATGGCTCAGATAAAATACATTTGTGCCACTGCTTGCTCATCGATTGGTTCTTAAAAACTGGTGGACGACCTCAATAATCGATTAGATAAATGTAAACATTCGAGACCAGGAGCAACAAGGAATTCGAGTGTACAATTGTTTCAGCACGTTTGTGATCTGAAATGAAGGTTACAACATGCACCCAGCCTCCACCCTATTCTGTCACATTTATATATACATTTCAAAGGCTTTTGATCGACATATCTTACAAATAAAAACAACAAAACCAGACATTATTCAACTATCTCACTAAATCTTTAAAACTGTCGGAACACCGTGAGGTTCCACTGTCCTCGTCTCTAAAAATGTATTACATTAGATATTGTATAATAATACATACAAAGATGATTTATCACAACTGCTATTTAATCTTAAAATGTTTTCCTTGATTCTGGCGAGCTACAGAATTTGGAGATTAAATGTTTTCATCTGACAGCATCAATATGCTGTTAAAAGCAGCTCTGCCACGATGTAGTCAATTAGAGTGGAAGCTCTAGTAATCAGTGATCACTTGGAGAGAAAAGAGCAGTCAGTATTATTGAACTGACGGTGAGTGTTTAAAGACTTCTGATGAGGCAAGCCTGGTAAGCCTGCAGAAAATCTGAGAGGCAGGTTCCACAGATAATGAAGTCTTCAGCTGCGACGAAGAACACAATTACACACAAATTGTGTAATTAATTATGAACACATCTGAATAGAGAGATTTCAATAAAGGCCTGAGATACGTGCAAAATGAGAGGGAGAGAAGGAGAAAGGGAGAGATATGAAGATCATTCCTCCGTTTGAGTAGTTTCCATCTTAATAAAGCAGCAGGAGGAGAGATGAGCCTGCTGTGCCCTCCTGTGGCCACAGCAACAAAATACCGTCTCCCACATTTATTGGTCTATTTCTAATTACAGACACTCTGAATTCTATTATCATGTAAAAGGACCAGTCGTGTGATTGAGAGTAGTTCTTAACCATTTAGAACTATTTTTTTTTTAACAGATGAAGAAAAAGAAATGAAGATAATTTTAAGTATATACACATACATACAGAACTATAGGTAATGTATGTTGTTCTGCAAATAAGAAATCTGATATTTGTGATGCAGTGACAGTAATTGGATGCAGATAAATGGCAAATGATAAAGAAACACAGTCTGTGATGGTCACTATTATAACTGACAATAAGTTTATTTGTTTTGTTCAGCAGAATAATTTGTATTCTAAAAATTTAAGCACAATTGTTCTTACTTAAATAATTAAATATGAATGTGACCATTCGCTAAGGATGAGATATTCTGAATAAACAAATAACAATTAAAGACTGGTGTTTACTGACCACCAGCAGTGTTCAGTTAGGTATTAAGTATTAAAAATAAACAGTATGCAATATATAGTATATATTCAGGATTACTTCCGTTGTTTTGCTAGCGAGCTGACAAAACAATGAGCGAACAGGCAAGTCAGTTTTTACATCTGTGAACCAAGCAAGCACTATTCCAGTCAGCCAGTCGACCAACCAGCCACCCTTACAGGCATCTCAGCAGTCAGTCAGAGTGACAGTCATTTCACCAACAAGTCAATCAGACTCATCTAATCCTTTAGTCAGTCAACAAGCCAGTCTTCTATCCAGCCAGCCTGCCACTCATCAGGTTAGCCAGTCAACATGCCAACACATCTACCAGTCATTTAATTTGCTCCCTCACAGCCGCCAAACCAGCAGCCAGTCTAAACTTCAAATAGCCAGTCAGTCACTCAGGCGGCCAGACGGCAAACCAGTTAACCTCTGTAAGCGAGTCAACCACTCTGTCAGTTTACCAATATCCCACCTGTCACTTTAGCATAGTATATATTAAACAGCGCTGGATAGCACACAACCTAGTGTGAGGAGCCCGATCATTAATATTACTATGGTAACTGCAGGCCGAGCCCACTAAAGATGGCCTCCTCACACATACATATGTGCAAATACACAAGGACATGCATGCACATACTGACACAAAGAGCATGCACACATAAACACACTGTGCTAGCTGACATGTGCCCATCTCCTCTGTTCTGCCCTTGGAGAATCTAAATGCTAAATGTATGTGCATATTTTTTCATAGCAAGAGACATATTAGAATTTTCCAGCACCCCCCATCTCCATCCGCTGTCTCCCATACAGAGGACATGAAAGACTCTGAAGCACATAATGCTGGAGGAATTAAGGGATTCCTTGGTGGCCCTGAGTACCAGGGGCCATCGTAATGACGAGAAGGCTTAAGCGCTTTGTATCCTCCCTTTTACCCTGCTCTGTCTCTGCCCGTCTTGCACTTTCCATTTTTCATATATTTTATGGCATGTGCCTCATTAAATATTCATTTAGAGGTAGCATAACGATCCTCTGTTTGTTATTGAAACAGGCACATATATTAGAGGAGATAGATTTGTTCTTTTGCTGAGAATAAAAAGAGACGAAGCAAGAAAACATGGTGTGTTGTCTGCACCCGTGCGTCCATGCATGTGCAATGTTGAATGTGTTCTAATCAGTATGTAAAAACTGGATCAAAAAATGTCTTTGCACAGGTGATCGGATTGTTAAAAGGCTGTTATTTGATTTTTACATTTTTGACTAAATTGAGTGCCTTATGCCAAAGGGAGACCTGACACAAAAAATAAGACAATTTCTCAATTTTCCCCTGTGAGTTCACTGGGAGATGATCTCACTCTTCTCTTTTATCTCTCTGTCTCCAATGATAACCATCGATCGGGGTCAAGGGGAGCAGAGAGGGGACATTGACTGAGAAACTCTAGCTTGGTCAAAAAGGAAGGATTCCCATTGGACCTTCTGATTGGGTTGTATGTTTCATATAGATTTCCCTCTCCTTTGGGGGCCACTTAGCATCTCACCACCACTGTCAAACATTATATTGTAGACAGACGCATACTCTCGTTCTCTCCCTGTATGTGAGGAATTTAGCTTTAAGTGTCGAGCCTGAAAAAAATTATTCACAGAAGCATCATACGAACGTTTTTGTTTTTGACAGAAATGTATGCTGGTTATTTAATGAATATATACATATAAACGAAGTGTATAACCATAATTTATCATGTATTTAACAGTAGCAGAAAATAAATTAACAGAAAATACCCACTAGAGGGCCCAATTGGACAGTTTTATTCCAAATCTAGCAAATGATTTATACTCACATTCTTTGGGACAATGCCCTACATGTACTTAATTCAATCTGCCAAGAAAGCTCATGTGAGAGATACTGTTTTGTATGAATGTCTTTTTCTTGTATAGAACCTTTATGTGCGTTGTTCAGTTTCCAGGTTCCAGGCACTTACATTAAAGTAGGAGTCAATGTTTCGTTTTCTTGTAGTGATAATAATTAACAATGTTATGTTCTATTGATTTGTTTCATTAGCAACCCAGCATATAACACTTTATAGATAGTGAAACAACATTTGTAGTAAACCATTTCATTGTACAACACTTTTGAATAACTCACCGAACATTTCACTGTACAACCTCTACCCCTCAGTGCAATCAGTGTTTCACTCTTTAGCACACCTTTCATACAAAAATACGTGTTTTTATTATATATTTTTATAAAACAGATGGAAGATATCACACTAAATTTGAATTCACATTGATCACTGGCTATTATTTGAAAGAATAAGTCTGGCATGATTTTATAAACACAAGAAAAAATCTATCATTTTATAAGGCGTCAAACCTCTCTCTTGTTGTATCTGATTGTACCATGTTTGTTTGAGCTGTGACAACTTTACCAACCCGAGATGTAAAAACAGGCTAAAGACATTTTATCGTTTGTCTTCGTTTGATTCATATTCTCATCGGTTTCAGGGTGAAGCAGAGTTCAGTGGAAGGTTCACACAAAGTGTTAGGTGACTTCTGAAGTCATCCGAGGTCTCTAATTTTTTCAGTCCTTACCTCCTTTCAAGTCTTGTGGGAAATTTGGCCGTAGTTCTGCAAAGCTGTAAAGACAGCCATATGTCAAATTCCTACTTCTATATCATGAGTTCTTCCACAAATGCTGACTTTCAGGCATTGTTAGACCGTAGCTCTGCAACCAGGGAGCTTTCCTTGCATGTAATAATTAGTGGACAAACACGGCAATGAAATTGTCTACATATTTCAAACTTTAATGATCTGAGAAAGATTGCACTCATATCTATGCTACGGATAATATTTCTGTTAGTGCAGCTTTTTGTGCATCCACAGGGAGCCTTATGTGGCTCCAGGGGGCTTGCAATGTAAGAGCAACCCCTGACCAGCTGTTCTGCAATTTTCACTTCATGGACCAAGCAGGCATGTGTCACGCACTAGGAGGACGGTGCAGGGATTTCCTCCATTCAGCTCAAATATCTTTCAGAATTTCTCCTGCTTCCCACAGAAGGGTTGATATTACCAATAACAAAATGTATTAATCTCCTGACCCATGAACACTAAATATACAGGTCCTTCTCAAAAAATTTGCATATTGTGATAAAGTTCATTATTTTCTGTAATTTATTGATAAACATTGGACTGTCATATATTTTAGATTCATTACACACAATTGAAGTAGTTCAGGGCCTTTCATTGTTTTAATATTGATGATTG
>JAUMTR010000008.1:13666214-13701498 GCA_032270685.1 Microctenopoma stevenorrisi
TAATGTTTATCAGTAAATTACAGAAAATAATGAACTTTATCACAATATGCTAATTTTTTGAGAAGGACCTGTAGTTGTGCTGCTATGTGCTACAAGCGAAAACATCAGTTTTGGTTTGAAGTTACTGAAAAAATATTGTATAGGACTTATTTTAAAATAGAAAGCGGCATTAGTGTTTTATTTGCAGTTAAATCAAAGCAAATATCAAACAGGCCTAGTAAATGCACAAATACTTAACAACAAATATTTAATAAAAAAGGTAACAAAGTCTTTTAGTAGCAACAACCATAAATCTGAACATTCAGGGTTAAATCCCTTTAACCGTTTACTCCCTCTGGTGGCCAGAGGGGTGTACAAGTCTAACTATTGTGACAAACAGCACAAAAACATGTGCAAAAGTTCAGCACAGTAACTCACAAACCACTAAAATGTGATTGATGATCAGCAGTTAGTGGCAAGTGCTGATCTGCTTTTAGTTTGGCTCAAATATAAAAACCTCATCAATAGTGTGAGAAAGAAATATGTTAAATGCTAAATTGGAAATGCGCTGCATCGCTAATAACTAGATTGCACATGCAAAGAATCTGCAACAATTGTGCCAGAATGTATAACATCTAATCAGGTGCAGGTCATTTGTCTTGTCAATCTTTCTTTAAGTACAGCAGCCCAATTATCCTACAATCACAGAATAATAATTTCTCCTTTGAAAACAAAATTGCTGGCTGTCTCGCTTTTTCAGTTGTTATGGAATACAGCCAAGTCTCTAGTGCGTGTGCGTGTCAGTCTGTCCATGCCTTAGTACAGACGAGAGGCTGTCAATTCAAACATTTGGCACGGGTCCTAGGCATATTATCATATTAACATGGTTGATTGAAATGCACTTCAGGATTATCACATAAAGGTTTCCGCTCATTACACAAAATTGTTTGTTGCAGAATGGAAAGCATGGTTCTATTAAGTCCACCTAGGAAATAGAGGAACAGCATTCTTTCACTTGTTTAATCTTTTTTCAGCAGCATGGTGGCTCTACCTGGAAAACACAAAAGTATCTGCTTCTATTAGTTTTACTTTGTAAGTCTGTTGTTTCTTGTCTTACTCCAGTTGTAATCCTGCAGCCTAACACCATATTTTCTCATATGGAAATTTAAAAATGTTATAGGAGTTGTACTTACCATTAATTCCCAGGAGAAAATAGCAGGTTTGTTTGCACAATAAAAACCACAAAAGCTTTTTTGGAGTACATGAAGCCTATTGAGATTGCACAGTTATGTATTAGCCCACACAATATTATCATAGATCAAATAGGGATACAGTATCCACCACCACAATATATAGTCTCATAGAAAAATAGTTATTAAACATGATATATTAATCAAACTAGACTTAAGATATAGTGCAACAATCATAGTTCATACTAGGGTGATCAAATTATGCAGAAACCACAGAATTTTGATTTGGTGGCAATTTAGCTTTATGGGGTATCAGGTGGTAAAATATCAAATGAGATTGAAAAAATCAAAATCTTAACTTTTTACCTCATCATTTTGTATCAGCAAGTCAAAAGTATTAAAATGATGACTTCAGATTTAAGAATTACACCTTGAAACAAAAATATGTTAATAAACACTTCTTTTGGGAAATTCTTTAATTGTACAAAATAAATGGCAGAGTAGGTGCAGCGGGAAAACAGGGTGTGTAGAGGCGACAGCCTTTAGTAAAGCACTGGGAAAAACAGATACTTGAAGGGTCTGTTCATGGCATCTCATAAATGAAGAATATGTGCAGCTTTACCTGCTGTGACTATAGTTAAGATGATACGGGTTCAAAAATCAGGCTCTGGCTGCCATTCAACTCTTCTACCACTGTTCTAAAACAACCCATCATCTTACAAGCATCTGAAATGATCATCTCTGGGTCCTGCAAAATCAACTTCTCACACATCTTGAAGACAATTCTCCACGGTAGAAAACTTAGTAGTAAAAGGGTCTCCCAGACACACACATGCACACTCTCTCTCTCTCAAGAGGATGAAATTTACAGCATGCAAGCACATGCTGGCACCGTGAAAACGAAGGGCACACTTCTACATGAGATGACAAGCATAAGGGCAAACGTTGCTATCCAAAGTGGGCGGAGATAATCATTTATACACATGACTTTATCCATTTTGTGGATTCCAGATTCTGCAGAGCAGCGTGCAGTTTAACCATTACACCCATTTGCCATAGATCTAAACATATGACATACTGTGTTGTGTTGTATTGTCAGTGCACGGCCCTTGCCATTCCAACTTTCTTTCACTCATGTTAAAGGTCTTGTGCATCTTCCTTTCCAGCACTGCTCAGTCTTTATACTTCCGTTATGTGAAATCCACAGTGAAAGGCCCTTCTTGGCAAGAGACAAATGGCATGCCAATTTTAGATAATGGACTTTTAGTTGTCGCCGCTATGGAGAGAGTGACAAGTTGGGGACTACCCACACAGAAATGCTTCGCCTTTAACACAAGGACTGGCTTGTAAGGGAGTAAATTAATTGGAAACTACTTTCTCTTTCTGTGAACGACTGATTGTGGAAGTCTCATCTGTTTGCTAATGTATGCCTAATATGTTTATCATTTTCAATAAATACAGCATTGGATTGTCCACATATTATGTAAAGAAAATTACATGGAATAGAATGGAGCAGTTTCAATACAGGTTTAGATTTGTTGAGGTATGTTTGATCACTGCTGAGCTAACTTTTCATGCTGTAATTGATACACAGCTAGCCACTGATACAGGTTTTTAGACAGACCGACAGGTAAGTTGATCAGCTGAGATACGATGCACGACAGTCACAGTGGCCAACAAAAAACACAACAGTAAAGAAAATGTGTTGAATAGATAGGAAAACAGCTATTCACATTCAGCAGCTGGAAGCGATGAGGTCAAGCAAATCGTAATGAATGACAAAAACAGTTTGATGAGACATTTTTTTAAATGCACACAGCATTCATATAAATGTTTTCTGTTTCTGAGTAGCTCTATGCCAGTGGAGAAGGCTTTGCTGGCCTGGACGGTCTATGAATGCATCTATACAGGGAATATGAATGACTTGTACTTACTCTTAGTAGTTACTCTTTTTTCCACTCAGATGTTTTGTTGAAGATGTTGTTCTTTGGTCTTCAGCTTTACCAGACGCTTCAGTACTGGCTCCAACTATGTACTTGTACCACACGAGAGTCCGAATTCAGTTTGAATTAAAACACTGATGTTGGCTGAAAACATAGAACAGCTGGTTTGCGTTCTTCTCAGCAGATTTGGTAACATCTTTCTTTTTAGCAGTTGTTAGTTATTGTTCAGGTCAATAATCAGTGGAGAATGGTAAAGATGTTTAGCTTGTGGATTAAATCAAAGAAAATGTCACATTTTAACTTCCAATGACTAACAATGACAAACCATTTTGAAAGGTATTCCACTGTTCTCCCATTGGCTTACTTCTTCTTCTTCTTCCGTTTAAGGGCAGCTCACATCCATTCTGTTGCACTGCTGCCTCCTTCTGGATTAGGGGTACCCTTTAAAATTTGGCTGCCCAGTTTCTTGCAATTTGTCTAAATAAGTCTCTCCGTTCATTATTATACTTTCCACATTCCATAATCACATGTTCTAGTGTTTCTTTAGTAGTGCATCAACTTCACAGAGCAATCGGATGTTTTCCTGTAATAAAAAGGTATGCATTCAAGCTGCAGTGACCAATCCTTGACCTACTCATCAGTATTTCTTCTTTCCTATTGTACATTCTGTTTCTCGTGACCTGTACCGTATTTTGTGCAAATGTCGTCTCACTGTCCCATTGTACTTGCCATTGTTTTAATGTTTTCTTTCCGCACTAAACTTTTGCCTTCAGATACTGACCTATTTTCACGTTACCTCCTTTGCTTTTTAATCAGCTCTTTCATTTCCCATTGGCTTACCCTTCCATTTTTCACAATCCAATGAAAGTGGTGCATACTGCCCCTACTGCAGTAAAGTGTGTGGATTCTGGAAAAAAATCAATACTCTATACTGAAATACTTCAGTAAAGTAAATAAATAAAACACTTTCATGTCACTCTTATTGTGACATATTGTGTAATTTTTCATCTTGCAGAAAACTTAATTTTTTAATAGTTACACTCTCTCTATCAATAGAGGGTGCTGGCGCAACTCCACCAGTCTGACATAAGGAAGAAGAAGATAGGAATCACATTAAGTTTAGAAAAATATAAACATGTAAATAAATGATCTATATGTTATACAGACCATGAGGACTGTATAGCTTGTGTTAGGTTCTTGTCATGGAAAAAGCAAATTCAGAAGCTACATACGGAACCTTTCACAGAAGAACTCACCAGTAAGATTAATTATTTTGGATCTCATCAGCGACTGCTGGACATGAAAATGAAATAACACAAGACAGAGGGAGAAATTACACTCTGGTCTTAGAAGAAGTCCTAGTTAACTGTCCGTACTTTGGTTTGTTTCTCCTGCCTCCTCTCTCAGCTGTGAGGAAAAGAAGATGAAGTCTAGTACAAGAGTGTGGTAGAGCCCTGTATTTCAGTTATTGTACGGTTACATGCCGATATCTATGTTGAATCTACTGTACTTTTACACAACTGTTGTTAGAAAATGTGGCACATGTTTACTTCTTGTACCTTTAGGTAAGTATCTTACTGACCACTAAAATACCTAAGAAGTGAAGTAGATCAAGATGTGATTACATGCTACTTTTGCAGGCCCTTGCCAAAAATAATTGCCTTTGCCAATGTTCTTGGTTTAATGTTATTTAATATTTTAGCTTCCCTAATTAAAGGCAAAGCTTTTGTTCCTCCAGTTTCATGCCTGTGATGCACATCCCGTGTCGTTATGCACTCAAAGCATTAGCCAGTATTATCTGGGTATAAATATTCTCAAAAGAAATTAGAGTTTAGGTGACTGCAACGCAACAGAGGGATTTGCAGCACTCAGAAGGAGGTGCAATAAATTACTTGACATTGGTGAGCCATAGTTTTTAGTTATATTATATTGTACACTTTGTTTCTCTGAATGTTTGATTTGTCACGCTTGTCAGTGTCAGATCACCGCCATCTTTCATGTCTGACCCAGATCTAACATAGGAATGTGGCTGTTTCTAGTGGAAACATTTATATGTAAACTCCCTGCGATATAGGGTCAGAGGTCAAGCACATAACAAAGGAGACTTTTTTTAGGTCATATAGCAGAAATGTATTCATAAAGATTTATGGGTGATGGTTTTATTGTTCATTATTCATTATTAATTCTGAAGAAATCAACCACATACAAGTATATATTCTAAATGAATATATTGTATTATGATGTGCAACTAAATGGTTTTTGAACAAAAATAATAGCTTTCAAGTAAATTTCAAGTACTTTCAAAGAGAAAAAAAGAATACATGGTCTAGACTGACTTCACCCTTTAATTTGGTGACTGGTGCATATTTTTAGTTGCATTCATTCTTCTGTTAAGTTTTACACCCTGGATCGCTCAGTGTTTGATGCTTCTAAAAAGATATTTTCAGGTTCACTGACTCTAACACTAATGCAGCCATGACGGCTTCTGTCAACATGCATCTTAGGACCTTTGAACTTCACAACCAAAATAAAGCTTTGTTCATCCTACGGACGGTCACCTATTCTGTCACTGACGGGAGCTATGCTGATGGAGCTGGTGACCTGGATGGAACATTGGATGAGAGTGCTAATGTTGTTGTTGTTTCTGTGTGTACGTATGTGTGTGATGAGTTAGGGGTATAGTCCCAGATTGGGTCCCAGTCCCCCTTAGAGAAATGTTAAGACAACTGTCAATATAAATACACAACACACCGCTACAAAATTATCTAATTTTCCTCTGCATTGCATCGTAACAGTGCTTTAGCATTATGTTTAATTCACTGTTAACTTACTAATAGTCATCTTCATTACATCGCCACATCAAACTTCGACCATACTTTGACCATTATTATGCTTTTCATCATGTCTGCATTTTGTAGAAATTAATTGTTAATGAAAGAACAAAGAAACCTGTTCATGGGGCTGGATGGGGAGCTCTTGCAATTACACAAGGCATCTCTTTCAAACACTGCTGAAAATTTATTATGGATGGAAGCCATGGCTTAAAAGTTTAAAGAGTCAGGTTTGACATCCAGGTGTAGGAAAATGCATTTGTTAATTAGGGGCTTGTACCATCAAGCAAAGCTTTTGTGCATTGTGTGTGTGCAGCTAAAAGTGAGATGACATTTTAACATTTTTCTTGTGCTAATTTCACAAGACTTGAGGGAAAAATCCAACTTCACACTGAATAGGATAGTGTCACCATGCTGTACTCCTGTGTGTGTTCCTGGGTGGTCGGTGTGATTTCCATATTATGATTATCCTGGAGGGTGAGGTTTGGTGACTGGTGGTGAATTAGGTTTTTTAGCGCTGTGTGCCAATGAAGTCCATTTTAATCCCTATCAGCAAGTTAATTCAGTGCAGCTTTGAATAGCAATGTGGTGCCACTCATTTGTTAGAAGCCACAGTTAGCAAATACTGTGATTGAAATCAGGTGGGTAGCAAGTGTATAATATTTTGCATAGTGCAGCGCTATTTGAAATGTGTGACTAGTTTTTGCAGCAGCTGAGTAATTGCTCTAAACTGAATCATAAATTGAATTGGATTTAGGTGCCTTTCATACTCTTGTTAATTTATTTGGTCTGTAAGTCTCTATTAAGAATTTTTATAATTTACTGTGTTATCCTGACTAAGCACTTTCTCTTAACACTGTTATAAGTTAGTCATTGGCTCTTTTCATACTTTGGCTGACTCATACTGGTACCTGGAAACTCCTGAGGTTCTGTAGAGGTTGTGTTGCCGTGGTAGCTTGTGTATGAGCCCACACACCTAGCATGATCTCTGACTAACACTGTAAGCAGGAGTTTGAGCAGCAGTGAAATAATACTTGAACTGTAAAGATGTTCAATAGTATGAAAACAACAAAATCCTCTAAAGTGATCCGGTAAAAAGTGGTGTTTCCCTAAATCCCCAATCATTCGATAAACCTAAGTTTGGAGGCTGGTCTGCTGCGTCATCAGAGCCTTGTCAATAAAACTCTGAAAAGAAAAACCTCTTTACATTTCACTGCATTATTTGTAATTTTAAAACTGGCAAGTTGACAATTATTTTGCAAGTTCTGCTCCGCTTTGCAAAAAATTGTGCCCACATAGGATTTGAGTTCAATGAAGGTTTGTTGTTTTCCTCATTTTTCTGCCAGCAGGTCTAGGTTCACACCACAGTATGGACACTGGTGGGTTGTGTGGGTCAGAGACTCTTGGCCAGCCATCGGTTCCCACAGAGTGAAACCCTGCCACAAGTTTGCAGACATACAAATGTCTGAGTAAAGAGAAACTCTTTCCTTTTGGTCTGGCACAGTAAAATAGAGGTACTATACAGCACTGAAACTAGCTTTGCATGTAGCCTACATTTCTGCAAAAGTCTGGAGATGTCGAAACCCTTTTGAGCGCTTTTTATGCACATAGTTACATCAAATACACTGGACATTTTACACATGTATTATTCATGGAAAGATGCTTAAAGCAAGGTTTTTGTTATTTTTAAATCTTATTCCAAAACCAGAAAACAGGCCAGCTTTCAACTGCCACCTCAGATAAAAGCTTTTTCCGTTTATTATAACAGTCCTGCTTACACAATACAGAGGTGATGAACTGTAGCAGAATCTCACCCCCGCAGAGTGTCATAAGACTAGCCACTTTGTTTTTAGGTTTCACCCCTTCAGAGATGCTCTTTCTGCCCCAGCGATCACATACAGCTCACCACCAATAATTACTGCAATTCTTCAGCCCTTCATTTTCATTTTGTTCTCAGAGCCACAGAGAGTAGTGTTGTGTTAGCAACTTAATGCTGTTTAATATCACAGTTACTGTCATGTGCAGTATTTTTAAAAATAACTTGTCAGACAGTTGTTAATATGCCCTTTGTGTCTAATGTTTTAATGTCTTTTGAAGAAGAAAAGAAATCAACACATATATATATATAAGAATTTTAATTATTAGAAATCTATGAAGAAAACCACTGACTCTGTCCGTGTTGTAATTGCACTCAAAAACAGTAGTTGATAGCTGATATGACTCAGATAGCAACTGATCAACATGATGATTTGCCACTGTTATTACCATTTATCAGAAATATTTCAGCTTCATCCAGCATCGTGTCCCAGTGGGAACCAGAACTGCTCACATGATCAAGTGAGGTCAGAACAAGACCTCCCACACTGCGTAGAGCCAACTGATGTAGAGCATTGACATCAGCACAATAACGTCACTAATCAGTGGTTTTTATTGAGACTAATGCTCGGGGCATTCAGCCAGGTCCATTACATTATCTAGTTCAGAGTAGGCTATTTGAAAGCAAGGGGTGAAGCAGCACAGTAACATGTTTCGAGTGCAGCATTCCACTCAAATGTTGGTGACCCCACTGTGTTAACAATCTTGTTTGGTGCTAAATAACCCAAACTACTGGTCCAAGCCTCTGCAGTTTTACCGATTTCTGTTGTACCCCACAAATGAAAGCAGTCTAATTCATAATCAATTGAGGGTAACGTAGCTACAGTGCAGTGTTGAATTGATTTATAAATCCACGTAGCACAAAATGCTGTTAGAGTAGTTTGTTTTGGTTGTTTTTAGGGTTTTTATCATTACTTACAGATAGATTCTGCATGACCCAATAAAGAAGAGGAAGCATCCTATAGTTTGCTTCACACTTTTGACTTTGTGTTTGACATGTTGTGTCATACTGCAAAAGAAAAAGCATTTGCCACAAAGCATTTTCTTTGGACAATGGACATTTGTTGTTCTAGAACCATAGTTGATCTGAAAATATGAACGTTTCTACTGTTACTGTTTATATTGAGATTATAAAATGGACCTAAGTTCAAAATAAAGCTTCATGGAAAAGCCACAAGCAAGTTTGTTCTGTTATCATTACGTGTTGTTACCACAGATCAACAGTAAGCCAAACTTGATTTTGATGAGCCAGAAAGCTGAGCGTCTTGCTCCTTTAATAATCCTCTTGACAGCTTCCAGTTCTCTACAATCGTTGACTTGAATAGCTTGATGAAGAGGACAAGTGAAAAGTCATTGCTTTCGAAAGTGTAAGTTAAGATTCAGGAAACAGAAGTAAAAAAGCAGATTCCTTGTAATATGTTTTATCTTCAACTGTTACCCATAATACATTGCGACCACAGACTACACTTTCAAAATAATATATAATAATATACATGTATATATAAAGTTACCTAAAAGAAAACTTTTTTTTCTATTATTAATAGAAAGTATTATCCGTAAAAAACAGTTTCCAGCCAGAGCTCTGTGTCATCTGCAGATACAGTATTTAGGGGAAATGTTTGTTTCAATACGAGCTGATACATCCAAGATGTAAAGAAAACTGTGTGTACACTGGAGAAGGTCAAGACAGTAACAGCAAAGGCATCGAAACTCTTTAACAGCAGTAGAGTTTGGAAACGTAACTCTGCGACTTAGCGCTCAATCATCAAGCTAGCTGCCAACCACGGTCTCCCCCTGCCCCACTTTCACCTTCATCTTGCCCCTCCACACTCCCTCCACTCTTGCCCCCTGTCTGTTCTCATCAGCTTCCCCTCTGTGATGCTCAGATAGGAATTTTACAGCTGCTTACTTACTTTTCACACACATGTGGATCAAAACACACAGAAGCACATGCATGCACGGACCCACATTCAAACTGACACTGAAAGGACGCATAAATCAGGAGAGCCCACAGACTCGCGTTTACAGCACTTATCACACACTCACACACACAAACACTGTCTTGATGAAAGCTTTAGACAGCTAATTGAATAAGACCTCAGAGTAAAAACTCCCTGGAGACTCTAAAACAAAAAGAACCTTGAAGATTTTAATTGTGAAACCCAAAGAAAAAGTTCACCATTTTGGAAGAACGCATTTATTTTAGACCAGTACCGTTCTATATGTGTCTGGAAACAGTCTGTTCCTGTAAAGCTCATTAAATTACACGTTGTATCTTGCTTGTTCAATATATACAAAAACTGAAGAGTGAAAGAGAGAATTCACTGTTTCGTGTCTAGGGCTCGTTGCCAGAACACAGAGTATAGTCCCCAGGAAGTGTTTTTTTCTGTTTGTTGAACATTACTTTTGCTTGTAGGCATATTTCTTCTGACATTATTATTACCACATACTCCTCCTGTATAAGGTTTTTCGACTGCATGAACTTAGCTGACCTGTAACCTGGAGCTTCCCGGAGCTTCTCGTGACTTGTAATTTAACAGAGGTAACAAAGGTGGTCAGTTCCTTTGTGTTCGTTGCTGTTTACTCCCCATGCAAGTACGATTTGGATCATCCCTGTTTTGCTAACACCCGAGAGGAGATCACGGGGAAAAGGTTATTTGATGTAGTTAGAATATTGTGATTGATTGTCTGCTGTAAACTGATGTGTGTGTGTGTGTGTGTGTGTGTGTGTGTGTGTGTGTGTGTGTGTGAGACTATTTGGTCAGTGTTAGTCAGCCTAAGTTACATATTATAGAATGAGGTCCCTTTGTGTGCCGGGTCTCTCGCCTCTGTGCAGATGATACTGAAGGCATGTAATCAAGCAAAAAGTCAAGCTGATAGGGAGGTAGGCATGTAGGCAAACATGTAGTCACACAGGCAGGCAGACTCTGAGGCACACAGGACCTCATGAAGTTCAGGGATCAAATCACTCACACCAGCCAGCTCAGTTTAGACCACAGGGGTTTCTTTGTGTTCAACGCCTTCAAACAATACAGAGGCGTCTCTTAATTTCTCCTTCTGCTTTTTTATTCCACTCACGTACCCCCCACAGGACGCAGTGAAGCATAATACTGTACTGATAGTCTGTATTATGTTCTTCATAGTGCTGCAAGACTGTGCAGCGTGTGAAAGTTCAACAATCTGGCGACTTTCCCATCAGCTTTGTACATATGCATTTCCTGAACAAACATAAAAAAACAACTATCACAGAAGTAGGCAAACAAAACATGTTCCATGTATCTACATGATAGAAGTGTAGTAGTGAGTATTGCATTGCATTGTGTCCACGTGTGCATAAGTAGGAGCTGTAACAGCAGCAGCTGATTTCCTGAAGCTCCAAACATATGGTAGGGATTGCCTTCACGATGGTATTTTATCGCTGATTAAACCCAGAATTGGCAAACTTGAGCAAGAATCTGGAAGTATGTTTTGTATATGTATCAGTTTTACAGGCTTAGAACATATTACTCTCGAGTTGACAATCTTCTCACGTTTACTAAACCCAGTTCTAATCTGTGGGGATGTGCTGAGGGGCCATCTGGGCTTCATATTGCCACATTGTCTCATTTCTTCCCTTCCTGTCAGTCAGTACCGTAGATGTCAGCACATCTTAGTTTTGAAGAGGTGCTTAATTTGATTCATCTGAGCATATAAACACACTCCCCTTTTATATCCCCCAGCTTTGTACAAATAGAAGAAACGTATGCAGAAATACGTTGTCGACAGAAATGTGTCTAACACAGGCTACACTTTAAAAGGATTTACTCCATGCATCTCCTCTCTAACCGCCTCTTATTCTCTTTCACTCTGATCCAGATATTCTGATTTAGTGCCAAAAAGATCACACTGTAAACCATCACACATTTATTTCTCCTGTCGCGCAGCAGAAAACTCATCTGGTTTTCTTTTTGGGGAGGGTATGTGAAACAAGCGGTCCTGATCTTTTGGCTCCCACACCCTGAAGCACTTCCATGAATGATTGTGCAGAGTTAAGAAATGTTGGCAGGCTGCCTATCAGTGCAGCTGCGGAATACAGGAGAGATGGGAGAATGACGACTGGGTCAAAGTACGGATTGTCTGCTTTAAAGGCCTGATCGGCAGATTATGTTTGAGTCAAGGTGCAGACTACTGGATAAAGTAAACATTTTCATTCCTGTATCCATAATGTTAAATTCACCATCAATTTCAAACTGGAACAAACAGTCTTTGTTATTGTAGCTACATGTCTTGTAGTGTGGTGTGGTGTAGTCCCCCACAAACCACAAGGATGACGGTTTGACTCCCGGTTTCCTCTATTCCTAAGCACATGGCGAAATGTGTCCCGGGACAAGACTGAGCTCCGAACTCTCCAAATTGGTGCATAAAATGCAGCTGCCTGTGCACAAGAATTCCCAACCCCTAGTGGAAAAATATAGTATCGGTTGTTATAGTAATTGTTAAAGTGTTTAAGGACATGTTACTTTAGTGCCCTTCTTTTTAAAACACATAACCAAGAGCAAGCTAAGCACAGGTGTCAAATTTGTTACAGTGTGCACTTACTACCAGCCCCTACACAACCTCCCCACAGCACACACACACACACACACACACACACACACACACTCCTCTGCAGCACAGTGTTTAGCGTCAGGGACTCGGTGCGTCCTTCATGAATAGAAGTGTGGCCTTAGCAAGTCGAGATGCAGCCTATTTAAGACAATCACATGATTTCAGTGGGAGTCAAAATGATCCGCGGGGGTCACTGGGTAGAGAGAGAGAGAGCGGCAGAGTGAGCGAGAAAGAGAAGCTCAGACAGACAGAGAGGGGGGAGAGAGAGAGAGAGACGCTGGATCCAGGGAAAAAAAAAGGAGAATGACTTGCCGGGAGTGGGGACTTAAATCCGTCACAATAGGTCGCTAGAAAATGAATGGAGAAGTGAAGAGGACCAGGCTACATCGGGAACCTGTTGCTGCTTCAGTTCTGCAGAACCGCTCCTGCTGCCTTTGGGCTGTTTCATCTAAGCCTGTGGGACTTTTGGCTGCGTGTTATAGGCTTCACTTTGCACTTTGCTTTTTGCTCTAAGTCGATCCATCGACATGACTTTCTTAAGGATTCTTGCAGATTGGAGAACGTTGAGCCGCTCCGTGCTTTTTTTCTGTCTTTTCACACAAGTAAGTCACCAGTACTGCGTCTTTACGCACATGCACGCAGAGTTCATAGTCATCAACCCTTCTGATGGTAGAGATGCTGAGTTATTTCCCATGATTATCTGTATGCAACACGTGTCACATTGATTTTTCCTTACAGAGTGTCCTTTTGAGGCGTGGTGCTGAAAGTGCCGAAGCACACAAGGAAACGTCGGCTTTGCTCCGATCTCTTAATTTACCTCAACATACAGGTATCTTATGTGTCTCGCAGGGTTTGATTATTTGGTGTGTGTGTGTGTGTGTGTGTGTGTGTTGTGTCCCACCGATTTATTGTGTAGCTTTCTGTATACCAAGATTAAAGCCAGTGCATCTCTCAAACAGCATGGAGCATCGCTCACCTGCGCCGTATGTTATGGTTCCTCACCGCTGGGGGGCGACCTGCGCCCTGCCTGCGGGCCATCAGTGTCTGCTGCTGAAAGGATGAAAGTAGTTTTGCACTCGCTACTGAAGCAATAGTTAATCTGTGGGAAAATATAAGTAGAAAATAATTAACATGTGACGTTAATCTAATTGAACACCACAACGAAAATGGCTCATTGCAATTTGTACGGCTGAGGTTTTACAATACACTTGATGAAGATGTGTTGAGCTCTGTTCTGGCTGCTTAGTCAATTCCCTAATTATTGCAAGCAGTAAGTGCAAGACTTTCATCTGTTCTTTGTTTCGTGAATCTAACCCCATATGGATTGCTGAGCCAGCAGATCCTCTGGCAGATCGTTTGATTTGATTTTTTTTTAGTCACTATGAAGTCACATAAACAAATAAACAAACATCAGAACTCCTCTCACTGGGCACATGTGGAAATGATCTGAAACAGAACTGAGGGGATGCCCTCGCTTCAGGTCGCCATATAGCCGGGGCTCTCACAGCTTAATGTGGCTAACAGTCAGACAGCTCATGTCGAAGTGGTTGAACAAAAAGTTGAAGTCAAAGGCACCCATTGGTTGGAGTCTCCTTTAGGACTAATCGCACCCAGGAGCCACTAAACCAACAAACTAACCACCACAGGATCTTGTCTCAGTCCATCAAACAAGAAATATGTGTATGTGTGTCTGTTCCCGCAGACTCTTTGTTTGTATACTGTCAGACAGGGGTCACTGCAGCTGGTTTTTGAGTTAGGGTGGAACAGACACAGTTGTGTTGGGGGAAGGTGGACAAGACAACAAAGACAGAGGAGACCATTTTCCTGTTTTTGCCTAAGTGCTCTGGTGTCCGCACAGAAAAACACGAGTCTAGAAATGTGCGTGTTTGCTCTTTGAAGTTGTAGAGCACAGTCGTAACATTGGAGATCTTTGCTTCCCACAGTGCCTACCCACACTTAACATATGCAGTGACCGTATTGCAAGGTGTACAATAAATGTACCCAACATGTTGTATGCTAGTGGTTATAGCTCAGTATTAGAATCTTCCAAATCACACACTGCCATTGATGACACACTGCTTGTCTTTCTGCATGTCTGTCTCTGTCTCTGCTATCTTTATTCATCGTTACTAAAGCAAGTCATCCTGAACAGCAGCCGAGACTGACTCCTGTCAACAGTGAATCCAGGGTTACTTTGGTGCACTTTGAGCTCATAAGCTGATACGATGCACTTTCCTCGATCACATTAGAACAACCATTACAATACAGTGATGTGTGACAACTCATAGACCCAACGTGCATGAAGAGTATAATGTTTCAAGGGACAGACTTCCTCAGAAGCAGTGGGCAGAACTCAGGAGTACTATCTACTAATATGTTTTCCTCTGGAAAATCTATTTCGTTGCAGCTCAAGTAGTCAGCTACACTTTCTTGACCTTGGAAGAATTAGTTTCAGTGGCCAGACCACCATTAGACAGTTAACTGTTCAAGAGGCCAGACCTGTGTCCTGCTACCATCTCTCCTTTGTGACCTGCAGCTATCAAGCCCAAGTAAAAAGCTGTAGTAAAACATAAGGTCAAACGTGATTCACTCACTCAAGGCCTGTGTTGGAATTGTTTCAAACTCTTCCTTTTCCTACAACTCTTTCTTGACCCTTGCTGCTTGCAAAGGTCAAGACAATTAATAGAGGAGGGGGGTTGTGTTTTTTTCAGTCCATGATGCAGCAAGGTAGCACCTGACTGAACAGTTAAAGACACTGACACACAAACTAGCAAGAACCAGGGCTGTACCACATCGTACCATCTATGATTTATTGTGATAATCTTTCCCGTTGATGAGAATTAGTAATCGTGATAAAGACAATATAGCTCCATGATGATTTCCATGTGCACCAGGCCTACAAACACAGTAAGCATGGTAATGCTGAGCTAAAAGACACAATGCCAAGCTAAACTGCTAACAACGATGGATTCAGGCAAATGATAACATAAATGGACCACCAATTCTGATATGAAGTAAATATCCCACCCATTGTCTGTTTGTAGCTACCTGGTTACTTCAGAGTTTCTTATGTTCAGACTTCTGTTTTGTGTTCACTGATCCTGTTCATTTGAGTCTACAAACTGTATAGACTGGTTGTTGGATTTATATTCATGGTTTCACTTACGCTCATTTTCGTTCTCTCTTGTCTTGCTGCATATCCAGAATATGAGATAGTATCTCCATATGAGGTCGACCACCAAGGTGCTTATGTCTCGCATGAAGTTGCGCACCACCAGCGTAGAAGGCGACGCAGATCCCTCACCGCAGATGCAGGTTCATCAAACACTGACAGCAGCAATGAAACTGTTCACTTACGATTTAGTGGCTTTGGGCAGGACTTCCACATGGAGCTCAGAGAGACTTCACACACCCTTATCGCACCTGGGTTCACCATCCAGGTTCTGGAAAAGAATGGCACGAAGAGCCTGTGGGCCTACCACCAGGACGATCTTTGCTTCTACCAGGGATCCTTGAGGTCACGGGTCAACACCTCGGTAGCACTGTCCACATGCACAGGGATGGTGAGTGTGAACGCAACCTTTGTTTTCAAATGGATGAGGAGAAGTCAGCTGGTGAGCTGGTTCTAGCCTGGTGTGCATGTGTTTATCAGTGAAATGGTCTTCAATTAACTTTAAAGCATAGTTTGCCGGCTTTAGATTGAACCAATGAGTGAGAAGTGTAATCAGACTTACTGAGCTAGAAGCAATAATTAGTCTCATCATGGAACCCCAGATAATATAAACACAGAATTATTGCTCTTGTCATGCTGAATCCCAGAGAGATAGAAAAAGAAATAACCATGGGGCTGTATGGATTTCAGCTCAGAACTTTTGGAGATCCAGCGAGAAGTAAAAGACAAAAACGCAAATACTTAATGTGCACTGTAATTCTGTTAACAAGATAGAAGACAAACGATATGAATCAGACACTGAGTTAAAGGAAAGAGTGACAGAGAAATTCTTTGATTAAAGGGGGAGAAAATCTGATTACAACTAGGCGGTAAAGGCGATAAAACCAAATTTATTCACTCGTAAGACACTGTCCTTTTCTTCAGCACACACACAGTCATCAAGCAGTTCTTTCATTATGCTACTATGAAGCTGCCTTTCACACAGCGCTTGACTCAGTGCATTGTTTGGCTAGTCTGGTCTGAAAATTGGCTCAAGTTGACCTAAAAACCCACTGTCAGGCTTCCTTTCAGACTGTCTTACGCGATTAGTTCAGGTTCATTCTAAGTACGTTACACGTTTGCCTAAATCAGCTAATGAATAACTAATGAACGGAAAAGTCAAGTCTGCAAACAAACCGGAATGTTTGGTAGACGCCAGAAAAGTTTTTACAACACACACATGCCAAACATGCCAAAGCGATGTTTTGGTGGTATTTCATCTTTATAGTTAGCACACCATGTAATGTTTGACCAGTGTTCATAGCCAGCACACATGGACAAACACTTCACGGTTATAATTTTTATTTTTATCATTTCTATTTTATTCAATTTCCCATTTTACTATTTTGTCAGTGTTTGTTTGGTGTATTTGAACTTCTAATTAGACCTTTTTTAACATCAGTGGCATCATTTGCATGGGTATTAGAAGGTCCTTACTTCCCAGATTTAGCATGAGCTGACATTGTAAGTGGTGGACTGATTGTGTTCAGATTGTAAATATGGAAAATTAAATTGAACTGAAGACGTTTTTCGATGAAGAGCAGGTGCCATGCCAAGTTGAAGCTGTAAGTAATGTAATATATTAGCAGGATATACAAAATGCTACAAAACGAATCAGCTGATGTCTAAATTCAAAACAGAGGAAGTTTATTGATGTTAAAATATTGAGTGTATAAGAGTAGTACAGTTGTGTTAGGTTGGACTAAAGCGTGAAATATTAGCTCGTTTGAGGATTAAATAATTGAACTTCTGTGGAGAATGGTGGTCAAATTCAGTTTTTGCCTTGGTGGTCCTCCTGGCCTGCGTGAGCATAAAGGAAACATTACTGTAAGATGACATTAAGTAAGCCTGAGTGAAGCAGCTCTCCCCCAAGTTTTATACTAGAACTTTGGACTTTTGGACTAAAGAACAAAGGACTAATCCCTTCTGTCTCAAACTCAAACATAACAATTAATTTATAACTCGACAATCACTGGAGACTGCAGCAACTAGGCTAGGAAAAATCCTGTCATGTTACTTACTCAGTTTACAGCTTAAAAAGTGTTTTTAATTATAAATTCCATGGTCATTGTTTATATTTTAGTTTTTCTGTGTCTGAGAAATACCCTCTGAAACAACAGGCAGATAATGGCACATCTCTGGGGACACCTCTTCTTTTTATGTGTGTTTAAGTGTGAGAGAGAGAGAGAGAGAGAGAGAGAGAGAGAAAGAGGGTGGGGGGCGGGGAGGGGGGAGAGATGCAGTATGTACATATCTGTGTGAGCGTGGCTGCATTTCAGACCAGATCCCAATAAAAGATGCAGCCAAAAGGTCCAGGGTTGCAGCGTCTGTAAATGTGGTTCTCACGACTGTGGCTAGCTCAGACGGATGGGTCAGTGCATCAATGGGAATTTTTCTCATGTGAATTAAGAAACTGCAAATGTAGACATTTAGATTCTAGACATGTTGTAAATGTGAACATATCTTGTATCATGCTCCGAACTGCATTTTCTTAACAGTACAACAATAACGGATAAGTCTAATTATAGCATCAATTGTCAACAGGGGAATATAAGATGAGTTTTTGGATTGATATAAATGGGAGAAAGTGGAATGGTAATAATTGATACTTGATTTTATCTTCCTTTTCCTGTAGTGAACAATCTATACATACATACATACATACAGACATTTGACCTCTGTTTAAGTGGATGTATATGTGTGTTTGCTGTTTCTTACTGTCATATGAACATAGTGTGTTTGTACTAGATCCAACGCCATCACTGAACAAAACTAGGTTACAAAGTTTACCTTGTCACTTGCCACAACGCTCACAAGAAGACCTTGCACTGGACAGGTTCCTATTTGACAGGCAAGAGGTAAATATTGACCAGAGTAGCCTCGATCAATGGCTGTAGCCTTTGAGCACCTGGACTTCGACAGCAACATGGTATAAGATAAGATCATGCATCAGGCCTAAGTCACATATAAGCTTCCTTTTCTACTCCCTTTTTTTTTGACAGCTCATATAATGGTTAGCCTCACTTTGATGACAGTAGGGAGTTCAACAATAAAAAAGCTCTTACCTCCAGCCACAGAACTAGTGGAGTAAGAGAAGAAAGCCAATCCCACTGACAGCACTGTGCAGCTTCCAAATGGTTTGAAGCTCTGACCACTCACACACATGTGGAGGCAGAACAGGCAAAACAGGTTGTCTATGCAGCATAATCTGCTTTAATCTGGCTTTTATGGCGGTGAAAGGGTTGAAAGTGGAGTAGGGTGCCATAAAGACATTTGTTTTTTGTTTTTTTTATTAAAATCTTTCAGCCGTGGTTCACTTCTGTGAATGTATCTAGACTACAGTATCTCACCTCTCCTGGATTGATTGGCACAGATGTTTGTTTCATTCAAAACTAAGTCTAACTTTTCCAGTGTACTACTGTTTTAGTATTTTGTATATCTGTATCTATTTCTCTAATCTAATTTTACTTATACTTCACAAGCACACCTTTCTGTTTGCACCAAAGGGAAATGTTAAATGCCCCCCCCACTACAAATCACTCGGAGGTCATGTGTTTTCCTCTTGTAAAAGGATGGGTGTGTTTCTTGCCTCTGGGTTTGTAGTAGTAGTAATAATAGAATACTGCATACTCGTCCCACCTCTGGGATTTCCAAGAATATGCGAGGGACGGTCTGTAATTCTGATAAAACTTGAAAAAAAAGCTGGGTGGATGGTCCTGGCAGGCTTATAGGCAGTAATCAATTTTCAACATAAGATACATCAAATGATCTTAAGGGATTGTTTCTTGTTTTATCGTTTTATCGTCAGTCGTGACTTCGTCATACAGAGCACATAGTGTGCTGAATATGTCTCAGACAATAAAGTGAGTCTGGAACGAGTGTAGTTTGTGTTCTGAATAGCTATCCAACAGATGACTAAGGTACAGACGATTAAGAAATAGTGTCTATTTGCGTTGTCACAGAATCAATTTAATTTTCCAAAAAACCTGAAACTCTGCTTCCAGCCATCATTTAACCAACTACATGCACAAAGTTCAAAATGGGTTTTCTTCACTAAACTCTCAAACAGATTATTTCTTATTATTTGGACTGAGTAGAAATGCAAACTTGGACAAAAAAAACAGCATGAGTAGGTTAAAGAGAGCTAGAGAGAAAGAAAGAGCTGAGCGCAGTCAGGTGCACGTTGTAATGCACAGAATTCTTCCTCCATTAGTTCCGTCCCACCTTCGTCTCGCTGCATGGCTGGATGCTTCTGAATCCAGAGAGTCCAGCTGTTTGCGCCCTCCCAAGTAGTGTTTCAGCATTTTATGACTGCTATTTGCACCTCCAAGAGCAGAGTGTGTAATCTGATGACTTTGGCTATTTAGGAAAGGCACTAGTGTGATCTAATCTCTTAACATAGTGGGCTGAATACACACATGCTTTAAGAAAGCAGTGGAGACAGAATAGAGTAAAGACATCACCAGTGGTGCTGTTATGCTTAAAAGACAGAGTGGAAGCATGTTGCTTTGATTAGGACAGAAACATTCTGATCTGATCCTGCACACAGTACACTGCATTGTAAAATGTGCATGTTTTACAGAACTGACCAACAGAAGTTAAAGTTTAGGAAAAACATCTGAAAGACAGAATAAAGGAAACAAGAAAGGCGAAGCAGTCCATTCAGTCAGTGTGACGACGAACATAAATGAGAGGAAACAAGATGTTCAGAAAGTGACTCATGGTTCTTGTTATGATGCAGCTGCAAACACAAGCCTTACCACTCTCTAACCCAGCTTTGCAACAAATGCTGAATCTCTACGTGACTTACTGTACTAACGGAACCCTAGAAAATGAACGCTCATTTATACCCCAAATTTAGGAATGACACAATACGTATTTTCACATATGATAGAACACGTGCAGTCCTCATAACCAATCGAATGGCAGCAAAAACTCAGAGAAGAAGAGAAGAGGCAGCAGGCGCTGTAAAAGATTGTGACATTGTCACAGGGAAATGCTGTCATGGCTATCATGACGTTCACGCTGATTGACATACCTCAAATGGCAGTGTTTAAAAGGCTTTGGGTAAGGTTGCAAGGATGCCTGCGTAGGGCAGCAAGTAGAACAGTCATCTACAAACCCAATGATGAGTGCTTTGATTCCTTGGACAAGACTTTCAAACCCCATATTAGTGACAACATGTACTGACTGGCAGCTGTCCAAACAACAAGGGGATCAATAAAGTAGGTGCACACTCTCCTGAAAAGCATAGTGCTATATTAAGCAGATAGGAAAGCAAAGCCATGTTTGGAGATCAAGAACTAGATGCAGAACTAGAACATGACATGATAAAAATTAGCCCAGACCATGTTGGAGGTGTGAGTCCTAGGAAAGGTCTCTTTGTATCACCGATTTCCTCTGCTCTATCTCTTTTTCTTGTAATGAGCTGACTAAAACCATCCCTTATGAGAAAAACAGCAAAAAGAAAACATTATAATTTCATTCCCCTCCCCCCAGATAATCTGCTCTGTACTTTTAAATATACCAAAGAAACAGAACCAGCTTTGTTAGCCTCCACATGGCACCCATTTTCCCTGTAGCTCCCAACATATGTCCCTGATGCTCTACCCCTCACCACCCACCCAGACAGAAAATGTGAGGTTCTGAGGCTTGACAGCATTGAGGTCAGGTCAGAGACTTCACCGTAACTTGGAACCAAATGATGACAAATCATGTGTGATTACACAGTGCTGGGGTGGGTGCCACACGGATGACAGGATCACATGTGATTTTAACCGGCGGTACTGGCTGAGGTTCGTGGCACGGGTTACTGCAGGCGGACTACAGTTGAAGGTGGTAATGCATTAGGAAGCAACTTGTTTTTTCTGTCTTCCCGAAAGCCAACTTTAGACAAAACGTGTCCATAGTTACTGACATTTCATTGAATTGGTTGCTACATTGTCTGAGATTTGGACAACTACATTTGTATCTTGGGCCAAAAAGTGTTTTTATGGCTTTAAATACAGTTAGTACTCGTATCACCATTTGTTGATATATTTTGTCAATCAACCCCCAGTTATTATACAGTAGGGGACAATCATTGTGTTACACCGAAACACCTGTGAACAATAACTGCTCCGCACTTCAGGAGACACAGACGTGATGGCTTTTGAATATCTTTGTTCTCTGTTTTTACAGCGTTTGGGACTTCGCACCAGTTTGGCAAACGCAAAGCACGAATGCAACACAAACGTATGACTCTCTTTGACATGGTGTCTAATGAAAGCAGTGAACTGCACAGCCATTTGGTCCCAGCTGACACATGTGTGCTGGCTTGTATTCATCTGTGCTGAGTTCATCATTTTCAAATTCAGTGTTTTTTACAGTCACTATAGTTTCGAAGGATTTTCACTAGTTTCCTGATTGTGGTTATAGGTTGGCAGAGGTGAAGTCCAGAATGATGATGAAATGGGGAAAGTCATCACTGAGGATCAGAAAGGCAACATCAGAATCATCTACAGGGCCTGTGCTTGTGCGGAACTGACATTCCTACTTTACTGCGCAAAGAGATACACTGGCACGTCTGACTGTCTCTCACCGTGACTCCCAAACATAAAAATCCACCTTGTCCTTTTTGAGACTATCACACACACCGCACAGACACACACTTGCTGTATGCATACATACTTACTCTAGGTTAGCCACAGTCTTACCACTGCCACTGTCTCAGGCTGTGTCTGTCAACCAACACAAAGGCTGTGATGACAAAGGACTTCACACTCTACACACAGTCAAAAAAAAGTGGGACTGTAGTCAATTAAACATATTATAGGGAAACCGTTATTACTGCCAAGATCTAAATGCTACGTGCCAGTTGACTGTCAACACAGATGTGGTGCATGTTTGGAGAGACTGAGGGAGACAAAAGACGAGAAAATAATCTTTAAGTGTCTAAATCTGCTGTGCTAGACGTTTTCTGACAATGGAAAATCAAAGCTGCAAATGTCTCCGTCCTCTGCCAAAGAGACACAGACATTTTGAGCTAAAGACGCCTACAGAGAGAATAAGGTCAACTACGGAAATCTTGTGCTCAAGATTTTGACATTTTTAATGGGCTTTTATAACACACTGGCAGTTAAATTACACATGGAGCACAGTAACAGCTCTTTCAAAGAATAAGACATTTCCATTAGCCTACTGCTAGGACTAGAAAAAATTGAAAAGGTTTGTAACAGATTTTGTTTTGAAAATACTTTTTGTTTGCAAACACCAAAGTAAGGCATGTGTAAAACTGGAGAACTGCTAACGTAATGTATATCCTTTATGGGAAGCAACTCTTTCATCCTCACACCAACCCGTTTGTTTCAGCCTCTTTCTGTCTGACTAACTGTTATTTAGATTTTGCTGAGATAGCAAGTCTGACCCTGAACAGCAAAACAGATGTTAAACTTGACAAGTAACTGAGCTGCACAGAGGTTTTTGGGGGGGGTCAGGTTTACCACAACCCAAAGAGTCAAATCCTGGCTAATTGCCGACAGGGACAGATTAGCAAACTAAATGAGCAGCAGGAGGAGGTTGTTGTTTTGGTAATTTGTACTATATGACTTTTGACCTTTAGGCTACTTTTTGCTGGAGGAAAATGTGTCAGTCACAATACTTTACATCCACGTCTACTTTTAAGTACTTCATGTTTCTTTTGGTCTCCCTGGAGAGTACATACTACCGTAAAGCTAATGGGACTGTCTGTTTTGCCTCTAGTCAGGTTTGATCAGAACACAGGATGGAGACTACATCCTGAGACCTGTGTCCCGCAGCCTTGCCCAAAGAGAAAACTTCACAGCACCCCCCAGTCACCAGCCACACATCCTCTACAAGAGTGAGAGGCACTACGAGGCAGAGCAGAGGGGTCATTGGCCTCAGGGTTTTCAAAAGAAATCCACAGATTCAGCTCCTCAATCACCAAGACACACGATCACTAAGAGATCCACAACGTCACAGATAGAACCTGTCTACAACACGGCTGCTGAAGGTCATCATAAAAGGCAGCAAGAGCAGCAAAGCCATAACAACAACAGCCATCACCAAGACCATGACTACACGCACGGCGAGAAGCAGAGGCAACACTTCTGCGGGAGAAGGAAGAAATGTATGTAAGGACAATTTCTCATTCTAATCCACGTGTAGAAAGTAGCCGGTTCACTCATGCTTACACTATTTAACAGACAAAAGATGTCGGCCACATGCAGCATGATTTCAGCATGTATATGGAAGGTGTTTCAGTTTAGCGTCTCTGAAAAGACATAGTCACTAAAGACAGGAAGCACGGAGAAAGACAAAGCATAAACCTGTTTTGTACTGGTAAGGCAGGACTCATTTTAAGTGATTAAACAGCTCGTAATGACATGTTACTATAACAGCATGTAACACCAAAGAGGTTAACTGACTAAATAAAATAGCACATGCTGAGATTTGAAAACACATGACACACACGTGTGGACAAAGAGATGCTCATGCTCTAGTGAGACCAACACATGGTGCATCATTTTAGAACAGTACTTTAAAAGTAGCACAACCCGTGAAAAGATCTGTTGTCATCACATCATTACAGCCTGTTGTGTTACGAGAGCGCTAACGAGATGTGTGTTTTTACTACTTAACAAGAGGCTGGGTTATAAATCCAGACATGTAGCTGTTTTAGTGCTTGCAGTGTTTCGGACTTATCAGCAAATTTTTGCTGAAAACATTTCGGAGCCTCTAAAGAAAATAGCAAATCAATGGTTAATTTTCCTTTGAAATGTATCCTGAGGGTAGGGGGCTTTCAGATGATTGTATTTTACATTTCATCTGAAGACTATTACCTCAATTTAGACATGTTTGGTTGACTTCATTAGTGACTTAACCTGTGAAAGGTTAAGAAAAACGTTCAGATTCACTTTACTCTGTGACAAATGTTTGTGGCTCAAGAATTTACAACGAGATCAGTTAACTTTGCCGGTGTCACAGGGGTCAATTGTGAGCAGACAGGGATAGAACTGGTACCACCACCATTACACAGCAGAAACCCCCAGCTGGCTGTCCTCCATGAAAACACACTAATGTTTACATTCCCACAGAGTTGCATCACTGAACACCTGTGCCGTATTTTAGTGAAAAAGGCACTTTGGTCTCTCACCTGCTTCCGCCTATGTAAGCAAACTCTTAAGCCTTTAGAGTTTATCGCAGACAGGGAGCGATAGCTGAAAGTTTTGATAACCTCAAAACATGAAGTGAAGTGAAGATATGATGCGATAATGCCAAAGCCACAATGGTTTTCACCTGTGCACTACTACTGACCTCATCTCGTGATATAGAAAGAGGTGTGGATATAAAAGGTTTTTCCCTTTGTTACCAAGTTTCAAGGGAATAATTGAAAACAGGAAGAAACACTAAGGCATCTGCACAAAATGAAGGTGCTTTTGAGATCTTTAAATATTGCATTGGCAGAACCATGTATTTGCTTTTAACACGTGAGTGTTGCGTAATTAAAAAAACGTGATTGTAGCTGCTGGTAATGAACAATTCAACCCACACAGTGCTTTCACACTTTGCTTAACAACAGCGACACTAAGCGCCGTTTTGGGTTTATCCCTGACATCAGGTCATGTACAGTATGTCAGCCACTTACCAAAATTACAGGTTGAATTAAAGGTAGCCATTTGGCTAGTGGCTAAAGCTTCAACATACAATCATCTGCAGGAAGCACGGATTGCATGTTTGCAATGGATGTTATTTATGTTTCACACATAAAATAGTCTCACAAAATGTTTTCTTTAAAACAAGCTGGATACAACTAGGGAATATATGTAAATCGATTCTAACTCACTTTGTATCCCTCCTTGCTCAGACATGCCCAAAACTCCAGAAGAGGATATTTTTATCCTCCCAGATGAGTACAAGTTCATTCCCAGGAACAAGAGGGCAGTGCTGATGAAGAATCAGATCAGTCAGAAGCTCAACGTGGAAACACTGGTGGTGGTGGACAGAAGGATGATGGACAACCACGGCCATGAAAACATTACCACATATGTGCTTACTGTGCTTAATATGGTGAGATAAGCTTAATTACAGCTACACGGAGGTTTTAATGAAGCCTATTTTCCACGTTCAAATATGGACAGTTAAATGCGATTAGTTTTTTATGTTAAGACTTTGTTAATAAAAAAAAATGCCTGCAGAACTTTAGTTAAGAATGTAAAAACAACTTCTACATATAGGCAAATTAGTCCCTTAGAATTAGAATACGACTGAAAATCCTCACATAGACATGACTATGAATCTCTCTCAGTATTATTTCTAAGAATAATGAACGTGCTACTTGCTAGACCAGGTCTTTTAATGTTGCCTCGAGTCCCGTTGCATGGACATAAAAAATCTGTTTAAGTGGATTTAACAACAGAAAAACAAAGCCTGATGTTACTTATTTCCTCTCATCAAATGCAGTTCAATGCCAAACCTCAACTTGACTTCATAATCATTTTTGTATGTTTTGTCATTATACACCATGTAAATGTCAAACATCAGCAAAAATGAGTTGAAAGCCGTGCGTAAATTCAATGTTTGCCATATTGTAGGATTTAGTGACTTGACACCTCTGTCTTCCTTTCTCACTAATCAGACAGAGCACATCTTAAAACATGAAACTGATATCTGGGTGAGATCATCACCCAGACATCAGTCTCAGCTGATCTCCAAGCATATTCCATCATGCTCGTTCTGCTACCTAACAAATGACTGACAAATCCAAAGATAATCCATCTATTTTAAAAACATAGTTGAAACCAAGTTGGAGTGGTCACAGCCTCAGAGGAGTCACTTACATAGAGTATGGAGTTACACAAAAACACCCAACCATCCACCCTACCTGCCAGCTCTCTTGGGTCTTAGAGAGATTATTTAGCTTGTGAAAAATTGTATCTGAAATGACATTCCAACATTTTCCTAGATTAACGGTTTCTTCATGGCAGTGTGGAAAACTTCTAAACCATTTTAAAAATCACTGACTATAAAAAACAAACAAACTGTGGTGTATGTTATGTACCACAAAACACTGAAACTCTATGGAAACTAGTTGGATTATTCATTTTATAGACTTCTGTGGTGCTTTACTACAGGGTTCCAGGATATTAAAACTCAAGTGAGTTGTTTTGATTGCATCTTTGACTATTGGAATTTGTTAACAAAGAGTCGTTGAGGGGGAAGACCAAACTTCAGGAACATGAGAAGTGAATAAGAAAAACAAGAGCAACACCTGAGGTTCAAGAAGATCAGGACTCCACTGTTAACGCTTATGTTTTTTTTTGTTATAGTTAAATGCCTGTGTGGATATTTAAACCATCTTGTTTTTTATTTGTCTTCTAGGTCTCAAGTCTTTTCAAAGATGGCACAATAGGGGGGAACATCAACATAGTGATAGTGGGCCTTGTACTTCTGGATGAAGATCAGGTGAGCATATTAGAGTCTGCATCAAAGTGCTGTTACATATGTGTCTGTGTGGAACTAGACACAAAAACACAGATAATTTGGTAATTGTATTTTAGCATTTATGCCCGAAGGTCCGAATCCTGAGATTTTCCCGTGGTCAGCCTACTTTAAAAGGGGTTAATTACAGGGTGTACATTTCTTGGATGTTTGGCAGGAGGCAAATTCTTGCAGTGTGATGGAGATTGAAAGAGAACATTGGCAAAAGGGAAACGGGGGTAGGTGGGGTTGAAGAAACAGGTGTGGTACTGTCAGAGAAAAAGTAAAGGCTTCTGATTTCTATCCACCTGTGATCTTAATAGATTCAGTCATCCTTCCTTAAAACGGAATTATCAGACAGAAATGTCCCAGATGTTTGCTTCGATGGGTCAACATTTCTTTTGTCATTCAAAATCACACTTTTTCACACTTTTTCCTTGTCTCCTCTTATCTGATTTATCTCACAGGATGGTTTGGTGATCAACCACCACGCAGACCACACACTGAACAGTTTCTGCCACTGGCAGTCGACTCTGGGAGGCAGAGAGGGCCGACACCATGACCATGCCATTCTACTCACAGGACTGGACATCTGCTCATGGAAGAACGAACCCTGTGACACACTTGGTACGTCTTTATTGGTACTGTGGAGTAGATTACACACTGTAATAAATCGTTATTATCATGATTGTTAAAAAGCTCCACTGCTCTGGTGATAAACAGAACTTTAGAAACACATTGTTACATAATGTAATAAATGAAACTCACTTAAATAAAAGGACATTGAGTGTGCTCTTTAGATATTGTGTGTACTGGCTAAAGTACAGAAATATTTGTGAGCCAACACCATCTGAAATGAAATGATTGAACTGTCATGTAAAATCACTGATTTTGCAGGTTTTGCTCCAATTAGCGGGATGTGCAGTAAATACCGAAGCTGCACCATTAACGAAGACACTGGCCTGGGTCTGGCATTCACCATCGCGCATGAATCCGGCCACAAGTAAGAGCAATCCTGTTTTTGACCAAGTTATAAAGCCATGCGGTTACTTCTAAGCACTGTCACCATAACTTACATCATACATCTTTTATAGTTTTGGAATGGTTCATGATGGCGAAGGAAACGTCTGTAAGAAGTCGGAGGGAAACATTATGTCTCCTACATTAGCCGGTCACAATGGTGTCTTCTCCTGGTCAGCCTGCAGCCGTCAGTACCTCAGTCGCTTCCTCAAGTAAGCAGCTGTGGGTTTGTTTTGTTGTGAAATGCAAGTATTAAAACTGACATTTGTGTCTCAGTCTGCCTAAAGATCCCCGGTAATTTTTGAGAGCTGAACAGAAGAGCCGCGTCACCTCCACATGGTATATTGATGCGTAATTGGTAAACATTGTTTAAAAAGGCATATACACAGTATTGAATCAGTTTATGGGGTAGAAGCATTAAAACCTCCCGACAACGGCCACTTTTACCATGCAGTGTTATTCTACATGTGTTACTGATAGCTGAACATGTGTTGTAGAAAAACATGTCGGCAGCAGATATACTGTATCAGTTTACAGTTGCTGCTCTGATCAAAAGAGTGCCAAGTGAAAAAACATGAACTTATAACAACTTCAGGGCTTGCTTTGTTTTCTAAACCTAAGAACAAACAGGCCTGCAGAGCGTTCGTGTGTGACTCTAGGTGGGTAAGTGAGTGGTGGAGTCGCTACTCTGCTGTAAGTGTTGTTCATCGGACTGCGTGTGTGTTATTCATGTGGCACGATGTGCGTACGTGTGAGGGAGAAAGTTGAGTGTTTGTGCCTTAGCTGCGTCTCCACACAGACATTCCGCTCGTCCGAGCGAGAAAACAAGCGTCGTGGACATAGCATGTGTCTGGCTGTGTTTCCATGTGTCTTGTGTGTGTGTGTGTGTGTTTGTGTGTGTGTGTGTGCTTGAAACCAGATAACCCAGAGGCAATGTCCTCCACTAAATTTACCAGTGTGTTAACTGAACTGACAGGTATCCCTACTCAGAGTGGTGGAGACAGACAGTGTATTTCCTCGCTGAGTTATTAGAGCCGAGGTGACCTCACTCTTGTTAGGCCTGTCAGCCTTATATTAAACTCCCATCACCCCCTGAGGCCACGTTGAGGGAATCTCCAAACTGACCGAGGGTCATCTTCGTGCATAATTACAGCGAGCGATAAAAACTGAAATACTGTACGTTTTCCTAATTGCAATCAAAGGAATTATTTTAATGTTTTGACTAAATGTGTCTCCCTGAGTTAGGGAAGATTTCTAAACATTTCCACCTTCATTTTCTATGTGTTGTTTCAGCCAAACGAGTTTACATTACGCTCACTCTGAGTCTGCCTCTTCTCAGCCACCTATGACTGAGCGGCCTGCCCCACTCTAGGTAAAGTCAGATGCTTAGTCTTAGCTCTTTGCCATGCTTCAAATGGATCAACAGCTTTCATAGAGGAAGGAAAATATTCCTAAAAGCCACTTGGGCTTGTTTTTGTTTGTACGAGCAGTGGTGACAACTGTCAAAAAGTCAGCGTTACATGAACTTTACAAGAAGCTCTTGTCGTGCCTTTTTTTTTTTTTTTTTTCTTTGGACACGCTGCTGAGGACACAGTTTGTTTTGGATGTATCAACAAGCCATGTTGAATACAAAACACCCCAGTGGTTTCTGTCTGGAAGAGATGAGTCAGGAGATCTGCAGGGAACGCTAATAAAGAATGGGTTCTTTTCTCTTTCCTGTCTTTTTTTAATCACCAGCTGATGATAATCTTGTGGAGCACAGTCCTTGCAAGTTAAATTTTGTCCGAAGACTCTTGCAGTGCCATCGGTGGATACAGAAAGCTGCTCCAAAGACATCCTGCACCTTAGCTCCACTGGGGTTGTGATTTTTTTCATCTTGACGTCAGGCCGTGCTTGTGCGCCTGCTGGTGTGTGTACACTTCAAATGTAATGTATTTTTCAGGAATGTTATTATGTGAGTATTGTCAGAATATCACACTTGCAGAGCAGCTATTGTTCTCTTTGGACACATGTAGGACCTATAAAGCAATGGAAGATCCCCCCTCCCACACACACACACACACTGACACACATAATGCTCTGCAAAAGCAATCAGGACCACTCACTAGCGCATTAAACCCTTCCAACATATTTTGCCTTTTCATGCTCTTTCCACCATATTTTTGTATTATATTCCCCTGACTGTAGTGTTTAAGCTGTAAAACATCTCTGTACAGTAACCAGTGATATCAGTTAACACTGGAAACCCCCCACTGATGTTAGGATATGAGCGATATGGGCAAGAATTTCTTTTCTTTTTTTTGCTCTGTTATAATTGAGTGTGCATTACAATACTTGCTCTCAGAGTTTGAGTTTGGCAACGTGTTATGTCTCCATGGCAACACTTTACGGTACTCTCTAAAGTGGAAAACAATGAATCATAGTCTGATGCTGTGTGTGTCGTGGAAACGTCTGCGTGCAGCAGCATGGAGTAGTGTAGTCAATCGTGTGTCTGTGTAGTACGAAGGTATCCATGATGTATAGATGTATGTCTCTAAAGTAGATCAACCAATGCTGTGTCTCTTCATTCTTCTTCTCTTGTCCCACTGTGCTATAGTATACTATAGAGCTGTCCTTCGTCCCAGTCTTCTTCATCTTTGGTCCTTTCCTGACTACTGTTCTCTTCTCTCTCCCCCAGCTCTGCCCAGGCTCTGTGTTTATCCGATGAACCCAGGGCAGTCAAGGAGTATCAGTACCCCAAGAAGCTGCCCGGCGAACTGTACGACGCAGACACGCAGTGCAAATGGCAGTTTGGGGAGAAGGCCAAACTATGCACGCTGGATTTTAAGAAGGTGAAATTGATTTAGACTTCAGCTTCGGCCACGCCATGCAAATGTAAAACGCCTATGCGCTCAGGTATTCTCTCTGCACTCACACTGGAGGTCCTTAATTAGTTAACAAATCTGATGGAAGTGGAAAAACGGAATGAAATTGAGAGTGGAATAAGCGGAATGATGTAGGGGAAAAGGAAGAATAGAGGAAAGAGGACGGAAACTGATTAGGGTTGCATGCCCACGTGTTTAGACACATGTGTGTGTATGCCCTCATGTGAATATAACCACACACACACACAAAATAAACAGTGAGAGTTGTAATACTGCCCGTGAAATACTCTGGGAATGGATGACTAAATATACACTGGAGTGATGCCAATGGGAATCTCTCCATGTTTCTCTCCCATTGTCTCATTACTGTCGATGTTGCTCTTTGATAAAGCGTCCTGGTAGGATTTAGATTACTGCAGCATTCAATGACCTGAATTAGAGATAGCCACAGGTCCAGCCATGGTAGTCCACCTAAACCTCACCTGATCCAGCGATAGAGCTATAATTCTAAAAAGGAGTCAGAGAAGAGATTTTCTGTTTATTATTCCTGGAAACTTGTCTTCTAGTCTCTCGTGAGGCTTCCCAGCAAATATTTCTCATACGTATAAGAGAGTTTGAACAATATGAACTTTACTAGTTTTTGTAAATTGATTGATTCTTTCTTTGTTTTATATTTGTGATTTAGTAGATTTCACATCATGCTATCAGCACATGGTATCCTCCTTATGTAAACATCTGCACATCCATGCATTATTTCAGCTGCAATATATTTTAGGATTGCTCCCTGACGGTTTTGTCTTTGGTCTCATACCATTTCTGCTCACGCACCTGATCGCAGGACAGGACCCAATGCACTGGATCTAAATATCCCCGAGCAGCTGTCACGCTCACTGTCTTCCCAGCCACTTGTTTCTTAAAAATAAAAGAAACACTGAAGTATCAGCCTCTGTAGTGCAGTTCAGCATATGATGAATTCATATTTCATGAAACTTCTTGGCAGGGATTGTGAAGATAAGATACCTCTGGAGGAACCAAGTGATACTCTCTGTGGTGTGTGTGCTTTGAAGGGGTGGGTTACAAAAGGCAAAAAAAAATGTGTTGTGTTTTTCTCTCTTTAACTTTGTGTCACTCTGTCCATCACATCTTGCCGTTTCACTCTCAGTCTTTTTTGCATCAGTTGCACACGCTTTGCCATTTGTACTGCTACAAAAGGCCAGAGCAAGCAAAACAGCTGGACAACCAGGCCTTGGGATAAATTCCATGGTGGCTCTTGGCAGCAGCGAGCTGAGGCCGAAGTGCCTGTCAGCATCTGCACTGAGTCGTCAAAGTCTGATATAGTCATTCAGATAGTAACAAAGTGGAAATGTTACGTGCTATGATTCTCAGGCAATCAAACTGGGAAACCACCCGATGCTCCTATTTCGAATCATTCAGACCATTGTGAGAAACTCAGTAACACATGTACACACACACACACACACACACAAGTTTGGCAAGGCAGTTGCCCTTTCATTTTATTGCAGGGGATTATGTCTTTGTCTTAATGTTTGTGTTTCACTTTTCCTAACCATAAATTGTTCTCTGTATCATGCAAAGAAAATGGAAATGTAAACGGAAACAAAAGAGTTGAATGTTTTGTCATCACTGATGTGGTGCACTGTAGTGCAAGGATGCATGACAGCAGATGCACCGAATTTGATTCATTTTCAAAATGTTGTTATCCTAGCTACCAAAGCATAAATAGTTGGAAGATACAAGGTTGCTGCATACCGATAACTTGCCAGAAGATGATTATACTGACAAGCTATAATCCCCAAGCTTCCATCAACATGTTTTAATAGTTCTCGAGAGGCTAAATAACAGTGCTATCATCATCTATCATTTTTCCCATTGCTCCGTTTGTTCACAGCTCTTGTGAGGATACTGATAACACTGAAATGTGCAGCAATAAAACATGTTCGCAGTGTCACTTACACGTTGCCTGTATCTCATGTTGTTCCAGGATATCTGCAAGGCTCTGTGGTGCCACCGCATTGGACGGAAGTGTGAAACCAAATTCATGCCAGCCGCTGAAGGCTCTGCCTGTGGCCCAGACATGGTGACTTAACACATGTTTCAGAGTGTGTGTGTGTGTGTGTGAGTGTGTGTGTTGGAGGTGAGATGGCATCATCTGACGTCCATGGGAATCAATAGAATTTTTTGTGCAATTCTAGTGGTCAGACTAAAGATCTGTACAACAGCTAGTGGGGACATGCAGCTGCCCACCATCCTCCTCAAGATGTCCATTATCAATGCACCAACCCCTGTGAGGGCAGTTACATTTTCTCCACACCACTAAGATAGTCTTTGTTCCATTTTGTACAGCAGAGTCGAAATAAAATTTAAGCTGATTCTACTTCTCAGAAATCCTCACCTTGTTCTCTGAAAGGAGAACAGCTCCATAGCAACATGTCACCAAATAAACCCACATATGAAAGACACCAAACAGGAGACTCTCACTGATTTTGCAGCTTTGGTGAAAAAATACTTTGTGTCAGAACAAGTTAAAGTGGATCCATTATTATTTTTTTTAATATGCTGCTTAGTATTTTCTACTGCGTAGCATTTTTTGTAAAGAGGGGTCATAGCTTGTAAGGAGATGTCTCAACACGCAGCACATTTATCCTCCGAAGTGAATTAATAGAGACTAAGACGTATGTAGTAAATTACATACGTCCATTCAGTTTGTCCATTCTGAGAGAAAAGGTTTTGACCCTGCACTTCTTTTAGTGGCACCATTGGCACTGTGTCCCAGCACAGACTGATAAATGCACTTGTGAGCCAGCGGAAGATTTTAAATCAACTGGTAGATCAAGATTTTAGAACTGAGATCAATGCAGTGTCAGTTAAACCTCTTTTTCTATTGGGTGCCACACTTTCCACACTTTTTACCTCAGGGAGCAGCTGCAAAAAGCAGCGTGTGCTCTCTATTTATTCCTTGTTTTAATCTTTCTGTCAAGATTATTCCCTCGCAAGGATGTGTCTCTTTCTCACCCTCTCTCCAACTGCCCCTCATCAACATTTTCAGCCTTTATATATTGAACTTTATGGTTTAATCTCGCCCCGTCCCTCCATGGGACAATTAACTGAACAAAAACAATGACAGGGTCATTTAAGAATCTGTGGCATTCAGCTGCAGAGGGGAAACTGAGCGGAAATCAGCTGTTCTAGTTAATTTAAGGACCACGAGATTAGTTTGAGGGGTGTGTGTGTGTTGTGCTAGTGTGTATATCTGTGGCGTTGTGTGCAGGCAATAACACACAGTGAGAACAAGAACAGCTGAACATATGCCCCCCATCAGTACTCAGGCATGAGTGAGTGCTCGGTGTGCTCAATGTATGTGCTTGGAAATGTTCGTGCGATCACTCCAAGGCAGTTGAGGCTGATGTGCGCATTCAGATCAGTGCCAGAAAACAGCTTGGGATAATGTTGCTTTAAGTGAGTTTAGATTTGCAAAAGAAAGTCTTCTTATAATATACTAAGGGATTTTGCTCATTGGTAAGAGCATGCTGTCAAACACTGGATGTGTTTCCTGTAGCAATGACTTACCTTTGTGTGTTGTTGGTGCTTTGCCTCATGAAACATCTAGCAGTGGTCATGGGTGGCAAGTCTCATAACCACTGTTGCGCCCAGCATATTGATAAGGCTGAATATAGAAAGTATGAATGTGCTGAGAAGTTGGCCTTATAAAAAATAAACTCTGCCTGACCTGCTTTTAATAATTAGATAGAAACCAGATATAAATGCTCATCCCACCCCATGCAGATTTACTGGAAGGACTTTAAGTTATATCAGACAGATATTTATCTTTTGTATCACAAGTAAAATTGTTCCTAAGAATGCTTTGGAGAAATATTACTATATTCTTTCGGACATTTCTGGCAATACTTTTTCAACCTGTTTCACGTTGCCTTTTTTTGTTTAGTTAAAGTTTTTAAAGAAAGAAAAACAATTGCTAAAAACAGCACAGGGCAACATGAAAGAAATAAGAAAAATATTTCAACCACAATGGTGAGTGTATTGTTTCAGTGTGGAGAATATCCTTGTAAGGCATGAGACAGTTTTTCCACGTTTTAGTTGTGTTTGGCCTTGCTCTGTTAATTCTAGCTGATGACAGCTGAAGCTGGAGACCTACAGACTAAAAGGCAGCACAACCTGAGTTCTATGATAGAATCAGTATTCAATTCAACTCAATTCAATTTTATTTATATAGCGCAATTTTACAACAAAAGTTATCTCAAGGCACTTTACAGTGTAAGGTTTTAGA
>JAUMTR010000008.1:13701598-13733436 GCA_032270685.1 Microctenopoma stevenorrisi
TATTTGTAAAGAAATTTAAGAAGTCGTCGCTGCTGTGAGATGAGGGAATTGTAGGTTCAAAAGAGCTATGACTCTTTCTCAGCCTGGCTACAGTGCTGAAAAGGAACCTGGGGTTGTTAGTATATAACCAACATTTTTCACCAGCTATATGTTACGGATGGTTTGATTGACAGTTATCCTAGAGAAGAGTTTGTTGGACAGTCTGTATGTTTCTTACACTTTAACACCACCTTCTATGCTTGTATGTGTGTGTGTGTGTGTGTGTGTGTGCTTCCATTCTCTTGCACCCCTTGCTCAAACTTACCTTTTTTCTCTCTTACTTTCCAGTGGTGTCGCCGGGGCCAGTGTGTTAAACAGGGTGACGAGGGGCCGAGGCCTCAGCATGGTCACTGGTCCGAATGGTCGTCCTGGTCAGCGTGCTCACGAAGCTGTGAAAGTGGAGTCACCTATCGAGACAGGCAGTGCAATAACCCCAGGTAGAGAAATGTACAATAAGAGAAACGGAGATGACTGCAAATGTAAACATCAGCAACTGAGTTATACATTTCAGCAACTGAGTACTTTACTTTCCCAAAGACAATTAGATACAGGTGACACCGCCTTTGCAGTAGGCAAATAAAAATATATACGTTATATACACACAATGCTGCACAGAGGTTTTATCAAGAGTTTATAAAATTCTGTTTGTGAGTTGTTGATTCAAGGACAAGAGTACACTAAGACACATGATTAAAAGTGTGAGCATCCCTCACATAGATGTGTCTCTTCATCAGTTATCAGTTCGCTTAGTCCCTGACTCATCAGTCACCCGGGATTATTTGTACTGCCAGTCAGCCAGGGGGCCCTATCCCAAAGTCTGGGGCCCTCTCTCAGGATCTGCCAAACTCCTGACAAGTGTTGGGCTAAATTAGACAGAGAGTGATAAGGAGAAAGACAGAGAGATGGCGAAGAAACATGATGGTGTTGGAGGGAAAAGAAAACAAAGACAGATAAGGCAAGAGTGAGGTGATGGGGAAAGGAGGGTGAAAGAGATGATAGAGAAGGGATTAAAAAAGAAGAAGATAAAATGTAGGGATATAAAGGGGAGATAATTTGCCCACAACAAAGAGATAAATGCTAGTGTGCATGGAAGGCTTACAAAAGGTAGAGTTGTTCAGTGGAAGGGGCTTGAAAAAACATAGCCTGGGGATATACACCTGTGGCTGAAGAAGCCTTTACAAAAGCACATTCACACTCAATGAAATGCAGTGTTATTTATAATGTAACTCGACTTCCTTGCTCTGCAATAACAATGGGAAGCATTATCTTTAGTACGTATTCGTCTCTGCAGACCTGCATTTGGAGGGAAGTTCTGCGAGGGGACGTCAAGGTCCTACAAATTGTGCAACACTGGGGATTGTCCCCACAATGCCACTGACTACAGAGCACAGCAGTGTGCTGAATTTAACAGCAGGCAGTTCAGGGGATGGTACTACACCTGGAGGCCGTACACGAGAGTGGATGGTGAGATGACTGTTCCATCTATTTATAAAGTAGAACAAATTATCACCTGGTTTCTTCGTCTGGAAGTTGAGGCCAACAATGTGCATGGCCCCTCTGGCCACTGTGCTTATTTTCTTTGTTTCCAGAACAAGATGTGTGCAAGCTGTACTGCTTCGCCGAAGGCTACGATTTCTTCTTTGCCCTGGCGAGTAAAGTTAAGGATGGGACACTTTGCTCGAAGGACAGCTACAATGTCTGTATTGACGGACTGTGTGAGGTAATACTTTTGATTGTCACACAGTAAAAACGACTGTGCTTTGACTGAGCAATGGTTTTTGGGGCTGGCGCTAATGTGGCAATGTTTTTGAAGATGATATCATGCGTGTTCAGCTATAGATTTCGTGAGCGGCTTTAGCAGCAGAGAATGTCACACACACACCCTTGTTGTGCCATTTTAATTTGAACTACTTTAAATGTCATGCAATAAAATGGTGACCTGTCACCAAGTCAGAGAATAATTATGGTAGTTTTCAACTGCTGAGTTTTTTCCACACTGTGATGTAATGTTGTATTTTATAGACAAACCCCATTTCCATAAAAGTTGGGGCTATTTCTTTTTTAATGCAGTAAAAACTAACGTCTGAGACTTGTTAATCTGCTTGAACTTTTGTACCCGAATAGTACAATGAAAAGACCCCCTTAACTGTGTATTGTAAATATAAGCAAATGTAGAGTTTGGATGCATGCAAGAGACTAACAGGCAAGTTGGAGCAAAGGCATGTTTTTAATACTGTGTCACCTGGATTGACTTCTTATAAGAAATCTCACACATACAGTAATCGTACCTTCACACATATGCAAGTCACCCAATCTATGACCAATGAAGGCCATGCCAGCTGAAGACTTCAAGGTCTTCCACCTTCAAAAAATGCAGTTAAATTGGTCAGTCATAATCTTTTCTTTGTTCAATGGAACAAATCACAGACCCTAGTTGTGATTGCATTTTAGAAAATGTCCCACCTTTGCTGGATGTGGGGTTGAATATTTGCACGTTAAACAGCAATGATGTTTCTTCCTCAGAGAGTGGGCTGTGACCGTGTGCTGGGCTCCACAGCTGTGCCTGATTCTTGTGGGGTGTGTAAAGGAAACAACGCCACCTGCAAAACCTATAAAGGACAGTACACCAAGCAGCATTATACTAACCGTAAGTTAGTACAAATCTTCAGTTGAGTTGTCCTGGTCGACTGAAGCTGTATTTTCAGCCATTTCTTTGAGACAAAATGTAAGATTTTATCAAAACTGTTAGTTATGGTTTATTTATTTTACTTTCCTCAGATTACTATGCCGTGGTTACCATTCCAGCAGGGGCTCGCAGCATCCGGGTAATGGAGCTGAATATATCTGGATCCTATCTGGCGGTCAGAGATACCCAGCGACGCTACCATCTGAACGGACACTGGACAGTTGACTGGCCAGGCCGACACCTCATTGCTGGGGCCATTTTTGAGTACAAGAGACCTTATAACAGACCAGAGAGCCTCATATCAACTGGTCCCACTAATGAGACACTGGTCATAGAGGTAAAAGATTAGTGGATTAGTGGAATATAATACCTGTGCTTTATCTCTTACTTCTCTTGATAACGTGCCTTCATATAATTTCATTTCTTTTTTAGCCTTTTATCTTATTGTTCTTACAATATTCTCCATCAGATATTGTTACAAGGCTGGAACCCAGGTGTATGCTGGGAATACACGCAGAAGAAATCTGATGAGAAAAAGAACCACAACAAACACAATTATACATGGGCCATCATACGCTCCCAATGCTCAGCAACTTGTGCTGGAGGTATGTAGAAACGTGAATGCCAAAAAATATATTTTCAGTGGAGTTATCATATTGCACTTACGCTGAAAAGCAGGTCAAAGGATGTTTTTCCAGACTGCGTTAACATTTTTCAGAAGTGTAGTAGCACTTTTCCCTGTCACATCGAATCTGCTTTGTAGTTAGCTTGTTCTAAGATGTTAAAATGTGCAATTCTGTGATTTGCCTACTTACAGTATATACTATCAACGTATTTCTATTTTGCATCAATTAAAAAGAGGCTGAAACTGAGCTTTGCCACTTCACAGACTGAGATAGTTTCTAGATCAGTGGATAAGTGTCTGAAGCTTGGTCTCGCTTCTCTGATCTATAATTAGGTCTTTAGCTGCAGGTTAAATGGAGAGGGGAACATTTCAATCAATACCGAGGGGGACGTAGCTCTTCCTCGGGACTGATGGAACCTCTTCTCATTGCACTAGAGACCTGTTATTACATGCACACACACACACACACACACACACACACACACACACACACACATAAACACACACGAACAACAAGCAAGCACACACATGCATGGCTTTGACCAGTGTCCTTTGTCCCACCAGAGACATAATATTAAACTCACACACACACACACTTGGCACAATGATCTAGTCACTCAGAGGTCAGTGGGACAAAAGTGTATACTGTATGTGTGTGTGTGTGTTCACTTGCATTTCTTTTCTTGAGTGTATACACAATGATTTATGTGTCCGTGTGTACTTACTTGGTGCCATCAGTGTGAACAAAGCCCCCAGTGTAGTGATCCTATTCCTTGACCCTCCAGGTTAAAGTTCCCAACCCCTGTCTGTTGCCGTCCACCCTAACCACCTCTGCCTCTTTGTTTCCTTATTGCAGGTCGTGATGTGTTGGGGGTTGTTTGCTTAATTAAAGAGTGTGACTTACTAGCTCACCTGTAGGAGTTGAGACCGACTAGTCTTAAGGCCAAATACCATGGGATATGTGAAACTGGGATTCAAGTTTCACCTAGATCAAACAATGCTGTCCGTTCTGCGTATATGTCAGAATTTACCTGCAGTCAAACCGTGTGAACAAAGGTTGTTTTTTTTAAATATAGAAACAATGTTTTGTCTTTGGACATGAAAAAAAAAGTTTTCAATTTAAATAAACGTACATTTAATTATATTTATTTTATCAACATTCTCCTGTCCAAAACTATTTAATTCTTCCAAGTGAACAGCATTTGTTTTACTGATATTTTAATAAAAGCCTGTAATTCAACATGAAAATGTCAATCACCCTGAAATATAATGTGTCTAAAGTTACTGGTATATAATCCATACAGGTCAGATGAACACCAAGTCAGCATGCTACAAAGACCTGAGAGTGCAGGTGAACACATCCTACTGCAATCCCAAATCTAGACCAGCTACTGGAGCAGTGCCTTGCAACACCCAGCCATGTCCTGCCAGGTTAGACCCTACACGTTCATATGTCAATGGTGCTCATCAGTCATGATTTTGATGAATTCTGTATTTGTTAAGATGTATGAAAATCGCAACCCATTCAATCGAACCTCAGTAAAGTCACTGATAATTTATGGCTTGAAAACGTATGTGAATGATCTCACAAATACAACTTGCCTTCAATCTGGACATCATTATGAATGGTATTTGAACTGTACAGACATTTCCTCAGATTTTCATGATGCATTCTGGATGGAAAAAAAAAAACTCAATATTTGGTCCTTCTAGACCTCTATACTTTAGGACACGCCAATTATTTAATTGTTCAATTGGCGTGTCCTGGAAGGGCTATAAAGTGTACTGCGCACATGCTGACACTGTCTACAAGCGAGTAGACAGTGTCAGGCAAGACTGACTGTTTTCTCCACCCTTTCCCAGCCCAGGAAAGCACCTGTTCTGCAATGACGACATTTTCTATCGTGTAATGAAAAATAACTTACACTTTGGCCAAAACATGCGTGTGAGACATACAGGGAAGACAGGGGAAGTTCCACTGGATATCCTGTTTGTGTCTTCATCTAGTTCAGCATGATACCTCAGTGACTGTCAGGAACAGTTAACTTCTGTGCTTGTTTAAAACAGCAGGCCAGGAACCTGTAAACCTTTTTCACATGTTGCATGACTGCGGGACCCAAGCTCCTAAGAAAACATGCTCAGTGTGTATCAGGACTCATTGGAAACATTTTACTTTTAGGTTTTGTACTGTCAAAAAGGGACTGCCAGCTTATTTGATGAGGCATGTTGGTTCATTTTCAAAGATATTATTTTCCACAAGGGTGCACCAGAAGCAACCCCAAAGATTAATTCTGGAGTTGCAGAACCAAAGTAGGAAACATGATCATATGCTGAGGTTCGCTTTCAGAATAGAGTGGCCAAGATGTTGAAGTTGTATAATGACACTGCTATCCTTGACAGTGGCACCAACACATTTGATGATGTATGACAGTATGACAATATAGTTTAAAAACAACAGTTGGAGTAGGAGCCACTAATGATTCTGTGGTTCCTGGGTGTGGTTCTGTTGGATCTTGGCTCAGCTCAGTTGGTTTGGTCACTGTCTATACCCTTGACACTTAAAGCCAGGGCAGAGGAGTAAAGATCAGTCAGTGTGTTCCGATGCTGCGGACATCATAGGGAGTGGTGTGGTTGCTGACAGGCAGAACACGTATGAACACACACACACACACACACACACACAGAGGAAATGTTCCTCCCTTGTCTGTCTGCTCTGGACAGTGTCATGAAGGCTGACCAGAAAGAAATCAGTAAAAGATGCTCTTGGGGTCACTCTTGTTTTAATGAAGCTGCAACATGAGGGTTTTTTTTCCTGCATTTGTAGGGTGTGGACAAATATTTACACAACGCTGTGCAAAACCCTATGAGTTAGTTTTTTAGCGGAATGATGGGAATGACCAATAAAAATGCAGCGTTTCAGTCCTGCCACAGCTGTTGCTGAGGAATTACTTTTATGTGCAGTTAGAGTAATAACTTTGAACATAACACGCAGACGTGATCTCTTGGGCTCACAAAATTACTGTGGAAGAAGAAGGTTACCAGAGCAGGATGACAGACATAACGATGCATGATGGCATTCTCGAAAACACTGTGTCCAGATGAGGGTTTTCAATATACTCGATGGCTACATACACACAATTTTTAAGCTCAAGGGCCACAGTTGCATGTCCCAGGTGAGTCATCACCCCCACACCAGCTGACAGTTTATTTAAAACTTTTATTGTAGTTACTAATGTGGCAGTCATTTTATTGTATCCCTTTGTGGCAGGTTAGAAACACACAGTAGTAAGCTTTGCTGTTTACTGTGGCTGTCACAAGTCCGGGAGAGGAGAGGGATACACCAAACGCTCCCCACTGGAGGCAACCACCTCCTCACAGGTGCCATCAATGAGCTTGAGACTATGTATATTGGCTTCTCCCTTTGTTCTTTCTTTTGTCACCTGAGCCATGTGTTGTGTGCATCCACAGCATAAACTACACATCACGAGGCATACAGAAAAATCAGATAACGCTCTGCCTTTTCATTCCGGGTGTCCTAGCCTCATTCAATTAATTTAACCCTTGTATTATGTTGGGAAAAAAAAATCACATTGATTATGTTGCTGGTCATTACTGTTACGTTTATTTTAAATCCACTCAGAATTGTCAAAGAACTGCGATAAAACAATAGCAACGTTATTTTCCATTAGATAAACATTCAAAACACAGGCATAAAATACGGTTTGAATTTCCAGAACTATTTTTACAAACACATTAATTTTGAACTTGCCCAATTTTCTGTTTTTCAATCTGTCCACATGATGGACAGAATGTAATTGTGTGCTTTCTGCAGATGTTCTTCTTGCATTTCTCACAAAAAGTGCTTGTTTTAATGTCCTCTCTTGAGGGACAGACCTGGCATCTTTTCTGTTTCTTTACACCTGTATCTACTGGATCCATTGCAGATTGGTTGGATGGTGCAAACTTGACTTTTTCAATGATAGCTGCTGCTGCTGGGGAGCGAGCTGGTCTGACTCGCTTCTCAATCTTGGGAGTGACAAAAGTTTTGCCCAGTTCTTCCAGGAAAAGATGACGTCGAACATTCTTGTTTTTCTTTGGGCAGTATGAAACAACAGTTGCTTTCTCAGTGAAAACAAATATTGAAGAATGCAGAGATATTCCCTTCATCTTTAGAATTTCACCGGGAAGTTCTGGTTTATTTCTCCTGATTGTCAACAACATAGTCAGCTTTCTCTTCTGAAGTTCATCTCCAAGCCTGTAGGATGTAAAGAAGTTGTCACATGTGATGTTATGCTCTTGCAGCCTCTCACTCATCTGCAGCACCACACGCATCCCCAGATTCTTCTCAGATGCTCCTCCAGGTAGCTTTCCAGTGTAAACTTGCATGTTGCATGCAAAGCTGGATTTAGCATCACAGGCTGCCCATATTTTGATGCCATACTTGGCCGGATTGTTGGGCATATACTGTCGGAAAGGACGGCGACCCCTGAATGGGACAAGGCGCTCATCTACAGTGACATAGGGACCAGGATTGTACAATTTCCCACCCATTTATCTCATACAACTCTTATTGCAGCACGTTTGTCTCTTTCATGTCGACCAGCTCTTGTTTCCCGGATGTCAAATCGGATAACCCGAGATATCTTGTGAAATGTCTCCAGAGACATTGTTGCTCGAAAGATTGGCCTTCCATTCTCTTCATTCCATAGACTTGCAGTTGCTTCTCCCTTTGACCTGTATACTCCAGCTAATACTAGAATTCCAATATAAGCATGCAAGTCAGTCTGACCCAGTGGCTTCCATTTCTCTTGAAATACACGTCTCCCCTCTAAGTTAGTCATCTATAACAGTATAATCCTATCTATTGGGGGCATATGTAGAGCTAAAATGCTGATTGAATATTATCAACATGTGTAATGGCAAATCTTGTAGGACCAGGAGTCATTTTGACGACATTAGAAGATGACAGCCTGCCTTTACTTTGGTGTGGTGATATTGACCATTTTATATTGCCACTTTTAGATGCCCATGTTTCCTCTGTTGATGATGTTTGATGCATTACTTGGTTTTCATTTGATGTAGAGATGGCGGCAGACTCATCTTCGGAATCAAAGAGAAATGTTATTTTGGATCTGAACAGCTTTTTACCTACATAAAAGTGTGCGGGTCAACATGACCAGAGACATCATCTTTGTATACAAACACTGCAGAGACATACTAGGACACATCAGAGTGCCCACATTTTACACACCAGTTCATGACCCCAGATAAGGAAAAGTCATAAAGTTACATGAAGAAAAACAAAGGATAACCAGGACTTTGGTCAACACAAAAACTGGAATGGGTCAAATTGACCCTTAACATAATAAGAAGGTTAATGGGTCTTTTTTTTACTTCAGCCTACCCGCTAGAGTTACACTCTACGAGATAACCGTAGCATTACAGCCACATTTAGCATGAGAACTAACCACTTGGTTTGGGTAATGGCTTTGGTGGGTGTTACTGAAGTATATCCAGCACATGTGCAGCAGCACAGAGACAAATGAATAAAAAGCACTGTGCGTGTACAGCTGGGAGCCTCTGTACTGTTCCCGCGCAGACAAAGCAAGACTGCCTCTATGACTGCATCAGTCTCTCTGTTCTGAGTATTCCCCCGTACCTTCCAAGCAATAGTCGGAAATATCAGCCAAATGCAGTGGACATTGCTGACAAGCTGTTCCTTGATTTATGAGCAGAGAGAGGTTTGGCCTGGACGCTGACATCATCAGCGCTGCGTGTAGATGTCCAGAAAAATGGTTGTTGTCTGTCCAAATGTGAGTTTGTCCATTGCCTGTGAAAACTGAAAGCTTCAGTCAAGCTTTTTTTTTATTTTAGAATTTTAGAAGCAAAGTATTTCATAAGTACGTTATAAAAATATGAAAAAACAGGTGATGCATGTGTAAAAAATTTACATAATGCAGTATATACAGAGATCACACACACACACACACACACACCTACCTAAAGAGGACAAAGCAGGACAGGAGCAGTGCCGATGATGTCCTGCAGCTCCTTCCCACATCAGTTTCTTCCTTTCTCCCCTCCTGCTCACCACTGCCATAACCTTTGAGGCATCGTTCAACACCTGCCGAGAAAACGTGCTTCCTCAAAAATGTTCCCATGGATACAGTATTCTTCAGCCTACCAATATTATGTAATCAGCACTGAAATCATGGCATTCCAGTTACAATTTATCTCATATGTTATAGTAACCAACAGCTGTTTTGAGTGGGAATTTTCCTTCGTAAAGCAGCGTCGGTGCAGGAATATTTCCCTCTCGCTCTGTTTTTAGAACAGGTGTCGTAGGAAAATCCTGCGTGATGACCACAGAGCTGTCTCATATTCACTGACATAATGTGGCAATTCTGCTGACAGAAAAGAAATATATGAAGTCACCAGAAAGGGGGACTGTGTTCTCCGGAGCTCTGTTAGGTCAGACACTTTCAGTTATAATGGCCTGTTTGTGCTGTGTATTATCTATTACAACGCAACCCGATGACATTTGCCGTAGGTTGGATAAGTAGCGTAAGGAAAAAATGTCACAAATTTAAATGTGAAATTTCACCATGAAACCATCATATAGAGCTTTAATTGTATTCATTGTATATTGAAACATGAGACTCACTGAACTGCCCAGATGGAAATCTGATTACACAGATGGACATATTATATACTGTATGTATATGCATGGAAACCCAATTTGTTTAGTACATTGTATAATGTTTCTTTGCCGCACTCAAAGTGGAAAATTTTATTATGTCCCTTTTAGTGAGTGGATCAGAGTGGAGTAACGAAAACGGGACATTTCAGGAGAGCAGGGGGCGAACATCATGTCGGTGTTTGCAGATTTATGCCAACAAACACAGAAATTCCAGCTTTATCAAGACATTTAAACATGATTACACTGTCATTACCTGGCAGCCGCAGACAGGGACTGTTTCATTTCCATCAGTACTTAAGTGCGTAATTACTCATCTCTCAGTCACATCGGTGCTTTGTTTTTCCATGAACCCCAACTCGCCACTTCACTGCGAGGGTTGCTACTTTCTATACCGTCAGCTTCTCATTTTGTCCTTTGTGTGTAAGGTCAGTTTTCTGTCTGTCTCTGTGTCCTTTTGTCTCCTTCTCACACGTAGAGGAAGCCTTTGAGGTCAGTTGCTGAGACCACTCTGTCTTTACAGACGACACATAGCACAGAGGCTTCACTACAGTGACCATTATCTGGGTGGCTTCAGGCTCAGTTGTAAACATAAACCTAATGGCTTGGACACTTTGATCTGCGTTTTTTTTTTCTGTGACCTGCCCGGCCCTATCCAACCCAGTCAGTCCACACACACACACACACACACACACACACACACACAGACACACACACACACACACACACACACACACACTGACACCACCAAGCAGCCAGCCAAGCATCCCTGTCACTCAGTGTAAGTCGTGCTCGGGTTGCAGCACTACCAATCTCTCAGCAGAGGATTTGTTGGTCTATAGCTTTATGGAAAACATACACCGTCTGTCTGTCTGTCTGTCTGTCTGTCTCTCTCACTGTCTGTCTCACTGTCTGTGTCTTTCAAAAGTCATTTCTAAATGTGCTCAAACTCATTCTCTTTGTTTTGCGTGCACCAAGACAGCTACTCCCCCGCCACTCCCTGGTGTTATCTTAGATCCTAATGCTCCTAACTATTTCTTTCCACTTTGCTTTTGTTTCTTTCTCCCTTACCTTGTCTCTCTTACACTTACAAAGTTACACACACACCACCTCTATCAGCGTTTACTCACTAATGGATTTGTGTGTTTACTCTGAGTTTAGGAAGCAGTGATAATAGTGGTTGTAAAGTAATCTCCCAACTGTTTACACTCATCTGCTGCCTATCTCCTTCATTATCTACAGCTGCTTAGGTGTGCCTTTGTGTTTAAGTGTGTGTGTGAGAAAAAGACGGGGAGAGAGAGAGAGAGGGGAAGGATTTGACATATTGAGAGACAAAGCTCTTTTGTATTTAGTAACATGCACAGATTGTTTTAATAGTGTTCAAGTCAGTGTGTGCAGCTATTCTTAAGCAGCAATTATCTCCATAATTGCCAGTGAAATAATGTGACATTGTTTTTGTATTGCTTTCTTAACATAGTTAAAGGAACATCCCTTCACATAATCTTCACTCAGTGAACTCTGAATGGGTTCAAGACTAATTAAACATTTTTTTTTAATTCTGGCTATGAATTCAAATTTGTTTGAATTATGTATCTTGAAATACAAGCACTAAAAGCAGCAGCATTCTTGAGTTACAGCAGAAAATTTGCCCAGTTCTAATATTAGGTAATCTATCTTCAACTGCATTGGTTACAGCCTAATCGTCTATGTTGCATTTCCATTCTTTTACCATGATTGTTGATTGATTTACACTCGTGTATTTGCAGAGTGAATCTAAAATTTCATACAAAATGTCCATAAGATGCATATGATACGATTACAGTGCTGTTTGATCTTCACTGTAAGAACACGCTAATTTGTGTTTCCTAATATATTTGAGATCTGTTTCGCGTGTTTAATGAACCAGAACTTGTTTAATGCCAAATTCCTGTAGTATAGAAACATTTAGTTTGACTAAACTTGCCGTGTTGCCCTATTTCATGCATATGCTTCTTTTTATCACCGTGCATTTGGACAGGTTTTCCAAAGTCTGTTTCTTACAGTTTATGGGCCCACCTCATGTATAAACTCTGAGCTGAGACAAAGCATGTGTTGCATTGACTACCACATCCATACTAGACTAGACAAGCTGGCTGTGGTCATCAGTCCATCTCTGCAGGTCACATTAATCTCAGGTCCTGAATTGATTTCATTTTGCTATGTCTGTACCTAGTGCAGACATGGCGTTGGACCGAACAAGCATTACATCATGGAAAAAAGGTCATTGATGCCCGCTCACATTTAGACCATGATACCATGATTTACGTCTACGCTCACGTTGTATGTCTACACCGTGAGACAGAAACAGCCACACATGCATGCAGGCGCAGAAAAGGCTCAAACTCGCACACACACGCGCACACACACACTGCAGCACAGCCGTTAAAGCTGGTCAGAAGTTATTTAATGCCTCTGGTGAGAATCTAGACAGCGTAATTTTGACCACAGAGGATATCTGACACTCTGTCCAAAAGATATCTGATCCTCTGTGCTTCTGTCCAGAGGGTATGATGCTTACTCATCCTCCAACAACACACACTGACAGCAGCCAAGTCAAAGAACACAAAGTGGTCTATAATTTGATGACATTAATCTTTATATTAGACCAATGGCCATTCCATTGGGGTCACAAAAGTGATGAATGTCTGGTACAAGTGTCTTTCACCATTAATTAAAGCTCTGACTCTCACCCACTATGCATCAGATGATGAAGGTTATTTTTCTGTGCAGTCACTGATATCTGAGATGGAACTTAGTGGACGGAGAGCATCAGAATATAAATTATGCCAGTGTGATGTCATACTGCAGCAAGTTGGTAATGTTCTTACATAATAAATATATTATTAATATGCACGCCTGTATATTACACCATCCAAGCCCAGTTAAGAATACGCTTTATAATATAAATGGATGCATGACAAATACAACATATATTGAATTTCTTCTATCTTGAAGCCAGCGGTAAAGAACATCTCCCTGTATGTCTCTTCAAAAAAACAATGCTCTACATGTGTCTGTGACTGCTTGCTGTGTGTATGTGTTTATTGACTCCAGGTCAAAGGTTTAACCACTATATCTATACCAAATGCAAAAAAATATGTCAGCATGTGAACTATGTAATATGTGCAGTGGCACCGTTTGAAATTAGACAAAAATAGAAAATGATCAAATTTTATGGGAATCAGTCCCAAAGGGGGAATTAGGCAATCAGGTGTGAGTCTGGGAAGCGCTGCCTTCAGAAATACTATTAGTACAAATCTGACCTTGACAAGAAAGGTTTGTGTGAGAGTGATAGCTCAGATTTCTGCAGACCTCCGAACTTGAGGGTGTAATATTTAGTCTCGTTTGTTTAATTGTGTTCCCTTTATCTATTTTTAGGATAGAGTTGTAGAGTTGTACAGGTTATCATTTAAAAAGGTTCACAAACGTTCAAGCTGATCAAATAAATCTCCACATCCCTCTGAATCCATCCCCCACCAGGTGTGTTCTTGAGCCAGACACACAGCGCTAGCTCCCTGAAAGTCGCTTTGGATTAAAGCGTCTGACAACAAAGAAAAGTAAAGAGAGCCGATGGAGTTTTTCCATTCATATATTTTATATTCCACCATGTATGTATAGAGCTATATACTCTTCTAATTCTCCTGCATCAACATCCTGGGCAAGTGATGCTGCGAATAAAGTTTAACGAATGTTAACATACACAACTCTCTGTGGGCTGCAACATTTTTGACTTGTTGAGGGTAAATCTTAGGAGTCTGGGCGAGTACTTGCGGTGACATAGCAAGAGGGCGACAGAGCATGTGATGAAGGATTGAGCCACCTGCGTCTTGAGTTTGGGGTCATTGGGGATAGATGCAACAAACCTATAAAGAATGTTTTATTATTATTTTCAAAAAGCCAGATTATGCCGTTGCCAATGTATTCGTTAAGAGTGGACTGAAATGGAGGTAATAAAGACAGAGATATTTGATGTTAAGTTTCAGGCCTATGTTTAGACTAGGAGGGAGTTTAAAATTGCTCAGTGGGGTTTAAGTTACAGTTTAGGAGCCAGGTGTTTCAGTAGCTCTGAAACCAGTCAGCCATGAACAAATGTCTAACACCCAACAGAATTAGTTCCCCAGCACTCCACTGTGTCTGATGTTGGGGACTCTCCTACTATCTATATACAGTAATCGTGTCTTGGGTGGATTCCCACAGGCCCGTCTAAGTAGGTGATTGAGGAGCTTTGCATGTTGACTCAGCAGGATTGTATTGTGTTGTCCCAGCTGGTCTATAGGAGAGTGGGGGGTGTGCAGCCGGAGCTGTGGTAGAGGAGAGCAGGCACGTCAAGTCCAGTGCATCCAGAGAACCAGCCAGGCCAACGTGGACACCCTGGGCGACTCTCACTGTGCCAAACCCGTCCCACCCAGGAGTCAAGCCTGCAACAAGCATGGCTGTCCACCGGCCTGGACCACTGGACCGTGGTCACAGGTAAGCATCAGCGAAGTGAAGGCAGATGCCATTCAGCCTATAGAGCTGTACTCGCCGTGCTGTTAAGTGTTACACGGCCTGGTAGCTCAATGGGTTAAGCGTCAGATAGGAATGTAGCAGGTCGCAGGTTCGAATCCCAGTCTGACTCCTATTCTATTCCCTACCAGGTGTGTCCCTCAGCCGGACACCCAGCGCTAGCTCCTTGTAAGTTGCTTTTGATAAAAGCGTCTGCCAAGCAAATAAGAGTAAAGTTTTAGACCAGAAATGTTCTCGACCTTACACAAATGGTGTCCAGTTGACTGCCTCTTTGGTACGCACAGTGCACAGCGTGTCACAGCGCTGTTTCTTGGATGCGGTTACATTTTTAATGTGGCTGTGCCATAATATGTGAATGTATGTCATTTTGATTTAAAGAAATGTTCCCTACAAAGTGGTGTTAACATGATGTCAGACATCATGCAAAAAACATGTATGGGAATTCTGAGGATTTACAGTATATTGTGGTTATTGTGATTCTTTTGATTCGGCAGTGTTCTCGTAAGTGTGGCAACGGCTCGAAGAAGAGGACAGTTGTGTGCACCAGCACTAACCCAGGTGTCCAAACACACGCACTTCCAGACAGTGTGTGTGCAGGTCTGCAGAAACCCTCCAGTCAAGAATCCTGCTTCATCAAACGCTGCCAGAAACAACGCAAGGTCCAGTGGTTCGTCTCCACTTGGCAAGAGGTAGTACGAAAAAAAGTGAATAGAATAATCACTGGTTGTGCAGTATGAACATATTTTAGTAGACATTGTAATGTAATTTAAGTAAAGGTTCTCACTCTCTGTTTCTTCTCTGCTCCATGCTCAGTGCTCAGTAACATGTGGTCAGGGAAATCAAGCCCGCTTCATCAAGTGTGCAGAAAAGGTGTGTATGATGTGTGCTTTGCACTCGAATATGGAAGATTTCCACTTCAGTTTACTAAACCTGTAACTCTGTGTTATATAGTGACATCTTGGAGCCAAATTGAATATTTCTGTTTTCCATTATTAAGGACACAGCAGGAAAATACAGAGAGCTTGCTGCCAAGAAGTGCCACCATGTTCCCAAGCCTACAATAGAGCTCCACAGGTCCTGCAGCCTGGTTCCCTGCCCTGTGCGAGCCACCCCACCAGTCTATCAATGGAGCACACATCATCGCTTAATATTTACACCTCAACCAGAATGGCACTCATCGCCTTGGTCCCAGGTACATTTATTTGTGACTTGTGAATTGTGTAGCTCAATCGTAAAAGACAAACAGCATCGACTTTGTTTTGCAAACTGGTCTTACTGTGATAAGCCAAGGGGGCATTTAATGGGTGATGTGCAGTGATCAAGCCTGTGTTTTATCTCCTTTGCAGTGTACAGTGACATGTGGAGGAGGAGTGCAAGCCAGGATGGTCCAGTGTCTATTTCAGGGGAAACCCTCTCCTGGCTGTGCACTCCATCTTAAACCTCCAATGTCTCAGGCCTGCAACACCAACTTCTGCCCACCATCTGAGAAGAAAGGTACAGGACCTCTTACATAGCACGGCTTAGGTGTTTGTACACAAACTAAAAACTGAAGAATGAAAAATCTGTCTTCTCACATTTTTCTCCTTTTCCACAGACCTTGCTTGTAGGGATTACTTCAACTGGTGCTACCTGGTGCCCCAGCATGGAGTCTGCAATCATAAGTTCTATGGCAAGCAGTGCTGCCAGTCCTGCTCGAATTCAAACCTATAAATACACTAAGCGATTCTGTCGGATTTTAAAACCCATGCTTGAAAAGACAGAGTTTTTGCTTTAAGCGTGTGGCGAGCGCCGAACAGAACTTTTGAATGGAATTCTAAGAGGGTCACAGTGCCCTTGTGATGCCGGACATCTGGATACAAGAACCTGACGTTGACAGCACTACACAGGAATGTGATCAGGACAGTACAAATAAAGGAGAGAATTATGAAGAAGAGCCAGAAAAGTGGGAATCTTGATTAAAGCGAATAGACCTGACATGTCCAAATGAAACAGAACACCTGAAAAAGCCCAGATTTGTTTATGTACTCTGTGTGTATGAACAAATCTGTGACCAGGACACTTAACATCCTCTAGTCAACCTACGGTCAGTGGTGCCAGACCAACAGAGAAAAATGGCTGAAGATGTTTGAAGCACTGCCACACAGCAACACGTGATCGTCTCTGGTCTGGAAAATCTGGGGCCTGATAATGAAAAGGAACATTTCAAAGAAGCACGAGAAGAACGCATACTTTTACTTTAAGGCTTGATAAAACGCAGTCTAGGCTTTGTCTTATACTGGACAATAGCAGAGTACTCTGTGCTGTCATGTAAAACATGTTTGAACTGACTTTTATACTAAATGGTGCTGTAATGTTCTCTTGTGTCACCAAACTAATGTGAAACTCAACTTTCAGGAAAGAACAGCTGAACTGGGTGACCCATGTACAGTATTGATGCTTTTATTTATTAGCTTTATAATACAGCATTTTTAGACTGTATTAATAGGCAGTATAATTATCTTTATTAGTCTATTATGTACTAGTTTTGACGAAAAGCATCTTTTTTCAAAACAAGAAACCAACATGTGATTTAAAAGTCCGACTCAGCAATAACAACATTGACAACAAGGTGAGAGCAGTCTGATACGGCGCCGCTCCACTTTGACGTTACATCGTTCGACACTATAACATCGTGTGTCGCATGCATTGAAATGACATTAAAAATAAGACATTAGGTTTGTTTTAAAAACACTGACAGATGATGGCTAATGCAATTTCAAAGTGATTTTTATAATGCCAATGAAATAACAATAAACGAATGTTAGTCTGATTTCATATCCATGTGGCTGTTGGTCTGACTGCATTTGAATTTACCCAGCAGGGGAATAAACTTTTACAGTCTAAATGTGTTCTTGCAAAGTGAAAACAAAAAGTCACACAGTGGCTTTAATGCACAGTTTTGTATGCTTTTCAGACAGTTAATCTGCAGCACACCAGAGATTAGCATCACATGTCACATCATACCATAATGAAACGCCATAGAAATGTGATCTGGCATCTAATGCTCAAATCTGCTTTTCAGCCAACACTCTGGCGAACAGTAATGCCAATGTGGCATCAGCCATTTCAACACTTATGACATATTGTGTCTGGGCTTTACTCTCTTATTAATTTTTCAACAAGTCAAGGAGACGCAGATGCCCAAAACAAAATCACCATTGTCATAATCCCTGAGGCACAGACCTTATGCTGAAGAAGAGGGCAAAGAAAGAAGAGTGTGAGAAGACAGAGACAAATTGAGGAAAAAAAAAAGAAAGAGAGGAGGCAGTGCATCTGTTATGTGGTGCTGTCATACGTACGGCTGTGAGAAAAGAGGGAGTGAGCCAGGAGGAGAGGTGGGTTTTGAGAGAAAAAGGGGATTTCCTCCATGTGAACCACCTCTCTGTGGTTGATTTATAGTTCGTCAGCTGTGGGCACTGCCTCAGTAAGTCTGTGCACTTGTGTGTCAGACACTGAATCACTCAATGTAGGACAAGGTGAGAAGAGAAGAGAGAAGGAGAGAGGGAAGAGAAGAGGAGAGGAGAGGAGAGACATACTAAATAACACCATTTCCAGATATCCCAACAATGATCTGCTGGTACATGCTAAACATTTTTGATGCTTGCATCCGCTCCTAGTGTCTGTTTTCATTTCCTCCTACAGTCCTAAAATATGCAGAGTGTTTGGTTTTAAGACCCCAAGCTGCTCTAGGTGTGAACATACAGCATGCATGTTTTTCCATAAATTAGACATAGCCCTGTGATAGACCAGTGACTGGTTTTCGTGTGACTGTTCAACAACAAGAATTCATTTATTGCTTCAGTAAAGCTTGGCATTCATTAGTTACCCAATTTATTTTTCTCTCGCTCTCTTTAATTTGCTACAGCAGTTTGACAAAGAAAACAAAGAAGAGGAACAGAATCCAACTGCACGAGAAGAAAGGGATTAAGAGAATGAAACGCTTCTGTTTATTCAAGAATAGTGATCAGACTAAAGCTTCCTCTAGAAAACAAAGGTGACCGAGGCAAATCTGCCAACATCCAAAGTGTTGCCTAACCCATGTCAAGAAACTATGCTATCTCTGACTGCATCTGGACAGACTTGACTCCTAAGCCTTAAGGCTAAGGTTCATGTGAAGTTACAGGGTTCTTATCTTTCTTTCACGATGCACCTCGAGAAATCCCAGCACCGGGTTGCAGAGTGACTGCTACTATGGTGATGAGGACTATTCAATTTCAAGCCTTTCAAATTTGCAGAGATAATCTCATCTCGAACAGCATGCTAATAACGTGGGTTTGCTAGACACTGTAAATGTCTCTCAAGGCAGGGTTAAACTAGGATACCTACAGAATGGGGTATTAAACAACACACTGATGTCAAACTTTTTTTTGTATGAGCTCTTAAATTCTAAAAAATCTTGATCATCCAATTTACATTGTTTGTCAGACTGTAAAAAGCAAGGTAGTTGCTCAGTGCTTTGTGAATGTTTGAGTGAGAAATTAGATGTTATCTGTGCAATAGCACCCTCTGCTGACTGCAGGCTATATACATCAGAATCAGAATCAGAAGACTTTATTTATCCCCTAGAGGACAAACAGAGCAGCGTGGCGTTTAAGATAAGACAGGACAAACACCGGCAATGAGAATGAGAGAAAAGAAAGAAAACTACACCGAATATAAAGTATATACGCATTATATACATTGACAAAGTAACAAAATAAAACACTTTAAGTACATGACGTGCCCTGAAGAAGGAATTTTAGGATACAAGATTTTAAGGCTTTTAAGTAGGGGACATACAAAATGCGTTCCCTGACCGGGAATCGAACCCGGGCCGCGGCGGTGAGAGCGCCGAATCCTAACCACTAGACCACCAGGGACAAACCTAACGTAATAGCCAGCGTTAGAGCACTTAAAAAAGGCTGCGGCATGTGCTGAAACATTATTAACTAACTAATGTCCACCCATGAACATAATTGTTTCCCTCACATTTAACAAAAGCCAACCAACAGTAGGCCGGAGACTGAGGATAGGACCCGGATGAGTCTTGAAACGGATCTCTCAAAGTAGAACTTTGTTCAGATGAACAGAATCAACTTTCTAGGGATTTACTTTGGTTGTGAAATCACAAGAGCACTATTTTTAATTAAAAGCAAGATCGGCAGAATCTACTACTGGACACTACCTGTAGGGTGGTGCTGACACTCCGTAGCGCGTATTTATCGTTAAGGGTAACGCCCCCAAATGCCACGATGACGTGCCTGAAGCAAATTTCAAATAGCCTATATTAATATTAGGCTTACAAAAAACTCTGATATACAACTGAACACATGTCGTACTAAAGGTCAACCGCGTGCATGCTATAACGTACATATGCTAAAAACTCAGTGAAATTTATGTATTTGTAGATCGACTGGCATCTCATGAGACTTCCTCATGGGGTCCTGATTTGGGGCCTTGCTCAACGTGGGAGACACGAAATGTGCTGTTGTTTTGAACTTGCTTTTGAGTTTGTATTAGCAATGCATAGTCGTAATTTTTAATAACATCAAATATCTGCTGGGAGTATTACTACGAAACCTGTTTTAACATGATGCCTGGAGACAGTCAGTCCAAAACGGTAGCAATCGCCGCGGACGCGACGGTTGGAAACTGTCAAAACTGTTCTGTTTTGCATCAGGTCAGATCCTCTTTCAGTGTCACTTAAAAAATAAAATTGAGTTTTTTTTGCCGCACAAGAGTTGATTCGAGTTTGTTCGTTTTTTGATTATTAAACGTGCAGTTAATCAACTGTTATGAACACCCCCGTGTTTTTGTTGTTTTCTCTTGTGTGTTATTGCAGAGCCTGGCTGAATATGTTTCGTCATTTCTGGCACTGAAACAGAAGATAACGGTTTCAGAGTGAGTACTAATGCATCGCAGTTGCCACGGTGACATGCATCGCCCTGGCACCATTCGTAAAACAAAATAAAACGCAAGTGGCATAATATTGAATTGTTAGGTTAGCGTGACCCCTGTGGATTCATGGCCAGGTATCGGGTTTAAGATAGCTAACTACATGAACAATAATTAGTGCATATCTATTATTCATTTGTCCAGATTGAATTTAAAGTAAAGCAATAGTAGTTACGTAGTAACCTAAGTAATTAGTTAGTTATCTATTAGCATAGGATGTTTCCTAGTTTTTTGTTATTGTTTTGCATGATGTTAAGTGATTTTTTTATGTACCTGTAGCTTGCATAAAAAATAGAAATGTTGTATCAACATGACATGTTTTAATCCTTTCATTTATCATGATGATTGACCAACGTTTAGAGTTGTTTTTTGTTTGGTGTTTTTTTCAGTGACACAATTCGACTACAACAGCAGCTGGAGGAGTTGCAGCTCAGATTGGGTACTCTGGAAACAAAGACTGCAGATTATGAATCTCTACAAACAGAACTGGAGGCAAAGAGAGTACGTTGTTTCTTTGGAGAATTTAATTTATCACAACACAAAACCTGCTGTATGTTACTGAGTATGTTTCCACCTTTCTTGCTAAACTTCATTTTGATTACATGCCTATAGGAAGCTCTCAAAGCTTATGGACAGATATTGGAAGACGTGGAGCACCTGAAGCAGGAAAACAACAAGGCACTGATCGAGTAAGATGTGGTGCCACTGCCAGGTGGAATCATGACAGTAGGTGATGGTGTATCTGGTCAAATCTAAACTAGTATTGTTCATGTCTTTTAGGAATAATAAGCTTGAAGACCAGCTGAAGAATGTGGAAGGTAATTTGTATTCTCACAATGTAATGTTTACACGTTGCCTCATTTTTATTCCATAAATTATTTAAAATATGTTAAAGGCACTGCTGATTTTGTGTTTGTTATTTTAACTCTTAGAACTCAGGGAGAAGCAGTCACTGGAAAACGCACAGCTGATGAGAGAAAAGGCTGTGATAGAAAACGATTTGCTGAAAACACAGGTAGGCCAAAAAGCAGTGATCAAATTAGGGTTGCAGTGGTTTGAAATTGTTATGATAACAGTCTACCAAAAAATATGATGGTTTCATGGTATAACTTATTGCAATTATCATGACTATGATTAAACTTTTGGGCACTGGGTTTATTATAATTGGTTACAAGGGCACTTTGTGTAGACCTTTCAAATTGTTTTCCATCTAAATTAAAATAATATTTATTATTCTTTATCTATTGATCTACTGATTATTATGTCCTTTTTTTGACTGATAGTTTTGTAAAAGACAATTAGCAAAATGGTTTTAGATTTCCTGTAAAAGTGCAGTTGATCCTGTCTGTACATTTCATTCGCGCAAACATGATCTTTTAGCAGCCAGGATGTGGGAAATGATTTCTGTATTTCATTTTCGTCTTTGTTGATTAAGTTATAAACGGGACATGTGCTTTGGTATTTGATGTGTTTCCTCCTTTTGTAGCTATTCTGTCTCACATGTAGTTCAGTAAAGTTCATAATATTTGCCTAAATTCCAATTGTAACCTCTACAGGCTTGTTTGAAGAAATCTCAGGCAGAAGCTGATCAAGTTCCAAAACTGAAAGAAGAGTGCTCAAAGACGGCAAGCATGTAAGAAGTTAAACTTTCCTAGAGAAGCAGTATATTTTCTCTGTGAAAAACAAATTTGAACCAAGTTGTGCTAAAACATTCCATGTCTTTTAATCAACAGAAAGGACGGTCTTGAAAATAAAGTTAGAGTACTTGAAGGTTGGCATTTACATTTTTAAGAATCAATTTTAATTTGAATCTGTGTTTATATGGCGGCTCTTATTTGGTTGGTGAGTAATACACTGTATGCTGTATATTTTCACTGTTTCAGACTCGATGTGCAAACAGAAACATCAGATATCACAACTGACCAAAGAGAAGGTCCTACTAGAGAGAAGTATCAACGATCTACAGGTGCTTCCCTAAACTCCAAACTTTACATAAAGAAATGTTTTAGTACTATTAATATAACATTTGTAATTTAATTTATTTTGCAGATGAGGCTGGTTAAACTGGAAAGAGAAAGAAATAAAGGTAAATATTTCATTTACAGTGAAAACTTATTTTGCAGTTAATACATTTTCCCAACTTCACATTCTGAAATCAGTTTAACTTCACATTTGAAGAATGTGAATTTTCTCTACACAGATTACAGGAGCACATCAACTCAAGCAGGTGGACCCGAGGAGCCTAAAGTTGACAAAGGTATGCACTTGGCGTCACTTATATTTATTACATACATTTTATGCGCTAATCACATTTGAGTAATCCTCAATCAATCCATCATCTTGTGTGTATTATCCAGCAAAGTTTCGGATGCTGCTAGAAAACTTATGGGCCTGCGTGGAACCCCAGCAACAGCATTCGCCAAACCTCTTTCACATACCTGGTGAGACATTAAGTCAGTCAGCACGGCTGCAGCCTTTCACTAACACCAGTAACAATCCTCTTTTGTTCCTATAATTTCAGAGTCCTGCCCCAATTCCAAGCGCATTCAGCCCTCCTCTTTACAAGACAACCTGAGTCACGCATCCAAGTCTAATTCTCATGAGACCCCTACTGAGTCCCTACTCTCCCCTCAAGCCATCAAGCATCAAACATCTCTGCAGTTCACAAGTGCTAAAAAGCAAACAGACACTCCCAGAAAGAGGGGACAATTGTCTAAGAAATATAAAAGTGAGTCCACTAATGGCAACTCTGACAAATCTGTCGAGGATATAAGGAAACTGTTTAAACCGTTGCTTCCCTGCATTTCGCCGCTTCCAGACTCGGTAAGAATATGGGTATATTTATTTGGCATTGCTTTTTTAATTATAAAAACAGTGAATGAACTAACAGTTTGAAGATCAGCAAGCATGTGAATCTTTCAGTCTTTTTCTAAAATCTGTGCTTTTGCCAACTTCTAGTTTCTCTCACAATTTCTGGTTTTATACGGCTTTATTCATTCAGACGTTTGGCCGACGTACAAAATGCAAGGAGCTGCTTCATTTTTAGCATGAGTTTGGCTAGCTTTATCACTTTCACCTCACATATTTCATTTTGTCTCATTTATTTCAGGATATAGAGATGCAGTCTACGGAGAAAGATGATGGACAAAGTCAAAACCATCTGAAGTGCTCTGATGACTCTGTTCCTCCTCAACCAGAGTCTTTACTTGTCACAACATCGATGTCTAGCCTCTGTCCAAAATCTACTACATTATCAACAAAGGATAATGTGGACATGGCAGTGGTCAAACCACAGGAAGTGGTAGAAGTTTCCAATGAAAATGACTTAAGACAAAATTATCTGAGTGGCATTGGTGAGATGAAAAACGTTAACAGCACTGAAGGTGAAGAAATGAATCTTCAAACTGACATGGAGCCCGCAAATGAACATTTAGAATCAACATTATCTGCATCTTCCACACCAGACATGGGTGAAGTTGTCTTCTCAGCTTCTGAAAGTCAACAGCCATGCAGTGTTGCCGCCAGCATCTCTGAAACTGAAAGTGTTCCTGGAAAGGAAAACGAAGATCAGCCAGAGATTATTACAAAGATGGATGTGGACGAGAGCTCCAGTGATGTTACTGACGTCGTAGCAGCTGATGACAGAGAGGCCAAAAGTGACACCACTGTAATTTCTAAGGAAGCCAAAGATGAGCAGCCAGTTCCTTCATCAACATTTAGTGATTTTGTAAAAGACACTGCAATATGTTCACAGGCTGAAGACTATACTAAGGATTCTGGTGGTTTAGGACAAGACAGTCTGGTTGCCCCACTCTTAAAACCCCAGGAGGATGCAGGGTCTCTTGATAAAGACTCTGTAGTTATGCCCTGTGTGTCAAGCATCAGTGACGGCACCAGCAGTGTCTCAAATAAAGAAGTTAAAGCAAGCCAGGGCAGCGATTCAGTGATTATCGTTGGAGATGAAAACTGTCAAGAAGCACAAAAAACTGAGGCAGTAGATATAACAGCATCTGACTCAGAGTCAAATGGTGGGAATTTTAGAGCTCAATCACCTCAAAACACATCTCTGTTAAATATTGAAGATTCAGACAAGGCCACTGGTGTGCAGCAAAGTGGTCAAGCAGATTCTGAAACTGCAAAACAAGATTTTGACATAGAGACAACAAACAGTGAAAAGGTGACTACTCCTGAGACAAACACTTTTGACTATGAATCTTTAAAAGAAAGTCCACATTTAGCGTGCAGGCAGCTGAGCCCTAAATGTCTTTCACCCACTATACAACTCCAGACTTTGGAAACTCACCCAAACCCAGGAAAATTGAATCTTGTTAATATTGCACAAATGTTAACAATGAATTTAGAGGAAGAGGTCACTGAAAAGGCCGTTGTCTTTACTGACAATACAAAAGACACAATGAATACTAGCACAAAAGGACAAAACAGTGGTTTGGAGTCAGGTACAGAAGTGCTTGAAAAAGAAAACCCACATATGAGTGAAAGGGAAGAATCTAGTCCAGCTACAGGTTCACCAGAGTGTATCGGCCAAGTCCTCTCCAAAATGGGCCCTCCACTTCCTCCTCTCCTAACCCCTCTCACCACATCCCCAAAAGCAGGAAAATCAATCCATCCAAAGCAGGCTATTGGGAAGCTCTCTTTTCCCTCTCCCTTGGGTAATCTGACTTCACCCACCACGCCTATCCAGGCCCATGTGACCCCTAACAGACAGCAACTGACTTCATCTCTAAACAGTCCACTCCTTCCAAACGGAGTCCCTTCATCGCCACTTCAGTTTGGCTCTGCCACTCCCAAACATGCCGTCCCGGTCCCAGGACGCTTGCCATTGACAGCAATAAACTCCACTTCCCCTTCCTCTTCCACCAGTCCATCTCAGGAAAACTCAATGAGGATTCTTGACACCATGTATCCAGAGCTTTCTGCCCGTGCTCGAACTCTCAGCATTCTCAGAGGAAATGTCAGTCTTAGCATTGGTTCCTCAGAGAGCAGAACACTACCTCCAACAACCGACAGTCAGCCCTCTGGCTTTAAAGCTATCAATTCCACCCCGACAGCCTTCACCAAGACTGAAATGAGAGGCGAAAAAAGACAGGCAGTGGATATGCCTCAACCTAAAAACACGAAATGTCTCAGGCTCGATAGCTGTTCTTCTGCTTCCAGTCATAAGCAGGTGCCTTCCACCTCCTCAAACAGTGGAGAGGAGACAACCCCGCCTCACAGTCTGAGCCTTAAGCTGCTTAAAAGTGAAACAGTTTCTCAATCCATGGAAGGTGCAGAACCTGCAGAGCAAAATGTTATCAACGACTCTTTCAAGAAGATTGAAAACCAGTGCTTCGATCTGATCGTCGTCATCCAGAGCCACCTGTATGTTGGAAACCTCCCCAAAAAACCTGTCTTGCGAGATGAGGAGAAGGAGGTCATCGCAGAGATTTGCCAAAGCGATTTGGTTAGTATGCTAGTTTATCAATGCTTATGTATTTAATCATTCTTATGTCAGGTTATTTGTATGTTGTTGCAGTGAATTACTGTATGCTGCCTTGTTTTTAATAGTGAGTCCTCTTTTGTCTTGAAATTCAGGCGGACGACATGATTTTGGCAATCCTGAGCAAACTGAGAGCTGAGAAAATGGACCTCAGCACAAACTACGTGCAGGCCTTGTGTAGAGTCTACACAGGGATCTGTAGACAAAAGGGATACTGGGAGAAGGTTCGCATCTTGGCCTACAGCATTCTCACAGAAGGTCGGGAATTTCTTTTGATCTGCCCTTAAAGTATGTTTTTCAGCTGTAAAAATCATGTGAATTTAAAGTCGAAAGTGACTGAAGTGCCTTTACAATTTTGTTGATAGGAGCTAAATTCCTTAGTTCTGTCATCTTGCACACTTTTGAAAACTCTTAATTGCTTTTGTGTTACTTAATTTTGTATTTCTTTTTCTCCACTGCAGATTTCATAGATGCTGCTAAGCTGATTTTGTTTATGGTGACGACTTGGCCCAGTGTTCTCTCACACAGTAGCTCTCTGTGTCAGGCTATTCATGCTGTCACCAAACTGAAAACGCAGGAAGAGCTTCTCGGCTGCCTCTCAGCATTCCTTGGTTGGGATAAGGTATTTTTATTTAATATTATTTAACTGGAATCAACCTTGTCTGACATAAACCCTGAGACCAGTGGTGACGCATTAAATGTGTTTAAGTAAGGGTAGCAACGAAAAACACTCAGAAGACCGACTGTATGTCATTCTCTCATTGGCCCTCTGTAGCCTTAGGTTGAATTCAGTCAATCGTCTTTATTACATGAAATTACGTTGCAAATCTTTTCTTGTCGGTGTTCTCTGAAATATGGTAGAGTGGGGTCTCTTGAACCTAATCTCCCTGTGTCTCTGCAGTGTCCTCCCCATGACATCGACCTGCTAATCTTCAGAACGCTGTCTGATATTCAGACAGGGTCAAATCTGTCTTTCACAAAACACGTTCGATATGGGGACGACCTGGGACCTGAAGCTTGGGAACTTGTCTACACGCTGCACCTCCTGTGTACACACAAGCCGTGGAAGTGGACCTATGAAAATATATTGGGGTGTGTGTGTGTTTTTATATTTTATACTAACTTAGTGGTGCTTTAGTCAAAAAAATTTTTGATTATTATTATAATTATAGTTATAGAAATTATCAATATTCAATTTAGCAGCATAATGTGTTTATTTTGCTTTTACAGCAACAAGTTGTGGCCATTAATGGATGCTTGGGTGACACAGCCCAGAGATCAGCAAGAACCCATCTCTGATGTAACAGTTGCTGCTGTTCTTCGTACCATAGGTCGGTTCTTTTACTTGGACATTAACTATAATCAATAGTGACCATAATTCTCTTAGAACAAGGGAGAATTTCATTGCCTTTTCGTTTTGAATAGGACGCCTCTGTGAACTGGGAATCAAAGAGAGATGTGTTTCCTCTCTAGAAACTGTCGCCAGTGCCATCAACACATTTGGTAGACATGGACAGGCTGAAGGTATGAAATATGAGAAAGTGAGCAGTTTGGGAATACATAGCCTTCTGTTAAAGTTGCTCCAACTTTCTACCTCACAGACCTTTGAAACACAACTCTGATATTTGTGGTGCTGTACATATATATTTACATATTTCCATTAGGAATCTAACCTAATTGTACCATGCTTTCTCTGTCCAGAGGTGCCCTGGGAGGTCCAGTTAGCAGCTGTCTACACCATCTACGAACTTTCTCCCTGCAACCCCAAACAAGCCCTGGAAGCCATTGCAGGGTGGAGAGGAGAAACGTCTCAAAGCCCCCCTCCTGCTGTCACAAGCTACATTAACCAGTTAGCGTCTATCTGCAGAAACGTCAGGAGCTGAGATACATCCATTGGAAATCCTCAGGCACGTGGGCTGTTTCTGCCTGCACCTATTTTAAAGCCAGAGTTAATGCAAAAACAAACCCTCATGTAAAATGTCAGCTCATAATAGAGCTGTATTGTAATATTTAAAAACTGGGTTTGTGTTCTTAGTACAGGTTGTCTTGAAGCTCATGTTGTTAAATTGAATTAACCTGAAAAAGATTGTAACAGACTTCTAAATACTTGATTTTGTGTTTACTTTTATGTGCACTTCTTCCCAAAAATGAACATGTCATGCAAATGTATATAATGTCCTTTTTTGTAGCAGATGTTTCCTCAATTTTTAATACAACAGGAATGTAAAATATAGTTGCACACACCCTGTAATAAATGTCTGGAGTAACTCTGCCCTTTTGATACACTCAGGTAATGCTTTAATATTTTGTAAAACATGTATATTTGTGTTTTTATTTGAACTGTGGTGCCTCTGTAAATTATATTTCTGTAAATATGAGGTGTTATTGCTTGTATTAATAAAACATTGCCAGCGTAGATGTTTTGTATAGTTTAAAGTGTCAGAGGATATTTAAGTTTTTCAAATTAAGATTTCTATACATTAAATCGATGTTGGTTTTGTTGTAGTCGGTCTTAATTTGCTTCTACTTTATTTCATACATTATGCAAAACTAATATATTATCTCCGTTTACATGAAACACTTAATATGTCACGTTTGTTAGGAATACGTATTAGAACCGAACATATTGCTTTCAAAAACGGATTGCTGTTTGGAAAATCGACTGTTAGGTGAATAGTATCTCAGTGATTTACAACATCATTTGTTAAGAAAAACGTGTGATTAAAGGCAGCAATGAATTACTACGACTCTCACGTTTTATCCCGCTGCGCGTTTGTGCCGATGTGCGAAAACGCAAGCCGTCATTTCCGTTGCTAAACCTCCAAAATAAAACAACTTTTAAACGCTTCGTCGCCAATAATATCGGCAACATCTCTGTTCTAGTCACGTTTTGTGGATGGGGTAAGCATTTTTCATAAACATCCTAATCATTTTTTATTCATTCATTTTAAATTCCCAATAAGTATATGCCAATTTGTCTTAGGCGAGTCTTTCGGTAAAAGTGAAATTATGCCATTTCCGGCTGTCTCGCCCTCAATTTGGCTCACTTGACGTTTTTTCGAGTCCCGAAGGGCGTGTTCGAAGATTTAAATCCCTCGCACATGCGCAGATGCTGTTCTGTGCTATTGGGTGCGCCATAGTGACTGGTTTATATGGGGAGTGGAGTTGGGCAAGCGGCTTGAAAAATTCAACCAGTTTCTGGACATGAAGCCATTCGCGGATATCAAGTAAATCAACACGGTAGGATTTATGTTTCCTTGAGTGCAAAGTATTACATTTGCCAAATTGTTCGCCATTTTCCCGTGACGAGGTTCTCTGTAAACTCAAGTCCAATGGATCCCAGGACCGCTTGGATCCAGCCGGAGCAGAAGGGACCTGCCAATTCCTTGTGGATGTACATTTGGGAAACCTCTCAGGGATTAAGGGCAAACTCCGGCATCGACAACCACCTGCACCACCAGCACAGCTTCGCTGTGCAAAACGCGAACGCCGCTAACTCGAACGGGGAGTATCGTAGAAATGTAGCACCGCAACCGGCAGCTGTGTTTAGGAAACCGCCGAAGCGAGACGGCGGCGGAGATAGAGGAAGCGTCCGGAGGAAGGGCTCGCTGTCGCCGTCCTCCTCCTCGCTGGACTCGGAGGCCGAGAGCTCCTCTCCCCCAGGCTCGTCCCTGCAGATCGACAATTTGAACGTGGCGGAGGAGGCCAGTCGGTTCCTCCACTACGGCGAGCGCGAGTTGAACGAGAACAATCTGAGGCAGCAACACCCCCCTTCGTCTTCTCACGCCGCTCCGCTACACTGTCGCAGCATGCAACAACCCGGCGGCCACACCCCCACGGGAACGAAAAACCAACACGGGAACAAGCACCACCACTATCACGCACATCCCTCCGGCCGGAGGAGGCTGAACAGAGCCAACACTTTCCACGGCACCAACCCGCTGCTGTCCTACGGCTCCAGCGGACACTGTGCGCACGCTTCCTGCAGCCTGTGGAAAACCAGGCGCTACAGCCTGGGCATCAATGGGTGAGGAGATGGGGTTTATCGTCCCAGTGAGGTCTGTTTGTCACTGGGATTTCTCAAAATGACTCCACTAGGTCAAGCAGCAATAGGAGCAGTGGTGAATGTAGACTGTTGTATTTACATCATGTGTATATAATTCTCATTGTTCACCAGTTTAAATCTAAAATACAATTAACTTTACCATACGTTCTTTAGTTGATTCTTTTTTAAACACAGTGTTAAATTGTTGTTGTTACCTTCTTACATGTTTCAGGTACAACAATTTAACACTGTGTTTAAAAAAGAATCAACTGAAGAACGAATTAGTTACACAGAATGAACACTCAAGAAACTTTACCATATTTTGACAGGTTTTCACATTTGTGTTTTAAAAGTCTCTGTTAGACCCTACTGGATTCTCAAATACATCTACAGTACTTGCAGTATTTTCTAATGCACACATACCTTTTGGACTTGTCTCCCTGTAGTCTTCATGAAGAGATAGTGGACTTTTTTAACTTCATGTCACCGCGACCAGAGGAGGAGGCCATGAGAAGAGATGTTGTGAACAGAATAGAAAATGTCATCAAGGACTTGTGGCCCACAGCTCGGGTGAGTGCCAGTAGGACAGACGTGTACTCAACATTGTCTCGTCTCTTCACTCCTTTGGCCAAAATTTGAACAAGGCAGTGCTTGTGGATTGTTTCGACAGTACAGCTGTGCCTGATGGCACCTTAACTAAACACTGAGTCACTACTGATATAAGAAGATGGCAATTTCAGTTTTCATTCTAAAGAAGCATAAATCCACACGTGAGATTCTCCTAGTTGCCTAGTCCTCCTAGTCGCAGACACATTTTACATTGTGCTTACATGAAGGATTTTATGTTGGTTTAGAGTTTTATCCTTTTTATGTGTTATTTTTGTGTGTAAATCAAGGTGTTTGTGTGTCTGAAGATTTGCTGCAGTTTGCACATCCTGTTTGGCCGTGCTGTTTTAGAAAGTCAACAGTCTAGCCTATGTGACACATCCAAAGTTGGCCAGATGTAATGTTTATTCATATCACTTTCCAAACAGTCTCATTGTGTATATAACAGATTGTTAGGGTAGTTTTTAACAAATTGCATTTGTTGGTTAACTTAGGAGAACTAATTCAGGCTGTGAGATATGCCTCACTATGAGTTTCATATTCTCTAGAAACATTTCAAACATGCTGTGACAGTACAATTTTTATATGCTTATTTTGTAGTGGGTTTTGTCCACTTGCAAAAATGAATAGCACTACTATTATGATTAGTGTTGTGTGAGAACGGTTTATGAAGCAAGTTAGATTCATGTGTGATACAAAAAACTAAACTCTTAATACCTTTACTCTTTTCTGAGCTATTAAGTGCTTAAATCAGACAACACACCTGCAGTGACATGTGAGCAACACTGAGCTATATGTTGACAAGAATGTGTACATGGTGAGCAAAAGGAATTCAGAGAAGTGAAGCTAGACCCTACCTCTACAAGTTGCTAAATACACACGGTTTATTAGGTGCCTGCCATATAAAATGAATGGGAGTCGATGCATGGCGTCTTTGTATCTTTTGTACTTTTTGAATTAGAGCAGTTTACGTTTTATGTCACCGATTAAAATCCGGAAATTTCTCCATTCATTTTAATGAACCAAATTTGGAGAATCTAGAGTGGACGATGCAATCGCACTGTGCTGAAGTTTAGTTGAGCTCTCTATCGACTCTTTCTTCTCTCCTTCAGTCAGTTTTTATCT
>JAUMTR010000008.1:13740908-13760808 GCA_032270685.1 Microctenopoma stevenorrisi
GTAAAGTGCCTTGAGATAACTTTTGTTGTAAAATGGCGCTATATAAATAAAACTGAATTGAATTGAATTGAATTAAGTGAAGACAAGAAATACAAAAAAGTACAATACAAAACACCAATATAATATGATATGATACCTTTTTGCAGATTAAGTTTTTCCATAAAAATCCAAACAAGATATAAAAACCTAAAATGCAGACACAATAAAAAAAACAAAGATCTTCCTTTAGAATCTCAGTGGTACTAAAAGGTTATCCTAAGAAAAAGTCAGTACTTCCAGTATACCTGCAGGCTATTTATGGCTGTCAGTAGAAAATCTGCATCTGCCTATTCAAGTCCCACGCACAGGCCCTCCACAATGTGATACGAACCAGCATGTGGATGTCATATTGTTTGCAAACAGCATTGTTCTAATGGTAGTCAGCGAAAGCCAGAACAAAGGAGATGTCAGTTAAGTCTGAAGTGGTGTGTTGTCAAGACATTGTGTACTGTATGTGTTCAGACTGACAGACGCATGTTGTTTCTCATTATTCCCAGTTTCCTCAGGCCATGACGGAGCTGAATATATCTTTCCTGCAGTAATTAAATATTTAAGTTGGGTTTTTTTTTCAAAGTGAATGTCAGATCAAAACAGGAGTCTGAAACAATGATCACAAATAGCAGACAGTTAAAACGGTCTCATTTCAGACACATTTTATACGAATGCCTTAATTTCTTTCTGTCCAAGTTTTGTCAATTATAAATACTCCAACTCAAAAAAAGACAAAGGTGGAGAAGTCAGCATGCAATTTAAAGCATTAAGTGCCGATTAGAAGCAACTAGGCTAAATCAAATCAACTGGAAGTGTGATGGTGGAATGTGTGCTCTACTCAAGCACTGCTCTAATTCTACATCATGGTTTACATGCAGGCCTATGTGTTTCAGTCTCATTAACAAACGGCTCGGGCCAAAAATGTAAAAACCACCAGCGCATCCTGTGACTCTCTGTTAATTACAATTCATCCGCCTTTCTCTCTCTCGCTCGCCTTTTGAAGCATCCTCAAATGTAGAGCGAAACGTGATCAAAGACTCTGCCTTAACTGCTGACAGATTATGTTTGTTGTGCTCTCAGGATGGATGGAAGACACATTTCTACTATTATGCTGTTTACAGCATGGGGCCACTCAGAGTGAGATAATGAGAGCACAAAGTGTACAAAATGGGGGTGATAATGACAGACATGCTTTTGTTTCAGCTGGAAAGAAGAGGCGAAAATGATAAAAAAAAGAAAGTGAGAGAAAGTCTAAAAATGGATGAAGAAGTCTTCTTCTACGCTGTTATTCTACTTTCATGGACTTTTTATGTAATATCTGCTCACGCATTGTGTGAAACACGTTCATTATTCTAACACCTCTACTTAGAGAGCTGAGAGAATTGCGTATTCTCCCAGTTCTTTGATACAAATATAGACCGACTGGTAAGTACCTGTAAAATAATGAATGCATCTGCAACATCTGTCGCACTTCATGTATTATTATCCCTTTCTTCCTACACTGACACTAATGCTGTATGCTGCTGGTCACATGTCCGATGTCCACTTATTTTGCATGATCAGAGCAACTATCCTTCTTGTGCAGTGTAAATGAAACTGGAATATCAATATTTTAGTTGATTTTCTGCATAACGCCTGGTCTTCACAAGAATTGTTGAAACACACGCTGATTCTGAATTTGCATCAAAACCAAAAGAGGAAAAGATCTTTGAGAGAGAGTTATTGGTTGGAGCACAGATTTGAAAAGGTCATATTAATCATAGCATTCTCAACAACTGCAGCATGTGTGTCAGAACGGTATAGGCTTGTATGCTTGACTCCTCCACGTGTCTCTCACTCACTGAGGGAATTTAGCTGGTGAGGTTTGGGACCAGATGTCCCCTTCAAGGAATAGGTCACTGCAAAAAGTTGTTGGTCTCTCCCAGAATTCCAAAACCTTCATCCACAGGGCGTAAGAGTTTGTTGAATGGTTTGATGAATATGAAAATGATGTGAATCACACGCTATGACCTGCACAGTCACCAGCTTTCAACATGTCAGACAGCAACACCATCACCAGAAGACCGAATGAGTGAATATGCTTTAGAAGTGTTCCCTGTTTCCAGTAGAGACAGTCCAGTCCAGAGACGTGTGGAAGCTGTTGTGATGGCACATGGTGACCCAACACCTCACTAGGATACTTTGTTATTTTTTCCTTTAATTTGTTACCTGTCTGTGTCATTCCGTAGATTACACCTTAATGCACTTCTTGCACCTGGCAAGACTGGGCACTTGGAAATGTATCATTAGTGTAATGCATATTTAAATTTGGCTACTGAAGACTTACTGCTGAACTTAAATATGTCAGCCATGCACCTTTCCTCTGATACCTAATGTATGATGCTATCCTAATGCGTCTAAAATCAGAGTCCATTAATTACAGGCCTATGTGTCATCGTGTAATCATGTTCATTCACGATGCAGGTTTTATAAGGCTTAGCTTCCTTTGTTTAGGAAGTCAGTGCATGTCATGTTATAATCCAGAGCCTCTTGTCCTAGATATCTTCACTTACCTTGATTTGATGCTCATTCACATTTTAATCTATAGTGTGTTCACTTGAGACATCCTTTCTTCTCTGACTCCAAAAGGCCTGATGGATTCTGTATTGTGCCAAGTAAAATGGCTCCATTGAGTCTCTCTCCGGTATAAAGATCACTAATGACCCATAGACACCAGTATTCAGGTGCTGCACAAAAAACCTTTATTTTCTATTAATAATGGACCTACTTTTTTATACAGCTTTAAGAAACAGATTTTACCTCTAAACTCCATCTGTAGCTGCAGCTCACACAGGACTGCCATTATTAGAATTATTTTTCCTGAAGCTTTGTCATGGGCATTTCTTTTTTTAATCTTTTATAGGGAAATGTATCAACAAAAACTGTGTGAGCTGCAATCCTAAGATAAGGCCATCACTAAAGGTTGGTCATATATTTTGTATTACTTTAATTTATTTGAATAAAAATGCTGTACTTCGCATAAATACTGTGACCATTGTTACATGTTGGCCCCTTAATCCACTTTAATTTGGAGTTGTGTGGTCACATTGTGATGTGCAATATTCACCATCCTTTTATCTCTGCTTTGTTCACTTGTTCGATTTACACAATGTTGTCTAAAATACTTTGTGTTTGCCACCTGGTGAGTGGGTTAAATTATGAAAAACATAAACATATTTCATGTGTTTCAGTTTGCCTATGATTTTTCTTCTGAACTGCTTTCTGAATTCTTTTTTTGTCGCTGCATTTGATGTTTCTGGAATTGCAATCTATTATGTTAGCTACTGATAAGGCTAGCTTAGTACATGCAAAAAGGAAAAACTGGAACTGGAGTTTGAAAGTTACCACTAAAAATAAGCTTGAATGATAATTGAAGGTGATAAGTGTACAGTATGTCTGATGCGGTGGACCTCGATACAGATTATACAGATTTGCAAACTTCTCACCTTCCATGACTGTCTCTTCTTAGTAGCTTACACTTCACACTAGTCTAGTGTTTCTGTCTTTAAATCGATATGACTCGTTTGCTTTTGTATTCAGTTTCATACAACAGAGCAGAATAGAACTCTTTTCCCTATCCTTGAAACAGCATCTTTTTATTCCTCACACTAGTCTGTCCAGCAGTGTCAGAGATGTAACGTCTTCCTTTGACACCAGGCCCAGAATTCAAAAGTGGACTGAAAGGAAGATGAAAGTACCTTACTCTGGCGCTCTTGTTTGTTTGATAATTGGCGCCAGAGGTAAAATGATCCTGTGGATTTTAGGTTAGAGCTTGTGTTTTTATAGCGCGTTCTTAAGCTTTACAGATCTCTTATGGGCAGTCCTCCATAAACAATCAATAAACACTCCCTCGTCCAGAATGTGTGGTACACCAAACATGTAAAAATCCATGTGCGTTAAGCCTGCTGTTTCCTACACTTATAATCCTGCTGTTTTATTTACTATCTCAGTCCTCATATAGCTTTCACAAGTCCAAGGGTTAATTGGATACAGTCAACAGACTTTAAGCAGCCTTGTTGTTACAAGACAAAGCAATTTCCCCCTGGGATTAATAAAGTTCTTTGAATTTTGTGTGTGTTCATATGCTCTATGATAATCTGCTTTGTTGTTACAGTGCTTCAAATCCTCTAGGAGAAGAGCTGAGGTCAATGGTTGAGACATCAAAATATTTGACCTGGGAGCCGTTTATATACTGTTTCAACCTCATCTGTGAATCACTGCGAGTAACTACATTTAGTGCCGTGACATATAACATTTATTCAACATTTCTGAGCATTCAAAAATAAATAAAGTGTTTAGGCAGTTGAGAGGCATGTTTAAACATTAAAGTAAGGGACATTTAATAAATGATTATCGAGTGATTGTTATCTTTACAAATAGATTTTAACATTAGCAACAGTATGCATATATATATTATATATATATATTTTTTATTGCCTAACTTAGTAGTTCAGAAAAGGCTAAAGGGAAAAAAATATGAAATCACAACTCCAACCAAACCTCTGAGGAAGTTTGGTTGGAGCATGAAGGTGGCCCCTTTTCTCTTCTTGAGGTGAGTGACTTGAGTTCAGCAGTATAAAGCTCATTCTGAGTTGCAGAGTATTTCTAGAGGAAGTTTGGTAATTTCACACAATAAACACATTAGGTTTGTTCTAACACATAGCAGTTTATTTAAATAATTCCCATCATAGCTCTTCTAACTGATTCTTACAAGTAACTATGTGAACTAGTATGAATGAATGATAAGAAGCCATTCTAACATCTGATCAAAACAGCTCAATTGATTTGGAGGATTTATACTCTCCTTTCCCTTGCTGCAAAGTTTTCATCTGAAGTTGCACATAGATCAGTGTCATTTATCTTTTTTGTCCAGATCAGTGACTTTTGTGAGATTGTTTCCACACCTACTAACATTTGTTAGTAGTACATCCAGGCATTCACCCCTCCTCTTCTTAGATGGGATCATGTCTGGGCTTTGGACACAAAGTGGTTTAAGAATCTTGCACTTTATTGGAAAATATCAAAATATCAAGCCATACTTATAGGATAACACCCATCTGGGTGTTTCTTCACTGGACCATGCTTATATCAGTGCTCTCGACTAAAGGTTGCTCCTCACAGCTTGGCCCTGGAGTGTTACCCTCATTTGGAGCACTGAGGTTGACTGGACTGGCAGTGCTGTAGGAGGTTTTCTCATTCAGGCTCATCTTCCTCATTATCAGAGGTCAGACCCTGACAACTACTCATCAGCTTAAAAACTGTCAACACAGAGAGAATACACACCGAATCTAAACACCAACTCACTGGATCTTCAGCGTCTGTGTCAGCAAGTAAACAAAACTCTCACTGTTACATTCGTGTGTGTTCGAGCATGGCCCCTTGCGAGGGATGATAAAAAAACAGTAAAGTTAGAAAATATGGAGTTGTTAGCTAATTACGGAGCCCTGGAGGGAACATGGGAAAAAAAATTACGGGTGACACATTATCTCGCAGTTAACAGTTTTCAAGGCAAATATTCTTCTGGGTCAGTTGGTCACCATAGAAATGACAAGGATGGGACGCATGTTGTGTTAGCTTCTTTGTGCAGAAGGCTTCAGCAGATTAGGTTAATTAGCTATTTATATCTGCACTGAGGGGCAGCAGAAACATTGCTCGTCAGCAGATGCAGCAACATGGGAGTAGAAGACAAAAATGACAAATAGAGCGCATCGTTTCTGAACCACCAACAGACATGGAGAAGGAATGGTTAGATTTCCTGCAGCAAAGAGAAGTCAGAGAACAGGGCATCGCTAGTGTTGTAGTCAAGACCGTCCAAACCAAGACTTTGCCAAGACCGGAGGGTATCAAAACCAAGACACTGCCGAGACTTTAGGCTAGAAAGACCAAGACCAACACCACTAAGGCGAGACCAAGACCATAGCTAGTCGAGACCAAGACCAAGACGAAAAACTGACTAGGGCTAGAATGGACATCACATTACTCAGATCTGATCAGAACTGTAAAGATAAAAGGCATTGCAAGTGTTATTACTCGTTAAATCAAATTCATGTTGTCTTTCTAATTATGTTGTACATAGTCTGGGCCTCTCATTTAAAATCTCCCAGATCCCCTTCCATTTAAAGCAGGTCTATATCGTGTTCTTTTACTAAACTAAACAGCCTAATGTTGACATATATATTATGTTATTTTTGTCTTTTTACACCCTTTGCACACAGTTCATGTGGTTCCTTTGCCAGTAGTATGACTGTCCCTGTGCTGGTGACTCTTTCATCTACATAGAAGTCTCTGGCTATGGACCATGAGCCCACAGAATGTGCAAGGCTGTTGTCTTTAGCTAAATCTCTAAAATACAAAAAACACTAAGTCCATAGTTCCCACAGTCGAGTGAGGAAACAGCACTAATGCATTGTCATCCTGTATTCTTGCGGTTGGCTGTTTTTGTCTCAGTTTTTCCACTATAAGAAGTGTGTACGTAATTCTGTGTCTAACCTGTATTATTAATTATTTTCCAAAACACAGTAGAAAAGTTTGTTGTTTACCTGCTAACGTTTCAGCTATTACTACAGCCGTCAGAGCATTGTTGAAGTCACAGGCACAGGCATCAGGGGGCCATGTCTCACCAGATGGTCCAACATCCTCATTCTCTTCAGCATCGCCTCTTTCGATAATGTCACTCTTATATTTCATATATTCCTCCTTGTATTTTTTGTCATTCATGAGTTTGCATCTGAGCTGAGCTGGTTTAGTCTGATTTTTAAGTTGTCTCTTATCTGGCATTTGTGGTCTTTCTCTAAATGGCAATGGCATTTCAAAATGTCCCGCTGCTGTTTGTTATGCCTGGATCATGTTTTTGGAAGAATATTAAATCCTCTTCTGACAAAGTCTTTTCATTCTTGTCAGTCACTTTGAAATGACACCACTGTTTGGCTGTTTCATGTGTGTGTATGTGTTTTAGCGTGTGTTTTGTGTGTTAGCAGGTAAGCAATGCTTTGAGTCTGCCATGGGGAGTTTTCTGACAGTTATACCAAGAGTCCAGACACCCTTGCTTCCACTGCTGAAGACTGCTCTTTTACCCATCATGGTGGTCAGTTTCATCTTTACTGGACAAACATATGTCTGCAGCTTATGTATTACATTCAGGTAGGTATTCAGGTTTGCGTTCTCTGTATCCCCTACTTATTTTTCTTGTCAAACTGTTACTGTAGAGTTCATCATGAAGATAGGTAGGCTGTTGTTTGGTGTTTTTGTCATTTCACGTGTGTTACTTTGTACAATTGCATTTGTGTTAAATACGTCTGCCTTATTCACACTCATTTCCCAGGTGTTCCTTTTGTCACTGTTCGTTTCAGTGCTTGAATCAACTTCGGCTTCCAATGAGAGGGAGGAGACAAAATCACAGAACCTTGGAAACCCACCACCATCAATTAAAGTTTGTGTTACCTGCCTATTGCATCTTGCATTTATCCTGTCTGGTAGTCAACAGTTTTTGATTTTCTTTGCAGTCATTGAGTATAATGTATATATGAGTATATGTAATCCTTTTACATGAGGCATAGTGAGCATGCATATATTTATGAAATCAGCAAAGGTCCCTTATCCATCGGCATCTCTGGCATGCACCTTTGGCCAATTTGCTAGCCTCTCTCTAAATGCCTTCTGTATCATGAATGACTACCCAAACCTCTAGTTTAGTTTGTCCCAAGCATCTTTCTATGCCTCTTCATTTTTTCTAAAGACAGTCCCTTCAAGGCATTTGTGAGCTGACCCAGTTAGATATCTTTTAAATAGTACAGTTTATCTACTGCCGAGAGGCCCTTTCGTTCAATCAGTTATAAATGTGGATTTCCACTCTATAAAGTTTTTTTGATCACTATACACAGTTGGCGCAGGAAGTTTGTTTATTTTTATGCTGTCTTACGCTGCTTGTTCAAGCGGAGAAACACCAGTGGGAGCAGTTTGTGTGAGAATAAGGAATAGTCCTTTTGTGGGCTGTTTGGGTATAATGTATGGGCTCACTTGTTCACTTTTTATTGACTATTCTTGAACCACCTGTGATCATATGCTTCCAACCTGGCTCACGCTACTTTCAGGTCCTGTTCCAACTCAGAATTTTGGCTGCCATTTGTTTCTTGTGTCCCTCATCTAGAGTTTTTCTCTTTTCCCTTTGGTGCTCTAGTACAATCTTGTATTGGGCCTCTCTTGCTACCAGTTCTGCTGCATCATCTCATTTTGTGGCATGTTATGAAGCTGGCTCAGATGGGCTACAACAATATAAGGTAAGTTATCTAATTGAATTTTAAAGCACTTCTAGATTTTTACATCTCTGTCAATTTCTGACCCAAAAATCTCTGTCTGCTGGACGCATGCAGTAAGTATACTTGGACTCAAACAATTTAAATTACAATGAATAAACTGGAGACAAATGTGGTGTGCTCTCACCCACTTTGTCACAGACAGTATTTCTGTCATTCCACAAACATTCTGTTCCATTGCTAGGTCATTATTCTGACAGACAGTGGCGGCCTGGTAGCTCCATGGGTTAAGCGTCAGACTAGGATGCAGAAGGTTGCAGGTTCGAACCCCGTCTGACTCCTAGTCCATCTCCTACCAAGTCTGTCCTTGAGCCAGACACCCAGCGCTAGCTCCTTGTAAGTCGCTTTGGATAAAAGCGTCTGCCAAGCAAAGTAAAGACAAAGAAGGGGAACGCTACTGTTCCACTCCAGGTGGCGCAGGCAGGTGTTTAATAAAAAACTCTCGATATGTGACTGCTATTTAGTAAAAAAAAAGCACACCTGTTTTGAGTCAATTTCTACTTAAATACAAAAAACACGTTTCATTCTGCCTCATGACTTAATAAAATTCAACGACACATGCTTTATAAGAATTTATCCGGATATATAACTATCTATTCAAACCTCTATGTTCTTATACAGCATGAGTTTTGATGTGTAACACGTGAATGCCTGTACAACTAGTAAATGTGTCCTTTTGCACAGATTGCTGATCCCTTTCTAAATCCTTTATCGGGTTAAAACATTTCTAATACTATTGTTACTTGCAAAATGATATAACATTAATACCTGTTCATCAAGAGAAATACAGAAATATAATGATGAAAATTTAATTTCCTCAGTCCCCCTCAGAAAACAACAATGGTTGACATCTAAACTTTCCCCAATCAGCCACAATCTGATGTTTTCTCATTTGGGAGTGTGTGTGTCAATCTTTGCTGTTGTGGACAGAAAAGTGCTACAAAAATAAAGCATTCACAAGCCAGAAGTGAGAAAAAAAACTGATCCTATAATCACAAAAACGTGACTGTAACAATCAAAATTAAGCAATATTTTAAACTGGCGCATATGTTTGGCTTGGCTCACATCTGTCAACTGACAGCTAACACTCGCAGTGACACTCAAAACAAATGGCAGACATTCTGTTCAAGAGTGAATTATAATGATGCTCAGTATTCATGATTAAAAAAAACAAGCCATCAGAGTCACTAAAGACAGATGCTTGGTATAAGTCAAGGAATGCAGCAGTGAATGGTCCAGGGAGTTGTCAATGTTTTTGTAGTAGAATGTTGGGGGTGATAGTGATGGAACAACCGTCCATTGTCACTCGACTGTAACATGAACATTATGGATCAAACTCTATTTCCACCTTCATATGGCACTATTTAACCTGGATTAGTCAATATCCAACATCTGTAATACATCAATTGACCACTTAATGGGTACCCCCCCACACAAAAAAACAGAGATATGTCAATCTACTTTGCAGACCCTTTTGCTCTGCAGAGCGTTATGACGACTTTTAACTTATTACTGTTTTATTCACTTTTGCTGCTCCCATCAAGTCCAGCAGCAGCAGGCAGCTGATTTCTGCTAGAAAAGGCTCTGGACTGGTGTAGAAAGAAAGTCAGTGAATAAAAATTTGAATGATGTCATATTAAAAATGGGACTTGGGCAGTGCAGTTCATAAGAGAGCTTAATTTGCATTTCTTGGCACAGAAGAAACCAAAGAGACATACTGAGGAGGACACATAGTGTGTATATGTACTTTATTTACCATTGTAATAGGATATTTAATACTTCACTGTGTCAAACAGAAGCAGTTGGGAAATTATATTTTAGTCTGACAACTCAGTCAAACATAGCCTGCAGTGTTTGAGTACTGAAGGAGAATGACAGGTAAATTGACTCTTGGATGATTAATTTTCCCAAGCAAAGATTCAGATCTTCCTTACGTTTCTCTGAAAATATTTTTTTTTATGACAGCAGTAGATGATTTTTAATTGCTTAATTTTTATCTCCACCTTTTTCACCACAAGGCATCAGATCAACAGATAAAGTAAATGTACTGAAATGCGTATCAAACGTCTGACAGTTCATGATAAGTTTTTTAATTTCTTTAAATTTTCAGATTTTTTCAGGAAAGCCATTATTGCCCTCTGCATCTGTTCTTTTCAAACTTCCCTTTTAAGTACCAAATTTATGGTACCACAGAACAGAACTGACATTTCTTTTCAGAAACAGAATATAAAGCTTATCTTTATCTGTGTAATATGACTTCTGAAAAAGAAATGCTGGATTAGTATGGCAGTGGTCTCACCTAAACTCAACTTGCTCTCGCACATCCTGGCCCGCTTGTCGTGTCTATCACCATAACCCAACCCCTTGTCAAAACTTTAATTACAGCTCTTGTTCATTAACACGTCGGGCTTCACATGGTACCCAGTCAGCTGTATGTAGTATTTTAAGATATGTCAAACTGAGTGTGAGTGTGTGTCAGCACACAGCTCTGTCGCACTCTCCTTATTGCTGTCAACATGTGGCATGTGCAGGTAAATGTTTGCAGCCAATGTTGTTGACAAACGTGCCTGTTGAAATGGATTTATGTTTAGGTTAAGTTCACATTAGGCAGTTCTGATAGTTATTTTATGTTTTCCTCCTCATTAGTTTTAAAAAAAAAATACATTGATAAGCATTTATACGTAATGTAAACATTTTGACTTTGTTAGAGAGGCGCTATATAAATTAATTTATTTGCCTGCAGTGTTCTTCTTTATCTATCAAAACCACATTATGCCTCTGCTTCCAACCAATCATGTGATGTGAAGGAGGCATTAAATGTATATTTATATTCAGTAACTTCAACCAGGACATTTCCGCTTTGTCTTTCTACACATGTGCATATAAATCCACCCACTTGTCCTTCAAGCTCAGGTCCTCACATCTTTTCTAGGTCTTCTGTCAGCTCTTTTTATTCCCTGAGCTTCTCATATTTGTTTATCCTGATGTTGCCATCACTTGGCATTGTTACATCTATCACTAAGGCCTCCTTCCTGTTTGTCCACTACTGCTATGTCCAATACCAGTTTATCTGTCTGTATCTGAAACTGCCATAGGAGGTGTATCCCATTTTGACCTTTCAGCCCATACATACAGCACAGATGTTCCTGTGCACTATGCCAGCCACAGGTACATCGTTCCATGTAAGCCCTGCCTGCTAGCGTTCTGCACCCTGCAGTTATGTGCTGGATATTCTCAGGGGCATCTTTACACAGCCTGCACCTGGTGTCCTGTCTGTTGTGGCAGATTCCAGCCTTTATTGATTTTTTACAGGTGGGCACTACTGTAAAGTTCATCTCTGGCATTTGTCTTGAAGCTGCGCTGACCATCATTCAACTAAAAAACAGCAAAGAAAAGAGCGCAGCATGGTACTAGTTTGTGTGTTTGAGCTTGTACTGGCAGAGTAATGGTTTCTTTTGTTCAATGCTGCTCGCCTGAGCAGTGTCCTCCTACAGAAGGCTGATAAGAATGAAGCCTGGTACAAAGAGAAGAGAGCTCTATACAACTGCTCTGAGCTGTGCTCGCCCACCATTTTATCATTCAGGTTTTTTCTCCAGGGAGAGGACATCTGGAAACTCATAGGCTTAATATGAGAAAGAGGGGCATTCACTCTACTGTCACTGGTAGGGTGACCCCCTCATATAGAAAATAACTAATTTGTCCCAATATGTTTTTTTGTTACATATTTTTGGTAAAATAGTTCAAATAAAAATGTTATTTTAGACACTTATGGCAGAATTATTGCAACTCATGCAATTCTTCTGCCATGATAGGTTGAAATTAATAGCAAAATCAGAGAAATTGATCATTTTGCAGTGATCTCATTAGTTTCTCATTTTCCAGAGCTGTACCAAACTAAACATCATCTTTGTGTGTGACATAATATCACGTTTTCTTTCTGCAGGAATAGTTTCATTAATAAATGCAGAGCTTCATTTGAAAAATGCTAAAATCAAGCTTTAAAGCAGGTGTATGTCATTACTCAGGATTCTCATTTAGCTGGGTGCACAGTTTACTTCACTACATAAGTATGAACTTGCTTTGAATGCTGATGGAATTCATATTGCATAATGTTTGGTCAATTACCCACCATGAAACTAGAAGTTCCTATTGCTGTCTCATACACCTATATCTTGCTCTTTAAGTTTGAATACTATAAACATTGCCAGGGATACGAACACATCAAGAGTAAATCGTATGCGTGCACTGATATTCATGTCCTTTACAATTCTTTAGACAAAAGATCTTTATAAGCGAACAGCCATTACTGTCAGCTCAGAAGTGTACAAACAGGCAATAGTACTTTTCAATACATTTATGCACAGAGACACAAAATAAACACACTTCCTGTATTATGCTAGATGCTCACTTACACCATAGATCAACACAGTGTCCATTTCTTATTAAAAGCATTATTATACCTCAGTAATTGTTGGATAACATTTAGACATACACACTTTGTTTGGGGTCATACCTCTGACAACGAGCCATATAGAAGTACATAGCTGCAGCTACCCAAAGGAAAGAAAACTTTAGAATCCCTAAGGAAATTTATTTTGCATCTTACAGAAGATGTCACACAAAAAAAACACATACAAAAACTTAATGAGAACAAAGTAGGCAGACATAGGCAAGTACTAGTCAAAACTAAAATGCAATGAAAAGTAATGACAAACAATCACACAAATATGTTTTTTGGTCCTCCCTCAATGACGGTTTGATCACCTGCATTTTACTTGTTGATTCAGTTACATATGAGAAGGAATTACAGTAATTTATTATGTCTTCAGTTGAGTCCTAACCTGTGTAATAGTCTTCTTGTGGATTTTGGTGGTGCACAAAAATAGCTATAAAGCATAATATAGCCATGCACATCTCCAGTGATATGCTGGGTTCCAGTAAAAATAGGCATAATTACCATATAAACCAAAATAACCACATAGCAGATATTTATCACGGGGCCAGTCTCAGGCAACAAGGTGCATCTACCTGCAGTTCCTGGCAGCCAGCGACCAACGGGGGTTAGATGAGTGAAAATTAGAAAAGGAGAAAGACGCAGGGAGTCATGAAATTGAGGGACAGTGAGAGAAACGTGAGAAGATAGAGATACATGAAAAGAAAGAGGACAAGGAGCAGTGAAGGAGGACGGGGGAGGTGAGGGGGGAGTTCAAAATAGCAGTTTTGAAGGAGAGAAGCCTATTGCTTTGTGAAAAGTAATACAGTCAAAATAAGATGGTGAAAGCAGCAGCTCATTTCTACAAGAGGCGCACACACTTAGTGATGCATGTTCACAGGCTGTAACATCACCCCCCCCCCCTATTTTAAAGAGCGGCAGAGTCAATAAAAAAACATGCATTCCCCTAATCATTTGTTTTAAATTTCATACATTTACATTTTATTTTACTCATTCTCATTACATTTCAATTTAGCATTTTATTGTCAATACCAAGCTTACATTTGCTACACTGGTGTAATCAAAATTCAAGTGAGGGTGAACTGGAAAATCGAGCCTCTTATTTGCTGTTAAGGGTAAATTAGAGAATAAAAGGTTGAAGCAGAGTATGTTACATTGTTTGATGTGTGAACTGTGGAGAGGGGGCTGTTTTCCCCTCTGACGCCACAGAGAAACTGTGAATAATTGAAGTCATTTTCAAAGAGAAGCAGTGTGAAAATTATGGCAGCAGGAAAAAAAATCCTCCTCCCCTAATGTGAAACATCATTGATTCTTTCATCCTCCTGCTCTGAAATTAAATATTCCCATATAGTAAACATATTATTGAGATGTTACATGCAAAACAGAGGTCTTGTCTCCTTTTTTTTTTTCTTTCCTCTCCTCCTCCGACGTACAAGACATGTTTCATACAGGAAAGCAAACTAGTCGTCTGGTAAAAGAGGAAGGTCAATGAGTCCCTTGTTAGGTTTATTGCTCCTGGGCTGTCACATCAAGGATACCTGATGAGAGAAAGATAAATGGTAAATAATGTGGAACTCGAAATAGTGAAAAAACAAGAATGTCTCAAAATCACATATATAGAATTACAAATATGTGCAGATCAGAATTAACATCGTTTAATAAATTCTTAATTTAAATAGTTATGTTGAAAGCTACTGTAGCTAATAAGGTTTCTTTTTAATAAGGGTATACAGTATACCTGTATTTAATATATAAGAAATATGGTTAAAAATGAAGGGCATGACTGACAACTTAATGTGATTAATGACTCCGAGCTCGTGGTGTTAGTAAATGCTTCCATTTGAGTGTATTGAAACCTTATTCATATTAGTTTTATGCATAACCAGAGCCTAAAAGAAAACTCACTGTTTTTCATTGTTAATTGATATGAAACCGATTAATTCCCCCATAGTTTGTCAGCTATTACAGTTCGTTTGGGACATGCCCCACCTGTTGGACAACTGGAGTAAGCCAACGTGACACTAATGACAACAAAAGCCACATATGGTCACTTTATGAAGGCTAATGCTACTTGATTTTGTTGCAAATGACCTACAGTTGTGCAATGTTATTCTTATGCAAATGAAATATCTGTGTTAATTTACTCCAAAAACTAATTTTTACGTAGTTTTGCTACTGACTGATTTAATCCATAAACTTGAGCTAGCGGATAACCATCTTAGCTGTTGTTGTAAATTAGTGCTCGCCGTTACATGTCAAGAAAGCTTGAGAACTTGGGGGGACCGTTGGAGGGAATAATAAAGGCTACTTCCAGGCATAGGTCTGCTGTGTTCGCACCTGCCATAAGTTACCTGCTACAAAACTGTCAAAGGCGTGTTGCATTTGCTGGCGAAATAGCTTCCAGACTAAATGGCATTGATATATAATTTGTACAGTCTAATTTGTACAGACTTGGGATATAAACATTTGCTAAGTAATGTCCTTGCAAAGCACAGAGAACAACCATAAAACAGCTCAGCTGGCAGCCATTGATGTGTCAGTAATATGCATGAAATGGTGGACCCAAACGCAGACCAGAACCAGTGAGGGTTCAAACGAAGAAAACTTTGATAGGGTTGGTGCATATTAGGAGACAGTGTTGAACAAAAAATTACTCTGGAAGGAGGTCAAAACCTGAAGACACATGAACAAAACAAAAACAAACAAGCTGAACAGAGAGTGAAGGGCAAGAACTAAAATACTATGATGCAATAGAAAAAGTAAAAGGAAGCATGAAAGAGACAGAGACAGGCCAGAAACTGAACCCAAATCATCTTACATGGGGTGAGGAGCACAATGCCGCGTAAAGGCGCAGAGACCAGGGTGACGACAGGTGGCATGACAGGATGAACTGACAAGGAAAGGTAGAAAGTGCAAGGGCTCAAGTAGTGAGGGGACTAATGGAAATTCAGTGCAGCTGGGAACAAACAGGGAGCGAGAGTGGAGCGAGGGGAGTGGTCAAGGTAAGACAGGAACAAAGACATTAAAAGACACACAAGGGCCAGAGAAGGACATGACACTAACACAGTAACACCAGGCTGACTACCATAGCTTCAGGTGATGTGGCTCCTTTCACGGCAGAAGCAGATCCTCACTGTCCCATCCGAATCCTCGACTTCCACTCCCCTGCTTGTTTTTTCAGTCATCCCTGCCCTACCCAATGATTATTACCTGGTTCAGCTGTGTTCACCAGTCAATCAGACGTCCAATTATGTCCAATTCAATCTAATTCTGCCCCCAGTAGACCAGAATAAGACACCCCTGGGACCACAAGTGCAAGTACTCCACTAAGAATATAGTGTAATTTAAACAGTGTTGAATTTGATACTATTGATAATATAAATGTTCAAATCCATTTGTCCAACAACAGTTTGGAGAACTCTCTGTTTGAAACTGTTTAGATCCGGACTACTGTGTTAACATTGAAATAAACATGCTGCTGGGTAGATCAGGGATTACATGTTGCTCGTCAACAGTATTATGCAGCTAACCTGTTAATCCATGTCCAAACAACAATCCCTGCTTTGGGTGGTGTGTTGACAACTGGAAGCTGTTAGGCAATGAATCTGCAGTCATCATTACGAGTACGTCTGGAGTATGTGTACATGTGTGCATATGTACAGACACAAATGTGTGGGAGGTCCACATAAAAACACTTACTCTCTTTGAAGAGGTAGAGTGTCTATTTCCCTTGACCTCCACTTAACCCTGAATTGGTCAATATTTACCAGCTGCTCCACTACCTCCTGTGTGTGCAAATTTCCGTCCTACCTCAAAGTCTGCTTTGGACAATGCTCTTGTTAGTTTACAATATTCCATCACAAATTTTACAAAGTAATCTGGGATATGTTATATTTGAGAACTAATAGTTGAGTAAATTATTGTTTTATTAACAAACAAACACTTGTTATAAAGTTTTTTGATATTTGCTGGGAACTTTTTCACTTTACTTACTATTTTACTGAAATATTTCATATGTCACAATATTTTTCCTGTAATTCGTTTTTGTATAACAATTAATCATTGTTATTAGGATGAACTGTCACTATATATTGTGAACTATACAATGCAGGTTGTGACATATCATTTATCAGTTTATAGAAAGAATTCATTTTTTAACTTTGCTGTTTACTCTCTCTTTCACACTGTTTTGCTTCTGTGAGGGAGAGCAGCGCTGCAGGCCAGGTGGGTTGACGTAGACATAACCATTTTGTATTTGTAATTTACAAAAAAAAATCTTTTATTTTTTTTTTATGAACCACTCAAATAATCTACTGTGTGTGTCTCACTCACTCTCTCTTACACTTTTTATATAGTTTTAATTGACAATGGCAAGACTTTTGTTCTGTTTTAGAAATGGTTGCGGAACTTAATTAATTTGTGTGCAATGAATTATGTTTAGCCAATATTTCTTTCAATTACAGTTTTATCTTATTTGCATACGTGCATTAAAAAATTATACTCGAGCACTACCAAAATATAGCGATAGACATGTAATGTACACAACACTGTCATCTACCATTTATATTTCTTTTCATAGAACGTGCAGAACACAATTGACAGTACAAACTGACAGTGTCTGGAGAGAGCAGGATTACATCCAACCTCAGTGAGTATAGCGGTCTTGTGTGTCCTAACTGAAGCCATCACATATCTGTTGAAGGAAAGGGAATATCAGGCGTGATGGTGTAGGTTATTTGTGTGTGAGGTTGTGAAAATCATTATCATCTCTGTGACTGACCTACAGGTTTGAACAAAAACTGTTCTCTTACTTGCCGAGTTCTCCCTGCTGCTGCATCTTCTCCTTTCTCCCCTCCCCCTTAGCCCTCTCTCCCTCCTCTTTCCCTTCACTTCCCTCCCATTTTTCTCTCTCACTCTGAAGAGCATAGGCTCTGCGCTCCCCTTCATTTCCCACTTCAACATGTTGGCAGCAGGAGAAAGAAGAGGATGCTGCACTCTACCCTTGGTGCATTCTTGCCACCTCTCCGGTCAGTGGACAATGCCTCTGACTCAGACTCACCGTCAGCTTTCAGTTGTCTCCGCCTGAAGGACTTAAGAGAGCAGGTGGCAGAAGAACCAAAGGACACACCAGAGATCAGTGGCTCTCACACCGGGGTCCCCAACAGGAACAACAACAGCAGGAGAGTAGAACAGAGTAACTGCTCTTTCTCTGTGGTCGAAACTACTAATACCTCAGCAGTGACTCCCTCTCCTGTTTTTTCTCGGTCCTCTTCTGCCTTCTTGGCTCCAAGATCTATGTGGCAAGAGGCAATAAGGAGGAAGCGGTATCTCCTGGACAGGACAGGGGAGTCTGGAGGGGATAAAGGAGGAGGAGGTCAGGCGAGGAGGATCAGGTCCCCAGACTGGCTGTATGAATCTTACTACTGTATGAGCCAGCAGCATCCTCTGATTGTGTTTCTGCTGCTGATTGTGATGGGAGCCTGCCTGGCTCTGCTGACTGTGTTCTTTGCTTCGGGACTGGTAAGCTGCTCATTCATGATGTGGCACACACAGATGTATAATACAAATTTACAAAGTGCAAACAAACTGTACAAACAAATAGGTGGTTCTCTGTTTTCCCAGCACTGGCTGTTGCGTGCGCTATTAATGACAATGGCAGCAAGTGTAGGAAATTCATGGCAAGTGTATGCTTGGTCAACACTTTCACCAGGCTCCGTGAGCATGAGAGCTCTCATTCCGGAGAGACACGCATATTCTACAAGCATGCAATAAAACTGGGTCACACAAAGATGCATGCCAGTCATGGGCTTGCAGTTGTGCATATGTGCAGATGCACACCCAGACGGGAGCTGGTGAAACACAATGCATGAGCTCCCCTCTCTGACTCGCACATGTGTATAAATGTGCCCACATTTGTGCTTTTGTGCAACATCTGTATGCACGTTCTCACAGCATGAGGTACTCGTGGCAGCACTAATGTGAAGAGAAGGGTGAGATAAAAGTGAGGGGGGAATAAGGGAGTTAGTTATTGTCTGAGCTCGCGGTTGACTGAACTACAGAAGGGAAATTTGTTCCTGTGTGTCACTATTTTGACAGGGTTTTCTTTGCTATTCAATCCTGAAGAACAATAAAGGCAGTGATGACAAAGCAAAGTATGATTATACGTGTATACAGAATATATATATGTGTCCTAATAGTGATTTTGTATGACACCTTTGCTTATTGAAAGGTATTTTTAGGTGGTTACTAATTATTCATCTGTCAGATTTGGATTTCATGTTTTTATTTTGAGATATTTGATGTGATTTGTGTCAACGCTGAGGTGAGAGAAAGTTGAGCATTATTGTTGTGAAAATATTCATTTCCAAACGAAGGCATTTGGCATTTCCTGACAAACACAATATAATAATATAACTGTGCACTCTGTGAATGTTTTAGTGGACTTTCGATAAATAAGCACCTAGATATACTGTATATGTATCTTCCTGTCAGTGATCAGTTCAATGTAATTTTCCTACATCGTCATTTTGCTTTTGCATCTCTGTGCCCAATAGGCTGCTCCTGTGTCCTTTTTTTCCCATCAGCCTCTATTTTCCTCCATTCTCACGTGCGTCAACTCTCTCTTAACATTTCTGTGGGGTTTTTTTTATCCCATATATCGTTCCTCCGTCTTACTAGCTGGTTGACCTAAATCCTGTGCTGTTTTGGAGCTGTGCTCTGAGCGAGACAAACTCTCTGTGGCTCTCTGCAGCCACACACATCCTCTCCTGTCCCAGTGAATTGACTGTGTACAAGAGAAAGAGGGAGAGTGAAGGCGGGGGTAGGTTGAGAGGGGGGGGGGGGGAACGAGAGAGAAAAAGAGAGAGAGAGAGAGAGAGAGAAGGATTGTGACATATACTGGCAGGAAAAGCAGATGGTTAGGTCATTTCTGAAAGCTGCAGTGGATATAAAAAAGCATTTCAAAACTAACAGGGTACACAACTGATTTATACATACAGGTCCTTCTCAAAAAATTAGCATATTGTGATAAAGTTCATTATTTTCTGTAATTTACTGATAAACATTA
>JAUMTR010000008.1:13771482-13783796 GCA_032270685.1 Microctenopoma stevenorrisi
GCAGCCACATGGCGCCCGGGGAGCTGGCGCTGGGTGTCTCGCTCAGGGACACACCTGGTATGGGGGGTGGGCTGGGTGCCGCAGCTGGGAATCGACCCCACGTCTGCTGCTTTCCCAGCCCTCTGCCTTAACCACTCTACACTCTACACACTACCAGGCCACCACACTCTACTCCCCCTGGACTGTGATTGACTGATGTTTTATGTTCATGTGTATTTTCCTTTCTAGTCCTTCAATTGGTCTTGTTCATCTTCTTCTCATTCCCACCTTTCCGTTTCCCCCTGTGCTCAAAGTGTTTCTCTTTCTCCACAGGTGTCATTCTTCCTGTTCATCGTGTTTGTGGTTTACACCATGCTGCCGTTCTCCATGCGTGAGGCCGTCATCGCCAGTGTCCTGACCTCCGCGTCTCACACCATTGTGCTCAGTGTTTGCCTGCCCACCACAGCTGATCTCATGGAGCCAGTTATATGGCAGGTAAGGTGATCGAACGTAAGTGCGGGTTAATCGTATCTATAAAACTATCACCAGAAGTGGACTAACTTAACTTAGTATACACTGGAAATGGCACTGGAATCAAGGAGAATGAATCAAGCCAGTCAGAATGTACCAAAAGGTCACCTAACAGGTCACCTAACAGCACCCCTGGAGGTAAATAATAAGACTGTTGTCTTGTTTGTTTAAAACTAGTGTACAAAACATTATTTCTTGCATTGGACCCGTGGTTCCCGCCGAGAAGTATGCATTTTTTTTGTTTTACTCAGTAAACCTTAGTGAACCTGTATTGTCATGTAATCATTAGCCTAAAAAACAAAGGACATATTATATCTTTTAAACTTTCTCAAAGTTTTAGCCATCTATTGCTCTCCTTAAAACTCGTTTAGAAAATAAACGTTGGTTTAATCTTTTCTGTAGAGGTTTACAATGTACCTTTAAATCCAAAACACAATGTCCTTTCATACTCTATGCACACGCACACTACTCGATCCATACTTGTTGGATTAACTACAGTTCTTTTATTTATTTGTTAATGTATTCAATTTTTAAAACTCAGACAAAAGCTTAATTGATGTGTTTTCCTTCCTAGGCAGTCCCTCGTCCTGTTCACAAAACAAGCCTTTTTAGTTTTAGCAAACAAATGTGACCTTTAAAAGTAATTTAGCATTGCAGGTGAGCAATAGAAATTCTAATGTTGTTTTTTTATACTTTATTAAAGGTCACCCTCTTTCCAGCAGTATTACACTATTTGTTCAGGCACTTGGCATATGCTGAAAAAGACAAAGAAACAGCAATATCAGGTAATTACTTGAGCACAGTTTTATTAATTTGACTTGATTCAAATCTCACTCTAAAAATCAATAATAGGTAATACACTTTGAATTACTTCCACTAAAAATAATTAAGTTAACAAGTATATGAACCCCACATAACTGATAATCTTTTTGTCTTTTAGCCTTGTACAGCACTTTGGTCAACTGGTGTTGTTTTTTAAATGTGCTTAAAAATAAAATAAACTGACTAAAGACCAGGAGGATATTAAACATTTCAGAATAAAAAAACACAGGACATTACCACCACACACAAAAAGCTATATTTCTGCTATATCTATGTCTCAGTGTATTCTCACATGTAAATTGCTCTTCTGTGTCTTTTCTTTATGAATTTCCACGTGATACAGCTTTTACAGGCTCTCCAAGCATGAGCACACCAATTACTATACTCTTCATACAAAATAAATCACTAGAATCGTTTATATCCTCAAAGCATATATTGTTTTTTAATTGCAGAAAAATATTGTGCACTCTTTTAAAAGAACTCTTTACAGAAAAAGTTAGACAATAAAATAAAAAAAGACAATATACATTGTGCAACACTAACACTGGGTGCAAGTTTCCTAACCTTTTGCAAACATTCACTACTACTTATGCACTTTTCTGAGGTTGACTGATATTTTAACTTATATTTTTTCATTTGGATAACTGTAGCATGTGCATAAAAGCAGGTAGGGCAGGTAGGGACTGTAAACTTACAATACGCCTAGCTTCAGTGTATTCCTGTCAGTACAAAAGCCTTTAAAGAATCTCTTTTGTAAGGAAAATAAAATGTATTAGATATCAAATGAGGTATCCCAAGAAACATAGAAATGGCTTTTCCTTGTGTTTTCACGTCCAGTCTAATAGGTCCAAATATACCAGGGTTGAAAAATAGTTCTCAGATGTGTAACCATGATTCTGTTAGTGGCCAGAGAGATGACTGTCGCAGACATATTAGGAATATTTAGTTCAATCTGCGTGTGTCATTTTACCAAGCCATTGTGGCAAGGAGAGACAGCTTGCTGCACAATTGGCAGTCATGATGGCATGCTGGGATAGACGTGACATTGGCAAGGAATGAAATGCCTACTAGTAAACACAGACTGGGCCAAATGCTGAGTGTTCTGTTTTGTTCGCAGTATTTCAGGTCTTGTCAGTTAGCTTTCCTCATGACAAAGACTGCATTGGTGGTTCTGATGTCAGCTAAGGGTAAATTAGTCACACGTCACCGTACAAATACAGTGAGGGAAAGAGAAGAAAATATTCCAGACCAGTCTGTTGTGAGGGATGTACAGCATATGTTTTTTAACCGTGAGTTTTAATTGAGCTTGACAGTGACAAAGTGTTACCGTTGATGGTGCATCCTGAGTAGATTGTTCTTCTTTCAAGGGAATATTTGATCCAGTGACCTGGTGCTCAATACTAAAACGACATTTTCTCAGAAGCAGCTGGAAGAAAGAGATAAAAGGCACGCTTAGGTTCTTGATAGATCTGGGTATGAACATCTCTACAGGTCTTCAAACTTTCTGTTCAACTCAAACTTCACTGGTTATGAAGTACAACTGCAATGTATAATACCTGTATAATAAGATGTGTTCAATATTTTGGCCATAAAATTTAAAATAATTAGAAAAAAATATGAAGGTTGTCCAAGTATGTTCCATGATCCTAATTCAACAGACTCCTTTGGAATATTCTAAGTGAAGAGTAGGACAGCATGAATAGTCCAGCAGTAAAGTCAGAAGCCTTTTATGCAATTTTATCCAAATTTTATCCAAATTAGACAAAATAAAACAATTAGGGAGTTGGTTCCTAAATATTTCCCTTTAATTATAGTTTAATAATTAAAAGTAGCATGATTATAATTCCTGAAACATTTGTTTTTTTCTAATTTTATTGGCCTCTTTCTTCTTTTGCTAATTAAATGGACAGGATTTATAATTACCTGACGTTTTAGTGATAATGACTAGCAGTTTGTTGTTTACTGTATATGTCTTGGTATATGCTCGTGTCTGTATTTGTAAGCACAGTAAGCAGTGAAAGAGTGTTTGTAATACTTAATAATAGTTGGTGTTGAAAAACAATGAGTAACTGTCAATTATTTAACATGCTGGATTGAATACGTTTTTTTTTATGACTAATTACAATTTAGACATGACACATTGCCAAGTCCTATAAACAATGTGTGTTCTCTCTGTGTGCGCCTTCTCTACAGCTGTACGTCTGTGTTGCTGTGTGTCAAAGGAGATGGAGAGAGTGCGTGTGTTTTCTGCCCTTTATAATTCCTTGGAAATGTGCCAGTTCAGTCCTTTGTGCTGGGATAGGCTGAGGCTTATGTCCTCCTTTTTACATGTGAGCGGGGAGGTTCAGTGACGGGATGCTCTAAGGCAAACATGTCAGAACTGAACTACTCAACAGCAGTTAAAAAAAAACTGTCCAGCTACATGTATAGAATTTGCCAAGGTCACACACAAATAGCTAACATGACTTTATGGCTTTTTTTGTTTCCTTTTCTTGAGCCAGAGGCTTACAATTGCTCCCCAAATTGGTCCTCACCGTGATACATTTAGTTGTTGAAACAATTAAATAAGTTATTTACTAAAGCTATATTTGATATACCTATATGAGGCTACCTATGAATCCAGTCTGCTCCAACCCTGTTAACACTCCTGTACATTTTTCTAATGTGTATAAAAAGTACTCGGAAGTATAAATTAATAAGGAGCCAAGCTGACTTCTCCACTCCGTCAAGTTTATTGAACTTTGCTTCCTCATTTAAATACTAATGAACCCGCTCATTTATTGACATAGTTAAAGTCATCTGTTGGACTTAAGTTCATGTAACATTCACAAATATGCAATAATATGTATCCAGGAGAGATGCTTTTTTACAGAAAGTTCTCGTTATGTTATCAAAGGAACATTAACTACAACTTAATTCAAAAATGCATCTGGCCTTTTAGTATTCCTGGACAGCGCTGCTTTAAACATGCATTATTCAACAAAGGTCCCTTATTTCTCAGTATCTTCTCTAATGAATTTAAATGCAGAACTTTGCAATATTCAGATTTTATTTAAACTGTGTCAAATGTTGGTTCTGTGATTAGCTTTATAGAATTACTGAAAAAATTATTCATTATTTTCTGTATTCAAATTATTCCATAAAAGTCTCCCGTCTCACTTTAGAAACAACCTTTGTTTGCATTTTTTGACAGTTTAGTGCTAGACTATCAATAATTCATCACAGTACTCACAGCTGTCTTTTTTTAAGCCTCGTCAGATAGAATGTAATACCCTCAGTAGCAACAGCTTGTTGGCTCTTTTTGTTGTTTTTTCAGATTTATGCGTGAAACTGTGAAGGACAACATGCCTTTGATGTACGTCATCCAGGTTTAGGTTTAATAGGTTTTTCTATTAAGCTATACTTGAGGGTCTTGTTTATTCTATGTTAATAAAGGGACAGTTTCTTGTGGTAATTACTGTTTCTAATAGGTTATTAAAACAAGATTCACCTTCACATTGATCTCAGATATTTCTATTCTTAGACACATTAGCTAACATTTAGCTCTCTGATTAAGATAATCTCAGAATTTACCAGCATGGCACAAAACCCTTAAGAGACTATCCCCACCTGAACCTGCTGTTATGTGGAATGATCTGAACAGCCAGCTGATTCACAGCTGACCTTTGCTCCGGATCACTCTGTGTCTTGTCCAACAGATGCCAGCTAATAGAACAGCACCATGTTTAACTCAATGTAATCTGTTGAGGAGATAAAGCCAATAATTTCTGCTTGGCTTTTTTGTAGCATTTATATTTATTGTCATTTCATAAAGTGGTTTTAATTGAGCTGGTGCTGGGCAGACTGTAGTGGGTAGTTACAAGTTACTGTGTGAAATACACCATGTCACCACATCAGTAAACCAATATAATTTTTTAGACAGACTTCAGTGAATACATGCACCTCACCTGTATATGCATTCTGGTGTCAAGAAGAGCTGTTTATTGAATATCTCTGTGAACAGGAAGCAGCTCAACTTTAGCAAAGACCTGCACCGTCATACTAACCAGATCTCACATTACATATCCATTCTCTTTGTGAGTCTGCCAAGAATACCTTGGTGGTCTAGATGAGCGGTGCAAATTATTATTATCTATTTGCAGTTTTGTAGTCTTCATAGGTTTAGTACCTGTATGAATTTCCAGCGAAATTTGGCACTTTTGCATTATTTACAGGGGGAGGTTAAAATATAGCACACAAATAAACTGCAGCACTACATGTATATGATTTCTGCTTCTCATGCTTGCTTTTGTCAAGTATTTTACCGCCACTGCTTGTCATGTGTCATGTGTTACAGCATCGTTTCTGTAGATGGTGCTCAGCTTACACTCAGCTCTCTGTGCCCATTCTATAGTGCATGCGTGATAAAAAAAACGTACGTGCAGAAAAGGTCCTGTGTTCAGAATTTAGGTTATTGTAAATAGTGATTATTTCTGTGTGTGTTGTGTCAGATTCACATTTTTCTGTTTTAGTTTTGATACAGTACGTGTGACAGCTGTGAAGCAGGACCTGGCAGAATCACTAAAGTAGCTGATTCCTGCATTATGTTAATGTCAATCTCACGTGGAGAGATCCCCCTTATTAAACATCATCTTTAGTTTCAGACTTCAGGGGTACTTGTAGATGTGTTTTTAGATCCATTAAAATTATTATAAGAGAGATGAAACAATAACTCGTTATTAGTACAATTGGTTATTTAATAAGTACAGTATAATCAATTAAGATTTAGTTGACTATGCTACAGCAACTTTGTCACTTAAGCCATGCAGTGTCCAAATGGAACCAGTAATGGGATGTGGTGTTGGTATAATCGTTCAAATTAGGGACCAGTCAGGTTTCTCTGTGTTCGATGGACCTGAGCTAAAGGCAGAGTATTCATATAGACATGATGTTCAGACACGTTGCTTCATTTTTTTCTCTTTTTAAATACACCGTCCCATTTTTACTCAGTAAACAGCAGAGCAGGGACATCATAGGGTCACACACACATCTACGTCTGTAGTCTACTACCTCTGAGGTCATCTGCAGGTAGAGCCTGTCATATAAAAACCTGATGCACAAGAAAATGAAACAAAAGCGATGTTGTTTATTAAAGACACGTTGCCCTTAAATAAAGCAGTGAAGTGACGTCGACAATGGACGTCACTGCAGGATCTCCGTTACCAAAGCCTAGTACCCTGGGAAGGCCCTAGGACAATGTGTTGCCTTTTGTAAATGCAGTTTTTTTTAGCCTCGGATGCATGTCAGAAAACCTACTGTCTCCTCAGTACCTAGAATGATTGTACCACATTCTCCTGTTGGAACTCAGGAAAGGTACTGCTGCGTAGCCTGATTCTTGATGTAAGGTATATACAGCAGTTGTCTTTAAGGTGCTTCCACTCAACATAAAATGGCTTTTCTTATATTTACTGTTTATTTGATGTACAGCACTTTATGTATCAATTTCCATATTATAATTTATATTTGACTCAATGGCTAATTGTGCCTGATATTTATCTAATTCTAGCTTTTTTTGTCTTTTGTTCATGTGCAGATCTTGGCCAATATTGTAATTTTCTTGTGTGGCAACATGGCGGGGGCATACCACAAGCATCTGATGGAGTTGGCACTGAAACAGACTTATCAGGACACCTGCAACTGCATCAAGTCCCCCATTAAACTGGAGTTTGAGAAAAGACAGCAGGTAAAGTTGTCAATAAGTCCTAATGACCGCTGAGCGAGCCACAGTCAGGCAGGCAGTGATTGATTGAGTACAAGCAGTAGTGATGATGATGGTGTTGATTATAGTAATGGCTACAGTGGCAGAGAATGAAACGAATGGATTTTGTATAGATGATGATGGTGATAAGAATGGTCTGTATAAGCAAGCATAGAGGTGAGTCATTAATACATTTAAACATTATGGCATACCTGGCACTTAAAGAAAAATATAGAGAACTAACCTGTACTTTATAGATTTTAGTGTCCTGGATTTATATCCAATCAACTCTGCATGTAGCTGCTTTGTCGCTGCGCTTTAGGAAGGGAAGTCCCTGGAGAATCTGTGTCAGGGATTGTGTTTTACACAGCGTGGTGACAGTTAATGGCCTCAGTTAGTGTGATTATGCTAAGTCCCTTTGAGCCTGCATGTGCTAAACTCTTTGAGGTAAAAGGCTCATTGGAATACATACAGACAGTCGCAGCAAATTAGTACCTTTACAATGAGGCTACGTGCTGAATGATCACATATCTCGCTCATGTCGATTGATACTTCTGTGTCTGGCATTGTCCACAGCTGATTACCTGGAATCAAGTATGATCAGTCTGTGAGTCTCAAAGAGGTTTTATCCAAAGCAGTGCTGTACTGTGGCAGTAGAAATACACTTAACAGTAAAAACCAAGTTCACACAATAAAAGATATGATGGTGCAGTGGGGAAAACTGAAAAGGGACCTTCCAGCTTCTGACTGATTGAATAGAAACCCCTCTGCCATCTGTTTGTGTTTGTCCTGCACATAATTCTGGGTGACACTGATTGGTATAGACAGTGTTATATGTAATTATAGCTGATTCATTCACTATGGCATTTCCAGAATCATACTGATGTACAGCGATTCCACAACATTTGTTAAATGTGCCAAAGGTCAGCTACACAATTTTCACACAATCTCAATCTCAGTCCAAATGAATCTCAAAGGAGGCATCCTATTTCCATAATATGCACAGTTGAGAAACACAAAGTAACATATTTTGTAGATTTGTCCCACTGGATGTTTCTGTCTTTTCTTTTTTTCCATACCTGTCCAATATATTTCTCGGCTGCTGCATTTTCATAAACCCTTTAAAATTGTTTGAATCCTATTAGCGTGCAAATGCCATTTCCAAAATTACTTTCTTCTATTCATGATGTGCAGCCAAACAGCAGCATCGTGTTTATCTGAGTCTTTGCTTTTCTCAACATGCTGTGTGTATAGCTTGAACAGGTTAGTGCAGGTAAAGTTGGTGATTGTGATGGACATAGCTTTACTGTATATTACAGTTGCTGTTTGGGCTATTCAGTGAAACAAGAGTAACCCAGCTGTTGTTGTGGAAGTCCAGGCTTGGGGCGGAGTTGGTTATCCCTATGGTGAATCCACTGTGTGTTGTTACAACTGCCAAGGGTAAATATGAAAATGCCCTGGGTGTAGTGTTTAATAGTAGCCCTGGAGTGTCACTGCTGTCTGCGACAGATGGTTGGAACAGTGCAGAGACACATTTCTCAGTGAACTTATGTTATATGCTGTCTGCTGCTCGCTTTAATACAAAGTGCAAAGTACCTGTCAGAGCAGTGAGTGCATGCATTTATGACGGAAATGTCCCAGGAGGGACAGAGAATGTGCATTTGACTTAAACCAAAGTGCTGGAAGCTTTTATTAGCAGCCACCAGGGACCTCTGCATCACCTATAACCTTTTGAGTCTCAATTTCAGTACAGGGATATGATTAGTGGTCAACCAGTCATGTTGGAGACAGTGGATTATTTGATGTCTTGTCCAGACTTTCTTCTAGCTCAAAGGAGAAGTTGTTTTGTTAATTTAGTTTTTGCTAATTACTGGGTTTGCTTAGAGTATAACCTACAGTAGTCTCAGATAAGTGTGCAAGTTGGCACTAAACAAAACAAAGTTGCGATGGTATGTGGAGTGTCTCCTGGTGGGGAACAATAATATAATAAGCTTTTAAAACAGTTGTTTTTTATTTATCATCTTTATCACTTTGTGTAACAAGAAATGAAACTGACACAATGTTATACCAAATTAATCTTTACTTAGCATTTTAGTGGATGTCGAGGACGGAATGGAGACAGGTTTTTGTCTCCTCCTGGCAAAAGTTAATTTTTCACACTTAAATTAGATGTCATATTGCTTAAGATGACAGTTTTTCAGTGTAAAGTTAAAATCTCATCAATTATTCCACCATCTCTATATTATTCTATTCAATTCAGCTTTATTTATATAGCGCCAATTTACAACATAAGTCATTTCAAGGCACAGTGTAAGGTTTAAGACCTTACACATATATATAAATATATACAGAAAAATGTAGAAAACCCAACAGTCCCACTTGAGCCAGCACTGAATACTGTCTTTGTTTCTTGCCATCAGGAGCGTCTCCTCTTGTCATTGTTGCCAGCTCACATTGCTCGTGTGATGAAAGCTGAGATTATACAGAGACTGAAGGGCCCAAACTTTGGTCAGATGGAGAACACAAACAATTTTCACAACCTCTACGTCCAGAGACACACTAATGTCAGGTATGTAGTATTTATTTGAATTTACTGTAATGTGACTAAGCAGTGTTGTACTTATAACACATAATTATTTACAGCTTTTCACTAAAAACATTACATAGTGGTACAGTAATTAATACATATTTTTCCATCTCTAGTATACTTTATGCTGATATAGTAGGATTCACACGGCTGGCGAGCGACTGCTCACCTGGAGAGCTGGTGCACACGCTGAATGAGTTGTTTGGGAAATTTGATCAAATTGCAAAGGTAAACATATCATTATAAACAATAAACAACACAATGATAACAATGGTTACACTTTATAGCTCAGTAATAATAGGGTAATGGGGGGGGGTTACATTTTGGTAACATCTGGTAGTTTTTGTGTCTGTAAAGCACGTGAAACAGACATGTTGTTGTATTTGTATGGTAGGAAGTTTCATAGTAAAGATGGAAGCTACAGCATTTCCTTATGTGAAGTGAAGCCCCCTTAAGCCATGGTTGCAGTATAGGATAAAACCTAATCCCCTCCACGTTCACAGCTGGGGTGTGAGACCAAATACAAATTCAATATACATTTATAAGTTTGTTTTTAATAGGTCATTTCATTCGGTAAAAAGGGGGGTGGCAGACAGCCAAGCATTATCCACCTCTGTTATGGTTGTTACACAAAAATGAACAGGTGCTTTTTTAAGTAATGACTGTAGCTGTATGTTCTTTGCTTTTATGTGATATCACCGTGGGATTGAGTGGAATAAGTAGTTTTCCATTTTTCTGCTGTGTTTTCAGTTTCCATGTGTGATTCCAGGTAACACATTTAGATATATTCATTGTTTATCCAAGCTAATCCTTGATTGTTTCTTAAGGTTTTACATTTCTATTTCCAAACTATTACCAAAATACTCAGTTATTACAGAGTTTTCTAACATTTTATCTATAGAGAATTTTCTAAGCAAAAAACAGTTTTGGATAAAAGATATAAAGCATTAGCTGCAGAAAGATAAATACCACCTTAATGATGATGATGCACAGATGATCACTTTTATTTTCTTCATGATGATTTTTAGAAACAATAATTATTTCACCTCACACATTGCAGATATGATACATAGTTTAACATTTAACATCCTAAAATTTTAGCAGGCAAATATGTGCGTTTGTGTCAGGTTTTTATAGCAAGCAATTAGTATCTTTACTAAAGTTTACAGAAATCATAGAGAATATAAAGATACATTTTTCCACTCACAGTGACTTTATTGGCATATAACACAGTGTACCTACAAGTCATGTTTAATGTAAAAATCTGAATTTCATGACAAAAGGTTATGTCATTAAAAATATAAGTTAGTGGGACCTTTGTGCAGAGACCTGATGTACAGTACATCGACTTGTATTTCACATTTTATATGCAGGAAAATGAATGTATGCGGATCAAAATCCTTGGTGACTGTTACTACTGCGTGTCTGGCCTACCAGAGTCTCTGCCGAATCATGCTAAGAACTGTGTGAAAATGGGTCTGGACATGTGTGAAGCCATCAAGTAAGTGTGAACTACAGCTTGGTGCTGCTACTGAAAAACAGCCAATTTTAAAATGGTTGCTTTTCTGTCACTTTACAACATGACATACTGTATCATACAAACACCTCCAGGTTTGCATTAGTAAAATCAAGACGTCCTTTAAGATAAGTGAAGTTACAATGTTAAAATATCTACTCTAACATTCTAACAGGTGCTTTTGCTTTGGATAGGTTGGATATGACCTGTCAACAGAGAACATTACATGTATTATAGCATTTATACACATAGTCCTAATTATGACACTTTATGCTAATTTAACTGCAGCGGATGTGGTGAAATATAGACTAAGCATTAAAAGTTAAGCATTAAAAGTTGACAGAAATTAAAAAAGTATATTGTAGAACATCTGGTTGTATTGTTTTCATCTTCCAGCACACAACCATAAATTTCACAGCATCTTACAAAACAAGATTTATTTTGTTGCAGCAATATTAACATTAATTGTTTCTCTGGTGCACGACAGGAAAGTGCGAGATGCCACAAGTGTCGATATCAACATGCGTGTTGGTGTACATTCAGGGAATGTCCTCTGTGGCGTCATTGGACTTCAGAAATGGCAGTATGATGTTTGGTCACATGACGTCACACTGGCCAATCATATGGAAGCAGGAGGGGTACCAGGGTGAGTCAACAAGGAATACATCCCTGTTTCCAAAAATGTTGGATGCTTGTATGTAAATATTAAAAACATGATATATCATATACTACATACTTATATGCTGTGAGGTCTTAGTGGACCTCACGGGACCTTGATGATTTTGGTTTTGATTTGGTGCTATATTTTACAGAAACACGGCTTTTCTTTCCACTGCTATGCAGACGACATTCAGATATATCTACCTCTGGTAGATATATAAAATTTGACAAGCAGATCAATTCAGTTATTAAGTCCAGCTTCCTCCAGTTGAGGTCGCTTGGTAAAGTCAAGTCTTTCCTTTCTTTTAATTCATTTGAAACAGCAATCCACGCTTTTATCAGTTCAAGACGTGACTACTGTAACGCTCTGTACTCCGGTGTTAATCAGTCTTCCCTATCACGCCCTCAGATGGTCCAAAATTCTGCTGCTCGTCTCCTAACAAATACAAGAAAACATGATCATATAACTCCAGTCCTGGCCT
>JAUMTR010000008.1:13783896-13813480 GCA_032270685.1 Microctenopoma stevenorrisi
TTTCTGTTAAGTACTTTGGTCAACAAGATGTTGTTTTAAAGTGCTATATAAATAAATTTGATTTGATTTGATTTGATATAAAAAATGAAAACTGAATTAAACTGAATCATTTAAACTCTATATTGAATTGGTACAAAGACAAAATACCAATAAATTCATCCTTTATCTTAATGTGACGAGAAAAGTTGCTTTTTGTTGTTTTATAAAACATTTCAGATGCTTGACAATCTGGAGCTGGAGAAGGCCAATTCAACGCCTTGACCTTTTTTTCCTTTAATATAATAATATGTGTGACTGCTAAATGTTCTATCGGGTGGATTTTTTAACATTACACAACTTTTCCAATCTTTTGTTTACCCTGTCTCTACTTTTTTAAAATGTCTTAGTCCTCATATCAATTCAACATCAGTATCCAATAAAAAAATATTTCTAGATTAGTTTGTTTTTTATATGTCCTATTTGTACTATTTTTAATCAAATATACATTTTAAAAAATGTACAGATTATTGCATTCTATTTGTATTCACCCAACTTTTTAGACACGTCAGCAACTTCAGTTACATAAGATGTCATTACATTATATTGTAGTAGTTCTTTCAATATCTGTTTGGTCTGATTGGTCTTTCTTTACTTAAGGTTACAGACAGACCCATATTTAAATACACAATCTATTTATTGATACATTAATTCCCTTCCAGGCGAGTCCACATCACCTCAGTGACACTGGAGCACCTCAAAGGAGCCTATAAGGTAGAAGATGGGGATGGACAGGAAAGGGACCCCTACCTGAAGGAACATGGAGTCCTTACTTATCTTGTCATTAATCCAAAGGTGCCACAGAACATATCTCATGTTCAAAGATTAATATTGGACACTGAAAAACCAAATAAAGTAAAATACCATTGTTTCCATGTTTGTCTAGGTGGAACATCGGAGTCCACAGCATCATTACCGGCCCAGGCACACTCTAGATGGAGCAAAGATGAGGGCCTCAGTGAGGATGACACGCTACCTGGAGTCATGGGGAGCAGCCAAACCATTTGCCAACCTCCACCACAGAGACAGCATGACTAACGAGAATGGGAAGATCAACACTGCCGTGTGTGCTTTTTGTTTTCTTTCCACACAAATGTTGCGATTTACATGCTGAGGTTCAGCTTTAGCTTGTAACATGTCTCTCTCTTCGTGCATGCCCAGGATGTTCCACTGGGGCAGTATCACTTCCAGAGGCGATCAGAAAGGCAAGCTGCTAATTTTTCCAGCTCCAGCACAATTTTCTGTTGCAGGATTATCGTCACCCCTTAACAGAGACAGATGACAAGATGTTTCATATAACTAGACTTCTGCTACAGGCTTTGATGTGTCCAATATCAGTAGTATCGTAGACTTATTCTGTACTTTTTCTTGTTACTCATTAAAGGACAAAGTCTCAAAAGAAACGGTTTGAAGAGGAACTCAACCAGAGGATGATTAGGACCTTTGATGGGATAAATTCACAAAAGTACGGATGATTTAAAGAATTTTACTGTCCATAAAGGAAAGTATGCAGAATATGTAGGAACACTTACATCTTCTAGATGAAATGATCTGTTGAAACATGTTATGTTATACAGTACATCACCTCACTATTTTTCCTTTAGTGCCTCAGTGCTGCTTTTGTCTGGACTATAACTGAATGTTCATACTTCCAGACAGTGGCTCAAGTCTGAGGACATCCAGAGAATATCGTTATTCTTTCACAACAAATCTTTGGAGAAGGAGGTAATAGCATGCAGTGTAAATGTACAATATTTACCCCTCACATGTATTGAAGTAGCTGTTACAACGAGTTATTAAAAATAATCTTCATGCTTGTTCTTGTTTTCACACTACTCTGCTTACCCTGGAATCTAAATGGCATACATTTGTGGTGTCTGAGTATGCAATTGAGGAAGTAAAAGTTAATTTTGTTGAAAGTTGACTTTTGTTTTTTATCCTTGTAGTACAGAGCAACAAACTTACCGGCCTTCAAATACTATGTCACCTGCGCCTGTTTCATCTTTTTCTGCATTTTCATTGTGCAGATTCTCGTCCTTCCAAAGTATGTGTACCTCTTAATATAATAATAATTAGATCACATGTTTCACTGTATGTTTTGTGTTTCACACAATACATATATTTTTTTAGAACAACTGCCTTGGGGGTATCCTTTGGAATGGCCTTTCTAATCCTTTCGTTGATCCTCTTGATTTGTTTTATTGGGCACTTTCTGGTAAGTAAATCCATTTACAAGCACCATAGTTTTAGAGCCAACAAAATCAACAGTGTATTAAACCAGGATATGCCCCTTCCCCTGTGGAACATAAGTGCTTAATGTTTGTCCTAATATAGTAAGGACACGTGAGTTGTCCACGTGTCCCTCTGGTCATGACAAGCACCTTTGTTATTGATTAAAATAACACAAGCGCCACTCTAGTATGGCTTCAGGGCAAAAATTAATCCTGACCCTGTTCATTAAACAGGTGCTTCTCCTTTTTTATCCTCCCACCTCTGTAGTGCAGGGGGTTGGCACATGCTTCAGGAGACCATTATTCTTTAATCATTAATCCATAACCAAAACATTTATTCCACACTTTTGCCACAACTGTCTATTTGGACTCTGTGATGTACTGCTTAGATTTTGGTGGCCAAAGGTCAAGGTCACAATCACCTCATGTTTTATCCAGTTCTTGTTGTGAGTGGGATGTTTCAGAAAGGCCTTGGCACTCAGGTATACATTTATTAGAATAGGAGCCATTATAATCACAAGGACTATAATCAGTTGGGGATTTAATGACTGTAGGGTGGTGGAATTTAAAATGCATTCATATTTATTAATGCAATATTTTACATACATAAAACCTTTTATTTTAAGTTTTTTGGAAAAGAGGATCAGTCAAGTTCAATCAAAGGGTTTAATCACACCATCATTGCTGTGTTTTACCATTCATGTAGGTTTTTTTCCATTTCCAAAATAAGGTGTTGATCTACTTTCTTGCCACTAGTCACTGCTTTATATTTATATTTAGTTAAATAACAATGTCATTTTGTAACAAAAAAAGTAAGAAAAATAATTCGGAGCTACTCAAAATGCCTCCACAGCAATGATCTGATAATGCTCCAAGGTGATTAAGTAAATAATTTGGTGAAACACATTTGGCTGAATGCAACGGGACGAAACGTAATTGATTGTAACAGGCCGAGCCAGCACTTGCTGGAAAGACAGCATTTATGTGCCCATTAAACCTCAGCAAATAAACAGCATATAAACACATTAAATTGATGCTGCGTTAGTGTTTGGCCCGGCAGGTGAAATTACTCATTTCTTGAACTTTATTGCCATTTATTTATTGGACCCCACCACCCACCCAAAATGCCATCAATAAAATGCACCTGTGTTCTTTGTCCATAACCCACGCCTGCCCAAACCAGAACCCCACCGCCACCATGGGCCACTCGATCCACAGCATTGACATCATCAAACTGCTCACCCACACGACGCCACAAACGTGTTTGGGCTGGTGTGGTTACACGTGGTCTGCGGTTGTGATGCCGGTTGGATGTACTGCCAAATTCTCTAAACGCCTCTGGAGACGGCTTATGGTAGAGAAACATTCATTTCATGGGCAACAGCTCTGGTAGACATTCCTGCAGTCAGCATGCCAACTGCACGCTCCCTCAAAGGTTGCGGCATCTGTGGCATTGTGCTGTTTAACCCAACTGCACATTTCAGGGTGGCCTTTTATTGTGGGCAGTCTAAGGTCTGTCTAATCAGCACCTCGACATACCACACATGTGAGGTGGGATGGATTATCTCGGCAAAGGAGTGCTTACTAACAGACATACAGACTGATTTGAGAACAATATTTGAGAGTCATGGGTCTTCTGTGTATGTAGTAAAGTTCCTAGCACATCTTCAGTGCAAGACCTCCAGGCCAGGGGCCAATTAATCAATGTACAGCAGAAAATCTATTTTTGTGCCTGTTTTACTTCTTTAAATTTGTTTACATGTGCTTGTGTTCATCTCTTTATCCTGTGTATGATTTAATGTGTTCATGACCTTTATATCTCAGTGCTCTAGTCCTCCTGTGTACCTTGCCTTATATGTTCTTGTGTTTGTGTTTTCTCTGCGGACGTGTCCCTGCAGCACTGCAGTAAAAGTGCCTCCACTTCTTGGATGTGGCTGCTGAGGTCATCAGTCATTATTGCCAACAAGCCGTGGCCTCGCATCACTCTCACCATGACAACCACAGCTCTAATACTCATAATGGCAGTCTTCAACATGGTACGCTTTTATGTCTAGATAATACAGCTGGAGATATGTAACACACCAATGAAGGACTGAGAAAGAATGAACGGTCAGAACCCTTATGGTGACACTGCAGATTAAATTGAGTGTAAACACAACTCATGTTGTCACATAACACAATTTTTTTTATAGCATGCAGATGCACTGGAAATTAGTATTTAGTATTTATCAAAATACGCAAAATACTACTAATACTAACTATTATAACTACTTAAACAAACGAGATGTTTCGACACACAATCAACAGAAAAAAATATTTATAAAGAAATATATAAAAACCAAGAATAAAATGACTCAGTTATCCTGAGGCCTGAGGCTTGTGGAAAAGTTGCATGATAGAGAATGGTGCCAGGACCCTGGTTTAGACCTTCGCACAAATCGATTGCAGAGATTATAATCTTGTTTTGGGCTTGACATAGGTCAGTCGCTCAGGGCAGATGAAGCAAATTAACTTGGATTTACTCATTGGTGCAGCCAATCCTCCTCTTATCCTGCAGGTTTATTTAAAAGGATACAAATGAATGGTGTCACAATTGGCCTCTTATTTAACAGGATTCTATAAAATGTAGACATATGGTGACATGAAAGGCAAGCTGACAAAGTCTGTATTTTTTCGTGTGTTTTTTTCTGAATTGTATTTTTAGTAAAAAAGCATTTTTAGTACTTCGCAAAAATTCCTGTTGACTTTTTTCTTTTTCCTTCTTTCTAGTTCTTTTTGGAAGACAATATTTTGCCTCCAGTTTCTATTTACAATTCATCCAATGAAACGATGTTCTACCATTATGGGCAACCAAACACTTTCTCTGGCAAAAACAATTTTTACCTTCCTGTAAGTAAAGAGCAATGTCAGCACGATTATCTACACTTTTATTTTTTCGATAACATTTCAGTAAATCAGCCAATCTTTCTGTCTGTGTAGTATTTAATTTACAGTTGCATCCTGGGCCTGATATCTTGTTCTGTGTTCCTGAGGATAAACTATGAGCTGAAGATGGTTATTATGTTGACGGCTGTGGTGGTCTACAATGTCATAATTCTACAAACACATGCTCCACTGCTGGATGAGTACAGCAGATTCCTGTACAGGACTGAGATCCTAGATAGGTAAGTATACAATGATGAACAGTTCATTTCCTTCTCCTGACTGACATAGACCCCGAGTCCTTAAAAAATAAGGCACGCAGACACACAGAAGTCTGCTTCTTTTAAAGACTAAAGATGTAGATTATATCCACGTTAATCTTGTAGTAGTGGGCAATGGTACAAGGCAAGGTTCAAGTGTCATCTTCAAGTGGTGTATACAGACCTGACGTTAATGTGAGCGACATGCAGGTTCTTGAATCTGTAAGACATATGGGAGGGCTTCTGTTTAGACACCATAAGACCTGGACTTTGGGATCTTTCAAGTCTTTTCTTGGCCCTGGCACATTCTGACCGGTCTTGCCACCCCCCTAAAGGTTTTTAGTGTATTTTTGATTGTGTATTTGCTTGCAATTGCTGTGTTTTTGGCTACAAGACTGTAACTGAGATTGTTTCTTGTTACAAGGGTACAGGATTGCTAACTGCACTCCTCTTTGCTGAGTTGTGGTGGGACAAACCACACACACACACACACACCACCGTAATTATGGTACCAAACTCTCTGGCACAGGCGATTACATTATGCTATCATGCTTACCATTTGCAAATCCTGTTTGCTTACTCTGAGCCCAGGGGACAGACATGATGTCCGTCTTGGCATCAAACAAGGCAACGAACAGACAGATGGTTGTACTACAACTGATCGCTGCTAGGTTTGGTAGGCTTGAAAACAGCAGTACTGATTCTGACTGACCTCCTTTGAAAAATGCCTGCATTCAGCCCTCCACTAGAGTTTAAGCATTATAGGTCGATTTATGTCTCCCACTCTAAAAAGAGACCTAAGTGGTGAACCATATTCCCTAAGAGTAGACACTTGTGCTATTGAGTTTCCCACAAAAGCTTTGCTTCTGAATTACCAGCCTGCCAGTATCCCTGCTGATGTTAGTGCAGCTATCTAACATTAACTGATGTGATTGTTGTCGTGGAGCAGAATGAAAGGAAAGCATTCTGCTGACGGGGTCTCATGTTTCAGAAAGATACTCCCAGATGGAATCTAACACGGGTCACTTTGCATTGGAACAAGGCAGTCAAACTGCTACAGCACAGCTTTGTTCAGATCGTAAGATATGGCAGCTCAGGTGGAAGTTGTTGGGAACTGTTTACTAAATTTCTCACAGCGACATATGCAAGTAAATTTACTATGTGCATAGGTAACCAACAATGTAGGGAAAAACAGCTTTGTAGTCTAAGAAGCGTCATCATATCATCAATTTAATTTCATTTTTTCCATCAGAACCCAGGAAGTTTACCATCTTGATAGTTATTGACACTCTTGTCCAGTGCCAATGAATTATCATAATGATGTTTTCACACCTGCTAATCCTTCGAATTTCACACAGCTTTGGACAGCTGTAAATGCAAATTAGAAAAGAAGAGTCAAAATTAATGGCTTTGGTCATTTCTGTAGTTGAAAGCAGCTTGAAGCTGGAAAAGGATCAAATCATGCCTCTTTGTTAATTGCGTAGCATGTGATGTGATTTTTTTGTTTTCAAACTCGGCAAATTACAATCCAGTAAATATTAAACAAGCTCTGTTCACAGCAAAGCAGAAGTGACAGCTTTGATCACAATGGTCTACTAACCAGTCGTGTTACACATATCACAGGCTTCTGATTGCAATCTAAATTTTAATTAAATGTTCTTACTCTCATCTTTCTATTTTTCACTCACTTGCGTCACATACAAAACAACTTTACCCTTTTCTCTGCCTGTCAAGGCCAGGAGTTCTCAAAGACCTGAAGACTATGGGCTCCATCTCTCTCTTTATCTTCTTCATCACTCTGCTTGTGCTTGCCAGACAGGTAAGTCCACATTAGAATAGTTTGATGTTGAATGATGTTATCTCCTGTCTGCTGCACACTTTCACCTCCACAGTTATGAAGAAATGTAGTTTTCCCTTATAACTGTGGAGCACATTGGTACGTCGACATCCCCACTCAGCTCAATCTTTCACCACATATTTGATGTTTATGTTTTCTAATGTGCTGCAAGTTCTCGTTTTAAAGCTGTTCATTTAATGATTATGCAGTAGGGTGCTCTACGAGACGCTCCTGTTGCTCTCTCCATTTCAATAAACATGATTTTCAGATAAATATGTGAAGCACAATCATATAAACTTAGTAGAGCTTTTTGGCTTCATAAATAATAGTGATAGTGAACTTGTTTTGCATTATTCTGTGTAATATCCTGTGAAGAGATATGAAGAGAAATGTTGACTCTTTTCCTGTGAATCTTTTTGAGCTACTGTCACACAAAATGTAAAGAAAATGTGGCAGTAAGCTCCCTGCAACACGTGCTGCTGGATTTTGGTGCAGACTGGAAATCTGCTTAATATTAAGAAGATTGAGTTTGAGTGGATTTCAAAATAAATGCATTTCCAGAAGACAAATTACTCATGTTCCCATCAGTGAAAAGATGCCAGGGGCAACTGTCTGTACAGCAACCATAACAGATGCCATTTATTAATATCAGTTCAGTGTCATGCTGCTCTGATGTTTTATACATACACTTTCTTTGCGCCACCCACTCTTTTTCTGTGACTGTATAAAAGTTAATATATTTCTAATATGGAATCACAGCATTTTCTCTACTTGATCATTTTCCCATTCTGTCATCAACATGTTTCTCTGCAGTTGATTCCTCCTCTTCAGCTTGATGTGCTTCACACAAAATAGGAGTCACATAAATTCATTTCACTTTCTTCATTTGTCTCAAATTAGTGTCTGTCTGCAAATTCCTACTTCAAAATATAATTTTAGCTTGTTTGGTGTCCATATGTGTGGCTGTTTCTATTTTTGTCTGTGACTTGATGGAAGCAACTCTACTCTCTTCACCTCTGTGTCCTCCTGTAACAGAATGAGTATTACTGTAGGTTAGACTTTCTGTGGAAGAATAAATTCAAGAAGGAGTGCGAGGAGATTGAAACCATGGAGAACCTCAATCGGGTTTTGCTGGAGAACGTCTTACCTGCACACGTGGCAGAACACTTCCTGGCACGCAACTGGAAGAATGAAGTAGGTATTAGTTATGTGTTCATGCTTTTAACGATCATTCACATTGGGAATTGAGATCATGTTGAAGATTTCCGATGTACTGTTAGGATTACAGTCACTAACTACTAGCACATTCTAGATAATCAGAATCTCAGCTGATATTATTGAAAATGAAAACTGTGGCATCTTGTCATTTATCTTTGTGAACACTGTTATATTCACACAGTGCTTATCAGGGTGTGTGAACTGTGAAAAGTAAAGTTATGCATCTAAGACGTTTTAGAGGATGTTCTGTCTTTGAGGTCATGTGAGTTTAAGTGTGTGCTGCTTCTGCTGCAAAAATATTAAATTAGGAGTCAGCAAATAGCCATGGTCCTACGCTTGAACGGGATCCAAGAACCAGGTACAGGTCTAATGGATTTTAGAACAACTTGGATGATAGTTAAAGTGATTTGCCTGCTTTAATATGTCCTTGTTGTTTTTATGGGTCGCAAGGGTTTTGAGCTTATAGAGTACATGTACTGTACATAGCAAATGTTTTATGATTTTGTTTTGCAGTACTCAAAGTTGTATGTATCTTGTGCTGCAGGACCTGTATCACCAGTCCTATGACCTGGTGTGCGTCATGTTCGCTTCCATCCCAGATTTTAAAGAGTTCTACACAGAATCTGACGTCAACAAAGAAGGATTAGAGTGCCTCAGGCTTCTCAACGAAATCATTGCTGATTTTGATGAGGTAAATAATTCGCTCTACACTACATCCTACACATGCACCAAAAAATGCTATATGCAGCAAAAGGAATTTGCATTGTTTGCAATTTGGTCATATACAAATGTGAACCAACGTCACAGCGTCAACAAACATTTTCAAGCTTATAAAACAAACAGCAGCTGTGGATTGAACCTGCACAAAGTTCAGGAGGATTTTTGGACCATTTTTCACTATAAAACTGCCACAGCTCACCTACCAAAGTTTGGTCACCCTGTATGTTCAATAGGATTGGTGTGTTTTCATGGCAGACAACATCTTAAAAAACATTGTGAGATTTTTTTACACCTGACTTTTGGATTACATGACCAATAAGCAGGAAACTAGGAAAACAGATCCATTTATTTTAGCTGTTGTGTGGATTATGTTTGTAGCTGCTGTCCAAGCCTAAATTCAGCGGTGTGGAGAAGATAAAGACCATTGGTAGCACTTACATGGCTGCTACTGGGCTGAATGCATCACCTGGGCCTGAATACACATCACAGGTAGGCTTGTCACAAAAACACACACAAATAATTTTTTGTTAGAAGAGTTGAGCCCATTGGTTCTAATTTTCAACTTCATTGTGATTTCTCCAATACACAGTTACGAATGGAATGATACATTTAGTTGTCATTTGTCTTCTGTTCACCACCACGTTGACTTTTAAATGAAAGGAGGTCTTAACAAAATGAGACTTATTAACCAATCAGAAATTATAGGCATTCCATACACACACTCATTTTGGGGGACTCATAAATAATGGCTGACAACCAGTTGCATGACCAGGTGTGGTGTGTTCCCTTGATGTTTGATTAATCGGCCTGGAGGCTCAGTGGTTAAGGCTGGGATGCAGAAATAGCAGGATCAATTCCCTAATGCGGCACCTAGCCTAGTCCATCCCCTGGTAGGGATCCCCTGGTCCATCCCCTACCAGGGGATGGAGTCAGAGGAGGTTTCAAACCTGCAACCTTCTGCATCCCAGTCTGACGCTTAACCCATTGAGCTACCAGGCCACTGGTAGTTATGATAGTTATCACATGATTTCTGATAAGTATCAGGATGAATTCTCAAGTGGACTCAGAAGCCAAATGTTTCCAATTGTATAGGAGGCTGCAGGTGAATAAAGATGCATACATCCAAACGTACCACAAAAGCTACCCAAGAGCTTCTCAAGGCAAAGAAAGGGATAGTTAGGGATAGACTTCAGTGATAGACTTCCCTGGCCAAGTGAGTCACATGACCCCAGCAGAATAGAGGAAGCTTTTCAGAGCCACTAAAAGCAGAAGCTGAAAGCAGCTACAGTAAAAGCCACAGGCAGTAATTGACTATAAAGGATTGTTGCATAATATTAAAGACACTCCTTGTGTGTATTCCATTATTTAAGATCCCCCTAAATGTGAATGTGTGTGTGTGTGTGGCTCTAATTCTTAATGCCAAACTTCTGTGAGACCCCTAAAATTAAGTTGCTGAAAGTTTTATCTCCAATTCAATGTGGTTCTGTACAAAGTACAAATGGCGAACAAACTTTTGCCTGTAGGCCTAACTCTACCTTTAACCAAACGTTGTTGGTGATTCTGTTCTTCACCTTCTCACAGGAGCACGACAGGCAGTACATGCACATAGGGACTATGGTGGAATTTGCATTTGCGCTGGTGGGGAAGCTCGATGTTATCAACAAACACTCCTTCAATGACTTCAAACTCAGAGTTGGTGAGTTACATACAAGAGCTCCATTTAAAGCAAAGTGCTGAGAAAGCAGGGTAACAGTCTAAACAGCAAACAGTCTGAATGCATTATTTCAAAGTGGCTGCACTGTGAATTTTAGAGTTGGTTCATTAGCATTAATGATCACAAAGGGTGAATGGGAAATATTAAGAGCTCTAAATATAATTCAGCTACAGGGGAGAGACATTGGCAGGTGTGGCTCAGGAGGTAGATGCAGGGCTGGTTCTGGGTCTGCGGGGGCCCTATGCAAGATTATTTTGGGGGCCCCTGTTTTGAATCGATATAATGACAATGGTTCAGAGTAGGTTCTCAAACCTGAAATTAAAAAACAGATTCTAGATTCAAATCGGATCCACAGTTTCTAGTTTTTAGTTTTATGAGATTCAATAATTTGGTTTATTACATAATGAACATCATAGTACCCACAAAGCAGAGTGAACATTTAAGGAAGGTCATGAGAAAGCAAGAGAGTGGACAGGGGAGCAATATTAGTCTTTTGAGCCATTTCCTCTACGTTTTGGTAATTTAGCCTATGGATATGGAACAGTTAAAAATCCTAAACAGCAGTAGCTGTAGCAATAGCTGTACTATTCAACTTATTCTTCCTATTCTTATCTTTAATATCTGAACAGTGGGCGGATGAATGCATCAACTCTTTGTAACATTAAACAACTTTATGCAAATAAACAATTCTTCATTTTTAGTGCACAGATATATATTTTTTTATAATGCATGGTTCATGTCAGCTGATACAAGGTGTCAATAGCAAACAAGGTCTAATCCACTTCTCCAAACGTGTTTTATGAAGGAATGCAGATTCTCCAAAGGGTTCACTTACTTAACTTTGCCGCTTGTAACAGCAGAGTGAGGGAGAATGAAAGAGTAGGGGTCAGGAGCCAGCTCTCTGCATGCAGTAAGTCAGAGTTTGATACCTTCAACCTGTCTTTGAAGATCAGCAGGGGGAGGCTCCATTAACTCAGCAGTGTGTGTCTGTGTGTGTGATCGAACGTCCCTACTGCTTACAGATGGGCCTGAAGCGCTCCATCAGAGAGGGATAAAAGTCCCCGCCTGTTACGACTGGACAAAACCCATGACTCTGTGCCTTTGTGTGCTGCTTGCACACTTTTACAGATTGCAGTTTTTAGAAATCTGGAACTAGACACCAGAATGAAGATAGGCCCTGTGTCATCTCAGTGTTCTGAAATCTCCAGAGCCTGTCTGGCCTGGATGCTGATTGTTGGGGATTAAGCTGCATCCACTTCATCTTCGTGTTCTTCCAAAAGCTTATTCCAATAGCAGAATGTCTTTTGCAGAAAGGCTTTTGTGGCTGTCTTAAACAATTAACCAGTAATAGAAAAGTTTAGTACATCTCTAAAACTGTTAAAGTGATAAAAACAATAACAGCATTTTATAATCCAAAAATATCACTTCTTAAACATGCCTTGTTGCATACAGTATAATCTAAAGTGTTCAGATTAGTGTATCTGACTCTGTGTCCTTTTCCAGGTATTAACCATGGTCCAGTGATCGCTGGAGTCATTGGAGCTCAGAAACCACAGTATGATATTTGGGGGAACACTGTGAACGTAGCCAGTAGAATGGACAGTACTGGAGTCCTTGGAAAAATACAGGTAAATAAGAATTCTGTTGTGGTGATAGTCTATATATATCCTGTTAAATGCACCAGTGAATTGACGTTTGTAGAGTAGATATACGTTGTAGAAGCTGTTGTATTTTATTTTTGCCTGCTTCTGTTGGTGTGTACTAAAATGTTCTTAAAATTACATTACATTTGACACTGTCTTCCAGCCCTGTGATGTAATTTGAGGAAGTTTTGTAGCCACTGTGTTTGGAGGTAAACTGCATTTTATTGGACAGACTGGGCTGGAAAAACGGGAGCTGCGTCAAAATGGTTCCGCGTTTAACTGACTGAAAAATAGTTACGTCATAATTCTCTTCTGTAAAGTATGTTGTCCTACGAGGGTCTGTCTTAAAGCCAATCTTATTTTCACTCAAGATTTTCTACAGCTCACGCCAAACAAAACAAAAATTTCTGTTATTGGGTCACAGCAATTGGTAAAGCACATTCTGCCCTGTACTAACTTAAAAGGCTCTTTATTAGAACAAACTAAGCCTTCCCTGATTTTCTTTCATTTTTCGGACCTGTTGGTCTTTATATCATGATCTGTTATTGTCCCGTGCTGCATGTTTTATTGCGTTTATTCTTTTCTTTTATTGTTTCATTGCTTCGACTTTATGTCTATGGGAGTCCTCAAGATCCCAGCTGACTAGCTACTCTCACTGTGACAGCTGTTTTCTATTACACAGCGAGTTGTGACTCCATTAAAATTAACTGACTGGCTTTGACACAAGTGTTGTTTCTTGCTCACTGATACTGGGATTTATTTCCGCTGAGGCAATTAGAATTAGTTTTTGTGTTAAACTTTCTCTCCGTTCACTTTCAGTCACTTAACCTGTGATTATTTAGAATGTGGAGCATTTAAAGAATATTTAAATTTCAGCTTTTGCAGCTTCAAAACTGATTTGTTAAATCGTAAAGAAAAAAATGACTTTTTCTTACAAAGCAGCACATACACTTCATTTCAAATGTGGACATTTTAAAAGTCAGATAGCGCAATCTGCTTTTTGTCATTTTAGACAAGTATTTCCCACCTCTTTCTATTTTTTTTGCTTTGTGAAAACATCAGCTCTCATCAAGGATTTTCCAAGCAGGTGATAATACTGCATTGAAGAAACTATAGCTTATTGTCATTTACACCTTAATATTATGCATTATCAGAACATTACTTATATAGTTGGATCTGAAAATGCAGTGAGGGCCTGTGATTACAGCTCCATTTGACATAAATACTATTGTAATCTCACCTAAAACACAAAGGTTAAAGTTCAGACTACATTTTGTCCAATGTAGAACTTAACTTTGCTGAAACATATCGGAGGATTGGTGATACAGAAGTTAACTTATCTCCTGGTAATGAATTTGACTGCAGATCTGACAAATTTTGCCTATTGTAGTTTATTTTATCTAAGATGAGCAAAACAGACATTAACTATCTGGTTCTCTCTGTAGGTGACGGAGGAGACGAGCCGCATCCTTCTGACCTTGGGTTACATGTGCTCTTGTAGAGGCATCATCAACGTCAAAGGCAAAGGAGAGCTCAAGACCTATTTTGTGCACACAGAAATGACCCGCTCACTGTCCCAAGGGACTGTAATGTCATAAGGCTGGTTCAGAAGATGCTGAATTTACACAGACACAACGGACAGACAATCTACGGGGGAGCGATGGGGCGAGGCACAAAGGCATCAGATATGTGCTGCGAGGACGAGAAAGTCTGATTTTAATGTTACATTTCAAGTTACCTACTGTATACCACAGCTGTAGTGTACATTTTGTCACTAATGTAACTGTAAGTGTAGCATGTACAGCAAGTAGACAAATAGCCCTATATTCATTCATATGAATGTTGGCTCCAGAAGAGCCACAGGTGGGAGATCCAATCTTGTGTAAGAAAGAAGTCAACTGACAGGGCTAGAATGCTTGTGGTGAACATAATCAATACTCTGTTTATTTTACAGGATACAGTGGATCTTAAACAATGCAGACACCAAGGTTTCATAAAGGTTTTTACATCTATTGGAGAGAGAAGAATTTCAAGATTAACAAAGATAATGGTTTTATGGATATAAGGAAGTTCTCCCAGTGTTACACACAGATTGGATAACAAAATGAAGGAAAGAGCCAAACTTTATGGAAAAAACTGCATGTTCACTGTTCACACAGGTAAAGTCAGTTCTAGTAAAAAAAACAGGCAGCCAACAAGGAAACACGTGTACATAGAAGCACGAAGCCTTGGATGTATTTTGGAGCCAGTCTAGGACCAGAAAAAGAAAAAAACCTGAATATATAATATTCAGGTGCTTTTCCAAAACCGTCTTTGCACTTGGATCATTTTGCCTTCATTGACTGTTTACACAAAACTCAAAAAAGGCTTCATGGCATATGTCTGGATAACAGTGGGATAAAATTTTAATGTGAGGATTTTAATTTGGAAACCCTGAGCCTGTCCTGTGTACATGATAGCTTTAGACTCTACAACACAGTGGTTTTGTAAGAAAAGAAAATGCTACCAAAAAAGTGTTTTGATGTTTTGATGATGCTATTGTTTTTTGTAAAAACGTAATTAAAATTTCTATGTATTTCGGCTCTGTGCAGTGATTATATTTCCCTACAACATTTTAAGATGCTCGTGATTTACAATAAAAGGCAGGATGATCAGCCTGTTAAAAATATTCTACCCTAAAAATAGTTTCTATTCTGGCAGATTATGCATATCAAACACTCTAAGGCTAAAGGTGAACTCAATACTGAAATAAATGTTTCCAGAATTCAGACATTCATACAGTGTTATGACCTTTGGTTGTGGCAACTGGAACGGCTAAACTCCTGTTAGATATGCATAGGTGTTTAATGTCAAGCCGTCATTTGACGTCACAGAGGAGCGCCACACCCCGTAGGATCCAGTGTTCTGGAAGAAGCGAAGTCTTCAGGTCTGCAGCTGCAATGTAATTTATGTCTGTTCTGAGTGGCTTCTTGTAGATTGGACAGGAGTAGAGGCGAAGATCCTTCACACCTGCGACGCAGAAAAACCGGTGTCACTTAATTTGCTTGTTAAAAAATGTTGAAGGTGCAGGGAGCAACTGTCCAAACTCTTGTTGAAACATCTTCTTAGCATAAATTATTTAAGTGAATTAAATATTAAAATCAGTGTGGAGATGCCAATGGGACACAAAACAACATCTGTTTTTATGAAGTCAAAAACTAAAATCCTGCAAATAACAGCTACAAAATGCAACTTAAACTAGCAATAGCACGAGACTCTCACTTCGCCCTGCTTCACTGTGCTGAGATATCAGATCACAGTGAATAGGAATTTGCTAATTTTCCTGGTCCAACTGAAATCATACACATTCTCTGATTGGTTAGAAGAGTGAAAAAATGAAACTAAAATCTCTTCACTGCTGCAAATGCTGTTCTGTGAGTGTGACCAGCTCCACAATAAGATGTGAAGCTGAGAATTAAGCTCCACTCAGTTATTGCTTGTCATCCACAAAATTCCTTTCATGGCCAAATGGCCCTTTCTGGCAGAAGGAGACACTAACTAAAGGGAGTTCCAATTAGAAGAGGGGTTTATGGGTTAGAGCCACCCGTGCATACACACAAATGCATGTTGCCCATAACCAGCGATTCACGCATCCCTCACCAGACTCCTTTGCGCCAACACTCTCACAATCAAACCCAGCCTTCCTGTGGGAGAAGCTGATATGGGACACTGTGTGAAACTGCATTATACGTATCATCGAATCATTAATGATTTCCCAGGCAGCCTCGCTTGCAGGTATCTATGAGGGACTGTCTCTGCCGCCTGTCCAAATATAGTGTGGTGTTATCCAGAACAAATACTGTGCCACATACTGCTAGTAATTTATTCCAGGGAAAAATAAATAGCACTTAGTCTGCTTGACATTTAAATGCTACGTCCATCCATTCTGAGTGACTGCGTGGGATGCAGACGTTGAGGAAAGAAGAGGGAGACTGACAGAGACCATATTTCATTCCTCTTAAGATAAACACCATTGAAGTTTTTGCAATTTTGTCGATTTAGTTCACTATTCGATCATATTATCAGGATACACTTTAAATAAAAAGAGGACAACCCAACACTATCTGTTGTTCTTAAATGATCAGTCTCACCATTATTCTCAGCGTACATCCGGATCACAGGCATCATCTCAAAGAGAACTTTGGGTTTGGAATCAACGAGTTTGCAGCTGCGCCGGTCCCAGCCAGCTCCCTCCAGGTACAGGCCATAAACATAAACTCCCTCTGTAGGGGGTTGGGTGACGTCGTCCTTCATCCACCTGGTCACCTCATTACACAGCACCATGCGGTCCAGGGCCCAGCCCCTGTTGGCTCGAGTGATCTCCTACAAATGGCGAGAGTTAGTTTCAGTATGGTCACCATGAAACCACAGTAGTGGCATCGTTTTGTAAGATGCAGTAGTAACAGAAAGAAAATGAATTCAACAGCAAGAAGAGCAGAGTACACAATAATTTGTATTCTTTCTGTCATCCTATACTCATTTAAATAAAAAAAGGGACAAAAAGCAGGGAGTGATATCTAATGACAGGCGGCGTACTTCTTATAAACAAGCTAGAATTCAGGCTTTATTTGGGGACTAACAGCAGCTCATAAATTCCTGCTCAGTAAAATACAGACATCTGTGTTCACTGTGTTTTCTGTCTTTGAGTAGCTGAAGTCTTTTTCTTTAGAGTGAAATGAATAATAACTAGAGGGCAATCAGAAGTGCAAACCTAAACACCAATACCAAATGTTTTTTCAATTCCTGCCACTATTTCAGTGCTATCAAACTAAATGTCACAGCAGACTCCAAAGGCGTCTTTCAGGTCATTGTCTTCATTCAAGGTCACCAGTGATTATTGTTGAAGACTTTGGAGATTCTAGATCATAAACTCCTAGGTGGAGACTTGCAGAAGACAGATTTAGCTCAAACTGTGAACTCCCTTGTGAAATAAGTGTTGTAGCTCTCATGCTTAAACATTCAGATTACATGTCTCTGTAGGACTCACTTCTTTCACATTATCATAAATTGGAGCTCATTCAAAAACAACGATGCACAAGTGCGTGTGCCTGCTTGTATATCTGTGTCTGCGTGAATGCTCGCATGTGTGAATGTGGCCATGTGCCTGCTTGTGCCTTGGCACGCCATCTGGTCCCCTCCCTAAGTAGGTAGGTAGCTCGACGCCATGTGTACCTGTCTCATTGCTGTCAGGAAGCCCTGCGGGTTGAAGAAGCCTGTCATCCAGAAGCAATTGGGCCGCCCTTCAAAGATCCAAGCCTGGAACTGCCGGTTCCGCTCAAGCAGTTCTGTGAACCAGAACCCCAGGGTGCTGGAGGCCCACGATGCCTGAAAAACAAAGACGACAACACGAACAGAACATTAGGATCAGATCAGAAGAAAAGACAATAGAGAGAGATGAAAGAAAATGGACTGGGAAACACGACATGGCAGAAGAAAAATAAATAATTCGGCATAATGGAATAAAAAGCAGGATTATAATACAGCTAAATACAACAGAGCAAAGACACACACAGCAGGTAAAAAGTCTCTGAATCCCAGCCAGGAAGCCTTCCAAGTCCAAATTATTCTAATGATATAATGTTTGTGAGAGCAAGACTTGAATGCCAACAGAATGATTAAATACAGGGTATGGGAAAAGTCATGCCAAGTCACACTGCTCTGTAAACACATCCCACCTCCCTCAATTAGATGCGTTTTATATGAGGTATGAGAGGCTGACTGATGATAGTGGGAACACTTGGTAGCAGTAGTAGGACATGTCTGATGCGATCAGATGCAAAGGTAAATCAAACACGATTCATTTATTATTATCATTATTAGCAATGGTTCCTATATTTCAGTGGAGTTTATTTAATTACGTCTCATTTGGCTGTTAAAACATAATTTGCAGTAAGAAATAAACATCTGTGTTGATGTTGATGAACCTAAACAGCATTAATAAAATGAAAGACTTCTGAAGGCTTCTGGATTGCAAATATATTCAACATCTAATAATATTAATAGTAGTTTGAAATCTAAGATGTTCCCGACTGACCTTCTTCCAGCGTGCAGGAATGCGCGCGTCATACATACAATCCAAGGCATCCCGCAGGCTCTCGCTCATGATGATCGTCCCATCGATTGCCAGCCTGAGGTCAGTCAGGGTGTTACGGACCAGAACTATGATCCTCTGCATCCGATCAATCTCCTGACGCAGGAAGATGTTCATGGGCTGGAATGGACCCATCTTCTGTAGACGCTCTCTTACCTGGTTTCATTGGATGAGATATGATCAGGACACGTACATGATACTCTGTGGGACTTTTGTAATGCATGGAACGACACTGCATGAACACACATATGCCACATAGCACATAACCTTTAAAGTTATTTGTTTGGTTTGCAACTTTGGAACTGTTTCGTGAGACAAACTGCACAGGACGTGAGATCGATCGGTTGATTCGCGGTTCGTGTTTTTTTTTAATCTGTGATAGTTTTGTTTTAAATAGTTAGGACTTGAAGTGGCAGACGCACAGGGTGTAGTGCACAGTGACAGGTTTTCCATCACGAGCTTTGAGCATCGACTCTGAAAACTCACTTCTCACCTCACTTTCTCTTAAGTGTGGGAGAAAAAAAAAAAAATAAGCACAGAGCCCGAAAATAACAGGCAGCTGGTGAGACTCAGCTGCACTCACAACTTCTCTGTCTATTTCTAGTCTTCTCTCTCTGTCACCTCTCTATCACTGTCGCAAGCACACACAACCTTCCATCATCTGGCTAACACACACACACACACACCCTACCTCCACAGTACAACACCGGCCGCTTCGCACAGCACACGTGGTGAGTGGAGAAATATTGCACATGCTCCTTCACCTACTTCAAACGCGCGCCTTCATAGTGCACACATACAAACACTTACTTCAAAAGGTATGTAGTCAGGAGGCAGTTTCTCCAGCATGTCGTCAGCCAGCCTGGATACCACAGCCTCTCTGGTTTCCCCTCGGCCTGATGAGCTGTCTTTGGGCTGAATGCTGAGGATGGTGTCCAGTACATCCTTAGACAGTTTACTCTGGTAGGTTATGTCTGCATTTGGGTGGAGACCGAAAACTTCTGGAGTGTCATATGCCGGCAAACCCTGTAAAAAAAACAAAACAATTATTGTAACATAGAACAAATAACCCAGACAAATGTTTTCTTCTTTTCACACATGCTGTGAAAAGGACGCAGTTTCCCTACGGAGCTGCTAACTGCTTAAAACTGAGCTGTCAGAAACAGGCTGACAAGCCTTATGGGACCAATGAATCTCGAACCACTGTGGAGATTATATATAAGGATGATATATACTATATAGGGTTGTTTAAGGTTTCCCCTCCTTTCTCCTCGTTTTCAAACAGCCATTTCTATGCACGAGTCCTAAGCTCACTGTTGGCCAGGGGGAATTGCAGACAGCCAAGTGCCTCCTCTGATACGCACAGTGTCACCAGCTGCTTCTTTCTACAACCACTGAAGAGCTTTGTGAGGGTGTAACACATGGTCCAATGCATGCACCACTGAGCTGGGATGGAAAGCACGAATCTACCCAACTAGTATGAATACTTCACACAGTGAAGATCCCTCACGGCTTTTTTTTTGCCCATGAACACGGCACAAAGTGTTGAAGGGTTCCGAGAACCAACCCGAAGACATAGAGTTAGGAATGAAATAAAAACACTCGTTGCATGTCTCCTTGCCATATTTTTGGGCCGTTTTGCAACTATAAATATTTAATAAAGGCATACATGTAGTAAACAACTTGATGTTATGTCAAATTATGTTCTGCAGATACTGAATCAGACAGCTCTTGCTCTCTGACATGAACTCTGTTAATACCAATTTTCTTTATATATTGAGTCATTCATCATAGGATGAATCATCATGGGATGAATGACTCAAGACTGTAGATTTAATATTGACTGATATCATGAATATTTACTTATTCACTATGTCAGGTGGCTCAAAGAAATACACTGAGAAAAGCTAAGCACTAAAGGACATAAACTGACTCTACCCCCAGTGGTTAATTGATACTGAACTGCTGCTGTCTATCATAGGGGCTACACGGCTGTCATGGGTGCTACTGATTGGGGTGAAATCAAGGTTTTTCCACTCAATTCTGGGCCAAAATTGTTCTGATAGGAGTGGCTGAATTTTAAAGGTGTGTCAGTAAGTGAGCAGATACTGAGGATCTAACGAACAAACCAAGTTCAAACCTCATGTCTTTAATTGGTTCAAAGACACCTTGCAGCGAGTGTCTTTCTGAAAGATGCAGCTGCACCATCTGTTACTGGAGTGCAACTAATGAGAGTCTTTATAAAACTGGAACATTCGGAACAAATGAACTTTGGAATGGCTGCACAAAGCTCAATCATTATCAAAAATATAGGTAACACAATGATAGCCAACATGTTGTACGCCCTTTGTTCGTTTTAAAGATACTTCACATCGACTTTGACACAGCTAGGCTTATGCAATAACACGAAATAGCAATTACTACTAAAACATGGCAACCAAAGATTTCCGAGAGTCGCATCTATTATTATTTCTCCCTGAGTGAAACAGGTGTTTTTTTTTATCTTACTTTATTATCAGATTTCTTCAGTGCTTATTTCTCTGTTGACTGAGAAAAGCTTAGATTTAACATAAGGTAGACACATGTGATTTATGTCACCAGCTACCTTATAATATATTTAAACATCAATCACTGTGAATTCAAACAGAGTCAAACATCAAGAGAGAGCCTGGCTAAGACACACACACACACACACACACACACACACACACACACACACACACACACACACACACTTACACACACGAGAAAGGGGAGATGATGAACAGAGAATCAGACTGGGAGCTAGACAGTGTGGTCATTTATGTCCTCTTAGGGGGTTTTAGCTGTTCTCCTGTCTGTCTGCATTTCATTTACATACACCGACATGGACACAGACATGTGAACAAAGACGCTTTGCTCTCCTGTGTTCCATCTATGTCGAGTGTGAATGTGTATATTTGTGCCAGTGACAAAAAGAGATAGAAACGCCTCTTGTCAAATGTGTGTGTAGATGGTGCATGTGTTGTATCTGTGTGTAAATCTGCATGTTTCCCTCTGTGTGTGTGTGTATGTAAGTGTGTTTATGTTCTCCAAGGCTATGTTTGTCATTCTGTATTTGTGAGGCAGAGCAGTAGAACAAGCTAGCTGAGCCTGGATGCCCTGAGCATCCATCATAATGAAACTAGTTCAGGAACTGCCGCCAGACAGGCATGCACATGCGCACACAGACACACACACACACACACACACACACAGTCTAGTGAAACCTAGTCCTAACCTCAAGCGCACTCTTTGATATGTGAAGACTACAGACTAGGCTAAATTGTATCCACACAATGAAATAAAGTGCATCTGCGCACACACACACACACACACACTTTGGTTAAGCACATTAATACGTTCAAAATCTCCTCAAATCCAATGAGCATGCTGGCATTTGATTTAAAGTTGTACATAGCCTGTATGTGGATGTGGCACAGTCACAGTGTGTCTGTCAGTCTCTACAAAACATCATATCTACAATGTTGTGCTTTTTGCAGAGTGAGTTTTGCGGCAAAACAAAAAATAAACAAATGCCAATTTTTTTATAACGAATGACATTTTCATAGGTTAACCATCATGTGTCTAAAAGAGACCTACCTGAATGTATGTCAGATACTGTTCAACACTGGAGCACTTGGGGATGCTGTAGTCCTTGTAAAAGTTGAAAGCAGGTCCAAACATGTCCTCACTGAACCACACCTTGGCAAAGGTGTTGAGTAGGCACTTGTCATAGTCATCAGTCACACGGCCGCCATATTGAATCTCTCCAATCATGTATCGCACAGTGTTCCATGATACACCCTGAGAAGAATTCAATTATTGTGATCATTGTCATTATTAGTTAAATGAATTGTTGAATTTGTGCAGTATATCTGTCAAACAATATGAGGAAAACTGAGAAGACACGTAACTGTGCTACTATTTCATTTTTGATACTTTCACCCTAAGGTTGTTTTTTTCTGCTGACGTGATTTAGAAACACTGAAACTACTTTTTGATCATTTGACAAATGCCACCCAGACAAGTGCAGTTTCTGTATGACAGCAAGTGTGTAACTTTACATTATCTTTTTATTATCCAGAAAAACAAGAATGTTTTCCAACCATTAAAGAAATATCACACAGCCTTTTTAGCAACTGTCTTTAATATGAGAATAGAATGACGTTATTATTGTAGGTAGAGGTTCATCCTACATACCCAGACATCAATTTGTAGTACACTTACCTTTTTAATGTCCATATCATCAAGGTGGTTCTGAACAAACTGGACAGTGGCGTTAAAGTCAGCCTGGTTGAACTCATAGGGGATGTTCCACCCCAGAGGACCATACTTTCGTCTTTCCTGTACTGTGCTGTGGAGAAATGCGACTCCATACAACATTGGCTTCCACTGTACCATGTTACTGACATCCAGCAGGTCCTGGTTTAGACCTAGTGAGGGATACATGGGTGAACACATAAGCAGCCTCTTCAACAAAAGGCTAGCAATAAAATCTGCAGATGCTGTGGAAAAACATTATTATAATATAGAAATATAATAAATAATGTAAATGCAGTTTTCAAATCATGATTTCATTTTATAAGGGAAAGCTTAAAAAAGGCCGACTGGCCTTTCCTTCCTTCTTTCTGAACCATAAATGGACTCTGCTGTGAAGTCCAGTAGCATAAGACACAATCTAATAGCAGGGGGTCATTTATTATGACTTGTGCACACAGTCACACACATAGATCAGTCATTTGATAGTTTACTTAGGGCTTGTGCATAGTATTGGCTGATCAAGTCTAGTTATATTTTACTTTCCAATAAACAAAAATGACCCACCTCCATAGGTCCTCTTGAGCCCTGCCCTCAGGCCCTGTGGGGGTTCATTAGTAAACTTGATTGACATCTGCAAAAGGGTGATGGGGAAGTGTCTGTGGGCCTCTGTGGTCATCCAGAGGCGGAAACTGTCATGGACAAAGTCAGTCTCTGTCACTGTGTCCATCAACTCGTCCATGAAGTCCAGACCCAGGTGGCAGTTCTGGAGTAAGGCCCAGCCACCCTGGCAATGATCAATAGTAATTGTTATCATGCTACTACTCTGTGATGATTCCAGAGCTCAAAACAGGCCAACGCATAGCATTAAACAACCGTTTCTGCTGCTACATCAAAAATAGTTCACAGCAGAGACTCACATTAGCCATGGTCTGCTGCAGGAGCTTGCGGGCGTGGACCTCCTGCCCCTGTCCCATGGAGACATAGCGGGTCTCAATCTTCAGTCTCTTCCCAAGTGCGATGATGGAATCAGTTGGGTCTGAGCCCATGGACAGGAAGCAGATCAGAGGGGTTCGTGGGTCTGATTCCTCCCACATCTTCTCTAAGTCAAGAATCACTCCTTCAGTGTACTTCTCCCCCATTGTGTCATTTATGTATTTACGGGCCTAGAGGAGAAGATTGGAAGAGCTGAGTCAAATTATGTTTTTTCTCCGTTTCATACTGTTGCTGTTCAAAATGCTAAAACACTAGTGCTAGGGACTTTACTGCTTTACAGCCCAAGGTAAAAGTAAATATCGGAATACATTTCTGCAAGGCCGGAGAGTAGACAAAGAGTTCAAAGGATTCTTTTTACTGGCCTAGTCCTTTTAGCCAACATTAAAGGCAGCAGAGGTCGAGCAAGGACAACTGCTGGAGTGTTTTGAAAGGAACAACAATTACACTCTAAGCTTGTCTGCAGTGGAACAATTTACCCCTCAGTAAAAAATACATTTCCATTAGCCTTTGTGATCATTGAGGCTCAGTAGGAGAGAGACCGCTTTTCCCTTGAAGTAAAGATTTACTCCACTGATATGTTACTGTAGAATAAGAGATTCTTCTAGATGCTGTCTCATTAATACAGGTGTATTTTCCATTTCCATATGTACCTCCATCAACCACAAACCATCTACTGCTTTAGGCTGCTCTGCTTGTTTATATATATGGTTATTCGTTCATAATGATTTAAATCATGTTGCAGTATGGCTGCATCATACTGTTGAAAAAGGGGGCATTAAGTTGCAACCTAGAAACGGAGACAACTAGATTTATTGCAAATGTAGAATATTTATACAATGCATCCCGTTTTTAGATATGTGTCTTTGTATAACCTGTGCAATGGTCCTGTCGGGACACCAGCAGCGTATGAGGAGGAGGCGTCTGAAGCAGTCAAGAGTCTGATCGTAGGAGTTTGGAATCACCTCCTCCTCCGGGGCCTCCTTATCAAACCATGACTTCCACTGTTTTTCATTGCGGCTTATCTGAAACACAACAAAAAGAAAGCTCATTGCTTATCATTACATCAAATCTGGGGATAAGATTCAGAACATACAGAAAAATGCGTTTAGACACACGAACAGTGTTGATCTAAAGAACTTGTAGAATTTACCCCAACGTGTCCAACGTTTATCTTAAATGTTCAAACGTATTTATCGTTCTACCTCCTTGTTCACATCTCACAAGAGCGAATAGGCCTAATGTGCTCAAGCAAGTTGGCCTCCAGGACAGTTAAAGCTCTGATTATTCGTGGACATGAACAGCTGTTGTTGATAAAAGGCGACACTGTTTTGAATTCACATTCTAAAGCTGAATTTCTGTGTGAAGAGAGAGACAGAGTCAAAGGGAGGTTAAGATGGTTTTGGCTTTCTCCCAGAGGAGACAACAACACAGTTCTCGACTTGTTCCTTGTGGAAGACTAACTTCGTTTAACAAAGAACTGTTAATCCAGCTCTCCCTGTTAATCATGCACTCTAAAAATACACATGCTTTTGTGTGTATGCACACACTCATAGGCGCAAACACTTGAATGTGTGTCGGCATGTGCACACATGCTCAGCCAAAATAATTGACTGGAAGTTTCGCCAAACTAAGCTCATTTCACAGAGCACTGAGCATTGAGCCACCAGGCTGTCAGTCACCCCGTAAGGATGTGTGCATTTGTGTGCGTGAGTGTGTGAGGCTGTGTATGAACGAGCGAGATGAAGCAAGACATGACGAGACAGATATTGACATGCTTACTAGAGCAGAGGAGATGTGTGAAATTTTTTAATAAGCACCTAGAGACCACTACTTAATGTGTGTGTCTACACCTGTCTTCCTATGCTTGTGTGGACAAATCAATGAATTTTAGTTAGGTGCCATCGTTGTGAGGACATTTTTCATTTTGAGTTAATGCGAGGGTTGGGCTGGTAGGTGTGTGTGCGTGCGTCCGTGCGTGTGTGAGTTGTACTTGATCCAGTATATCACAGAACTGCCACAGTTTGTTGAGTTCTACGAGGTTGAGCCAAGTCATGTCCAGGATCCATTTCGCTGGTTTATGAGGGCAAGCCTTCAGGTCTAGGGATGCACCACCTGGATGAAACAGAGATGTATGCGTGTTCTCACATCATACAGAACAATAGAAGATTCATATGGATTTAAATGTGCAAACACATCTCAGAAATGCACACAAAAGCCCTATTCTCAGTCCGTGTCCAGCATGTTGGAGCTGACAGATGGTGGATAGTCTGTTGCATGGATGCAGCAGACCTCCATATCTGGCTTATTTCACTGAAGTGAGAAGAATGCCATATTTCTGATTCATTAAAGTTCTGCAGTAACCATCTGTTTGAAAACTTGATGAACTCAGCTAAGATAATACAATATAGAACAAAAACAGGAAATGGTTATTTCAGTCTAACTTTATCAAAGGCCCTGAAGGTTGAAATCTATTAGCCAGCAGCTTTATGTCGAACGCTGGAGCTTGCTACGGCTGAACATGTTCATACTTCTCTCTTACCTTTAATGAGTGTGAGAAACTCCTCATGTTTGACCTTGTTGCTTCGCATGTCTATCTTCAGCGTCAGCAGCAAAGTAAAGAGGAACTTGTGCTCCTCGTAAAGTCCCCGTGCTGCGTGCTTATACACCTCAAAGGTCATGAACTCTATGATGTTGGCGATGCGTTTACTGGTTATAGGGCTTTTGGTGGACCTGTGAAGTAGAATTTCATAGCAAATACCAAATATAAATCATCCCTTTTGCCACTTATTAGCTGACAGCATGATCACAGTAGTTAAGACCCAAAAAAAAACATACTGACTGACTTAACAGTGAATTATACAAAATATAATGAGTGTTTGTCAAAAACAAAGGACGTGAACTAAGACTAAAATGAAGCATACAGTGTGTTTATATCCCAACACAAGGCACTATTTGGGCAAATGTTTTATTATTAGACTGATAGAGAGGTTACTCTTAATGAAATCACTGCTATGATGCTAAAGTCACTTTGTGGAAATGTGGAAAACAGAAGTAATGTTTCTTTTGGGCCAAAGTTTGAAACTGCCTTTTAGATATGTGAATCTAAAGTGAATTCAATATCTGTATTTAGGTATTAGCTGGTATTGCATCACAGCCGTCTGCATCCTAATCAGACTCAGTCACTCAGTGCAAGTGCAACTGATGATGTAAATAATGCAACTGATTCAAAACAAGAGAGCATAATAACGCCTTGTGGGTTAAACTTGTGTTCTCACCTAGCCAAAGACAGGTCAAAAAGTCCCAGGAACTGTCTCAGAGAGGTCTGATACATGACATTCACCATACTCATTTCTGTGATCAGGAAGTACAGGATACTGCCCCTGGTGGCCACTAGAAACACGCACAAAACAACACTAGCATTAGCACTTGCGAGAGATGTGAGGTTGTTTGAGCACACGTGTCACACAGGTCTTGTGGAGGTGTCTGTTTACAATATGAATGGACTGTAACAAATTTCTCTACAACTATTATATTAACTTGAAATTTCTTTTCACAATTGAACACAAACAATTTAAACCAAATCTGTTTTAATATCGCATGTATGGTGAGGAAACACATAAAATACATTTGGATATCATCCAGGTTTGTTAATGCATGTGCTGAATTACAAACTCAAAATCTATCATTTTGTGTGACTGGGCCCTGATTGAAACCTGGCAGACATACTGTAACCGTCCACAGTAAATGGTCAATAATAGTCTTTGAGCCAGTTGTCATGACCTACCAGGTCGGTACTCCTCTCTGGCAGTATTAATCTGAATCTCGGTCTCGGCAGCAATATGTAGTTTCTGAGTTACCTCTTCGGCAGTGTGCTTGGTGTTACCGAGGACAAGAATCAGACTCTCATCATCCACCAATGAACCCTACAGAGATGAAATGAAGGAAAATTGAAACGCTGCCAAGGAGATTACCCTGATGCTGGACCGTATGTAGAATAGCGTCTATTGTCTCCGCTGTTGACTAATATACTTGCAAAAACACAATAAGAAATAACATGTAGCGAGAAATTTTAAAGACACATATACACATATACACATATATAAGATTCCCTGCCTTAATGACAGCTTTGTGACACTCCTGGCATTACCTTAAACAGCTACTTGGTTTCAGTATGTATCAAAAGTTAGTTAGTGGATTTTCTTCTCCCCTCAACATATTTGAGACCATTAGCAGTAATGTACCAAGGTAGTGTTGGTATACAAGCAAATATACCTGTTTTAATACTGTGATAATCCATGTTCCACAAAAACTGCTGAACTCAGCAAAAGAAAAATGACAGCACTATTCTTGGCACTTTTGATCGTGCTCTTTCTTTGTGAAACAAGCAGAACGGATGCACGTGCACACGTTCCCACTGTGAAGCCTGAAGGCGGTGACTTGATGTGATTATTCAGGATTCAAGGCACACTTACAGAAACTTAAAGTGTCCTCTGTTCCATTTTTCAATAGAACAACTTTTTTTTATCATTTTTCACTTTGCTTTTAATAGAACCACTAGGAATCAGGTTAACTATCAGGTTAACTAGTTTCAAAATAAAAAATTGCTCTTCGCTCTGCTACACTACCCACACTGATCATTATCATACCCAAATCCCTAATGCACAAAGTTGTTTATCACTTCAAAATGCTTTCTGATATCACTGTGAGTTGCATTCCCTTGCCTGTGTACTGGTCAGCCGGTAAAGGAGGTTGTCCTCTAGTTCCTTCATCTTTCTCTTGTTGGATGTTACATCTTCCAAGAGGTCTGTCCTCTCCTTCTCGAGCTCCTGGTGTCACAAAAACAAATAACAAACATACATCTTCAGCAGGGTACACAACTGACCAAATAATCATTACACCCAAAAGGTTCATCCTCCAGGAGGAATATGTCAGATGAAATGTCTGTGCCAGTGAGATATGAATGTTTCTTTTTATTCAAACCATTTAATGGCAGGTAGGAAATTATGCTGCTGACAACAGGATAGAAAAAAACGTAAGGATTTAAAGCAAATTTAAAGACACAGATTTGTATGAGCTTGACTACGAATTCTGATTCATGTACATCTCTTCATCATCTTCTGTGGTGAAACAAACATGCAGTAACATGCAGTGATATGTGCGACTGCTGTGAGCATTATTCTGACACTCCATGAATAAAAGGAACAGAAGCATGAGTTTAACCCAAACTCATCTAAGGAAATCCTAATGAAAGGTAAGGCTGTATGAGTCAGCAGATGTTAAACATCATTATATTTCCACCGACGTGTTTTATGGTCAATATATGAACAATCCTCAAAGCTTACAATAACATACAGTATGGAAACACCATAGCTGAAAGTTGACCCCATACACGGAGCTGTCACATAAAGTAAACAGGTGATTGTGTATGGAATTATATTTGTGCCACAATTCGTACTAGCGTAACTTGATATTTTAAACACCGAAAACTATCTTAGCGAGACCGACAATCTTGGTGATCAGCTTGACCCTGTTCGGGTCTGTGATTGGTTGGAATAGTGGCACATGTATTACGCTGTGACAGGCGTTGAGCGAGCGTAGT
>JAUMTR010000008.1:13818036-13849439 GCA_032270685.1 Microctenopoma stevenorrisi
TCACTTGAAGTACTTTTTGAACAAGTGAGTTTTCAAGTGTTTCTTAAACGTGGTGATATTGTCCGCAAGTCGAATGGAGTACAGTATTGTATACAGTATAATAATCGAATGGAGTACAGTATAGTATACAGTATAATACAGTATTCTTAGCAAATAGTTACGCAATAAATACATATATATCACAAAGAAGGGTGATCATTAATAATAAATCAACTACTACAGTCAGACACTTGCAATTTAAAGAAGACACCACTTGTCTAGTTGTGTTGCTTCAAACCTCTCGTGTTTGATCAGTATGTTGTATGTATGTATGCAAAATAACTCAACGTAAATGTAGAAAAAGAACTTCTAAATTTGGTCTCCTAAAGAGGGTGTACCAATTCAAAAGTAGACGTACCGTATTTCACACATGTACTGTATACCCACACACGAATAACTGTGGTAATAAAACAGATCACTGACCTGTAGGTTCCATTCGCTAACAGTGGGCGTATCAATAAGCAGCTCAGTCAGATTGAGGTTGTTGCCGAATGGGATGCAACGCTGCTTCAACTCCCGTTGCCAGTCACTCAGTAAAAGATTACGAAACTCCTGATTGAAGGGGCCCGAGTAAGAGAGAAATGCTGTGGCCAGGAGAACATCGCCTGCAACAAAACAACAAATATGCTGTTACACTAATATAAATGTCATTTTTATTGTTGCTGAACGTATAAAAAGTCTGAAAGTGTATTAAAATCACACACTTTTAATGCAGTAAAGAGAAAAAAACACTATATTATTGGGAATTGCTATGCTAGCAGCATATTAGGAATAAAAGCCACCATTCCTGATAATCAGATGTATTAAATGAATAATCTAATAGACTAATTCAACTGAAATGTATTTGTTTACTCATCCAACACTATTAGTATTTAGTTATCAATAATAAAGCATTCATATTTTAGTTGCAGAGATATTTCTCTAATCTTAGCTTCTGAACAACAACAAAGCCCGTTGTAAAACCCACCAACAAGGCGTTTGGTTTGGGCAGCAAACTCTTTGCTCTGCTCCGTCCATCTCTCCTTCTCACCAGCAAGACCACTGATGAGACTAGATGCTGTCTGCATCTTGTGTCTGCAGCGTTCAGCATCCTCCAGTAGCATCTGTCGGGAAAGAAGGAAACATAGATCTGTGGCTGCACCGATCAACCAAACGTGTCACAAATCACTCTCAAGTCATACAGAAATGTTCTCAGTGTACATCTAGACATACTTACAGCTCTGGAACAAAAGAGACCACTGCAAAATGATCAGTTTCTCAGATTTTACTATTTAAAGGTATATAAAATTTCATTATTGAATCTACTGACAACATACTTTATTTGCTTGGCAGACGCTTTCATCAAAAGTAACTTACAAAGAGCTAGCACTGGGTGTCTGGCTCAAGGACAAACCAAATAGGGGATGGACTAGGAGCCACACTGAGTTTCGAACCTGCGACTTTCTGTAACCCAGTCTGACGCTTAACCCATTGAGCTACCAGGTCGCCTAAAAGCATAAATGCTTAAATACAAATATTTTAATTAACAAAATTGTCCAAAATACCAGAAATACTAGAACAAAACAACTAAACTAAACAAGTCCATATTCATTTTTACACAACACATTACTAATGTTTTACCTCAGGATCATCAATATTAGGTGGATTTGCAATCACAGCTTTCATGCAGAGATTCTACCAAGAGCTGTATATGTACACTATGTGCATATGTAAACAAGGTATGAAATGTTCATGTTGGCAGTAAAGTAATACTAACTAACATTCCTGACATAAGTATAAAGCTGATTATAAATACATCTAGGTGTTCTCTTAATCGCTGTGTGAATTTCTTCCAGTGGTCCCATTACACAGACATGCAGGTTAGTTTCATTTGCAGCAGGCATCTGCTTATTTATCCAACGCATGCAATGTTAGGGTTTACATAAGCCTTCAGACCCTTGCCCCTGTCAGTAGATGGATGGATGTGTTTGCATATCCTATCAGTATGTTTGTCCTCTCTAACTGCCCTAATTAGCATTCCTTTTAAAAAATATACTAAGAGGTCAACAGCACCTTTAAGCCATTTAATACAATTATTCCTTTTATCAGCTGCTCACAGGCAATAATGAGGTTGTTTGCCCAAAAACAACAATGCCATCAATAAAAACTGTCTGGTTTAAGCTTTCTCTTAATTAAGGAGCATATCAGTCAACAGCCACTGTCTGAGCTTAAAACACTTCTGCGATGAGGACTCCAATCTTGCTTTTGGCCCGTAGAGATTAACAGCTCTGCATCTTAATCACAAAATTTAAAAAAGAGTCCAGTTGGCACCCGGGCTGCCCAGGTTCTTTAATCAGTGAGTGTTGATGCACATACTGTTCCTTTTACATGTTGTTTTTCACAGAACAGGTACTGATGATGAGACGAGAGACAGAATAGACACAGAACACACAACCCAACCCAGCACCTGCTAGGTTTTATTAGCGCAGAAAGCAAACCTTAATTAATTTATTACTGGTGTTAAGACTGTGTTTTGAAAAACCGCTGGCATCTATAACTTCAGTTTGGGTTCTTTTTTTTAAAGAAGGCAAATAACTTGATGAAAGCTTAGACATGTGTATACATCTCATATGATACATGTGATGTGCTGTTCAGAGTGAGATGACTGAAAATGAACCTGACTTTTTTTGGTTCCCTGAAGGACAGAAACAGAAAGTATAATAACATCATGTTAGGTAGTTAGATTAAGTTGTTGACCTGTTTCTCCAACATTGCCTTCTCATACTCCCCCTGAACCACATCCAGCTCCGCCTGCTTGGCATCCAGCTCAGCCTGAGCCTTCTGAAGGTCCACATTAGCTATGGTCAGACGGTTCTGCTGCACTGCCAAGTTAGCCTATAAAAGAAGGAGAGACAGCGAAATCGTTATGTCTTTATTACACACAAAAAGCCTGTCAGGGTCATGGTCTGCCTTCTAGGGAGAAGAGAGTGAAATGGCAAAAGAGAAGAAAGGGCAGATAAGGTGAATTTGACAGAACCATAAAAAAGAGGAATGCTTAGAGGGATTTTGGTGTTTTACTGGGATTAAAAAGATTAAATATGTTTGGTCGAAACTATGAAAAAGACAACAAATCTAAAAAAAGCAAATCTACTGAACATCGAGCTCAGGTCACAGCAGACTTAACATAAGTACATATTTGTTTTCTGAAAGTTCTAAAAGACGTCACAGATGCAGACACAGGGACCACGAATCAGACTGTAGCTCCAGGGGCAGGCATTTACAACAGGGCACGAGAAGCTACAAATAAACACAAGCAGAGGCTTGATAAGAAGAGCAAGGGAGGAGGAGAGACAGGCTGAGGATGATGGATGAAAACCAAAAAGAATTTAGTGGGGAGCTGGGGCACTTGAGGAAAGTGTGGAAAGGGTTTAAACGGATATTTAGAGTGTCTCTGAGTGTGATCTGAGAAAGAGGAAGTCTGAAGCATTCATTAATATTAATTGGCATAGAGGACTTCATCTGCCTGTCTTCAATCTCGTCTGTCCGGCCAAGTCGAGCTTACTAGCTTACATGGAGGTTACTGCTGTGCTAGAAACCAGAAAACCAATTTGCAAAGATGTATTTCTGGTTAAAGCAAAACTAAGAACCAAAGAGGAGAAAAATGGACAGAGGGAGGAAGAGAGAAGAGAGGGGTTGAGGGTGTGATGGGTTTGAAAAAAAGAAAAGAGAAGTTGGACAGAAGATAGAGAAAACTAGATGTGCCACATGAAGATGGATTGATAGAAAACTTGTAATGAAAATAAAGAGGGATGGAAATCTGGTTAAAAAACATTCAAAATCCAAAATAAGCTGGTAGCTTAAGTGATGGTAATGTGGGTAGATAAACATCTAATTCTTTGTCTGGCTGTGTGTATATTGTTTATTTTCCAGTGAACGTTTCATTTGCTAGAATAGAAAATATGCATAAATGTCCTATAGATGGTCTGAGCTGGTTCCGTATCCTGTGGTTTCCCTGTAGAAAAATAGTCTCCCAGAGTTTGTTCTTTAGGAGGATGGAAGACCGGGAGAACAGGGATTTGATATGTATATGATGATCACAAATGAACATTTGAATCATATGTGAGTGAAAACTTTGCTTAAGTAAGTTTTTATCCCTTTTTGATCTCACGCACCATCTCCAACAGTATTATTTCATTTCCCGCTGCATTAACCATTGTGACAGGTCTACTACAGGGTAAGTTACCTTTAAAGGTAAGACCTCCTTATTGATGGAGAAGAAGGAAGCCATGGCTTTTGTCCAGGATGCAAGGCCCGCTACGTTGCCACACACCCTCTTGGCCGTTTCAATGTTGTAGTCAGGCATGTCAAAGTAAGGCTGCAGCAGCTCAACCATTTCCTCATTAATGGTGTCTTTTGGGAATTGCTGCAAGGAAGAGAGGAAGGTAGAAAATGTGTATGAGAGGATGGAGTAAGAAAAAGGTTTTCACACTTATCTGTGTCTATTTTATAGAGTATTTATAAAAATCCTTGACTGCAAATGATACTAGCTATCTAATAAGTAAACCCCACGCTCAAATCTACTAGACTTTACCTCTTAAACATAGTCTTTATTCTCCTTGTTCTTAATTTTTACAGTACATAGGGTTAATACACTCTTTTGACATGCTGTGTGGTTGTTTCTTGTATGCTTGCCTTCTTCTATAGAGTATAGATAGTGTTGATAGTTTACTACTAACTCATCTGCATAAATGTACAGTACCTGCAGGCTGCCCAGGAAGTTTCCAGCTGTCATGAGTTTTAAGGACTCCTGCCATGATGGAGTGTTACAGTTCTTCTCTGGGTCAACCTTTACTGTGTTGACCCGCCGCTGGAAAAGCAGCAGCACACAGTCCATGATCCGCATGATGAGGTGGGGTGGGCGGCCAAGTGTTCGTACAGTGGCGATGTCTGATGGCTTGATGGTCTGAGCGGGGGCAGAGAGTTGAAAGTTGTTTTGGGAACATTGTCAACGAGGAAAGAGCATAATTTACACAATCTTAAGGAAAACCTGCATCTCACCAATTCTGGGGAAGAGGAGCAGGCGACTTTTCTAAAATATGTGTAAATAATTATGGTTGTGAAGTTTTAATGTGTTAGATAAAACAGAGCTCAACAAAAAGAAAAACAGAAGTGTAAACCTATCGAAATTAGATGCTTTTTTTTCAAAAAGACACAAAGAATCACCTAAGGGGAAAAATGAGGAAGAAGGACAGCAGGAGAGTAAAGAAAATGTGTTTTCACTGTTCCCCCTCCTACCATTTGACCAGAGTAAGCCAGCAGACAGGCTGCTTTAAAATTGACTTCCACTTTCACTCCTGTCCTCAGCTTCTTCAAAATGTCTCAATAGTATCACCTAAGCTCGAGCTAGGACTAATTAACTATTAGCCCATCGAGCTTTGTGCAGGTCTCTCTTATAGCCACAATCAATAACAGGATATTTATACATCAAATGTACATATTCTGAAGATTCTAGAGCGGTCGCCACAGTCACTTAACCTGAACCGCATATAAAATCTGTGGTGGGACTTGACGGAGGAGGTTGCGGCACGTTGACTATGCATCACGTTTGCAGCAGGTAAAAACAGCATCAGCTTGTTTGTACTTTACTTGACAGCGCAGACATGCTGAGCTGTGCAGCCTGTGCAGAGAGAAGAGGCCTAATTTGTTGAATGTTTGTTTTCTCACTGCAGTCGTCCAACGTTGCACTTCTTGCTGAATGTGTAGGGATTACTTAGTTGTGTTGAACCACTTATAATGTCACTGTATGATTTGCTGATTGTAAACAGCAGACGAAAGAAGAAGAAGAAGCATTTTGCCAACAGACCTGGAGGTATTTTGAATGCCAATGTAGACACACTGTGTAAATTCATCTCAACAATCCACATAGTACATCGTCAAATTGAAAGTGACAAACTCTGGGGCATAAATAATGAAATGCCTTCGACTCTCCCCCTGCTGATCCACACGAAGGAGCCTTTGTGCACGACAGTGTTCGGTGATAGCTCTGTTTATAAGGATACATGACCAAAATGCATGATCATCAATCTAAATGAATTAGTTGGCTGTTTGGAAACATCAGGTTTCCATCCACTGCAGGGAGGTAGAAATTCTAATCAGGGATCTGCCATAGGAGATGTGTATGTAACCAACAACTGAGGTGGACAGCTTTAATTACAATGCGGAGCCAGGCCCCAGAGCATCATACCAACCTTACAGAGTCTTGCAGGTAAACACATGTACACACTAGGGTACGACAGCTGTAGGCAAAACGGGAATGTGGCTACACGTAGAAAGCCAAAGAGGCCACAGGGGAGGGAATAAAAGTGTTAGGTGAGGCATAGGAACACACAGGTGAACTGATAATATCTAATTTTCATTGTGTGTGGGAACATGAAAATTAGGGTTAGGGTTAGGGGATCTAGACGTATAGTGCTTTTACAAAGTTTTCTAGATCAGCTGAACTCAGAATACGGCCTGGTAGCTCAGTGGCTCAGTGGTCAGGGCATCAGGCTGGGATGCAGAAGGTCGCAGGCTTGATTCCGAGCTGCGGCACCCAGCCCATCCCCCCTGCTCACTGTTCCCCCCAAGGGGGCATGGGTCAAATTGGAATTTATTTATTAACATTTTTGGAGGTAACAAAGTGTGGACAGCTACAGCAATCAGAATGAGGAGACATTCATCAGCAAATACTCGATGGTTCATTGTTCATTGTTCTACAAAACACCACAGCTTCAGACCCCTGAGCATAATATACAGCACACCTTGGTAGTTTAAGTCTGATACTGTACCTGCAGTGCAGCCTCTGCTTCCTCTAGAGCCGGCCGGGCAGCCTCGAGTTTCTCTTCAGCTATGGCCTTGTCTGCAGAAATGCTGTCCACAATGGCCTGAGCCTTGTCCTTCACTTTCTGAACTTCCACCTTCACGCGCTCTGCTGCCTGGGCTTTTACTGTCACTTCCTTCAACACCTTCGGATATACCAAACAAATAAACATGGTCATGAATAAGAGCAATTTCAAAGTCTGTTTTATCAAATAAAATACTCTATTTGTTGATCTTTGTGACTTGAAGTTGTGAAGATCATATTTCAGTGTGTTATTACTTTTCTTTAGACTGTAAATTAAATAGGGACTATCCATCTCTGCCACTGTATAATAATGTAATGTTGGTCATTTTTGACAATACAGATATCACCACTATATTTCCCCATCTATAATTACAGCACTGCAGTGTTAATGTGAACCTACACATGTGTAAGCAAACTATCTCCAGAGGCACTAAATCTAACCACACAGAGACAAAAACCAAGCCTTTCTGAAACCTACCATGTCAGCTTTGTCGTTAGCAACCTGTAGCTCCTTCTCTTTCACCTCCAGCTCCTTGCTAAGTGCTGCCACAGACTCAGATGCTTCCTTTAGCTTCTGCAGACCTGTGTTCATCCTAAGCAGGAGAAATATTTGACGTAGTAAAGCTACATGCAATTCAACAATACATACCGCACCTTAGCGAGTGTCCTAATTCTGCAACTGGAATCCCATTTTTTTTGGAAATATCTACAAAACTTTTCAATATAATAGATGAGATTGTAACTGAACTTCTGATCCACTGGACACCAGGTGGTGAAAACATTTGCACACGTAAAGAGAAGTGCCGTTTACCTGTTGGCCAATGTGTGTACTTCAGACCTCTTCTCCTTATAGATGGTCTTGTAGCCCTGAATGAAGGACAGGTAGGACTTGGGCGTAACATGGGTGGAACGTCTGTATCTAGAAAGAAAACAAATTCCATCCAATTAATTTTATACTATATTAAAAGGTAGGACAACTATCATTACAATGTTCCAACCTTGCTCCAAATGTTATTGTATTCAGTAGTTATTAGAACTCAATATTGTCTTTGTGCCGAAAAGTTCTTCGGGTTTATACTGTACATAGTCCCTGCTATATTCAAGGATTCTATGTATCTATCTATAAGATCTTCATTAAATCTAATGCAATGTTGTACCTTTGGAAGTAACCCACACACTTCTCTGCCACACCGTCATGGAAGGAGCCCATGCACTGGACGACCTCGCTTTTGACTTCGGGGGAGCAGTCAATGTCATAGGCAGACAGGAAGTGGTCTGAAACTGAAGAACACAGGGATGGAAGAGAAAGACTGAGACACAGTGAAAATTCATTACATAAACCAGACTGGCAACTGTAAACTTCATTGGAACGACAGAGGGACATTAAAGATCGCTGCCTTTTGCATATCTATTACTATAACATAAGAGACAGATTCAGCAAAATATTAAATCAATAAGGTAGTAGGAGAGATATTAAGCCAACAAATCAAAATTTATTTGGACATTTTTTCATCTATGTCAGTGTATGTCAAGCCTCAATACTGCTACAATTTCATCTAACTACGACGGATTTAAAAGTTTGAATTGTGTTTTAAAATTCATTCTGATGGAAGCACAGAGTTGTCATAATTAACAAGCTGACAGAATAATGAATCTTACTTTACAGCACTGAGAAAAACTAAAGGGAAGATAAAGTAGAAGAATAGGTAGGGAGATAGGCAGAGCTACGTATAACGTACCTGCCACAAGAGCATCTTTTGGCCAGCGGCTGAACCAGTCCATTGTACAACCGGATATCAGTGCTGGGAACTTCAAGGCCCGATTACGGAACTTTTCCCCAACAGGTGAGAAGCACAAAACAACATGGAGATTCTTTCGAACCCGTGACATGAAATACTCATACAGGTTTTCATTGGTTGGAGGTCGCCTTGGAAACTCCCGCTTCATAACTGGGATAAGATCACCGAGGATCTCATCAATCTCATCGCGAGCAAATAAGTTGGACACCTGAGAATGAAAACACACTCGAGTTTTTGTCAATTTCAATAATGTCATTATGAGTGTGCACACAAACAACACTCAAACACCACTCTCTGCTGGTCCTTTCAATTTAGCTCCACTGGTGGAGCTGCTGCTGCGTAAAATGTTACCCAGCCAGAGATACAGAGATGGATGAAAGGAAAGTGGGGGAGGGAGGCTTAAGAAAGGATTGATAAGGACCTTGATGAGGCAGACGGCCACAAAAAAATACACTGAAAAAGACTAAGCAGATGAAAAAGGTAGACGGGAGAAATAAAGGAAGTGGCTGAATATCGTATAATCTATATGACATCACACATGTTGCATCAAACTAATTTTCACAGAGCACATCATAATATGAAACCAGTATGTAGGTGACTAACAAATACAGTTTATCATTTAGATTCTGAGGGTGATCTTAAGAGTTGTATGAACACAATGAGCAGCAAAGTGGCTCCTGGTTTCACAGCCTGTTGCTGGAAATGCAAATGGAACATCATAATACTGCTATAGACCATAAACAAGCAATGGAACCTGGAAGAAGGCAGGTAAAAAGTGTGACCCTGCAATTCGACTGCATCTGGCGGTGACACATTTTACACTATCACTATATTATTGGTATGTAATCTATACATATGTATGGTGTGGTTTATGTCTTTTCGCCCTCTTGTTTAGTCCTGACCTCTCCGGATGACAGGACGTTGTTCATGTACTCCAGAAAAGCCTCATCTTTGATTTCGTTGTCAGTAAAGATGAAGCTGATGCCTTTCCCCTGCTGGCCGGCTGTTCTGTACAAACCCTTCAGGTCATCCATCAGGTTGGCTGTGTTGTATGAGCTGTCAAAGAACAGGATACATAAGAAAGAAGTATGCACATGGAATCTAGACGACTGGACACCAGGTACAGAAGAGAAACAGCAAAGTCTCATGACCTTATACCAGCCACATGACCTGACAAATGACACCTAATAGTCATCTGAGCATCTTCTTGTGATAACTAATTTACTTCCATTTCTAACTGTCTTTCTTATGTGACCTAAGAATGCAGTATTTACTGTATTTGCATCGCTGTAGCCAGTAAAACGTAAGTACATTGGCAAAAAACGTGCTGCTTCACTCGCTGTGTTCACTGAAAACACTGAGCCTTTAAAAAAAGCCACATCATTTATTATCTACGTATAAAATATTAAAAATGAACTAATCGATATGACAAATTACCACCTCTGTGACAACAATACGTACAGTAATGTGTAAAAATGGCTTGTGGTGGTGTGTTCCAATGTAACGGTGACTGGGTAGGGAATATAATCATTAACAGCCATGTAAGAGAGTTGTATGTGTGTATGTATTTGCGTGTGCAGCTGTGACTAGTGAATGTAGTGCATTTCTTTTTATTTATGCGTAGTTTTATTAGTGAATGTGGTTAAAAATAGACTTCTGCCTTAAAAGCTGGTGAAGAAGCTATGTCATAGTTGTTTGTTTTTTAATGATTTTGCATGATAGCTCAGTGAGTAGAGCAGTCGTCTTTAAACCAAAGGGTGAGCGAGTTCGGTTCCCAGTCCCAGTATGTCGTGGTGTCCTTGGACAAGATTCGATACCCCGTAGTAGCGCAGACAAAAGTCTAGCAGCTGTTTATTTCCCCAAGGGGATCAATAAAGTATTCATTAATATTATTATTAGTGTAGCTCATATTGTTTTGGTATGAATTATGAAGAGAGCGATCTGAGCAACACTGAAAGTGGCACACAGATGCAATAAATCACATAGAAACACTGTGGAATAACTGACTAATAAATGACTAATAATGATAAATATCTAACATGAAAGAAAGTAACAGAGTTACACAGAGTTATGATGACAGAGTTACAAAATATAGTTTTAACGGCCAATTGTGTTATAGTTGCATAGAATGATCAATGTGAGCGTGAGGAAACATTTAAGAGCACACAGGAAATGTGGTGATCACAAATGTCATGGGGACAGAAGGAGAAAAACATTTGTCAGGCTGCAGTGGGAGAGAGCGAGACAGAGAGGAAGACCAAATGAGACACAAAACAATGAGGCAGACAAAGCGTAGCACACAGCAAGTAGATTCTCGCAGTAATCAATCATTTGGTTTTACAGAGAAGAAGACATTATGTCCAGATTACACATAAAAGAGAGATAAAGTGGCCAATGCGTGCATATGTCTGTTGTTGACCAATTTTGGACATTTGGTCTTGTAAGAACATATAAGCTGGTCCTCACGACCTCTGGGGTTAATTACAGTTGTTTCAGTTGTGATGGTGAGGGTTACAGTGAAGGGGTTGGGAAAACACTATGTTATTGAAAAAGTAAAGTCATGATTATGTGTGTGTGTGTGTGTGTGTGTGTGTGTGTTACCGTGTGAGAGTGATCTGGAAAATCTTGTATCCAGCTATAAATGAGGCCAGTCTGGTCAGGCTCTGTTTGCCTGAGCCGCCAACACCCACAAGCAAGGCGTTTCCACCAGGTGTCCGAATTATCCTTGACACCTACTCAAATAAAACCAAATAGAAATAACATGAAAATAAGACACAGGATAGTTTGTTAACAAGCAAGTCTCTAAACATCTCACTGACATAAAACTTTTGAATTTGAAGGTTGCCTCTAGAATAAATCTCTCAGATAAACTTATATCTTATAAATCATGCAACAATTATCTTTGATATACTTCAATCACACTAACGTTTTCCATTTATATAGTAATTATAAAATTCTGTAGATGACTACTGAGTGAGAGTGGCTACTGATGGGACCCTGAGAATGAGATGAAATGAGTATTGTTTTCTGTTTGTAGTTCCTTTATTTAGTACATGTAACAAACTGCTGTTCTCAGTCCTCAGACTGCATTCAAAAAGTGTGTTTTCTGTTTTTGTGGCTCTAGATTTATTTAGTGGGAAACAGACTCAAAGACTCCTAGCAGAAGGTTGCCAACCCCTGCCCTAGTCCCTTAACCTAGTCATCATAACTAAACCTTAAACACACACATACACACACAGAATACCTTGACAAGATGTATCATAGCATCCTGAAAGAAGACCATGTCCATACCAGTGCCCCTGATGCCCTCATTGTAATGGTCAAGAAAGATGTTCAGACGGTCCTTTAGAGTCTCCTTTAGAGATTCGATAGGTTCGTACACCTTTGGCAAATTAAAGTCTGAATCTTCGGGCTCCTCTCCTGTCAGGAAGAAACATTTTAATACAAAAAAACAGCTGGCAAAAAAAAACAGCCCCACACTGTTGAATTAATGAGTACCTGTAGCCTCAGGTGCATCTCGTAGGAAGTCGACAAAGTATGTGTCCACTCCGTAGTCCACTATGTTCTTGTGCTCTTTGCCAAGCTCCTCCTCTACCAGCTTTGCCAAAGTCTGGTCAAACCACTCAACATCCTCAAGCATGGTAAATCTGTCAGCTATCACGCGTTTACACTCATGCTTCCACAATGCTTGCAGCACCTGGGGAGTATATTTTTGTACTATTTTAAATATATGGGCATAAACCCTCTTGATGTTATTTATTGCATGTCAAGATTAGAGAGCTTAGCCAATATGACAAATAGCTCTGTTGGGGATGAACTGTTTAATCCTGTAATGGAATCACTGAATTAGGCAGGAACACACGGGATCAGTCAGATTCATTAAGTCAGGTATCGATTTGTAGAAGTCAGCACATGCAGAAAATCGTGAAATATAATGCTTTATTCTCTGTAGCCTCGCATGGTTTTCTCGCTTGCTGTAGTTTAAGTCTTCTTAGTTGAGCTGGCCTCAGCAGTTCAACAGTTGAGTGTGTTTGCTTAGACTCTGGGCAGCCTGCAGTAGAGGATATATTTGACTGTATTCAATTATTCAGTGAGGCCATACACAAACAGGGACTTGACCACCTCAGCAAGAACTGAGCCCGTGATGCCAGAATTTTCAAATGTTCCTCTGTACCAAAAGAATGCTTACAATGTGATTCCAATAAAGTAAATACAATATATTCTATGTAATCAAGTCATGTAGTCAACAAGCTCTACTACCTTAGGATCATATCAGACTCTCTGAAGTACTCTATTAGATCTATTAGTACTCTGCATCATGCTACACTACACTATTCTACTAATTTTCCCCTTTGCTCCGTTTGCATGCACATAACCAGACTAGTGTGAGAAACAAGATTATAACTCTGCAGTAACCTGCATAAATCTGCATTTAAATGAAATACTATACATTGGAATTAAGCCTGGCACACTTGCACTAAATGCATTATTATATACCTAAGGGTACATCATCTGCAACCATTCCCCAACACTCTATGAATGGTTCACGCGTCCGCTAATCAGTGGACAATTTGCATATCACTAATCACATGGCCCAATGTTAGTCAGTAGTACTAATTTCTGTGATTACGCAATGGTCCTGTTTATGAGGTTGGGGAAACCTGCAGTCAGTTGAGACTGAGGAGGAGAGTTGGATTGTCTTGGAAAGCCTCCAAATATTTCTCCTACTTAAAAGAATGAAACTTCTAGGATTATTATATAAAACTTTTCTAGCACACGGACAGATGCTGCAGTGAGAGATGAACAGCATTTAATGATATTTTTTGTCATCCCATTTCAATGTTGACATAATGATTACCTCACTGTTTGAAACCATTTCATTTATCTGTATGAAAACTCCATGTACTAACAATGCAGATAGAACTTCCACACAGAAAAGCACTTGGCTGATGCGTGGGTGCAAACACAGGTGCTGTGAGGAGAGTGCTAGCTACTACACCACTGTGCTGCCCTGCTGTTAACCACACCATTTAAATTTCCTCACCTGAACGGAGTTCACCACCTCAGCGGTGGTATTGAGCATCCCTTGCCAAACCCTCGACAGGTCCCTCAGGTTAAAAATGTAGTGAAACTTGGCAGGAGTTGGAAGCATCTTGACCTTGGTTAACTGCCATAGACGGCGGGTCAGAGACACCAGATGGGGCACTATACTCCGAATCTCTTTGATGAAACCACGGTTTGCACAGAAGTGGCCCTCCCCAATTATACCTGCACAACGGGGTTAATGGTAGAGGGCTGTTTAATTAAAGGAGATAAAGTAACAAAACCATGGCATTTAATGTAATGTAGAGCATAAATTACATGTACAATTACATTTGGAGGCTCGCTATGATTTATTATTAATTATTAACAAAAATATATGGTATTAATTGCAAGTTGGTAGCAGTACATATGAATAGTTGTCTTGACAAGACACACACGAGAACAGAACAGTCAAATATTTTGATTGAACGTGATCAGTAATGATACTACTACCCACCAAATATCTTGTCTATGGAAGCACCGGAGGGCAGGGTACAGTTAAAGACAGAGAACTGCCTTTTCAGCCTCTGTGGGATGTCGTTACGTCCTCCACCTGGATGAATCATAGCTGCCAGAAACTGAACGTCCACAATATTGGTGAACTCTCCTGGTTTCTCCAGATTGTAGAATCCATTCTGCTCCATCAGCTGCCGGACAATCTCATTAGTCACCTGCAATGAAGCATGTAGTGCGTCATCATCAGTTAGTTTATCTTAGCATCATTGCTTACTATTATTATCAGTTCATTTAATTATATAACTTACTAAGCTGCATATTTAAAATTATTTTACATGAATCCTGCATTGTTTAAACCTTAAACCAAAATTAAAACTGAAAAGTGAAATAATTGTCTACGTACTGAGATGACTGTAAGATGACTGAGTCATCTTAGCAATAATTAATAATAATTATTATTATTATAAAGTGTCTATGTGTTGGCCCTGCGATGGACTGGCGATCCGTCCAGGGTGTACCCAGGGTGTACCCCCAACTGTAATAAAGTTGAGTTGAATGTTTAAGTTTTCCCAAACCTGGTCTCCCCACTCATTGATGACAGGCATGTTGATATCGTCTATAAATATGGACATTTTCTTTCCAGCAGGGGGCCCATAAGTGGTCCCCATCCGTTTATCCACATAACTCTCAACTGTTCTCTAAAAGGAAAAAGAGGAGGGAAAGAGGAGGACAGCAGGTTCATAATCAGTGACAATCAATCTTCATCTAGATGTGGAGCATCCCTCATCAGATGGTAAATCTACATTAAGACGACTCTCGTGAAATGTTCTGCTTTACCTGAAACATGAGTGGTGTCGTAGCAGAAGAGAAGTTGAGATTCTTGCCCATGTGAGTCTCAGGATCATATTTGGACATGTAGCCCTTAATGATAACAGTCTTGGCTGTCCCTTGTTCTCCAATCAACAACACAGCCTAAAAATAAAAAAATGGAAACATAGGCAAACACAAAAAAGCTCCCTCCTCTCCTCTAATGCGTTATGAATCACTTGTGGGTGTATGAATAGTGTATTACATTTGTACATATACAGGCGTGTGTAATAAAGGATTTGATGGGATTTTAACTAGAGCATCAACCACACTATTTTATTCTGGTCCCTTAGCACAGTCATGCTGCATCCAGTCACGCTGCCATGTTATCAGTCTGTGTGTGTGTGTGTTTGTGTGTGTGTGTGTGTGTGTGTGTGCGCGCGTGCATTATACACTGAGTAGAGAGGAAATTAAAAGGCTGCTACCCTCTCTAAAAGCATTAATGAACCCACAAAGAGGCAGGTGTGTAAACAATTATTTTCTGTCTTTAACTCACATCATTCAACACAGATGACGCACACATACATGTAACAGTTTGGCTTTAAACTATTTATACTTCAAGCTCAAGAGCTATGACATGTTATTAAAGCAGCCTTTAAAATCTGAAACCACAAACATACAGTGTGCAAACACACTGCATATTACATGGCAAATAAGGACAGTACATAGATACAAGCCCATTTTACTATTAGCCTCACCTTGCCCTGTTTGGCTATGGTCTGAATTAGGAAGTCTGTTCTAATATTGTCCACATTGGGGACCAAAATGGAATTGTACTCTGGGGTAGAATCAGATGGATAAAAATATTCCTCCACTCTGGTTCTCCAGTGGACCCACTGACCTGGAAGTAGAAATGTTTGGCAAACATTAAAAAGATAATCTGTGGTACAGAGATGAGCAGAAAGTGCCTGTGTGATTGTTTCCACAATTCAGTTTGGTTTGAATATATAATATCAATAAACATATATCATGTAATATAATACCTATCCTTATTAATAACCAGCTTTGAAATTCCTTAGCGTCTATTGTAGAGGGGAAGTTAATCAACGCATGCGTACCATCTGCTGTGACGTAATAATCAAACATGGTGTCCTCGCTGTCAGGGGGAATGTCTGGCAAGTTTAGATGGATGCTGTCATTTCCTCGGAGCCAGATCTCCATTTTCCGCCGGTCGTTCAGTTCAAGCAAGGCTCCGGTGCACCACATCAGGGCAAAGACATACAGCCGTTCTAGGTGCTCTCTTGATAACTCGCCACACTGCTCCTTTAGAGTGTCATAAAGAGATAATATATCCGAATTCAGCAAAATGTGCTTAAATAGAATGGATTACAAGCACTTTGGTCAACTTCAGTTTTTAAATGTCCTCTGAGTGCCTTTTCTAGGTCTTTGGGGGCCCTATGTAAGATTATATTTGGGGCCCCTGTTTTGAATAAATAAAAGAAATTTAAACCCTTCAGTGATCTGATCAATTTTAAAACTGAAATAAATAACAACAAAGATAAAATCAAGTTGAACCGGGCAATAAAAAAAATTAAAAAAATTTTTAAAAAATGTACTATACAAAAACTTTCAAACTTTAAGCACCTGCAAATCAAAAATTTGTAAGATAACAGACTAAATCACGAGCAAAGATTAAAATCAGATCCATTATTTTATATGTTTATTTTATTATTTGTTTTAACAATTAGGTTTATTATATAATAAACCTATTATATAATAAACCTAATTATGTAAAGAGCAGGGGTGTTCAAAGACTGATTGATTTGATGATGTGAAATTAGTGTCGGTCTCTCAGGAAAAGATTTGAAGATTCGACAACAATGGTTTCATACAAATGCACAGTTTTAAAATAAATGTATAACAATTGTGACAATTATCATTTTAAAATGTCAATTAAGCCATTCAGGTATGTTAAAATGAAAAAAAATAAACACACACAATTTATTAATCAAGGAAATTGCATAATGATGAACATTTCTACTTTGGAGCAAAATGTAATACTCTTCAGAAAAACGTACTACAAACATACATGTGCTGTATGAGTACAAGCTGTCTCATGGTTGAAATTCCGAACAGTGACCTTACCTTCGATGGTATGAGTCCCTGCAGCATGTTGATACACTGCATGATAACAAAGGCCTCAAGCATATCCATCTTGAACTCAAGCGACTGTACACTGAAGAGGTAGATAACAGAGAAAGAAGAAGAAAACAGCTCCCTGAGCACGTCTGCCTCTTGGAGGGAGCGTTTCTTCAACCATCCCTGAGAGCAATAAGAACAGCACTGTAGTCAATAAGATTGAATTAAAAATATCCGTTTCATACGGAAGAGGATTAGGACCCCTGTGAAAATATTATTTGAGTTATGTCACTTTTTTTTTAGGTCAGAATTCTGACTTGTTTCTCAGATTTGTTTTACCCACAACTGGGAAAAAAAATCGGAGTTCTGAGAAAAAAAGTCAAAATTCAAATAATATTTTTATGGTGGCACTAATCGTCTTCCGTAGTTTCGAGAATCACTGCATATTTGTGTAAAGGTAACTATGTTCAATTCTAGGGAACAAATATTTTAAATACTCTGAACATAACTGAAAACCATTGGTCTTGCAGGAAAGCCTCACCTGAAATTATTTAACTTTTTCATACATTTTCAATATGGACTAAAGAATTCTGGATAAGGGATAACAAGATACCATTCCCAATAATAGTACAGTTTTACTCAAGTATTCACCTCCAGTATAGGGCTCCAGTTTAGCACGGAGGAACTCATGAACACCATGCCATTGCGTGAAACAGTGGCCGGAGATGCATTGTCGATATTATGTGGCTCAAAAACCACCTTACAGTTGGGAGCCATGGGTATACGGTCTCCGTTTGCCAGTGTAAGCGTTCTGTTGTCATCCAGTACTGAGTTGAGGTTCTCAATCCAGATGGCATCAACTGGTCCATCCAACACTATCCAGATATGCTCTCCTAGGAGAGAAAACAGTATGTGAGATTTATAGACAAAAAAGTCAAACCTTACACTGTAAACAGCTTTGACTTATGTTGTGATTTGTTACTCTATAGATAAAGTTGAATTGAACTAATATAAATTGGTATGCTCCTGTGAGATTGGCATGCTTGTTTGGTCCAACGTAGGTGTCATAAATAAATCTTGAGATGCAGCCTAACGGTCTATTTTCACGGAGTACATTTCCTTGAGTAATGCTTCACTCAAGAACTGCAGCTGTGTTGCAACTCTACTTTATCAACTTCTCGGTACTCAAATCCTGTCTGCTCAACGCAACAAGCTGCACAAGTTGGATGAACAGCAAGGCATGCAAATTAAATATGGATTCAATCTAATTCATAAAATATCATGCAAACATATGCATGATTGCACGAGAGACTGAATTAATACATCAAATGTGAAGCAAACACACTTGATATATACTCATTTCAATGTATAGTACACATATATATTTAATCGAGTGTGTAAGCTCAGGGCTGATATGAAAGATAAAACGGCTGCTGTGCCGCTTTGATCTATGGATTCAAGAATCTCCCAAGATAGATAAATTTCTCCTGAGTATTTTGCTCAACGTTTTCAAATATAAAAGTCTAGAGAACCGTAGATTATCAGGAGTCCTAATACAGAAGATCATTAAAGAAGAAATTCTTAAAAAAGTTGGGATCCCTCTCATGCTTTCACTCCACGTTTTCTGTTAACTTAGACTAGTTACGTTGTGGTTAAAGTTATTCTGCACTGTGTCCTCAGCAGTCGTTACTACTTGGATCACACCTACTCTATGGTGATCAGAAACATGTATAAGCAAGTATAAGGGACACTGTTTTTGGGGTGGCTGTGGATCAGGAGGTAGAGCAGTCGCCTGCCAATCGGAAGATGGGTGGTTCGATTCCCGCCTCCTTCAGTCATGTGTCGAAGTTTCCTTGGGCAAGATACTGAACCCCAAGTTGCCCCCGGTGTGTCAGGTCAGCTGCATAGCAGCTCTGCCATCGGTGTATGAGTGTGTGTGTGCTTGTGTGTGTGAATGGGTGAGTGAGAAGCAGTGTAAAGCGCTTTGAGTACCAGACTAGGTAGAAAAGCGCTATATAAGTGCAGACCATTTACTGTTTTTATATTATGTTCGACCTAAATCAAACTAAATATACATTTTTACATGAGACACAAATGCTCATTTACAATGACTTATATTTTAAAATCGAACCTTATTACTGCTGTATTGTGCTACATAAATAATGTCTGGCAAATACCATCGGCTCATTTCGCCTTGAGTAAAGAAACCAAGAATCAGCAAGGATCATCCCTACCTTTTTTTGCTCTTAGTGTTTTTCTCCAAAGTGTAGAGAAGATGCCATCAGTCCAGTCATTTGTGGCCACGTCCAGTCGACCAAACATTTGAGGGGCAGTAATGGCTTTGGGATTCATGCGCATCTCTCTATGAGGCTGACCACACTCTATGGGGAAACATGAGACAAACAACTCTGAGATTTCTGAGGTAAACAAATATGTAATATATATATATATAATAAATATAATGTATCAAATCTAATAAAATAAAAATAGATCTGATTTATCACAGATCTGTTTCACTCTCCCTAAATGTTCATCTCAAAACATCTACCTGTCATTGCTTTCATCAGTATGTGTATACAGGTTGTCTTTCCAGCCCCACTGGGCCCCAGGGCCATCATGCCATGTCGAACCCTCTGCGTCTCAAACAGCTGGATGACCTTCAGCTTCCATGGGGGGTGACTGATCAGACCTGCATCCTCCACCTGAGGGAGCACAGTTCATGTCAATGCAGGAACAGATCAACAACCAAAGTACAATTCATGATCTGGATGATAATAATTATACATTACATTATTATAATAACAATAATAATGTACCTGTTCACATCAGCTGCTCTCAAGGGGATGCTTCTAGGGACTATATACAGTGGCCGACACATCTATATAAGCAAAGAAGGCAATTGCCTATATCGGCACTTTGGCAGGTGCAAAAACATTCCTGAAACTCACATGACTTTCACTTCCATCGGGTTGCTCACATCTGAGCAGAGCTCTTAAAAAGGATCGATTCCATTGGTGTCCAATGAGGACCATGCACCACAGACAGGGTGTGGCGCTGCCAGAGCACAGAGCAACGTTCTTTTTTTTTATGGAACATTGCTTAATGCAGTGCCTGGCAATGACATCCAGTGTTTTTATGTATGGAAACCTGTCTCTCCCCTGTGAGACTCTTTACTTCCAATCTCTTCTTCTTTATCGTGGCAGTGGAGTATTTAAACATATTTATAGTATATAAAGAGGAGATTATTGAATTATTGATTATTGATTCTTAGTATTGGGCCACTAGATATAAATTGGTGAAAACTTTTTGTTTTGTCTTAGAAGCACCTGCGGACAACATAAACTGATACCATCTATTTCCTTTGTGTGCTCTATCTAAAGACATTTAAGAGAATCAGGAAAGATACAGCAGTCTCACACTCCATTAGTCATTTGCTTGATTTTTTTTTCACAGCTCCTCTCTAGTCCATCTCTATAATGTCTTTTATTATTCTTTCATTTCACCTGCTCTTACAGACAGACAGAATCATCACTTCCTGTCTCCTACCTGTTTGTCGATAGCAGCCTCTAGTTCAGGGTAGCCTGCTTTATCAAGCTGGATGCCTGGGAAGAGGTCCTCAATCAAGCTGAGGAAGAGTGGCTCATCTTCATCGATCTAGCACGCACACAGTCGATTATTACATTTTTCGCTCATGAGAATCTATAAAATACTATCTAAACTTTTTTTTTTTTTATTTTACTATTGGATGCTCTATCTTCTTCTATTGTAAACTGACCAGTTTAGAGAGATTCATGTCCCTGAGGACCCTCATGACAATGGTGGACTCTGTGTCACTGGCATTGTCTCGCTTGGCGGCTCCTAGTGTACGTAGCACTGAGAGGATGTTCCGCAGGCCAAAGTCATAATGAACCTGGACATTCAAAGAACATTTACTGCAAAATGATTCAGTTAAATTCCAAAAGCTTATATCACATAATCATGTGAAAGAAGAAAGACTAGAAACACACGTCTCTATCTTGTTTACCTGTTTGGAGAGTTGCTCCTCACACAGCTTGTAAAGAGTGAAGAACTTGCGTGCCAGCTCCATATTGTCTATAAACCCACAACTGGCCAGTTTTACCCTAATGATGATCTGACGGTCTGGAACCATCATGGCCACAGAGCGAAAGTTGATCTTTAGGTTCTCGGGAAGCTCCTGACGACCTGCATAACCTGGGTTCTAATTATACAGGAAAAAGAAAAAACACATTAACAGATTAGGACAAATGTAGAATTGCATATAGCATCACATAAAATACTTTGAGGTGAAGGAGTAACAATTCTCTAAATCACAGTTCAATTCCTAACTACACATTTTTCCAACTAGAACTGGGGGTTTTCAAAGCTATTGCATATATTCTGTATCCCTGAATGCAGCGCCCCAGCCCAGCATCTGACACGAAGCAAAAGACTCACACTACACCTTGTATTTCTCTTAGGACAATAAACATCCTGTTTTTAATGATGTTTCATTATCTGTTTCAGAAATGTAACATAAGCGTTCAAATAATGGATAAATAGATAAAAAGATCAACACAAAAGAGAAAAGAAGCGAAGAAAATGTGGACAGTCATATGTCAACAGTATTTTAATAGATTTCAGGTAAATGGTATTTATGTATCGAACACAGCTCTGTTGTTCTTCCACTGCCTGCATACTGTATTTGCTTTTTATTTTAAAACAATATACATAACTAAACTAAAGTTAATATTGGAGCGGAATTAAAGTTCAGAGCAAACTTTAGTCTTTGGTTAGTTAAATCCCTATGCACACAGCTGAGACACTCCTCTCTCCAGAGCCTGTCTGGAAAAAGAAAGGAATGATCTTTGACCCATCTCCCCTCAGAAGAAAATTAATACACTGTTTTCTGCTTAATGACTTGCCTTGGGTTAGCAACTGTAGCAGGAGATAAAGTGATCTAACAGTTAATCTATGAAGAGTATGGTAATGGGCACTGGCTGATATTAATAGGACACAAAGCTACCTTTCAAGGCAAGACGTGGCCCAGGTCGATTCTATTTAACTGCATTATATCTTAGAATACTATACAAAAATAGCTCTCTGCATACTAGAGCATTTTAAAAATATATTATCTTGTTGCAAGTCCAACAAATAAGCCATTAAAAATAAGTAATTCCATAGACCTGTGTGTGGACCAGAGATGGTTTTATCACACACAAGGTTTATTACACGTTCAATAATTACCACCATAAGAATAAGATACAGCCAGTGAATCATCACAAAATAAACCATCATATCAGTACATAATGAATTTATGTGTGAAACAACATTTTTAAATAATGGCGCTGTTGAGCGTCACTGACCATGGTCAAGAAGATTCCGAACTCTGGATTCATATCCACGTTGTCTCCATCAGTGAAAATGAAGCTTTTGCGACGTTCCTTCTTGCAAGTGAGAACTATTGCAATCTGCTGAGCTGCTACTGACAGAACTGGAAGATCGATGCGATTGAATTCATCAAAACAGCCCCACGAACCAGACTGAGCCAAACCTGGAGATCACACACACCAGAAACTTTATGGTGAAATGCAAAAAAAAATTCAAAAACATTCAATATACTCAGCGGTTCCTGGATTATTTAAAATTGTTAACTTTATCTGCAGTCCTCATACATTAACATACCTGACTCAACTGACAAACACCTTTTTAAGCTGCTAATATACATATATTACTTTTTACCAATGCGTATGCATAGACAACAGTAATGACACTATCAACATTGTTCAGTCACTTGCATGTGTCCTGTGTTTTATTCAAAGGTAGGAAGTATATATCTACTACGGGGGTAGATAAGGGCCTAATCTAACAGGTCATAAGTGGAAACTGGTCATATTCTGCACTGCATATCACGGACATGCTGAGTTGCATTTGAGGACATACATAACCAATGCTTCCTAATAATGCAGGATGCACAAAGTGGCCATTAAGCATGTCCAAACTTAAAGCCGGTCCACTGATGGCCTTAAACGGCTCTGTCCTTATTTTGGCCCTAATTTATTTCAGCAGCACAATAGCACCAATTTGTGAATCTCACCTTTGAATATTCTTCCCAAGCCTCTGAAATCCATCTGGTCAGAACAGTTGAAAACTACAACATACTTTCCCAGACAGCGACCCATGTCCTTAATGGTCTCTGTTTTACCTAATAACAAAAGAGATTGTTCACATTTGAAATCATATGCATTCAATTTTATGGGGACAGAAAAAAAAGAACTAGATGTCTCACTACTCAACGAAGTATCTTCCTCAGTCTTCAGCTTCGTCAATTGACTGAAGAAGTTACTAAGATGAGTAGTAAACTGTTGGTGCAGTTTCTATAATTCATCTTCAACAATAACAAACTATATAAACTGACAATCTTAACATTCTTCAGTATTCTTTCAGAATGTCCGACTAGATGACATCGCATGTGAATGGTTGCCTGTCTAAATTGTACAAGCGGCAACAGATTGATGGATAGATTTTTTTGTTGTTGTCAGTGCTAGGGTTAGGTCAAACAAGTGAAGGGACTACTGACAAAAACACATGAAGTAGATGTATTTCTTTTAAACTCACTATGTTAATTTAATGCCACACTAATCTGTTGTATATGCAAGACCCAAGCACTCAGTTCTTACACTAGACACTAGTGTCATATTATAGTCATGTAATCCACGTCTATAGTCCAGACAAACAAGAAAGGTCCTACCTGTTCCCGCTGGACCAGCAGGGGCTCCACCCATACTCATACCGAGCGCCTGGGCTAAAGTGATATAGCACCTGAGCAAATAATAATACAAATGATTACATTTCATAATATGCTTTCTCAAAAAGCAATTCTCATTCTCCTAATATTCATTACCAAACTAAAGTGAGTTGCTATGGTTCATCACAGCAGGAGAATGGAGCCCAGGGACATCTAGAAAGAGTATTTGGCTCAAGAACACTTCAGCGAAGAGGATGACTGACCCTCTGACTAAACACAGTACTGCTTTTTCACTCCAAACCCTAAGATAGCAGACAACATATTTTCTTCTTTTCTTATTTCTGTCACCATTTTCATGTGATATCAGTTGTGTCTTGTGCCATTTTCAAATCCTATGCAGTGAAAAAGGGGGTTGATGTGAAATGCGAAAGAAGATACTTATATGAATGTAAGCACATACTAACAGTAGAGCAGGAATCAAAAAGTGTTTCAGGCACTGAGAAAATCAGAGCGATGCTGGTGCCTTGAGCCATGAGGCCAACATGGCCCTTCTTTGGAGAGCTGCTCGGATGTAAACACCCTTCCTGTTTCTGTCCCTTCTCATCTCCTTGTCTGTCATCTTGTTTCCTGTCTGTCTCATTTCAAATTCTACCATGTCTTTCTGTCAGTACCTTAGACAACAGACTATCGGTGGACCTATGCCTTCCTTCCTCTGTCTGGTTATTGTCCTCCTTCTCTGTCAGTGGCAGAGATAAAAAGTGTCTACGTCATGTTTCTACCGTCTGCTCTAATGTGTTGCTGACATGAATTTCAAAATACAAATACAATGATGGATTTTTTTTTAAAAACTATCAAATGTCTCAGTTTGAAAATGTAATGTTTGTCTTGGAAAAACAATAAAGAACATTGCATTCCCTTTATATTTACATTCTTCACAACATCCCAACTTTCTCCCACAGACAGTCTGTTTATTGTTTAAGATGATTTGTTGGCCAGTGCAACTGAAGAATATTTAACCACATCAATTCTACCTTTCTAACAGTGTGTATGTTTGTATTCGTGTCTGGGCCCCTTTGTAGTTTGGCCTTCTACCTGTCAGTCAATGGCGTAATGACAAGCCTTTCAGTACAGCCCAAGAATTCATTCTGGTAGACAAAGCCCACGTCCGTGATGTTGATGATCATCTTGTCTGAGTCTTCATTGAAGTAGAAGCGGCACTGTTTCAGCCATTCAAAGTCACTGGGACTTTTGACATGCAGTTGGCACTGGGGACAATAACAGGGAGAGATGTTGGGCAAAGAAGGGTAAAGGAGGAGACAGGGCGAAGATAAAAGGAGAGAAGATAAGGGGAGAGAGAATATGACAAGTGAAGAACAGGAAATCAAAGGGCACAATTCAGGAGGTGATGGGATGTGCAGGAAAAAAGCTGAAAAAAAGGAAGAAGCACGAGGTGACCGGAAGGTGACATTAAAAAGGTGGAAAGAAGTTGAAAGGCAGTTAAGAAAGGATGACAGAAATGAGTTGAGAGGCCATCAGATGAAAATGAGGTGGAGGAGGGCAAAGGAAATGGAGAGGGATGACATTAAAGCAGCAAGTCAAGAATATGGGTAAAATGAGTGTATGAGGGGAAAAGATAAAATAATAAAACATTTCATAAAAAGGAGAGAGAAGGTCACAGTGGATGGGGCATAGAAGCAAATGAAGTGAGGGAGAGCAAAAAGCTGCGGGCAGAACAGGGGAAACATTTGTGGGTGAGAGAAGACAGGAGCATTATAAATGAATGTAAGCATTTGATAAATAAAACATACAGGTAACATTACTTCACACCTGTTCTATTCACCTTGGAGACCAGCGAGGCAATCTACTGAGCTAGAGTGGAGACTTCAAAGACAGTCCTCTCTCTAAGCCTAAATATGATTTGGCTGCCATAAAAAAAAGCTTTGAAGACTTTTGTCAGATAAAATTGACTCTTCACAGCGAAAACCATTTGCCAGTCCAAACCTTGTGTCTGAATATCAAATGTAGGCAGGGAGAGCAAGAAATTCTTATTAGATCAAACCTTCAGTACCTACACAAACGTTCTAGTAGTTGTCATCAAGATACTGACCAGGTCATCAAATATGTCCCTCTGGTGGACATGGATCGTGATAAGGGTTTCATATTTTGTCCTCTCCACAGCCCCAAGGTCTCTTGTGGTCATGTCAATCAATGTGTTCAGCAGGTCCAGGAAGAGCTGGTTTGTTTTGGCCATGATGCGGCGATCATATCGGGCATTGGTTAGAGCGTCCTCAGAATCTCTGGTCCATATCATCTGAATACCTAACAAGCTCACCTGGATCAAAACGAGGACATAAATCGCTTTGTACTGCACTCTGAATGCCAAATAAATAATAAGAATACAGAATTAAGTTAAGTAGTATACTTCCGGTAAAGTTCATTTACAAAATACATTATGTCTGTATTTAAATGTTGTGGATTTGTACTTCGATTCAAACTATAAGCTACGCTACCTGAGCAGGGAAGGAGTTTAGGAAGTCAATGAGCTGAAAGCCGGAGTCTTGGATGGCCAGGGCAGCCTGTCGGATCACCAGGTGTAAAGATCTCTGGGATTCCTTCAGCAGAGCACTGAGCCAAACCTCTACATTCCCCTCTGCTGTGATCATACGCTCCAACTCCACGGTCTCCCCTTCCCGGGATGATACAGCCAGAATGCGGTCGTATATCTGGGACAGATGATAAAAATGATTTTATGGTTTTATTTTGCTTGTGAAGTATATATATATACACATCTTTTCTACTCTATTCTTATAGGTCATTTCACAGTTATAGCAAACCTCTAATGTCTTGTCAGAGATGATAGACAGGGTTTGAAGGATGACGTTGTTCCGTGACACCGACCTGTCCAAGATCCAAGTGGGTCATACAAACAATGAAATTCAATAAAAGAAAATTCACCTTGTCGTGAAATCTGACACATTTGATGTTGTCAAAGACATTGAGGAGGTGGGCCTGGATGGTGTGGGAGTCGGAGGCCTGGCCCAGTATCTCAAGCAAGGCAGGGTCAGAGACAAAAAAGAAACGAGGAAACAGCAAACGCTTCTTCTCCAAATACCTGTTGGCAGCATGTTAAAAAAAATAAAGTTACCTACATTCTTAAAGGAACTTTAAAACAAGCAGCAAACAGCAAAACACTAAAATAAGCTTTTATTGTCTTTTTTTTAAGGTTTCAATTGAAACTGACCCAGTAAGTGACTTCTGGCAGATCTCGAGCTGTTCGAGGAGGTGAGGAAGCAGCTGTCCCATTGTCTCATCTCCTACACATGACTGTACTACATTGGGCATCTCATGGGCTCGCATCATGATCTTCACCCAAGATTTGTCGATGTTAGAGAAACGCTTTGCTTCCTAAAGAAGAGGGGCCGATTACTCCTGTTATTATCTGAGACTATGTTGTTGCTTTTTCACTAAACGTCACAATGTAAATCTACTTGGTTAAACAATATTGATCAATGGCCAACAAGTCATTAACAAGTCAACTACAGAGTAACAGAAAATGTAAATACAAAACATCGAGGACATGAAGTTGTTGTTATATAAAGATAAACAAGCAAAGGTATGCAATATTTTGAGTAGACATTTAAGAGAAAGTTTAGGCTTAGTTTAAATTACTTAGCAGAATTAAAGACCAAAGTTAAGCATATGTGAATATTTCACTGTGACGTGATCTACCTTGGGCAGCTGTTTTGCAATGTCTCCACCCACAAACACAGCCTCTAGGTAGATCCAGAGGTTCTGAACAGTCATCCAGTTTTCAATTATGTCAGTGGTGTTGGAAAGATTCTGAACCCACTTCTGAATTTGCGCTTTGAACGGTGTGTTGTACCTGGTAAGTGAAAGGAAAAGTCAGCATGGAATCCTAATCTTATACCACACCCAGGGACAGCTTGCATGGCTGCTGTGAAGTCATCAACAGAATGTGGTGTTATGTACTTTAATACAATGCCCCTCATTAATGTGAGACCCAGAGCAACGTGACATGCCTGTTGCTCATAAGAGACCCCAGCATCATCAAACTGTCCTCCATGCTGGCAATGATCTCCGATGTGCTGTCTCCTCTCAGAAGCAGCTCCCCACGTGTCTTGAAGTTGGCAAACGTAAAAGTCTTGTTGTCCCACTCGACGATCACCTGCTTCAGCTTCTGTTCAATATCCCGCTCCTTTACCGCACTGATGCAGATATCCTGTGTCATAATCAATAACACTATTGAAACACTAGTTACATCAAAGTTAGTAGAAAAAGAACTGAAAGTAAACAGATTCACTGGCAAGTGTATACAGTACAGTAAGAGACAGAGAATGTAGTTTAAGGTTAAAAATGAATGACTTCGAAAGATTTTTGTGAAAAGGGGAATTAATGAACTCCCTATGTATTAAACTTTTATCAATATAATAAGCATTATGATCTATTATAATTACCAAACACCTTTTTTCCTTTAAACTTAAATACTAAAATATTACGCCCCTTTATGGAATCGAACAAAAACCACAACCTTTACATGGAAATGATCCTAACCTAAAATGTTTATAGATTAATTGCCTCCAAAAGAACAAAGATTGATTAATTAATTTGGGGTTTAACTCCTTTAAAGTTCCACACAAAAGCAAGCTGCCCATTACTACATGTACTGGATTAAAACTGTACAGTCATGCTACATAATTATGTAATTTATGTGATCAGCAGGTTTAATTCCATAGGAATAACAAATTGTTGCCCAGGTAGCAAATATTATGTTGCTATTGATCAGAATTCATCTGAATATCCCTAAAACAGGCAACACAAAACCGGCCATCTCATTGCTCTTACCTCAATTTCCTCTTTATACTTGAGCAGAGGTGCCTCCATGATGTTGCGCAGTTTGAATGTATCGGTCTCCACCTCAAAAGTATGCCCAGTCACCTGGTCACAAAACCACATTTTTTGATGTTCAAACTATCATACGTCATATGACGCATTACACAGTAATCCTTCGATAAAAATAACTGGCAACTGCACTGGCGTTGGCCGTGTTTCTGACCTCAGTAATTCTCTTCCAGTGGCGTGTCATCATAGCCTTGTTAGTCATGAGTTCCAGTACAGGGCAGCACTCGCTAAAGTCATCAATTGTTTTCTTCAGGTCCAAGAAAGCCTGCCACTCCTTCAGAGCACGAGGCAGCTTGCGACACCTGGTAGGAAAAACACATGCACATGCAACATTGCACAGTGTTCCCACACAGATTAGCAAAACTTAAAGTGGTTCCATACTGATCATTTTAACGTACTTGAATGTGGTGAAATTAATTTCAAAATAGATAAACTGTCGAACCTTGTCTGAAAGTCCAGTAGCTCGTTATTGATCTTTTCAATGTTGATGTCAGCCCAGAGTATATCGTAGTAACCATTGACTGTTTCAATGACATTGGTGTAAAGGCCATACAACTTCTGCAGCAGAGCAAGCTGCTTTCTAATCTCCAACAGCTGAGGATGCTGGGTAACAGGAAGACCAAACAGCTCCTCTCCCCCCGTGTAAGTGATGTACTTCCTAAACAGGTTGTCAAATCGATTCTAAAAAGGACAGATATAAATTCGAAAAACCACAAAGTTATAGACTGAAAAAATTGTTTCCTGAAATTATTAGAAGCAACTCAGATTATAAGTAACAAACCTGGAACATGACGAGTCTATCGCTGGCATCCTGTGGCGCTAACCCCATCACCATAGGGCCATCCTGAAGCAGAGAGGAAAACGCGCGCGAGCACCACATTACAGGCAGTCTAAAATGCAAGATGCAAGACTTGACATGGCCATGTTGCCTCTACCTTGTCATAATCCTGATAAAAGTGTTGACAGTCTTCCAGGAAGATTTCCACATTGCTGACCAGTTCTCCTCTGAAGTTTGGCTGCAGGGCCACCAGCTCATTCTGTACCTCAGTACTTCGAGACAGCAGCTTTTCCCACGTGTAACGCAGTGTATCCACCTTATCTGCCTCCTCTTTTGCAACTATTAGCTCATATTTATTAAGCATTGCATAGGACTCCTGTGTGGAAGATAAAAAAGGGCAAATACTTTTTTCACTTTACTGTATTTGTGTATGTATTGGGAGTTACTGACCCCCATATCGTATAAATTGTATAATTTTGTGCTTTACCTCAATGGGTCCAACTTGAAAATCAATAGATATTTGATGCTCTCTAATCTCCTTAAGTGCCTCCATTGCAATGCGAATGTCATCCAGGTCTTTAATCTGCCGATTTAGTTTCTTTCCTGCCTCATCTACAAAAGCAAATATCTGCTCCATCTCTGAGCGATATTTCCTGTTACAAAATGATCCGTAGTCCAACATCCAGCTTTTTGTTTCAGCAGTGAGGGACATCTTCAGGTCCGCTGGTACAAAGAAAAGAGCAGAAGTTAGTGATGGACTGGCTGATAAACAGTGGAGAAAATAATTATTTGACCCCTCACTGATTTTGTAAGTTTGTCAAAGAAATAATGACAAAGGAATTAAAAAATCTCAGAACAGAATCATTTTAATGGTAGGTTTATTTTAACAGTGACAGACAGCACATCAAGAGGAAAATTAAAAAAAAAGGAACTGATTTGCATTGTATTGAGTGAAATAAGCATTAAACCCCTTTAACAAAAAAAGCCTTAATACTTAGTGGCAAAACCCTTGTTTGCAAGTACAGAGGTCAAATGTTTCTAGTAATCGATGACCAAGTTTGCGCACATTTTAGGAGGAGTTTTGGTCCACTCCTCTTTGCAGATCATCTCTAAATCATTAAGGTTTCGAGGCTGTCTTTCCACAACTTTGAGCTTCAGCTCCCTCCAGAGGTTTTCCATTGGATTAAGGTCACTCCTTTAATGTCTTTGTTGTATGTTTTGGGTCATTGGGTCAAATAAATATTTTCTCCACTGTATATTTTATATTGGTGCCAAATTCTCTTGAACAGCAATGAAGAAGGTGCTGATGATGACATAAGCTGCAAGACAGCTACTAACAGCTCCAACAAATAACTACAACTTAATCTAACCTGTGTATAGAGCTAAAGCTCCCACTGTAATATGTTCTGGTTCAGAGTTTATTTCCAGTTCAAGATCGCGATAGAACAGAATCTGGCTCTCAAACTCTGACAGCAAAGGACTGCCCTGGATGAATCTGTAAAATAAAATAAACCATTATAACATTGACAAATTGGTATTTATCAGTGGCAAAAGTCAGTTACATAAACTAGTCAGTGTTATCATACTTCCTCATTGTGTCTTCACGGTCGTTCCTCCAGATATGATGGTAATGATTAAAATGGTGGAGAGCGGTCATCACCTCCTGCATATATTTGTAGTATACAGTGGATTAAAGTGTAAAACAGTATAGTTTAGCTTCTGATCTTCCTTATTTTACATCTCTTGAGCTGTACAGGTTTTCCAGTTCCATATATA
>JAUMTR010000008.1:13849539-13863921 GCA_032270685.1 Microctenopoma stevenorrisi
TATATATATTCTGCATTAATGAGATCATCTTGAAAGAGTTTTCACCTTTTTAGTGGAGCTGATGGAGGTACTGAGAACAGACACCAGTTTGACTATCTCTTTGTTTTCAGACACACTCTTGTAGTAGTTTCTGGCCTGGAAAGGGATGGCCTGCATCACAGATGCTGAAATGTCTGAGGTGCTGCCATCTGGAAAGTGTTTGGAGAAAAGAATCAATGTTGTGACAGAATATAAGAAGAGAGGTAGACAGAGTGCATTTAAAACAGCCGTTAAACAGCTTTGCTTGTTTACTACGGGACTGTTCATGCGGAGTTAGAATCTCTTAGCTGAGTGATTCTTCAAGAAAAAAAATCCCTTTTCTCAATCCTGTTGATCTGTTTCTCAAACCAGTGGATGCTCAAATGGAACACCTAAAAGTTAGGGTCTCCACTGAAATCTTTTTTTATAGACCAATTTAAAATTGGTCTATTTAGCACATTCAAATCGCCTTCAAACATAGTTTTACCCTCATCTAATAAATCGACAACTGTACATTACAATGCAGTTTAATTACATAAGCTCCATGTTAGCTACTACATAATGTGACCAAGATTAAAATATCCTTTTTTAAACATCTTTCTTTCAAAGCCTCTGTCATATTTATACAATCTCCATCAATACGCCTCTATGTGCTCTTAGTGAGATATGGCTCTGGTCTGTTGAGCTGTGAAATAAGAAGATTTGTGGTGCAGCAGCTGATGAACGGTGTGCATGTTGGAAACAATATAGATAAATCACAGTCAATTTGAAATGGAGAAATCTTTGAATTGGTGAAGCACTGAGGTTTTGTAGTTGTCCCATACCACCCAGACTCCTATATGTTGTCGCTCCATCCTCTGATTCACTGTCAGAACTTTCCCTTTTCAGTGCCGCCATGCGTCTTTCATTCATTTTTCTCTTAAAGAGGAAAATACATTGTTAATTAATTGATAGACTACAGTAAAGTAAAATAATATCAATAATTAGTTGCGGTAATCAGTGTTTCTTCAGAGGGATCAAACTTTTGTCACAAATGATATTAAATGATAATAATTCCCTCTTTGATGAAACGCACCTTGGAGATCCTTTCTTTGTTCCACTGGCCGACTCCTTTACCAACACTGACCACACACTCCACAGCTCGGTTTAAAGCCTGCTGAACCTCCTCCAGCACCGGTATAATAACAATGTTTGGGATGGAAAGGCTCACGTTCACTCTGAAGATTGCCAGCTGACTGTTGCTTTTTCCATGGTTGGCTGAGTCACTCTCAGCTGAAAGGGAAGAGTAGAGTGACTCTGATGCAATATCATGATCAAATATAGCTTTTGAGGTCAGTAGACAAAAAGGAGAGAATGCAATCAAACAAAATACTTTATGTGTTACTTTTATATCTACATTTGTAGACTAGGTTATAATCAAGCTTTCATATTAAACTTACATTTTTCAGATTTACATTTAATGTTATGATAAGCCAAACTGTTGAGAGCAGTAACGTAAGTTAGCAACACAGTTCCAAAAAGACGCACCCAAAAAATGCGTGAGCGAGGAGGCATGGATGCGCTTGCGTAGCATCTCCAGCGTGTTGCGTGTCAATTTCAGCAAGGCATCTACATTGCGATGGTTGAAGTAGGAGAGCAGCTCTTGGGCTTCCTCCTCCATCACTTCCAACAGATCCCTCTTCTTTTTCCTCCTTATCACAGGAGAAGAAGGACCAACACTTGCAGGTGGAAGCAAGGTGTTTCTAGAGAGGAGATGGCCCTCTGAGTGGCCCTCGTCTTCATCTGCCATGGAGTAAGGGATATTTGATCCAGTATACACATATCATTTGTCATAATGGATTATAGATAGTGAACATCTACGTGCTACAATGACAGTGCAGGTCATTTTAAAATAAACTGTAATGCAAAAGGTTAACTGGGTAAAATGTGATGGGATCTGAATACATCCATAAAGTCACTGTATATACAGTTAAAAGTACGTCAGTAATATTTGATTTTAAAAGGAGAATATTTCTGTACCTTCACTGTCAATGTGGTCTATGGCCTTGTTTTCTGCGCTGCTTTCTTCCTCAACCTTTTCTGCCTCCTCTTTGCGGCCGTGGTCAAACTCAAGCAGCATGTTGATCAGTTCATTAGCAGCTTCTTCCACTAGTGAGCTCTTAGTGTGGAGATTCTGAGCCTGTTTTATGCATAGCTCCTACACACACAGATGTTTGACCTGAAAATTCACTATACCATACAAAGACTGCAGTGTAGCATCGGCTCGAGGGTTCTACTAGTGTCCCCTCGATCACAATGTTTGGGCACTTTGTATAGATAGCCTTTTTTTCTAAGGGGATTCACAGCTTCAGCTCTGTGTCAACTTCATATGTACTAATTCATCTCTACATACAACTCTGCACAGAGAACATTAAGTCATCTGGTTACAAAATCTAATTAAGTCAACATGAATTAATTTACACACAGTATTAGCAATAACACTGCATGGATGAGTATTCCCATTAGTCAATGTGTAATAAGTCATTGTAATATGCAGTACTGTGTACTTCGTCTGCCGGCAGGACTCAGTTATTCCATCACTTTAATCAGTTATGGTTTATGACCTGCAGCGTTAACTGCTAATGGGCCACTTAGTGCTCATCGACTATCAGTGGAGAGCAAGCACATTTTCGTTGTCAACTCTGTTGACTATATTGTTACAATCTTCGTTCTTAACTTATATACATTCACACATTCATGTTGGTCAGGTCTCTCTTGAAAAACTATTTCTACCCTCCTCTAACATATGCTGTAAATAAGGGACAAACACAATTACAACAGTAAATTAATTACAACATATCTACTTACCCTGGTGGTCTTAACAAATTCCTCACAGGTGACTGGTTCATCCTTTGGCAAAACACACAATGTGGATGCCCCTATCTCCTGCAGAACTGCATCTATCCTAAACTCCACCAAGTCATTCACTCTGTCCATCAACAGCTCAAGGTCAACTAGAGATGCAAGAAGATAAACATGCAGCCCCATAGACACTCTTTCAATGTACATGTTATCGAATGATGCCAGTGCTGAGTTGCAGCAAAGTGGAACGCTGCTCTAACTTTTTTTTTACTTACCCAAAGCCTTGTCAATACGGCAGAGGTACTTGTCTATGTTAAGCGAAGTCCAGTTGAGAGAGGTCAAACCCGGCTGTATAGCCTCATCCACCTGTGATGTCATTATTTTTTACTTTGTACATTAGCAACAATGCATTCATTCTCATATCATCATAGATTGTCACATGACATTGTTGGAAATAATACAGGACTTGTGAGCAAAGCAAACATTAAAATGATTAAAGTGATGACTGCTAACCCGATTATTCTGAATCTTTTTGGAACAGATACATGAATGGGTGTACGTGGTCATTAGCATGTTTGAGTAAAAAAAAACTCAGTCAGTTTAGCTATGTTTATACGTTTATAACCACACCTTACCTTTGCTACGTGTGGCATCGCCAGTTGTTCAAAATGACTCTGAATCTTAGCTCGCACTCTGGTGTTCTCACTCAACATTAACTGGAAGAGGAACGATATTAATACTTAATTTGTGGAATACATTCAAAACAGTGGTGAAGTGATGTGTGGCACCAGTCATCCAGTTGTGTGTATTCGTAGACATGTGCAACTGTGCGTAATAGCCACCTGTAGTTTGTTGTAGTCCTGTTTGAGGGTGAGCTGTTTCTGCAGCAACACAGCAGCAAAAGGTGGGACCTCCAGATTCATCTTTGTCATGCAGTTCACTTCTCTGATCTGCGTCAAAATCTCTGGGTCAAAATTCACAAACAGCTCTCCTGTCTCTGCAGACCTGACCAGCAGAGAGGCCTGCAGACCCACCCTGGCATTCTCCATCTGGGTAAAAGGTGTCAGGGGTGGTTAGGTAGTTCAGTGAGGGTTGAGACAACGATGAGACAGGTGAGTCTGTCACAGCTTTCGTTATTTAACACTGTACTCTCTCTGTACCTTTTCCGTCCAGCTTTGATGGTAGACCATCTCAAACTCCAGCAGGACCCTTGCTACCCTGTTAAAGCTCTTGATTATACCTTTGGCCTCGGGTGTGGAAAGAACTCCAGGATGCTGATCAGGGAAAGAATGGTATTCAGCCTTAGAAACGAAAAATAAGTAGCTGAATTCTGTTGTTGAACATCAGATGTTTATACCTGTTGAAAGAGATCCATAGGAGCCTGGATTCTGCTGTACAGCTGCCGAGCCCACATAATCCGACCTGCAACTGGGGGCAAGTTGCGCCCAACGGGGGGGTCTAGTTTCTGTTTCATGTAGATGCGAGAGACCATTTCAATATCATGGCCATAGTTCTGCAGAATATGCTGATACTTCTCGTCAATACCAAGGTCTGAAATGCCCAGTCTGTTGTAAGGAAGTGCCATAAAAAGCAGTTGCTTTAGCACATGCATGTACACACAAATATACAAATACACCCAACATAAGCAAGGTTCCATTTTGATATTAAGTCATGTTTGTGCATTAGCAAGTTATTTGCCCTAGATAAGGAATTTGCAGGTTGCTGAGGATTAGAGTGAGAAACGATTTGTTGAATGCGCGTGGTATGAAGTGCTGAAGCACGTTACCTTTCAAATTTCTTTAGGACGTTTAGAGCTCTTTCTGTATTTTGAATCTTTTCAAAGGTGCTATCCATGAAATTCTTCAGCTGATTCTGGAAGGGAAAAGACCAACAACAGAATTTGCAAAAAGGTCAAAGTAACAAGAGAAGCCAGAGGTGTTTTCACACAATAAGACATTTTCCTAAACTGTCTTCAGTGAGATTTGTTGTGCTTGTTAGGTAACCAAAACTGATTGACTGCAGTTTTTACAATACTTTCATTCTTATTAGCATAAAGAGCAAATGTCTAATTAGCTTAATGACTGAGATGCCTGTGTGACATATGTATCTGTTAATTGTATTGTACAATTTTGATTTTATTGGTTATTAGTGTGTTTTCTTTTTTGTAAATTTACATACATGGAGCTCAGCTATGCTTTTGCAGAATTCCTCGTAGTCGACATCAAAGTCTATTCTTCTCTGGTCCAGAAAACTGTAATGTTTTTTCTTCATGTTCAGTACAATAGTCTACCACACACACAAAAAAACACACACACACACAATTTATTTTTACACATTTGTCAGTTTTAAATTAGACATTTTATAGCCTCTTAGAAATCAGTTTAAAATGAGCTAAAGCAATAAAAAGGTTTGAAGTAACACTTCACCTTCAACACATCACTGTACTGTGGGATTAGTCCAAAATAGCAAATGTAATATAAACTATATAAATAATGCAAGCCAACTGTTAATTAACCTATAGAAAAGGAGAAGTCAACAATCCATAAACGTCAGAGAAGGGATAAAATAGATCAACTCTATTATTATATTAACTGTAGTTATTAAACATTCTATTAAGTTACTGGGGACAATTGTGAGTCGCTTCTTTCTGTCTTTATCTTTTCATGCAGTTAGTAGGATGCATCCACACACACACACACACACACACACACAGTGACAAAGTTCCACATCTGTAAATGTTACCTCTCCATGTTATTAGCTAAGAAAACATTGCCATGCATCACTAAAGGTTGAAAACTAATTAGACATTACCTCCCATTTTCCCTGCATTTCTGCAGTCTGTACATCCAAAGAAGCAGAAACAGATAGCTCACATAAATAAAGTACCAAGGGAAAACACATCACCACATACCAACTAGACTGCTGAACACAGTTTCTAAATGTATGTTTTTTTTTATCACCTGAGTCAGTCCCATTTGCTTTTTAAACATATTTCTTAAAAGAAGTAATCTGGCATGCCACAGCAGGCTCAGCTGGCTAGCAGTAGCATTTCACCTGTGAATGCACTGCGTTTGGCACACAATCAAATATCTGCTCTAATAATATACCCACTTGTAACCTCGTGGCCATAGTCTCCAGTCCTTCTATCTTAGAGTCCTGCAGGGCAGAGTAAGTGGAAATGGTGCTGAACATTTCCAGGATCTTGTTAAGCCGTCGCTGGAATGTATCAAACTTCCCGAAAATGTACATCTCACTGAAGTCAAACTGTCTGTCGGAGGGGGTTTGTTCTAACTTCTCTTTTGTTTTATGGAAATACCGCTGGTATTCCTGGAGGACACAAATTGAGAAGTGTTAATTTTTAAGCCCTTTAATCTCAAAGTGGTAATGATGAGTGTCTAATGATAACACATTTTAACACCCGTGTCTTGTGTGAACACGCATAGATGTTAGGAAACGACATTTACCTGGTTTAGATGGATGGCAGCTTTGATTTTGTCAACAACAACTGTCTGAGGCTGGTCCCATATTGAAGTAGAGCCATTATTAGTGATGTACGCCTTGCATGCTGTGATCATCTGGTTTGTCACCTGGATATGGGGATGGAGGTTATCACATCAGAATGTGCATTTGAATCATTCAACATCGTGGGACTATATATAATTTACTCAGTAGTTGTTTGGTTGTTTATTACTCTTGGATAATATAACAATTAACCTCACTTAGCAAAATTTCAGTGTTCCAACTTATTCATCCACAGGAAACTGAAACGTATAAATCTTTTGATGGAAACTATGACAGCATCCAGACTATAGACCAACAGCTTTACTGAATCCCATTGCTAAAGGCAGTACACTAATCTCTGTTGCACTGATTAGAATAGCAGGTAGCCATACCTTGACAAAAAGTGACGTGATTTTTTCAGATGTGTTGTAGTAGCGAGAAATACTGTGAATCATCTTGATGGCGTTGATCAACCCAGGGATTGCATCCACCATTGAGAGCTGGGGGTGAAACAAACCACAGCTTGTGTGTGTGTGATTGCACAACTTACATAATTACAAGCACTTGCATGTGAACAGCACACTGTTTTCGTGACCTAAAGACAGTTTAACATTGAACCCAGTGCAATTGTTGCTTTTAATGCAGCAGACTGCTCCATCTTCAAAGAGATTCATGTATTTTTCTTACAGGGTCACTGTTGTAGAGAGGGTCACAAAACTTCTCCAGGCTGTAGAGGTACTTGACATTGTCTTTGGCCTCATTGGCTGCATCTGTAATCCTCTTGTCCAGCTCTCGCCATGACTAGACAGAACAAACTCGTATTATTTATATTAAAGGTTTGTCCTAACATCACCTGGGACAAACACGAAGCTGATGGACAGAAGGACTTAGGAGGACTTAGAAGAACTTAGCAGAGATTTGTGACCTTTAGAAGTTTCGATTTGGCCATCAAGAGCACGCCAAATACAGCCTTAACATCCGGGCTCTTAAGCTGGTCCAGAAGGTAGTTGAAGCGAGACATTCGTCTCTTCCAGTGGTCCAGCTCAGCTCGAGGACCGAGGTCATCTGCCTCCTTTCTAAGCTGGTCACTCTCAGCTAGAACCTGGACAACATATTAGTTTATAACTTAGCTTAAAGTTTATTCATTGCTTTCCATTTCCAGCACAAAGAAATCCCAATACTTTGCATATTCTTTGCTAAATAGCTTTGCTACTATCATTTTGACCATTTTATCTGATCCATGGCACATTTGAAGTCATTTCAAGAAAATTTAGAATTTGCACTCAAGCTAATTTGCTCAACATAGCTGAGCAGCCATAAATAGTAAGTGTAATAAGATTTTATTCAAAAATAACATGTCACCTGTTCTATCTGTTTGATCCAGATTTTCATGCAGGTCTCTATCTTTTCTGTAGCCTCTGTGCTGTTGGCTACTGCCAGGTAGTCGGACGGGCCTTTCAACACTCGAAGATCAAATGTGTCACACTCTTTCAGGGTAACCTTAAAGCAAGACATGAAATGATCTATAATTGTTTCCAGAATATTCGGTTGGAGCACAAATACTGCTTAAGACTCACTTAGTCAGTACAAATAAAGAAGCAAACATATCCTTAATGTGCTGTTTGTTCCCCACCTTTTCCTGCAGACTCTCCTGTGCTCCAGCTAAAACAGACACAAAGCCTTCTAAAGACGATATAAAGTCCTGTTTGACAGACTGGGCCTGCGGACTGTCCAGCTCCCCCCATCCATGGTTCATCTTTACTAGTGTGGGGATGAAGATCTCAGAGAGCAGCTGCTCCACACTTTTTAACAGGCCGCCTTCTGTTGTGTCCAGCATATTGAAATTTACATCCTAGAAAGATATTATTGATTATTAAATAGGGAAACCTGTTGCTGCAGTTGGCAATAATTTCAATCAATCGCCAGATATTTAAACTCACAGACACGTTGTGCACAATTAGCTTTTTTTAAATGTGAGCTCAATGGTCACACACACACACCCAGAAAGAATGTCTTCATACCAAAACAACATAAACGGACTCACTCTGTGTATGTTCTCAGAGGTGACTGCTTTAGAAGTGTTGGCTCTGGTGAAGAAGACACACACTCCAGTCAGTGCCACGTCCTTCCCGTCGGTCACAAACAGTTTAGACTTCTGGCTGTGATCAGGCTGCGTGGACACCGACGCTGCAGTTGTTGCTGAAACAAAGAATTCAAACAGTACAAGGTTTCATCACAACCAGTGATGACTTCTCACTGTGACCTTAATACTGAAGTTTGCTTTTCAATTACATTAATGCCACGGTTGCCATCACCAGCACAGGTTATTAGATATATAGGTCCTCAACTTGATGTTACACAATCGGTTTGATATTGTCTGTGCCTACGCTCATTTCTATGATTCATGTTACCTGCTTCGATGGCTTCGGTGTCTTGATAGTAGAACATGAGGTGTGGAAGACCCTCAGCCTCAAAGAATTGCTCCATGCGGTCAATCTGAGACAAGTAAAAAGAAAAAGATTGAATGATTTCAAATCAGTATCGATCATATGATCTTGCACATGCTGTCCCACGTTATTTTTGTTTTCCACAAATGGAAAAATGAGAGCATGGTACCGCATTTCCCTCCAGAATGGCATCTTCTGCATCAGATTTCTCCAGTCCCAGGCACGATGCCACAATGCTGAGGATGTAGTCATGTCTTCCGTCCAGCTGGGCCCGCTTAGCTTCGTGCTCTTCCTTTAATTTTTGCTAAATCAAAGTGAATAGAGAAATTAATTTAATGTCAGTAAAATAATTGAGTTTCTATTAAACTGAGTAAAAATGCAACATATACCCATTTGCTGAGATGCTTTATAAAGAGTTAGGGAAGTAGTGAAATGAAGTTTAGCTATATTCGGCAGTGGCTTGCTGGAGGTTCAACTACATGGTGGTCACAAAACAAAAATGTCAGAAATGTAACTATCCAATCTACAAACAGTGATGAGGCAGGTCTCAGGTGATGTTCCAGCAAACAGGACTAGCAGCTCAACTGATAGAATTAAACTTGAAACTATTTCACAGAAAGTAGAAGTAGAAGACGTTTTGATGGTTAGACAGAGAAGGTACACGGCTAAATGAGTAATGCTGCTCAGTGCAGCACCACTGTTTGACTGACACTGTATACAAAACCAAACATGTTCATTTGTTTATTTATTTATTCTGTATGACTACTGAACAGCTGCCGACTTTTTCCAATAAACAGTTGAATGGCTTTTATTACACGCATGCTTTTATTTCACGCTAAAGGATTTCATATTTGATTAAGAATTTCAAATGTACAGTATAGTACAGTGTGTCTTTAGTCTTAACCAGCCACACGGCTGGTTTTCGACAAGGTGGTGGGACAGTAACATGAGCCTCAGGGCGTTACCAGGCTCTGCTGGTATGAGAGGTAAGGTGAGCCAATAAATGACATGGTGGTGTTTCTGCTGCAGGGTGCATTTAAATTCCCTCATTTAGCCTTTTAAACAGAGGATGACAAGAATATCTCTTTCTAGCTCTGACAATTTTTTTTAAACTGACATCACCATGGTCAGTCCTTGTCCATAACAAACCTGGATTGCTAGTTCTTTGATTTGCCAGTCAGTAAACACCTGAAATAAATGATGCTCATCCTGTTTTTCTCGTTTTAAATACACATTTATGTGTTTGTGTACAGTCTGTGCTACATAGACTGTTGTTTTTGCTCTTGTTATATATATTTTTTTATCTATCTGAAGTTGACTGCTGAACTATGTAATATACACAGGAAGTGCAGATAAGATACTGCACATGCAAGCACGCAGGGTGAGTCGCCATGGTTTGTACTGAGGACCTGACTTGAAAGATTTGTTATGACAGATAGGAGCAATAGATCAAAAGGAACACAGAATAAAGTGGTAAAAGAAACAAAAAGAGAAAGAAAATATCTGAATCCAGAAGATAGTGTTTAAAAAGACTCAATACACAAGGAAAGCAAAGAGCTCAAGAAAAAGATGAAGAGAAAAACATTAGTAGCTGTGAACAGTGAAGATAAACATACAAAATGCAGGTTAGAGATGAAAAACTAAAAAGAAGAAATAGAGAGGAAACATAGGCCTGCTGGCAATCTCACAAGCTGCATGTTTCAGCAAGGTCAGTGGGAGCACAGACACATTAGCCCATCAGCAACTTTAAGAGACATCAGACTGTAACCAAAAAGCAGTTTCCAGAAGAGTGTTCCACTGCGGTGCACCTGCATCGCCCACAAAATCCGTTCAATTATTAACCTTCTCGTATGTAAATCATGGTAATGTTTGCCAAGCACCAACAAAGTGCTCTAAGGAGCAAACAGTGACTGCGAGTCACAGGTCTCCTCCAACAGATAACAGGCTGGTTTCTAAGGAGACACACAAAATTACAGGCTTGAAATTGACTCTCAGTTCATTCGGCTCAGGCATGAAGATGTTTCACCAAGAGTTAACTTAAACTAAATCTCTGCTGGTGTCACTTCTCCTTTAGATTTCACTCATGTATAAAGGGGGCCAAAGACGACGACAGACTGAGATATTTCGTAAACACCCAACTCAGTCTTTCATCCGGGGACAATCAATCCAGACACAATGCAGTGTGACATTATTCAAAGCAGCTGACTAAGTCACTAGTGAATACAATACACAAACACAAACACAAAGTAGGCAAGACAGCAGTAACCGGCTCCAACAATGAGAGCACACACTCACATTTCCATAGCACAGACACAGAAGCCAGCACTGGACGAAAAATGTAATAACAGCTGCAACAATAATATCTTTCAGAGGCAAAAAAAGCTCTATCCTGGGATAAGCTATGGTGAGACTGACAATCCCTTTACTAAACAAACTGTGGCTTTAAGAATTTGGTAGAAACAAAAAAAAAACTCATCTGCGAGGAAAAATGTGCAGCAGCACAGCTTGGGTAGAACATAGGCCGGTTATTCATCTAATATTTTAAAAATCTATTCAAAATGTTTTTTTAATTACGTGCAAATCCTCAAACACAGGAAGCGGTTTTATTCATTTAAAACCAAATCTTCTAGGAAATGGAATTAGCAACAACACAATAGTCGTGGAAAAGGCTTGTGCACCTCATTTTTGTCCATTTAATTTAAAATGATTCCATTCTAAAAAAAAAAACTGGCACTTAGCATAATCTGTGAGAATCATGTGGACGAATAAACCTGGTGGTAAATTGGAGCTAAATCTCGAAACACATCCACAACAACAACAACGGTACTGTATGATTGCTCTTACCTGGATGACCTTAGAAACTGTTTGTTTCCAGAGCTTCTTTCTAAACACCTGCAACATCACAGTTTCTAGTCTCCAGCCTCCAATCCCTCTACATCCTCTCTAATACCTGCGATCGCTTTCTCGTCTGCATGCACACAGGGGAGCTGTATTTTCTTGCCCTCAAAGTGGTTCGCCCTATCAGGTTGTCTTTGGTGCCCACTCAGCCGGCAGAGCTGAATCTATGCCTGCTTTCTGTTTGATGGTCAACAGTGTAGGAGTTTTCCCAGCTAGCTGTGATCAGGATACAGAATCACCTATCCACTTTTTGAACTGACTGAAATAATAAATACAGGGAGTTTGTGAGTTATGCAAACACAGTTGCATAATGAGCCGACTTGTAAATTCATACTCATGAACACTATTAAACTAAACACACAATTAGAAATTAGACAAATTTCTCTCTTTGCAAAAAAACTTGCAAAACTTCTCTTCTTAGATGAAAGCAAGGATACAATACTATTTAATGCAGCTGTATCGTTGCCCATTTATTCCTCAACCATATGTTGCATTAAATGTATAATTCATGGACATGTTTTTTTCAGAGATGCTGTAACTGGAAGTAGAAAATTGTTCTGATGTTATTTGTATCCAGGAGCTTGCACTTTCATAAGCAGCATAAACATGATGTTGAAAGGATGTTTTTTAAGGCAGAGAACTGTACAAAGTACATTCAGGGAAAGTGGAACTTCACCGACTGCATTAACGGGAGCACCCGTAACATTTTGAAAAAAGCTCTTATACATAAATAAACCTGTTTTCTAATCGTTTCCCCTCTGCCTTGCCTTGTCGAACTTCTCCGTGAGCTCTGATACGAACGCGCTGCTTGTCTACAGAGTCCTGACACATTAATGATGAATTACATTTGGCCAAAGCAGACAGTGCAGAAGCCAGGTTCTCTGTAACTTTAGTACACTTAGGTCACCTTACCTTGTTCTGGAAGTCGGGTTTGAAATGCAGCATTGTCGGCAGCAGCTGATCACACTGACATGTCTTTTCAAGTCATTCCACCTTCCTAATTGGCTCCGCTTCCCATGACATTAGAGAATTACAGCTTTCAACAAAGAAGACACGACACAGAACACGCGGCTTTGCTACAGTATGTGAGCAATCAGGCTTCTTATTTGCCTTGAAATTAGAAGTGTGACCCCTGAAAGGCTTTGCTAGCTGGCTAATGTGGTGTTGGATGACCACCTGCCAGCCAGGTAATTATCAAGGTCCACCTCTCCACTTACAAGGCTAGTTCCACAATGGGGCAGAGAGGTGGAAAGGTTGTTGATATGCATATAGGAAGGTAGAATCAGCTGGTAACATCTAAAGACATAATATATATACGATGTGTATGTATAACTGTAATATAATAAAAATGTCCCTCAACCTTTGTGACCGTGTTAAAGGACGGTAGGTTCCACCCATACACAGGGTACTGTATGCACTGCCACTGTGTGCTAACTGACTGAAACTAGTCATGAAGGGACTGTAGCAACAGTAACAAAGTTATATTATATTAATGACGTTTCATTGAATTTCTCCTCTCTCTTTTGCACACAATAATAAATTAGAATATTTCAATAAATATAAAAAGAGAAAGCAGAATTATTTTGTAAAAAAAAAGTTGTTTAAAAACACCACCTCGGGCTGTGTCGCCTGACATTTCATGAATTAATACACACCCAAAAAAGAAAAAAGTGAAATAAAGTGTACTGAAAACAATCATTAGTTGCAGGTCAGTCATTCACCCGGTGCACACAGATCAGAACAGCACATTTACAAAAACAGAAACATCTAGCGCTTACTGTACAGCTCTCTGCAAATGAACCACACCTAATATTTTGATGATGAAGAAATGCGAACTACAAAGCTTTTATATCTCAAGGTCATTTGGTTATTAATGTTTTAACCACACCATGGCTGAGTTTCTATGTTGACCTGTCTGGTTACAGAGTGCTATGAAACAGGAGAGATACTGTAAATTATAAATTAGGGTGTGCAGAGGTCTGAAAGAAAAAAACAAACTATCTTCTTGAAGGAAGACAGAGAGGTGTGACACGCAGCAAAGGTCCTGAGACACGCAGTGATGTGGCATGTGCCCTAACCGATCAGATAGATTATTAACTCAGGTGCCAAGTCTTCAGTCAGGTGTGCAAAAACCCTAAATTACAAAAGGTGAAACAATGGCTTACATAAAAAAACAAAAACAATTCTGTGCACATATACTGAATATACTTAAGACTTTACTTTACTTTTTTATTACTAACTAAATACCTTATATCAAAATTTAATGTATATTTAAATATAGCTACAATAACTCTGAATGCTTGAATGAAATATGCACAGGAATAGAAATATCTCTTGTAGGTAATCTTTTGATAAATACTGCAGTCAGATTAGTGTGAAACTGAATTCCTGTGCAGAAAGTTAATTCTACTAGTCCACATACTGCATACATTAATTAAAACAAGCCCAAAGGATTGCTTACTGCACAGCTGTTGATGGTTTTACATATTTATTAAATATATATATATATATATATATATATATATATATATAATAGTGACCTACACAGTGCGATATTTAACTTCTTTGCAACAGTGTTACAATAAACAAACACTAATAGCTAATAATTTTAACCTGCACGAAATGTTAACTACAAAATTGTACAAGATGTGAATATATATATATATACTAATATATT
>JAUMTR010000008.1:13865580-13922374 GCA_032270685.1 Microctenopoma stevenorrisi
TATATATTAGTATATATATATATATATATATATATATACATTCTGTAAGAGAACTTACAGTGAGAAAACTTTCTCACAGCACAGCAGCTGTGGTGTGAACACACTGCCACCTAGGGGACTGAGGTCCATTATACAACTAACTACCAGTTCTGCTTTAGCTATTTTTGACTCCTGCAGAGACCCATGAGTCTCACACAGACTCTATGAGATTCTCCCAGTGATTGTCAAAGGCGCTGACAAGTTTAATGAGCTCACACAGGAGTAGAATTTACCCAAGAAAGGGAACAATCCACAAGACAACTGCTCATGCACAGCTAACACAGACAACAAGCAGACCCAACGTCTCATGAAAAGAAAAGAGAAAGAAACAGCTGGTGAGTCGAGCAACACACACTTAAAGGCTGGGGGAGGGAAAACTGATGAGAGCAGCATGGTAGGAAACATGAAGATGAAAAAAGGGGGAAAATCACAGCAACAGAGCAGGTGTGACTACCACCCACATCCCACCACTGGCAGAAGGGGACGGAGACCAAACTATGGTGCCCTGACCTTTGTGGCTGCAGGGTCACAAAGCTTGACCTCATACCTTTGTAGAAAAGCAAAAGTTTTGAGATCAAACCTGCATCTCCTTGAGCGCCTCCGCTGGGACCGGGGGCTGGCTGGGTCTGGTCCTGTAGCTCACTTTGCCGAGCCGGGAGCGCAACGACATGACTCGCGCGTAAAATCACAGAGCAGCAGTGAAAAACATCTTCTCTCCTATTGTGAAGTGTGGAGCTGCAGAGACCGGGTTTCCACACAACTAAGTTGTCTAGCTGAAGTCTGTGTTGTCGGTGGTTACCAAGGTAACGAGGTGTATAGAAAAGGGGCAGAGGAGTCGGTGCGCGTCTCGCTGACCTCCTCGGAGCAACGTGTGGCGGCGGCCACTAGGTGGCAGCAGCGCGCCGTCGCCGCTCCAAAACACTGAGCGCAGCTGTCAGGGGAGAACTGGGTTAGATTTCTGGGGCAAATGACCTCATAGTGTAGCATCATGTTCATCATTGGGAGATGAAGGCAGAATCGAAAAGAAATCCTCGTTGTCATTTTTCTCTTGTCATGGTTTAGCGCAATTAGTCATTAGTGGCAAAACACGCAACACTCTGCAGTCATGCGTAGATCATACGGCAGGTAAACGTGGCAACATCAGAGCTTAGTGATTATTAAACTGGTGGATGCAGAAATTCTGCTATCAGGGCCTTTTGATGCGGTTGAATATGCCAAACGAGCCGTAGTTATGACATTTTCTAACATCTGACTTGAGTTGCTGGGCCTGCAGCCCTCAGGAGTGACTCCCACGCAACCCGCATTGGCACCGCAGTGAGTGATGCTGGGGGCCGCCGAAGCGCTGTGGCGCACACTAAATTTGGGTGGCGCACAATGCACCAAACTCCCCCCAGAAACGGAGTCCCAGGATATCCCACCCCTCACCCACCCCCTCGAAACGGAATAGCCCTCCTACCTCAGGCCTCCTCCCCTCCTGCTTTCCTCCGCCTTCTCTCACTACACCCCCCTTCTCCACCCCCCACTCTCCCTCCTCTCCCTCACGTCCCAACTCGGGAGCGCCGCCGACCGGTTGCCAGGATTTTCCCTTCTCGGCCAAAATGGAGGAGGAGGTCTCTCGCTTCACGAAGGGAGCAGAGATTGTGTGACCGGATCTGCTTCAATGAAACGATCCACTTTCGCTGATAAGTATCTGCTGCAACCATAAAAGCCGCGGAGGATATCTAGCGCTGTTTCTGCACGAGCGACCGCAGCCATGAGCGCAGGAGACGCGATAGATGAAGCTGCGAAGGACGCGGCAGACATAGCGGCGTTTTTCAAATCCGGTAAGTCGGAGAGGGGCGAGTCAGGCTGTGGCAAAGCTACGGGAGAGATGTCGCTGTGATCTTTCACACTGGTGGCAGAAATGAGTAAAACCGCCGGGGCTGGGGGTCCAGAGGCGAGATCTGCGGGTTGGCGTGCGGTCGGACGCGCTGGGTGGATGCGCACACCTTGTAGTGGCCACATTTCGTTCCACAGACCTGACACTCTGCGGTCTTTGATGACAGCAGCTTCCATGCCATCTCCCGAAATACGTGCTGTTGATTATCAGGCACTGGCCCCGTTTTGGCTGCAAGGTGTGGAGGATCACGGCTCTGTCGCCGCGTCCTTCTGGCTCTGCGTCTATTTTGACGTTACACGCCGTATTCGTGTCACACCTTTCATTCTTTCTCTGTCCACCGACGCTTGCATTGTGTGTGGTAAACGAACGTGAAAGCGTGCGTCAGTTTGAATCCAGGTCTCTCACATCTGGTGCTCGGATTGGGGCTAGGCCATGGCGCATATGGGAGGTAGGATGCACTGTGCGCACAGGGCCCGTGTGATAGGATGGCATCATCACAACAAATCCACCTTATCACTCCGCATCCGAACGTAAACTGCGTTATGGGGAGCAGGAGGCTGCAGTGCTGCCTCTTAACAGTTGAAATGGAGAGGGGATGGGGGGTGTAGTCATGATCGACCTTATAATAAACGTTAGCACATCAGTCACACACTGACTTTGGACTGTTATGGGACATAGACAGTCGTATGTCCTGCAGAGTTGTGATATTAGATTGTGGCTTTCCGTCGTACAAACCAAACCTCTTACAACTTTTTAAAGCCAATGTGCAGCATTGGTCCCCAGACCACCTCTGATATCCACCAGAAGAAGCAGCTGTCTGCCCCTCTCTCAGCTGTTTCTCTGTGTGACACCTGGTGCCTCTGGGTCTGCTGTTCACCACATGCAGCAGCACAAACAGGCACAGCGTGGACGCACATCTACCTACAAACGCATGCAAATAATTGAATGAAAGGAGACGCGATTGCATGTTCATACTATTTCAAACCCTCTATAAACTGCATTCTTTCCTACAAATTACCTCTGCAAGTCAGATGGTCAGGAATGTTGTCAAAGTGGTTTGTATTCAAATGGCAGAGTCTCGCTTACGGTTGGTTGGATGCCTGCCAATGTATTTTCCCATAGCTGCGTTGTATCAGGCTGGAAAGTTGGCTCTCAATGATGTTGGAGTGCTTGGATATTTATATAGAGGCAAATGCAGTTCATACAGTATTCATGATGGAGACAGAAATAGGTTATGGCCTCAGGAAACTCTTATAGGAGACTATTATGAAAATAAAGTATGGAAACAGAGTTTGAGGGAGAATATGTGGAATGTGTGTGTTTGAGATTAGAAAATAAAAATCTATTCTCTAATTTATCTTTAACTTCATTGTGGTGACACAAAAAAATGTACACGCTGGAAAAATGATTAGAATGCGAACTGTGTGTAACTGAATCCTCTCGTTTGAAATCAGCCAATCTGATTACTATTAGTTATGGCTTTGTGTTATTTGCTCATTCAAACACACTTTTATTGATCTCATTCCTTATTTTATTAGTGTCTTCTCCACCAGCCATCGGTTGTATCTCCTCATTTTATGTGTCGGTGTTTGAAGCCACCACATGGATAATGTTATCATTCGGTGACTTGATGTTCCTCTCGACTTGATTATTTTCAGTGAGCAGATGGAGCTCCATCTCTGAGTCCCACACGGTTGCTGTGGATCACAGCTCCGTCGCTGAGTCACTCTCCCAAGTTGCTCATGTCGTTATTTGCAGTCCAATGCTGACATCATTTTGCGATGATGGGAGATGTTTTCAAACCCTTTTCAACCTGTCAGGTTTGCAGTATATCAAGCATTTGCAGAAAGATTTTAAGGCACAGAGGTGAAACAATACTCCTCATATAGTGAGTTATTTGCCCTTATGCTGTACAAACAGCATGGTCTGATGACTGTTATAACAGCAATTCTTAGGTTTGAAGAAGAATTCTTTAAAGTGTTGCATCACAGCCCAGTGACACGCCGCTTTTATGTTTCAGATTGCATTCATATGTAGTACAATTTTGCAAAGCTGAGCTGTTCCTGATATATATCCTTACGCCAAAGCCATTACCTCTGCGTGAACTTAAATTAGGTTGTTGCCGTTGACACCTAAGTGATGCATTACATCACTCATGGGTCAAATTAACCGCTGTCAATTATATCGAGGCCCTATGAACAAAGCCAGCTTGGCAAAAACTAAAAAGAGCATGTGCTTAAAGTGTATATATGTATACCATGCATTAATTCATAAAAAGCCTCCTGGCTGACAGGAAATGAAATTACTGTGTCTTTGCAAATAGCATTATTGTACAGATATGCACTTTGAAACTTGGTTGATATAAAAACAACCGGATGAATGCGCTGGAATAAGATAACTGTCAAAACAACTTGCATAAGAGCCGTGTCTCCAGTCATAACTTTGCTGGTCATAAGACAGCGCTCATCAGTCATAACAACCATGGAATATGGGCTTTGGCTTGTTGCAATTTGAGCTTTCCTTTTGAATGAAGCACTTTCCTCTATACATGCACAGTATGAGTCTGTTTTCAGTCTGCAGTATCTGCAACTAGTAGAGTTAGTTTGATACAAGCGGAATAACTGACGAGTAGCAGTGAGCGATGCATCTGTTCTGTCATTGTATTTCTATAGAGAATAACTTTGAAAGCATTGTATTGCATTGACATGTTGGAAAACATGTCAGAAAAGCCGGTGGTGTCGATATTCACAACGCAGCGAGCCATTTCTCTACAGCTCTATATGAACCCGCTGACCTGTGCCAGTGCAGACTGTAATGACAGCCAAACCACTGAGGAGCGATTTTTAATTTTCTTCTAGCACAGTCACAGTTACTGAAAGCATAACGACCTAATGTTAACTTATGGAGAAATCTTATGTAATCATGTAGATAAGGAAGAAGGCTTCAGCAGCCCATGCTGTATGCACACCAGAGTGTTGTAATGTTACATGGTAAGCAGTACTGACAGAGAGAGGTGAGACAAATCCATACTGAAGGAAGGGGCGGAGAAGACACAGAGATGTAGAGGGAAGTAAATCAAAATATGGGGTCAAGGGAGAGGGAGACGGAGACCCAGAAAAACAGGACACAGAGGGACAAACAAGCTTTTCCTCATCAAATTATAGAGCTGAGGCTTGGGTGGAGCACGCCCTGCAAAATGTAGGCTACTCTGCTCTCGATGAGGCTTAAACCTTGTGGTTTCATCCAGGGCAACCTAATTGGCAGTTGGTCAGATTTAAAGACTGTGAGCTTAGACTGGCACTGCCTGCACTGCTAAAGGGCCTGGGCCCTCATGCACAGTCGTCTCTCTCACTCATTCTGCGCGAATAGAAAGAGATGACAACGTGGTCTCATGTATGATCGTGAACGGATAAAATAATGACTAAGCTGAGGGATGTTTGGAAGCCAAACTGAATTGGGAGGGAAATGTGGACTATGTGTATTCATATATGACATAAAGTATATACATTGTACATAAGGTAGATACACATATAAGTGGGGTTGGGTTAAATGCAGAAGGACGCATTTCCCTGCGTGTTGTACACTCTGTAAATATGTATGTGAAAAACAAAATTGGAATTTATTTATTTATTTTAATCAGCCGCTTAATGTTATGACCACTGCAAACAGACTCAATTCAGTGTTACAAACCAAATATACATTTGTCTTTATTTATCCACATATTAAAAAGATCGTGTGCCTGTAAACGGGCCTTTGTGCTTTATTTTCGCTCACTGAAGAAGCTGATCTTCGTCCTCAAATCATTAAAAGCCAATGGTCACACTGCTGAGATGCATCATAGCCATGCTAGTTGACTATACGTCAGCCAGAAGAGGCAGTTGTCTCCTCCTTTACTGAATAGGGACCAGCTGTTGGGATGATTGGTATAGCCTGTTCCCTTCTAAGTGTTTATTAGATATTTTTATGGAGACGACAAGAAGCAAGAAGGTAGCACAGCAAGACAGTTTCCAGTTTTACAGCCAGATTAAGCGACCAATCAAAAGAGCTGTAATACACTTTTTGGCCATTTAACCCCCCCCCCCCCCCATTCATTTGGCCGAATTATTGATTGCAGTCTTGTACATCTATGCCAGAGGTCACTTTGAAGACACACAGGAAGCGAATCCAGAAGCGAACATACAAGTGTATTTCTATTTCTATTCAGTACCAGAGCATAACCTCACACAATAATCAGTGAAAAATATGCTCTTTGTCTTTATGTGTGCTGGGATCTGCATTCATTTCCATGTGCGTAGACAGATCTTTCACATCCAACATAACCCCGCATAACTCATTAGTTTATATTAGTGAAAAGAACGATTCCCAGGCCTCGTGATTAGAATCCGTATGTGTAGGATGCTGACTGTAGCCCCAATACTTAGATGCATATACATGATACACACACACATGCACAGAGGTATAAATCACTGCATCCCGCCCACATCGCCTGGGGCCATGTCGTGAATGATCCGGGGATCACTCCTATCCTCTCCCACGCAGCCTTCCGTCATTACCTCATGCCTTGCCTCTGCTCACGGTTATCATGAACTCCAGTAACGATCTTGTTATGTAATGTCTGCTCATCTGATTGTGATTCCCGCCTCTACGCGTGTCTCCCGTTCTCCGCTGCCTTTTCATGAACGAGACGACCAAACGCAGGTTATCTGATTAGTCCGACGTGTTAATGAGGAGATGCATCGTTACAAACAACAGCAATCTGTCGTGCGTGATCTTCTTTGCCGTAGATTCTTTGTAGATTTGGCCATTTTTTAAACACAAACCCGAATGTACAAAGCATCTTTACAGCTTTATGTTGGATTTGAACCAGGATTTTTCCTTTCTTCTTCCTTCCCACTTTTGTTGTTTGCATCTTTCCCTTCTCTTATCTCCTGTCATTCCCTACAGCTAAAACCAAGGAGGCATCTGGATCTGCTATTTGAAGTTTCAGGCCTCCCACAATGCTTTGTGTCTCTCTCCTTTGAAAAAAGCAGTCATCCACTCACAAGGCCGTGCCCCCCCTGACTTCTGAGACACAGACTGTGTTTTTGAGAACTTCCTGTTGGAGAGAGGTGCAAAGATCATAAAGTCAAGTGTCGGCGTGTGTTTCATTTTTTTCATTCATAAACTTGCGACCGAGCTCGTTCCTCCTGTGCAGCATGCGCGAAAAGAGTCACCAGACTCTTTTTTTTTTTCAGTTCTACAGCCGTGACCACGTGCAAGTAATTGTCCTCACTTCAGTCTCGGCTTCGGTAAAATCAAAGCTCGGCCAGCGTTGTGTGTGTTTGCATACACGTGTGAGCTTGTGTGCTCGCTGAGACTGCTTGTCTTCTGTCAGCAGCTGTGCTCAGTCTGTCCAACAGGAACCGTGTAGTCTCTCTCTCTTTCTCTCTCTGTAACGTTCCTCCTTGCTTTGAAGACGGCAGCAGGCTCTGATCCCCGTCGCGTGAACAGTGCCAGCCCAGTGCTCCTCTGGCGCAGGGAAGCTAAACTGCCGCTTGGCTTCTTTGGCTCTGGATAAAATAGGTCGAGGATCAAACTTAACATCCCGTTCTATTGCACTGGCTTTTTTTGCCCTTCTGTACTCCTCTAACTAAATGTTGTTGCTGTATCATGAACACATAGAGGCCGGGCTAAGGTTTACTTGCTTCATGTTTGGAAAAGAAAAAAATGATTCCTTTTATATTTCACACTTAAATACTGTAAGAGGAACAGTACCTTCTCAACAACACCATTTCCTCTCTTCCATAATCTAGCATGATTCTGAGACACCTGTCCGAAAGCACTTCACCCGACCACTTCATTCACACCACACTGTACGAGCAGGTGCTTACTGTTTAATCCTCACTAGGCAGCAGCATATGTCAGGCTGTCCTTCTTCAGAAAGGCAGCCAGGAGAAATGAAGTGCTGAACTGCCCCAGTCTTCCGTTCCCTGCCTCTCCTCTCTGTTATCTCGTGCCATTGTGGTGCCCTACTGATGAGTGACCCAGAAAGAAAGTTTGACAGTCCAAATAAAGAATGAAGTCAGGTTAGGATAATTATTTATTTCCATAACTAATGTCATTGAGTCGCTTAAATGACCCAATTTGTTTATTTCAAGATAAAAGAGAAAAGAAATACAGCCACGCCTCATTAATTTAGTCTTAAATAAAACATTGTTTATGGCCTTGTGGACGATGAATCAATTGTAGTTAATGAATCTACTCTGATTCCATATTGATGTAGAAAGTATTAAGTTCTGCTCTAGTGTTAGAAGCTTAGAAAACAAAGCACAAGTCTGGCTGCATATCCCTAACAATTCATCTCCTTTAGGATAATCTGTTGAGTTTCAGGGACATCTACTGTCTGTGCGGGCTTTAGAACCCGTTCATCTGTTGGTGTGTGTGTGTCTGAGGGAATATGTTTGTGACAGTGTGTGAGAGCGTAGGATAAAGAACAGAAAAGGAAGAGCAGAGAAGGATCGATTGCCTTCGTTTGACTTAGATTGTGTCAGTGCACCTGTGGTATGTGTGTGTCTCTTTATTTCTTATCACGCTTTTTAAAACCTTTCTCTCCTTTTTAGATTGCCCTCTTCCAAAATGTGAATCCAAACTGGACGGCCCAGGTCAGACCTCAGGTACGTGTGTCTGTTTGTCGCACAGTCAAGAGGAACTTCCTGTCGATTGTTCGTCTGTGCCTCTGTGTCTTGCCAGTCAGTCATTACAAAGGACAATCCTATTGATGATATGTTATGTGTGTTAGTAAGGAGACAGAGCTAAAACATTAAGAATACCGAATGCACTTTTATGTTCGTTGTTCTGTTCAATCAAAGCTCAACTGTGTCGAATCTCATTACATTCGTGTTCTAATGTGGCATCGGCTACCAACCATGACCATGTGGGTACCCTCTAAATATGCACACTGAATAAACATCAAGTTGTTTTGGGATGGGGACTGTAATTTGGCCATAGGAGGGAACATACACAGATTATCCCAAATACATTTGGGTCTGGCTCTCTGCCTATAGATTATACAGCTTAATCTGTCTTGGACTAAATGCATTTTAGGTTTGAAACTCTTCCATAAAAAGTCGTTTTAATAAAAAAAAAAAAACAATGTCACAGTATTACTATGTAGGAAGAGTTGTGTGAAACACGGAGCAGTTGTTGTTATCTCTAACAAACATGAGGAGATTGTGTTACATTTAGTTCTCTGAACTCCACGTGTAGGATGTGATTTTGACCTGATGTTTTCTAATTGGGTCATCCAGGGATGAACTTTTCATAAAACTGTTTTCAAATGACAGCCTTAGCCTCAGTTGCCAAAGTCGGAATGGGACTTAATGGGAAATGATTGGGACGTGCCAGGCCAATCCTGTACGCAGGCCCTCTGCCCAAAAACCCTTGAACTCCGCTGCGACTGACTCACAAAAATGAGTGTTGCGGTGAAGTCTTTGTAAATTGTGTTGGAATCAGGCAGAAATCCAGATAATTGCTGGTGTGAGTGAACAAATTAGCTTATTATTTTATTAAATTACACTATGTAACTTTTACCTTTTGGTACAGATGTGTTCCCAAAGCTGGCCTGAGATATTTACCTAAACATTTTTTACAGCAAGCCTAACCGTTTTAGCCAATTAGAGAATTTCAGTTCTTTCCAGGTTGTGGGGATAAAGAGCACTGTGTATTATTACATTTATAGTGGGAAATGCCATACTTAAAACTCAGGACAATAAAACAATGCTGACAGTCTGCCTGTGTTTTAACATCTAACCGCAGAATTGGAAGTGTCCCAGAAACACTGAACACTGTTGGCGTGCCCATGGATTTAAAAACTAAGCGTACTTAGTGTAAAGTTGGACTTCTCCCCGGCTATGCTGGGCTTTTAGTCCAAGATAATCTGTGGCAAGAGTAGCCAACTGCATGTTAGGTCGGGATAGATTTTGATCCCTTCTAACCTTAATATTGTTTAGCATATGGCAAATTAAATTAGAATTTACAGCACTGATAAAAAATGCATTCAAATACACTGAACTTGGGTTAAATGGGAGGAATAGAAACAAATATTACATTTGATTGTCTTTCTTCTTCTCTGCTTTTCTTTTGCCTTCTCCGTATGTTTCTGTTCAGTTTAATTTAGCTATGAAGTCAATCTCTCATCTCAGCTCATACTGAGCTCACTGTGTGGTTCCTATTGAATTGGGCTTTGAATGCTAACCATATGCACTGCGGGTAGACAAGCAGGCAGGCGTGCTCACTCATTCGTCCGCACTCACTTCTAAGCACCAGAGGAAGTGGTTTTATCTGGAGTTCATTGGATTTTCGTTTTTTGTTCTCCCCTGCAGAGGCCAGGGTGGGGAAGACTAAACTCTAAACAGTGTGTGTTTGTGGATGTGGTTTTGTGTGTGTGTGTCTTTGAGTACACTAGTACATTTTTGTTTACTCATTTTGTTTTCTCATCTCTCATATTGTGTGTCCTATCTTTTTTCTCTTGCTGCACTACTTTCTATCACTTTTCTTCTGGCTGTACTTACTATTTAAAAAATAAAATAGGCATTCGCACATATGGCAGCACAACTGCCATATGTGTTGTGCTGTTGTTTATTTGGTTGCTGTGTCATTCACACGTAAAGGTCATAATATTGCAAAGTGAAACAGTAAAACAGACCAAATTCTTCATTCTTCATAAAATTTTGGAAACCGTTCCTTTTGGGAAAAGCTACTGGGGAACTTTTTCTCGCTTTCACACACGTGCAGAGGAGTTGGGTCGAAGGAGAGGAAAGTCATTCCTTCTCCCTGTGGTGTCCTCCACTGAGAGAATGGGCTCTGTGCTGGCGTGTGTTTGTGCCTCTGTGTTTCTCCGTGCATGCAGTTCGTTCAGAAATATTTGTGACTTTGCACATCCTGACCCCTGCGATTGCCGTTTTGCTGGTTCGTGTGTGAGCGTTTCTGCAGACGGCCTTAATTGGATTGCTGTAGAACACTGGCTGTGTTGGTTTTAGAAAGAGCACAGCTTGCATCCTCCTGTCACAGGATATCAACATAATGATATCTGTTTGACCAATTCAGATTTCCTGTGGCTGCAAAGAACAAGAGAGTCAACTCAAAAAAATTGTTGCATTGAGTTAAAAAAAGGCTCAGACAGCTTCATGTAATCAGAATAGTGGGATTCAAACTATCTTTATTTAAAATGTTCCCTGTCGGTTTTTATTATGTGTATGCATGTAATGTTTTATCTGCAATATTCTTAATTGCTTAAGAAGAAAATACATTTTTAGCCATTTATTATTAATTTGGTCGTTTCGCAATTTCGATGCGGTTGCTTTATGACACTCTTCTCCTTCACCATTGGTGCTTGTGATGTTGTTCTGCTCATTCAAAGTGTGTCTGTGTGTAAAATGAGGAGAGACAGAATTATATGAGGTATCCATTAGACACATGATGTAGAAAGAGGCCTTGGTTAGGCGGGACAGAGTAAAACATGCAGTACATGGACAGACACATGCCTCCATTGATTTGTCTGCACCAACATCATTCCTCACCACCGTGCATAGCTGTGCTCAGCCTTATACACACACACACACACACATTAAATATATAAATACACCAACATGCTGTGTGCTAACTGGCTCCATCTGTGATAAACTAATGGGAATTTTTCCTGAAGTCAGCGCACAGTGTTTGATAAAATGACATCTTCTCAACCTCCCTGCACTCTTTCTCCCTTTCTTTTTCCTCTCCTCGTTATCACTCTCTCTTCACACTTCTCTACTCTTTCCCCTATCCCCCTCTCCCTCTCTCCCACTGACCCCGGCCTTTTCCTGGAGAGCACTGAAGCATAGGAAATCAAGGTTATGCTCTATCATCTGACCAATCACCATCAACCTCTATTCCATGCGTCAGCCAGTCGCTTGCTCGAGCTGTCTAATATGGGAGGGCCTAAGCAGGATGGGTGGGGCGGGGGGTTGTGTGTGTGTGTGTGTGTGTGCGTGGTGGAGGCTCCTTGATTCAGTGCACATAAAGGATGTTTGGCTGCTCCAGGGACAGACAAATATCAGCATACTGCACTCTCCATTCTCCGACAGACGCATTCGCAGATTCTCAGTATGCTACTACAGGATCAATGCTAACTGATGCAAAAAGAAATGATACGAGGACACTCTTTATTTGTTCAGTCACCAGAGCATTGCTGTCAGGTTGCGTGATAGGCAGCAACGACTTAGCGCATTTTGAGGTTAGATGAACTATAGATGAATGTTTGGAGCAGTGAGGGATTTTCACTGCAGTGACATCACAGATAGAAAACGTATCCCTATGTAGAGGAAGCAGCACTATCTGCCCCATTTCTTTATTAAGACATTGATTAATAGCCTGTGGTTTATGTTATGGTAGCGATATGGTGTTAGTATGAGGATGGGCACCGTTTGAAGAAGATGACACCTAATGAATGTGTGTACGTGGTGACGGAGAGAAACGAGGGAGCAGTGGCTGCGACTCTTTAGACGTGCAGGTATCTTTGTTAGCAGGGTAGATTACACCATCACTCATGTATGGATGGAAACCTGAGTTATTGGCTGGGTGACTGGTTTGAGTGCAGATGGAGCAGTGAGAAGCTGAAGACATGTCCATCCAGATCCTGTCTGCTGGTTCTTGTAAGTATGATATAAATACTTAACAGTAGCATTTTGGAAAAAATATTTCTCCATTTTTTGATTGAACCAGCGGAAGTGGTTGTAAGGTGTCCAAACGTATCACTACATGTCTAAGCCTGTGCGCATGCAAAACTCCAATATAATGCTGATCTGCAAGGAAGAAACCAACCAGTAACTGACTTACTGAAACATTTGCATGTGCCACAGTTACTGTTTGAGTTTATGTATCCAAAAAATGTAATGGTAAAAGGCTTTTTTGTTAATGTCTGTTTTATGAATGATGATGCTTATATCACATATCTATCGCAGCGTATTGCTCCTCTAAACTCTATACTTAGAGCCTCTTCTCGAGATTACAGCTCTCTATTTTTGGTCTGCCAGCTAATGAATGAGTCATGTGGTCTCACTTCTCCTCCCATAGAGGTTTAAGTTCACGTGGCGTCTGTACTGATGAAAATGTTTTAAACCATATCATGAAGGATTTGAATTAGAATTCAAATCAGACTTTGTCGCTTCTTCACCCTCAGTTTTACAAAGTAATTGCCTTGTTCATTTTGTCCTCAGTTAAACAGTTCTGTGTTAATTTGAGTGTTGGATCTAACATAGCTTTGCTCCATACATAACATTCACATTCCTCAGTCTCCAGGTGTGTGGCTTGTGGATTGAGATATACCAGGAGATGCCTAGTCAGCTCAAAAGGTTTGAAATGTATGAGATACTGAGAATATGTGGTTCTATGGACAGTTAGAGGTGTCACTTGTAGTGGAATCAAATTTATTTAAAAATAATTAATTCAAGACATGAGCTGTCTTTTTTTATCACGGTAAACAATTCATACTAGTTGCTAACTTGTTTCCACATAGTGTGGTATAGCTTGATTAGAATCCAGTTGAATGTTTTACTGTACAAACTGTTTGTTATTCTGGACATCCAACACCTAAATGCATTCTGGGTCCTTAGTTTGCCTAAATGAGGCAGATATTCATTTTCCATTATATCCATTGGGGTCCAAAATGTTTGAATATTTGTTTAAATAGAGTCTTTGCTTTTCATACTTTAGTTTAGTTTAGTGATATTTTATTTCAAACATGTGCATTCACAAGCATTACATAATATAGATTCAATCTTATGTTTGAAACGGAGTTGGCAGAAGTATACACTTATTTTGGCCTACCCCTTTGAATTTTACATCATTACATTGCAATTACATCACATTTATTTTATTTACCTTTAGACTTATCTTAACAAACGAACAAATGAATAAAACAGAAAGAGGGAAAAAAAGACTTACTGCACATTGATGCTGTAGCGCCACAGGAAGAATACTCAAATGTTTATGCATGATGTGACAGATTAATGAGTTCTCATCCTAATATAGAGAGGTAGGTACGAGTGCTGACAGGATTACATTTATGAATCAAATCTATTTGTTAAGTGATGTGCGAAAGGCCGTCCCTGAAACAACACTAAGGGCGAAATGTCACAGCTTTCATATACGTTGCAATGTTCTAAATGGTCATTTATATGAATTGTAGTGTGTGTGTGTGTGTGTGTGTGTGTGCATAACATGTGGAATGAGTATGTTTGTTTTTTTTAGTGGAGTTAAATAAATCTCTGTCACAGTGAAATAATACTCCATAAAGTTGTTGATGATCTTATTGACATTGAATGTTTTTGTACAGAGAGTTGTTTTATCTGCCCATGAATAACTGTTTCACTCGTGACAGTATGTAGTGACCCCTACTGCATGGATTAAGTTAGTGTCTCTAGTTCTCATATTACTGTTTATTCCTGCGTTAGTTTGCATGTCTTTAGGTGTCATAGATATGGGTCAATAATCTCTCAGATAAAAAGTAAAATATGACACATATATGTGATTTTCTATCTAAATGCATCCAGGGCGGAGTCTGAATTCAGATGTGTTTCTGCCTTGTTTGCTTGGAATTGAGTCTCTGAGCTCATAAAAAGGCCTATAATTAAATGGCTTGAAGACAATTGGGAGCAGACAAACCAGTCTGAAGGAGATTCAGATTCACTGTGTTTGTCTGTTTGTTTGTCCTTATTTCTTACTTCACTCACCTTTATCTGATTCTTTGTCTCTCTCTCTCTCTCTGCGCTCCAGCCTTCCTCCTTTCAGAGGCACAAATATGAAAATAACTAGGTGAGATTAGATTTGGAACTGCTCAGCAGTCTAAATTGGTGTGAAGTATTTCCCTCTGCAGAAACACTGTTGTAAATCAACTGACAAGTTGCAAACACACTCCCGCCAGTAAGCACAGCTTATTTTCTTTATGTCATTTCTGTTGGCCCAGCACATTGTTATTTTGCACTCATGCAAATGTGTGTTTTACATTAAGCACGTCTCCAGAGCGAGATAGGCTTCGCTGTCATATTTGTTGATGCAGAGACCAAACATACAACCTATTTGCACGTTCTAGTGACAACAGGTTAGTCTATCATAGTGTGTGTGTGTGTCTGTGTGTCCACATGCACATGGGTACCCATGCATATAAGTCAGATTTCCTGTAGGATAGTCCTGTCACTCCCTGTTTACTTAAGCCAGTTGTTTGCGGGACTGTAATAACAGTGGATGGTGATGGGATTCTCTAGCTGCCTCCTGGCTTGAATAGAAGCTATGGAGCCATAGCCTGTAGTTCCCCATCTGCTATGTACTCAACAGGAGATTGGTCTTTGTTGAGCACAAGTCTAGTGAAAATCTATTTACAGAGGAATGACAGAGATGGGGAGGCAAGCAGAGAGCAGAAATGAGGAGAGGGAAGGTAGGATTAGAAATGACTGGAGATTTTAGAAGTGATAGAGGGATATGTGATGGGTTATAAAAAGGCAGGGGAGGAGAGATGGGAATAGGATAACGGAACAGATGAAGATAGAAATGTGAGAAGGCACCAGAAATGAGGGGAAGATACCGGGAGAGATTAAAGTGATTCATCCCTTATGTTCACCAGCAAGACACCAACAAACTCTCTCTGGATATATACACTCACACCTCCACACACAGCCAAGCCGAATAATACAGTGGTCTGTAGACGTGTGTGTCTCCCTCTGGGAAGTGACACTCACTGCTGAGCTTGTAAACAGGAACTACCCTGTTTTTAGGAAACTGGAAGCCCTGCAGGTGCACACAAAACACACACACACACACACACACACACACACACACACACACACACACACACACACACACACACACAATAAAACAGCTGGATTTGGTTTTGCTAGTTTGGCCTGTTTTTGATTTGTGGAGATGCAAGCTGCAGAGAGAGAGATTGGTTATTGGCTGTTGGTAAAAAGATGATATAAACTTTTTTCTCCTATTTATTCCAGAAAGAATAGATGCAAAGTCACTGCTGGAGACCGTTCTTTATATATTACATTCAGATTCCAGCTTTAGCACAACACTTAGAGACAGTTTTTTAAGTTAACCACATGTTAATCATGAGTTTTTGTATTTCCGCTGTGCAGCGGCGTGTTGCTCTCAGCTGAGCTCACGGCTTGGCCTAACAGAGGGTTGTGCTTCATGTTTTGTACCATGCAGGAACACACTAACGCTTTGCCTCCTGCAAAGAGAAAGTAAAGCGCGCTGTATTTTTCTTTCTCTGGCTCTCTCCCCCCAACCTTCCCGTGCTACGTGAATGCAGTACAGCTGACACAGTCTTTGTTTCAAGCACATCTCTCTTTCCTTCCCCGTCCCCTTTTTTTGTTTTCTTTTACTGAGGCAGTTAGTTACACGGTGGACCACAGAAGCCTCTTCTCTCTCTCCCTTCTGCGCCCTGCTTGTCAAGTGTTATTTGGTCTGCTGTGGTTTATTGGCTTGGTTTTGTTGTGTGTGTGTGTGTGTGTGTGTGTGTGTTGGAACAATCAGAGCACAGTTTTGTTAGAGGAAACTGATGAATGGCGTTCCTGAGCCGTACAAAGCATCCTCCTCTCTACTTCATTGATGTGTTGATGCGACTCAGCTGGCTGCCCAGTGAGTTTGTACTATATACTGTTGTGGGCTTACAAGCAGACCGATGCACATGGATGCTCTCTGCTAAAAAGGGCTTTTATTCTTTTCTTTACTTTTAAAAAGCGTTAAACAGTCCCCCACTCATACTGTACTGCTCTTATGGTCGCTCTAATCTCTTTCTTCTTCTGCTACGGTAACAGTGAATCTTTTCTGCAGGCCACTTGCCACCGAGTCGAGTCAAACTTTTCTGCATCCCTCTCTCTATATCTCCCTCTGAGAGGTGACTCTCAGTTATTTATTCCAACAGGATTAGACTGATATCTGACCTGGCCCACTAGCATACACAGGGAGCACATACTGCAGACCAAACTTTCAGCTCACACAGACATCATCAGTATATAGTTTGCTCTAATCTCTTGTGTACGGCAACTATTTGATTCACTTTTTAAAATCTTCAGAGAATTTATTTTGCTTTTTGACAGCTCACTCTTTGATGAAAAAATATCACTGTCGGAGGCTCAGTCTTGTCACTTTGTCGCTGGTCTGCGATACTGAACATGGCTGGTCTGACCATGTGGTTTCATTTCCACTACATGGGCTTTCTGAGGGACAGGAAAAGTCAACTGACTTTGGAACCGTGTCAGACAGCAGACAAAGTCGGTAAGTGGTCCTATAAAGTGCTGTAAAGGGAAGACGGTGTAAATATGAGAACGGAAATTGATGGGTATTTTTTAAGGCTTTTGAACCTTAAAAAAATTGTCAATTGTCTCTATTTCTGCATAAATATAATAAAAAATAATTACATTTTCATGCTTTCAAGTTTTCAAACCCAATTGAGAATTGAACAAAAATGTACTTGTTCATTCTTTACTAAATAAAATAATCCAGTCTAATCCAGTCCAGAGAAATTAAATTCAGGTGTTGGAATGAGTTTGTTGACACTCGGTTTTAAGTTCGTGAGACCCTGCCTTACTTAAAGAAGAGGAATCTGCTTCTGATCTTCACAACACAAGTTTGTAGGAGTGTGTCATGGTTCTAACAAAGGAGATTTGTGGAGACCATAGAAGATGTGTTTTTCATGATCTCCTAAACTGGAAAGCGTCTCTTTGCACTTGCTACTATCAATTCATTTATGAAGTGTTCTTAAGAAGAAATGTCTGCTTAAAATGCACTTTCACAGTTTGACAAAGACATTCACCAATTTGTTCTTACTTGAACTTGTTTTTTTGGTGCAGACACAACAGTTACTGGAAACATTTAGTTCAAACCATTTTAACAAAAGGGCTTCACTTCATTGAAGGGAAAGGTTCCACATATTACACAAAATAAGTATGTGTCTTTCAGCTGCAGTGGATCACTCCACATATGTGATTTGGCCAGGATTTGAAAGCAGATGCACTTCCTGACTCAACCCTCCCCATCTATCTGGGCTTCGGACCGGCACTAAGGAGGGATTGGGACGCAAACCATCATCCCTGGGGTTCTTAGACAGTTAGTAATTGGCTCCTGCCTTACTGGACCATAGTCCCAGCAAGGTTCCAGATATTCCACAAATACTGCATCATTTCTAGTTCATTTTTTGTAATGAATGAATTAGTGTGTGTGGAATTGTTCTGTCCCATCATGAACTTTCAAGCCCCACTGTACACACATAGTGTATGACAGCAAGATAGTATGTTTACAGAAGTTAACCTTTGAAATAGTTTATTTTAAATCGGCTTGTCAGATCTTCACAAAAAAATATATTTTTATTATATTTTATTTTATTCTTCTAGGGCAAAAAGTGAATTTACTCTGATTTTGCTCCCAATCAAGCAGCTTTTGTTAAATTGGCTATGCCTGGGTGTTTGAGTCAAGTTTTGCTAGGCTCAGATGATTAGTGTATCAATACGTTTTTTAAGTGTTTGAGGTTTATTTATGTCAAGATGTTCGGAAGAATAAAGCATGAAGGCATTACACATAATTATAATGAGGCTGATGATTACTAGTGTATATGGGCTTAAATATGTCTTTTGTTTAAAAAAGGTTTTACATCCTCTATCCATCTTACATCCCGTTTTTCAGGGAATATAATCCACTTCTTGTTTTTTTAAGTCTTGTGACAGACTTTCTTGTTTGTTGTAAATTAGATTGATGCTCTTGAGAGGGCAAGTACAGTAAGTTAAAAGGAAAATTCTAAAATGGACATTTATAATTTATATTGGGTCCTTAGGTGTCCCAGTGTAATAGTTCCTAGTGACCAACAGTGCTGAGTTGTTAGTCAGCGTGAAGATTACAAGAAATCATTACTTAAGCCTATTTTACCCTCCATCAGCGACAACGGTTTGGCTGGCTTAACTTTTTTCCCTGTGAGTGGATCGTCAGGCATACCAGGAGGAGAGAAACTGTTATGTTAATGCAAATCAGCAGTTGTTACTAAATCTTGTTTTAGGGAGGGGTTGAGACATCGGGGGACATGGCAAAGAAAAGCCAGTTGGTGAAGGGGAAAAAGGAGCTGGCAGTGTCTTTGGTTTTCTGCAACTCAGTGGGTAGCAGGGCGTTGGCCAGTATTGTATGTGGCACGGCAGTTGTTCACTTGCCTTTTTCGCCATACAACAATGGTAGATTAGATAGCCCGAGCTGTTAGACTGATAACCACTGTGGTCTTCAGTAGGGTGGACTGTAGGCCTGGACCAATTGGGACTGTTTATTGTTGATTTTGGATTACAATGGCAGTGCTGGATAATCACAGCTGGCAGTACGCCCAGGCTGGAAAAACCTTGATCAGACTTTCAGGTAGAGTGTTCTCTATTATAAATGTATTGTGTTTACCCAGAATTCTATTGTCTGCAGAAACATAGAAGAGTACAGTCACATTCAGTGTGCTGCAGAGAAAAGTAAGAAGTGACTACTTAAATATTGGTGTATGTATTTTTAGACATTTAAATGATTTCTTTTTTGTATGTTAATGCAAATTTTATTGCAGATAAAAAAAGTCCCTTATTATTCCCTTATTTGTTGATTCTAGTATTTGTGGAAATGTGGCGTTGTTCAATGCTTTGTGATCACAGTAATCTTGACATATGGCATCTTAAATAATAACTGTAGATAAAAAGATAATGGCTTCTCCATAACTTTACACTGTTTTTTGTGTGGTAATAATTTAAAGCAGTCTTTATAATGCAAATTAGAAACAATCTGGCTTTTGTTAATAGTTTGTGAGTGTGTGCGCTGTTTGGGGCTGAGGGGAGTGGGCGTGGGTGATCTTCCAGCTTTTGGTATTCTTTGGATAATAAAGATCTGAATCTGCATAACAGTAAATTACTGTTACTGAACGGGGGTCGTGAGTTTGTGGAGGTCACATCCCGCAAGTAATGGTCACGTTATCTTGCTTACCTTAAAGAAAAAGATGCAATAGTTACTATTCATTCTATCTATTCATCTATTTGGCAGTTTATTACTGGGCTACTAAACTTGGGACTGCAGTCATAACATGAGAATGTCTGAGAAAAGCTTGGGGAGTGAGTGATTGGATGACTGAGTGATAGACCAACCCAGTGCAAATGTTTTTTCCTGGACATGAGTAGTAGAGTATTGCTAATAATAGCTACTCCCATGAGGATGAAAACAAAAGCCTCTGATGCTTACATAGCTCATTTTGTGTCACCGACACTGAGATTTTAAAGTAACTTTGTGACAAGTGCTGTGTTGTGAAGTAACATCCTGTTACGTTTCTCTCAGTAAGGGCCTCTGAGACTGAACAGCGACTCCTATACGTCACGTTGCTTTATACTGGGTTAAGAATTACTGTTATGTTCAGTTCAATTTCTTTGACAGCTACTTTATCTCTACGTGGCCTGTGCTTCAGATGGTTTAGGTAACATCTCACTTGGAAGAGAAAGCGATAGAAACAACATACATAGCACATACATAGCACAAAACCTAGAAAGAACACCTACACCTAGTGGATAGTGTACTGCCTGTGTTTACTGAATGTTAGGAGCATCCTTTAGATAACAACACCCTGGTTGCGCTTCCTCTTGCTCATAGCCATGAAAGATCAGTGCCAGGCGCTTAAACTAGTTGATCAGGACACCCGGCCTATAACAGTGCCCATTCAAAAGGAAAAGAACAGTCCTCCACATCAAGTTTGGCTTTATAATGAATGAGTGCAGATATCTGAGAAGATGACTGCTCCGAGGTTGTAAAGACAAATAGTGTTTATTTGTCAGGAGGAAGCCGTGCAGAATTACAGCACAGCATAGCTAGCTGGGTCAGCTTTTATGTTACTGCTGTTACAGTAGTATTTAAAGTCCTCACCCTTAGCCACAGCTCTAAGGTATTTTATGTGACGATTATACCACTTATGACTGATACAACTCCTACAGAATAAAGCACAATTCCTGTTTTATTTATATGGTTCGATCAATGGAAAACATTGTGTCTGAGCTGAACTAGAATCATTGTCTCTCATACACACTGATCACACTTTGTTGTAGTGTATTGAAGCGATTATAAGTCATACTCAGAGAGGCAGTGGTTACAACAGTCCTTCTGTGTAAATGCTGATTAGATTCTGAATGGAGCTGTAAGTTGGTGATGACAAGAAAACAAATGCTTCCAATGAAAAAGCAGCCACTCTAAATCAAACCTACATTTGAAATAAAGGCAGCATTAAGTACTGGCAGAGTTGCCAATAGAGAGAAGTCAGAAGTCAATATAGAGTCAACATAGGAAGGAGATTACAAGGAGAGGGAGAGAGAAAGACAGGATGGTAGGACGTCAAATGAGAGAGGAGAGATGAGGAAAAAAGGATTTGCTAACAGAGAGCTGCATGTGTGCTTTTATTTGTGCAGAATTTGTTCATCGTTTATTGTGTTCAGATCTGTGATGCACATTTTTCACTGCTTCCAGACAGTCTGACATGATTATTAATTATGGATATAATTGTTTGTTTTCTCACAGGCTCAAAAACAAGTGGTGGGACAGTATTGTTTTATCTCAGGCTGTCACGTTGTACTTACCAGCTGAACATTTAAGCCCAGCACCAGAGCTGCACTATGAGATTACTTTTTGTTTCCTACCCTTCCCGTTTGTTATGACTTATTCATACCATTTTCTGGTGTGCTTAGGGGTTATATCCAGGTCGAGGGGCTGTGGTAGGAGCAAAGTGTTATTTTTGCTGTAAGCCACACTGTAACAACAATATGAGAAACCTGATGAAAGCTGAGCTCACCACAGTCGCTAGGCCCCCTGCCAGCGCGGGCAGAAGGTCGCAGAACTCGAGCAGAGTAGACGCTGCTAGAAGTGGTTTTGAATCAGGGGGAGGAATAGAAAAAGTGCCTGCGTTTGTGTAAAACAGAGTAAAATCAACAAATGAAGATATTTTACAGTTGAAGAGAAAAAGAGACAATAGAGAAATAGTTTGTGGTTGTTTATCTTTTCGTTCTGTTGCACCACTTTCTGTTTTCTTGTTGGGTACAACCGGCTCGTAAAACAGCCCATCATGTAGTCCAGGCTCAGGTTTAACGCTCACATTGTCCACAGCGGGTTCTAGGCCAGTGGTAGCCTGTTGACCCTACACACAAGGGGGTTAAGCAGGGATAACACACGCCATGACGTCTTCTTGTGGTACAGAAGATACCTGATGTAAGTAGATAAAAACATTTGTGCTTGATTAACGAAAGAGATCTGAATTTTGACCATTTGCACATCAGGACACAGACTTTACGAGTAAGAAGAAAGTTGTCTGTCATCACACTGTGGAGAGCGGCCGTAGACGCCACAACCACAGCACCTCCTCAGAAACATCCAGGTCTGGGTGTGTCGGGGATGACACTGATGTTACTTTTCCTAGAGTGAGATATTGATTTTGTGTTGTTGTGGGCTGAAGTGAACTCCCCCGAGGTCGGAGAGTGGCCTGTGCCCTGCTTTACACCTGGGTTCGGTCAAGTTTTACCCAGAAAAGCTACTAAAGTGGCGCACCCCCCCTCTCTCCAAGGGAACACTATTCTTAGAGTGGTGCAAAGAGTGTCAGTCACACCACTGCACAGTGAAACACAGGCACAGATACACATACAGGACACACACGCTGGCGTCAGGAGCACACGCTTAATATTCATAAATTAGGTGCATAAAAAGACCCCAAAGTCGTACAGGGATAGACTCCCACATACAGCAAGACACATGCAAACACCCTGTTACTCTAATGACTAAACGAATCCACTCCCACACTTCCTCTGTTTCTGTGCTGTTCCTGAAAAACTCCCCACAGTCTGAACTCGTCCAAGTCAGACCAAAACTGAGCCAAGCTAGGCCGAATAGCCTGACAAATGCCTTTTAGTTCTCTAAAAAAGAAGGATGAGAGAGCCATTTGAATTCCATCACTGTCTTGTGCGCCTTGAATCAGGTATACACCTGTGATTAAGTGTATGTTGAGAATGCGTTTGTTGCGTTTGAAATATTACCAACTGTATATCGCTGCTAAGAAATGTATTTCATAGTTCCTACAGCTCTGGATCTCACCACAGTTATCCTCATGGGCAGCTGGAATGTGCGTTATCATGACTGTGCTGAGGCGGTCAGGACAACAGCCAAGCAAATTGTACTGTAGTATTTCTGCAGTCTTATGTCGCCTTAGCTTGTAGTTGTTCTGTGTGGAGGTTACAAGGTTATGAGCCACAGGGTTGGCTTCATGGGGTGTGCCAGGCTGGGCACATGTACCATGCGCAGTCTAGCCTGTGGTCTAAAGGACTGGAAGTAAAGGGATCGGCCCCATGCACTAAGGCAGATGTTCTAATGGTACAAATATGCAGTTGTGTCCAGTTTGGAGTTCGGGTTTGATGCATGAATAGCATCTCAACTTAGCGCGTTTGTTGCATCTGATTTAAAACTCATCTGAAAACAAGACATTTGGACCTTTAAAAATGTGGGATTTTATAAGTGTTGGTACAAGGCACACATACAGTCTGTTCTCTAATAGTCTATTTAGATCCACGCATGAGTGCTTCCAGCCTGGATTTAGGAGAGCAAAAGGATATGGACTGACACACTTTCTGTGCGGTGTCCTGTTGTACCGCTGCCTGGTAGCTCAATGGGTTGAGCGTCAGACTGGGATGCAGAAGGTTGCAGGTTCGAGACCCCGTCTGACTCCTAATTTATCTCCTACCCGGTGTGTCCCTGAGCCATACACCCAGCGCTAGCTCCCTGTAAGTCGCTTTGGACAAAACCGTCTGCCAAGCAAAGTGAAGTAAAATAATGCGTCTGCTACACAGCAGAATTTAAGGATTTAGGCCCCAATCCTTCGCAGTGCTTGCTTCATCTCTAGTTGCTTTTCTGAATTCATGCAGAGCCTCAGGAGTTAAAACATAGCTACATATGAAATATTTTCAGACTTTAGAACCGTGCTTCTTGAAGGCAGCACCATTTATAGGCTCCGTCTCTCTGTTTATTCACATTTTCATTTTAAACTGCCCTTTTTGTGTTCTGTGCTTGGGTCTTTTACAAGAATATCACTGCTAAACCACAAGGGTTGACTGACCTTTGAGCTGCGTAAAGGCACAACGTGACACAAGTTGCTGCTTTTCACTGGTGCCGAACTGGGCAACTTGGAACTGCAGTAGCACGTGTGACAGTTGTGTTTCACGCGCCTTTTCAATAAAATTAGACTCGGACCGTTTTAGACACTGCACTTCTGTGTATATTAACGTGTTCTCGTTCTATTCGATGCTACAAACATACACTATATTGCCAAAAGAATCGGGGCACTTGCTTCAACTCCTCTGGTAAGGCTGTCCACGAGCGGGTTGAGGTCAGGGCGTTCCTCCACACCAAACCCGCTCATCCATGCCCCTGTGGACCTTGCTTTGCGCAGTGGAGTCGTTGATTGTGTCCCAATACTTGGCAAAATATTGTATATACTGTGTGTCGCAGTGGGAGGGAAAAAAATGTCTTTCTACTATTTCCCTCTAAACCTTCCAGAGAAGCTAACTATACAAAAAACACCGTCTTCGGACAAACACTAAGCATTTCGCCCCACTTTACAGGGCACTGAGTGCATGCTGCCAGTATAATGGATTGCTCTCATTATGAATGTGTTAGGAACAAGCAGTATGTGATTGAAAAGCTTTATTTCATGCTCAGCAGACTTGTAAATGAGGGCTTGTGTGCTAGTGACGAAAGGAGATTGTTCTGTATTTCTGTGTGTTAGTGTGAATGAATCATGAATCATAATGTGTATGTACTTCATTTTTGTGGGATATTGTATTTTTGCTGCATGTAACCATGGCTAACATTAAGTCGTACGTGTCCTAATGTCTATTCGTTGGCGTCTCAAGCAATGGGTCTGTGATGAGGTACCTGCTACGTTTTCTTGCTTGCTTTATCATCACAGCATTGAGATATGCAGTTGGACGGCGTGCCAGTTTCTTGCAGTGCTGCATGAGTGCAACAGAGGCATGCTTCACAGGAAGCACACCTGGTGCAAGCAAATTTATATACATATATAAGACAATGCACACATTAAATGGATTTTTCCTAAAGTGGGTCTTCTTACTGTGTCGTCTGAGGGAAGGTGGATACTGGGGCCTGAGAAACAGGTGTAGCAGGTTGTAAAGAGACATCAGAACCAGAGACTGAGATCGTACTAAACCATGAGCGGGGGTTTTTCCTATTGCTATATCTTTGCAGCAGATTTGGAGAGAGAATGAAATCATTATTGCCGTTACATTCCCGTCCTGTCTCAGCTGGTTGTGACATTATCCGTGAGTCGTTTGTGTCCAGTCTGGCCACTTGTGTGCTAATGTGCTGCTGTAATGGATATTAAAGGGGCCATTCGGGCCTGTAGGAGTTATTTAGCTGCCTCTCTGTCTTTCTGCGGCGAACTCTCTCTCGCTGTACGCTGCACTTCTGTCTGTCCCTATAATCTTCTGTATGCTCTCATCCAACTCATTACCAGCTGTGCTTCTCTGTTCCTGTCATTGCAAGTCATCCTTGTCCACATGTCTATTTTTCTTTCTTTTTTCTTTATGTCTTCATGTTGTAACTTATGCAGAGGTAAAAATAGATGCTACTACTCAGCTCTGAGTAATCACTGGCTACTGTTGTATATTAGGGTTTTTGCTGTTGTATTAAATACATTTCGTATCATGACTGATTTTTATTTGAGGGCATTCGGCATGATTCAGCACTCAGCAGTCTACCCGTTACTTAATTAGCTAATTTCCATTCGTAGTCACTGATTAAATGTTGATATTTTTACTGTCAGAGCAGCACACTCTTTGTGTAGACGTCATCACTTCCCTGTGTTGCCTTTGTCTCCCTTTTTGACCCTTAAGCTGTTAACCAACACCAACACAATGTTCCTTTTTTCTGATACTGACATTGTTTTTCCCTGATTGCATCTCATTTTATAATTGCTTATAAATAAGCAAGTGCTGTGATATAAAAATAACTACCTGTCATCTATATTACATAATATTGTCAATTTCAATCACATTTTAATTTAAAGATGGTATTATCCTGAGAGTAAGAAGACATAATGACATTTTTCTATATCACACATACCCGCGGTAACCTGGAAATGGATCATCTAAAGCTGACTGACCACAACGTCTGACAATAAAATTGTGTTATCCCATAGTTGGTCATGTTTTTATATGTGATTAGCTTAACTGAGGCGATACATAATTAATACGTGATATTTTAATAAGAACATGGGTGATTTCTGTCGAGAGTCTGTCTTGTTGATCTCTGTTTTTCCTGTTTTAGGCTTTCATCGCAATGAGGATATGAAGGCCATCAATGTGCTTCCCATCCTCAAGGAGAAGGTTGCTTTTCTCTCAGGTCAGATATATACATGTGCATTTAAAAAATAATAATTTATTTATTTTTTGTAATGCAAAGTAAAATAAACTTTTGATGAATACCTCTTTATCTTACAGTCCTTTCTATACTGAGATATGAGGATATACAATAGAAGAAGTACTGTTTGTTCCTTGAGCATGAATGCTGAATCTGTGCAGTGTGGCATGGAGCAGGCTGCTTTGATAGCAGCCTTTATAATGTGTGTATTGCTAGTTTGGGTGTTAAGGCACCTCACATAAACCCTGCAAACTCTCTAAAGGAGACTTGGCTCTCCAGTCAAACACAGTACTATCAGGGTCAGCAAACCAGTTAGTGGTAGTTTTGTTACTGTGGGCAGGTCTCTATCAAGCTTGTGAGAAAACAGGAGCATAAAGCGCTCTGAAACCTCGTGGTAGAAGACTGTGGTGACTTTTTTAACACTGCTGTGTTTCATCCCAAATCATCACAGACTGTGGAAACTTCAAGTTCCACGTGTGCTGTGCTGCTTTTGCACTCTACTTCTAGACTCTGGGATCTTGAGTTCCAAATCAAATGCAAAGTTTACTTTCATCTGACAGGATCATTTGGATAATAATCGTATCATAACATTGTGTGGGTTTTTTTTTTTGTTTGTTTATATTGTCTTTGATATTAGAGAAGCTGAAACTGAATCTGTTCATGTTTGAAGGAGCATTTGTATGCCTATATTGTTAAGAGCTTGCACAGCAGTCAGTGTTGTGCAATGAATGCATTATTGTGTTTGTGTACTCAAGCAAGAGAGATTTATTAGAAGAGACAATTGCTTGGAGTGAAGCACATTAAGTTCAGTCAGACAGAAGTGGCATCATACACGTCATACTGTACAACATGCCTGAGCAGTACATCAATCGCTAAAGGATGCAACTTGCCTTTTGTTGTGTTGAATATTCCGGCTTCCCTTGCTGTAATTGCATCTCGTTTAGTGTTGCAGTCTGACTGAGAGGCTATAACCAGCCTTGTCACTGTGAGACTCATTTGACCCCTGACTCTTCGATTTGACTCAGTAGAGTCATGGCTAACTGTGGACAAATTCACAGATGGTACCCACACAAATTAGCTGCTGTCATCTCAGAGAACAACTGTGGCTTATGTATTCCCACTTGAACTCAGTGGCATCAAATCAAGCTGCCGACGCAAAGCAGGGTGTTTTGCTTTGCCACAGTCATGCTGCAGTATACACAGCAATGGCAGAAGCATACATTGCATCTAGCTGTTGTCATTTGAATCTGATTTCTTTCCAAAGGTGGCAGAGACAGACGTGGAGGTCCCCTTCTCACTTTTCCAGCACGGAGCAACCATGACAGAATACGACCAGAGGACCTGCGCAGGCTCGTAGCCTACCTGGCTACTATCCCCAGGTAGAACACTGACACATAAATAAACACACGCAGAGGGTTTCAGTGGAGGACTGATACATTTTCAAGCTGTGGGCTTATACCTAGCTATAAAATCAAATGCACATGTACATTTCAGACCATGTTTTTGATTCTAGGTTAATTTGAACCAGACTCCTGATACACACACACACACACACACACACTTTGTACAAGATGTTTCCACCTTGCTTGGATTTAAAATGCTGAAGCATAACCCGAAGCTACAAAAGGCTGGGATGGCTTTATTGTAGGCTCTCTGTGAAGATTAAATCCCGTTCTGCTCATGCACCCCTGCATTTTCTCCCAGCTCTGTAGAAGAACCTACCACTCTTGTGTTAAGGGTTACCGTTCATTCCTGTTTACTAACTCTCCCTTCTCTCGCTCTATTCTAATTGTAAAAAGTTTGAAGTAGACCACCACTTTTGTTTTGCCTCTTTAGGGTTCCTGCTGGCTTTTATTTCCTGTTTCTGTTTGCTCTGTGCTGTTGTATAGACTAAAGGCTGTGCAGGAAGCATGTAGCCACAGGATGTTCTTGCAGAGTTGTGCTTCTTCTAAAATCCCGTTCAAATGTTAAAGCACCTTTCTGTCACATTTAACACTCAGCTTCAGGCTGCTCCGTTTGCAATTAGCTTGTAGGAAAGCTCCCACTTGTCTGGTCTGCTGCTTCTGATCTCCCCTGTGCTGCACCTCGTTGTACTTCACAGTTCTAGTGCTTTAAAGAGTTTGGAGACTTGACTGGAGGCGAAAGGTGGTCCAGGTCAGCTACAAAGGAATAACTAGTGGGTGCATGCCTTCGCTTTTCACATGCAGATAGCTTCACTATAAAAAAATTATTCAAAAATGAAATTTGGTATAGCAATAAAAGTCATGTTTTCTTAGGAGCTGCGTTAAGAGGTAAGACTAGAGAGGATAAAAGGAGCGTTGGTGATCAGTCGTCTGGTTTGATGCTGAGAAGTTACCAAATGTCACCAACTCAGAAGAATGTCTGCCTCCTCCCCTGAGCTTGATTCGTCTTCCTCCTGTACAAAATATCTATCTTGTTACATCACATCTTTTTCTCCCTCTCCCTCTCTCTCCTCTCCGTCCTCTCCACTCTGCTTTTTGCTACCCGTTTGGCTGCTGATCTGTTTTCAGAGTGAGGTCAGAGTGAGCTAGAGCAGGAGGGCCTGCGTCTGCGTCTGTCTCTCAAATAGGCACGTTGAGATTAAGGTCTTTAACAGTGAGAAGCAACCTTTTATGGACTTATACAGCAGTGGGACTCCTAGTAAGCAGCAGTGGAAATGTCAAGGCTTGAATGTTTTCATTTTTTTCCTTCTTTGCAGGGGATCTTTGACTTAAATCTCCTTTTTTTTATTTTGGCATCTGCACAGTTACATCAAACAAGATTTTCTTTACAATGAGTCTTTTTTGTCTTGCGGTTTTGTAGCATTTCTATTTCTACTACATGGGCAGTGACAACTTTTCTCTAGCATGTGATTTAGTTTACCTTGATTGCGCTGTCTTAAATCAGTCACATCTGATTGTCTTTTATTGTTACTAGTTTACACTGCTGCCCTAATAAATTTGTTATCTAATAGCAAAAGCAAAATATCTTCTTCCTTGTTATTTTACTCCTTATCCTGGGAGCTGACCTCTTTGTTTATGTTTCTGCAGTGAGGAGGTGGCCAGGCATGGCTTCACAGTTATTGTGGACATGCGTGGTTCTAAGTGGGACAGCATCAAGCCTCTGCTGAAGATCCTTCAGGAGTCTTTTCCTTCTTGCATCCACGTCGCCCTCATCATCAAGCCAGACAACTTCTGGCAGAAGCAGAGGACCAACTTTGGCAGCTCCAAGTTTGAATTTGAGGTGAGTGCATCTCTGCATGCTTTAACTAATTCTAATAAAAAACAAAATCAAATCCTTTTTTTCATGTTTATATACTCTATATTGGGTTGTACCATTAGTATATATAAAGAACGTTATTACTTTGCAGCCTAGGCGAATGTATCTGTTTATTATTATGAATGTATTTTAAAATGAACAGTTTGTTGTAACTATTTGAGCTCTGAAGAGGGTTAGGGTTAGAGTTAGCGTTAGGGTTAGGGTTACATAGCCACTAGAGGTGGGAATCACCAGGGACGATATTATCACAATACTTAACTATTTAAGTGCAGATTATACTCATAAAGGTAAACTTTGTCAGAATACATTTAATCTAAGGATAAAGTCACCAGTTTATTCCAACTCTACTGAATGCACATATATCGGGACTGCTATGAAATCATAATAAAATTATACGCAACAAATATTGCGATATTATGCTTTATTGTTTTTTTTTCGCCCTCTCCAAATAACCACTGGTCTCAATTTGTCAGTTCTAATTGGACTGCCGCTTGGTGACAGTGGCACTGTTCTGTCCCGTGTGGGCATGTGGTGCTGGTATATTTATCCTGACCCAGTTACTATGGAAACAGGATATATAGGACACTGTGCACTTCATCCTGAGATGGGTGAACTGGTTTTGGACAGGCCACTTGTTGTTTGATGATATCATACGTCGTATGTGACTCGGACGTGATGATTACCACAGTGTTCTGGTTCTGACTCTCTTTAAAATGACCCCTCTACTCACTATAGAGTTTAGGGGAAGTGTTCTCAGGTAGACTCCTGCCTGAGTCTTGGTTTGTTTTACATTTTTCTCATGCTTTCCAGTGTTTGCCTTAGTGAACCTCAGCAGTTTCTGTTTTTACTTCTTAAGAGCTTATGTCTGTGTATTTCCATCTTATTCTTGAAAACTTAACTACGGTTTTAAATGTCTGGAATGTTTTTATTAGGTCACTCCACCTATCTTGACAATAGAACTGCTGAGTCTGCACATTCTTCTCGAAGCCAAATTTTAATAATGCAAAAGATTTGACACTCTAAAATTGGATTAGTTGGGAAGATTGTAATGTAAATTTTCAATGTGTAGATTTACTGTGTCTCTTTTATCCTTCCTTACCCACATTAACCCTTTTTATCTCTTCTCCCCCTTTTGGCCTACAAACACCTACCCACACAGACAGTGATGGTCTCCTTAGAAGGTTTATCCAAGATTGTGGATCCATCCCAGCTGACTGCTGACTTTGAGGGCAGTTTAGAGTACAATCATGATGAATGGATTGAGGTGGGGATACTTGCTTGTCCTCTCTTTTACTGTCCTTACACTCTTACATTCTAGTCTTTGACTATTAAGTATGTTTGTTTAATTAAGAAAACCACAGTTTAGACTCCACCAGTGAACCTTGTCTTTTATGAAAACCAAATTAAATTAAGTCACATTCTAGCTTGGAAAATGAATGCCATGTTAAACTTTTGTATCAGGTGCGGCTTGCATTTGAGACCTTTGCCAGCGATGCAGCGCGAGCTCTGGCGCGCCTGGAAGAGCTCCAGGAAACTTTGTCCCAGCGAGATCTTCCACGGGACCTAGAAGGGGCTCGGCGGCTTATGGAAGAACATGCTGCTCTGAAAAAAAGGGCTACTAAGGCCTCAGTAGAGGAGCTGGACACCCAGGGACGAAGGCTGCTCCAAAGGCTACAGTCACAAGCTGCAGGAGGTGGGAGCAGTGGTGACGGTCTGTACGGAAACCGGGCCGGTGGAGCTAGCGGAGATTCTAACGACCATCACGGTTTCCACGCGCACGCCGACGCACACAACCTAGTGGCTAAAGTGACAGGTCTGCTGGATAAGCTGCATGGGACGCGCCAGAATCTGCAGCAGCTGTGGCACATGAGGAAGCTGAAGCTAGATCAGTGTTTCCAGCTGCGACTGTTTGAACAGGATGCTGAGAAGGTAAGAGTGCTGTTTTATTTTTTTTCACCATGACTCTTTCATTTATACCACTTTTAGTCAGTTATTAAAACGTTACGGTACATTTATAAACCAAGGCTTTTAAAGCATCAGATCAACTTTTACCCCCATGTAGGCCGGATTAGTGAGGCTCTGTACAGTTGAGGTGCCTTGGCGGACTGAAGCTACTGGCCAGTGACTGAATGTGGTGTTTTTTTTTCTCTTTTTTTTTAATAATGACATTTTGTTACTCCATTAATCTACAGGTACATCTATAAATCTGATTTCTCAACACAGCATTAAACGTAGGAACATTCATGGTCACTAGCATATGACTTGTACTAGTCCATCTTGAGAGCTTAAACACTCATCTAAATGCATCATTAGAGAAGCCAGTTTATTTTTGCATTGCTATAGCTACACCACAAATATGCTGTATACAAAGGAGCCGGCATATTAGCTTACTGCACTGGTGCATTACATCATCATCACTATCACATAAATCATTCCTAATGACGTGGCCTAAATATCCGACCTTATTCACAACTATTAATTATCGATCTGCCAAGAAAAGAGGAGGAAATGTTTGCTGCCTAACACCTAATTACAAACACCAAACAACAGGTTCTCTCTCATTCTCACTACACGAGATGGAAAAACCATTTTCAACTGTGGCCCCCCCCTCTTCCTCTCCTTCATGTAGATGTTTGACTGGATCATGCACAACAAGGGGCTTTTCCTCACCAGCTACACAGAGATTGGAGGGAACCACCAGCACGCCGTTGAGCTGCAGACCCAGCACAACCACTTTGCAATGAATTGCATGGTAAGACTCTCTTTTCCTCTCGGCCCTATATTATTCTATATTATTGTCACACTGCTGTCCCCATAGTTGAGCCATATTGCCTCTGTGCCCCTCCCATAACTATTTGAAGCCCTCTCTTGCATTACCCCTCTCCTCTACCATAAAGTGTAGTCGATGGAGCTCCGCTGCTGACTAATAACATACTGTATAGGCTCTTCTCTGCCTTTTCTAACTAAAACCTTTATAACCCCCATGTTATTATATGCTGTGTGGAGCCTTTCTTAAGGAGCAAGATGAAGCTTAAACCAACTGATATGCATTAAAGATGTGTGTACCTTGATACCATGTCATTAAAAAAGGAAATGAATCTAACAAAAGTGTCATCAAGGGAGAGCAGCGCCCGTGGCCTAAATCCTCCCACTCACAGTGCCACTGTTGTTAGGAGCCATTTGCAGGGAGCAAATGTGTCAACTCGAGGGTCCACGGGCGGTTTCAGTGAGCGCAAGTTGAGTCAACAAAGCTGGCTGAAACAAACCAGTGAGACGACAGATGGAGTTGAAACATAAACTCACACATACTCCCAGTACACACACACGCACAGAGTGACCAACACGCCCTCCATCCATTCTTCCACAGGAAGCGATGTTTCCCCTTCCTGTTGCCTGCTTGGCTGAATGGAAATACGCGTCAGGGTGTGTGCGAGTATTTGTGTGCATTGATGAGAATACAGATACTGTTGGTGTCTTCTTGTTTCTCAGTGTACTTCCAAAATATATGAACAATTATATTTATATATATGGATGGATGAGAAACAATTACCAGTCTCCACTGGCTTTCCATTGGTCACTGGTCCCAAAACAATTGCTGCTACATTTGCATTGCTTTTCTCTGAAGCTAATCAATGATTGCTTGGTAAAGGAATTCAAACAGCCATCATCTGCCTTAGGTCAAGGTTTAAACTATTCAATCAGTGCCTCTGGTGACTTTTTTCAGTTTATGAACTGTTATGCCCTCTGTGGGAGGCACTGTATAAATGCAGTTTGGGAAACTTTATTCATTGTAAAAGAACTGCGTGTTTACAGCACTGCCACTGACACACCACCTGTTCATAGTGGTCATCGTTCTATGGTGTTTGGAACAATGGTGGAATGAAGAAATCATTTTTCTATTAATATGCTGCCATCAGAGTGTCTTTTTTTTCATAAAGTGCTTCGTCCAGATCTCTCAGTCTCCTGTTGAGAACAGCTGTTGATCAAAGTAAATACTGTTGATTTAAGTCTGGGCAAACAGGCTTGTCCTCGTTTTCCCTTTTTCTCTCTGTCTACCGCTCTATCTCATCATTTATCTTCCCCATGCACTTAGGTTTAGATCATCATGCCCCCCACCCGACCCTCCGCAGGTTTGTCTATCGGTTGTGGATTAAGGCTTTACCACCCAGTGTGTTTAAGTAGTCCAGCCTCTGTTACTGAATCTAATTCATAATGTTGTGCAGATGGTGCAAAGGCCTTAAGGGTTACTGAAGTGTGCGTCACTCTGTTTTTCCTTAATTGTCCGTCCCATGCTTTATTGTTTCTATATTGTGTATTTTGGTGTGCCGGCTTTTGTATGGATATGCGAACTCCTGTGTGTTTGCATGGGTTTTGTTGGATTTAGAGAGATAATACAACATGATACTTAGAGTAGCTTAGATTTAGCGTGTCCCTTGGGAGGGTTATTTAACTTTCTTTGTAAAAATAAAACACATGGAGAATCCCGGTGCTGCAGTTCTTTTGTGCACCTCAACGTATGCACTGCCTTGGACTCTCTTGACTTCTAGAAAGAGAAGTAAAACTATTCAAAAAAGAAAGCTCATAGAATTTATCTGAAAGTCTCACAGGTTAAATAATACAAATCATGACTCCAGTGTGTGCAGCACTGTGTTGGTAGAATTACTCTTCCCAACATCCTGCTGTTTGAGGGTTGCAGCCGGTGTTCGGTTCATCTTTCCTTCCCGCTGTTACTGAAACAAGAGGAGTAAGAGACATAATAAGCACCGGGAGCAGTAATTGAATAGAATAATAACAGGCTTTTAACAGAGTTGTTAATTAGTGTTTGCTGATCCGTGCCTATCTACACAAAACAGGTTGGAGCCCGTATATTAAAGAAAGGCTGAACAGTTGAGAGGCATATGGGCTTCTTTTCATTAATTATATATACGCCTCTAGAGCGAATGACTTTTTAATATCAACACGGTTGAGTTTGTGAATGAGGGAGTTGTAGCTAATGAATTCCTCACCATCTATATAAATGTAAGGAAGACATAGTTGTAACTTCATGCATCGTGGTTTAGATTCAAACCGCTTGATTTGTTGGGAATGTGTTGTTTGTATAGAAGAAGAAAAATAAAAACCAATTAAGGACTATGATTAGGCCGCTTAATGAATCAAAAGGTTTGTATTCTCATTGCTCCTGCTTCTTCTCCGTCTCTCTTTTTACTGCTCACAGAATGTGTATGTGAACATCAATCGGATCATGTCGGTCGGGAATCGACTCTTGGAGTCAGGCCACTACGCCTCCCAGCAGATCCAGCAGATCTCAGGCCAGCTGGAGCAGGAGTGGAAGGCCTTCGCCGCAGCACTGGATGAACGCAGCACCCTCCTGGAGATGTCTGCCAGCTTCCATCAGAAAGCAGACCAGGTATAGACATGCAGGCAGGATGTGCAGTTGTGATAAAGTCATGGTACAACAGACAAAAATGCATCAATATATCCACCAAGCACACGCGCAAACATTTCTGATGAAACAAACACACTGTTACACACATTAGCCAGATGTGTCCTTCTCTTCAATACTTCAGCATGTGAAACTTATTTCCACAGAGGTTTCTTACACCCTTACAAGATCATAAGAACGATTTCACTGTACAGTTTTTACCGCTCAAGACTTCCCAGTAAGCTGTTGATATTCATTTTCTGTCAATGTAGCTGCCACAGGCACAATATTGTACGGTTTGATGTACTACATGTGCCAAAATAGGTTCATATCTCTGTTTGCAAGTCTACCATATGGGAAAAGAAAAGCCACACAGGCAGAGCCCCTAAACTCGATAAAGAATCACTCTAAAAGTATTACTGACCTACATAAGGCCTGTCTGATATAGAAAAGTATTTACGGTTGCTGCTGCCGCCAAATCAGGTTCAACCAGCTGATAACCAGACGACTCATTGTTTTCATCAGAAAAGATGAGGTCCTGTTCTGTGTTCTTGCCTTTATGCTGTATATGGGTCGGTGTGATGCAGTGTTTGTGCCGTGTGTTCTCATCGTAGTACATGAGTAAAGTGGAACCGTGGTGTAAGGCGTGTGGTGAAGGCGAGCTGCCGTCTGAACTCCAGGATCTGGAGGATACAATCCATCACCACCAGGGACTGTACGAGCACATTTCCACCGCATACTCAGAGGTCAGTGACAATTATTTAAATCGTGTATCTGAAATATACGCACAACATAAACTTTCCATTCAAACTACTTAAATAATGATCTAAGATTATTTGCTGTATTTGCTGTTTGTCAAACCACATGTCAAACTTTCCCAGGTGAGCCAGGATGGCAAGTCTCTATTGGACAAACTACAGCGACCTTTGACCCCAGGAAGTGCAGATTCACTGATGGCATCAGCTAACTACTCCAAGGCCGTACACCATGTCCTGGACATCATCCACGAGGTGCTGCATCACCAGAGGCAGCTGGAAAACATCTGGCAACATCGTAAGGTTCGCCTACACCAGCGCCTGCAGCTGTGTGTCTTTCAGCAGGATGTGCAGCAGGTAAGACGTAAAACTACAACGAGATCTGTAGATCTGTGGTTTTGTTGTGCAGACAGCGGTTGACATGCGCTCTCTCTCTCTCCCTGTCTCTGCCATTGTGTGGCAGCTTTAATTTTGGTGCCCTTCACTGTAATTGTAAGGCTGGTATTGCTGTGACAAAAATATTTCTACCAGCGACCGTAGGTAATACATAAAACACAGGATGCAATCCTATTATACATCTTGTGTATAATAGTAACTATATTCTAGTTCTATGAAGATCAAGAAACTGTTGTTAGTTAGCGGAGGGATAACAGACGCATTGATTCTGCATAACATGCTCTAAGTCCGTATCCATACGGGGTTGCAGAAGGTATAATATTAAGGATATGAAATGATCAGCACCAGCTTCTTCAAAGGCTTTTCTCTGCTTTTCTCCTGGGTTTTCAGAATCCCTGTCTGGATGGCAGCGCTTGTAGCTCACAACTACAGAGCTGGTGTTTCTTTGCCTTCCTCCCCTATGGGCATGAACTCTTCTATGTCTCTCTGCTTCCTCCCTGCTCTCTCTTTCTTGCTGTATGTCTGTGCTTCTGTCTTTCACCTCCTCCATCCGTTCTTTCATCAGCCTTTCTCTTGGTAGTGGTTTCCATGGTGATGCAATTTACTGTCACATAAAGTGTCGAGGGCCTTGTGCACGAGTTCACGTCCATATGTCCCATGAAAATAATATAAATAATAAATAATAAATAATAAATAATAAGAGACCTTGAAAACATCATAAGAATCCCTTTCATTTCCCCCACATAGAAACAGAATGGAGTATGGCCATCTGTTTAATACCTAACAAGGTAATCATGTGCAAAGATTTCTACCTAATCTCATCCACAGTAGAGACGTTGACACTTTGTACTGCTCCGGATTTCCAGTTAAGAAAAACGTAACTGTCCACGCTTGTGTCATTCAAACAGAGAAAAGCAATGAATACCGAGGGCATGAGAAATAGTGGGAGAGTGAGCGAGCCTGAGGGGTGCGGGAGAAAGAGATGACATCTACAGATGACTGACACTATGATGTGATCTTATTCCAGTCATTCCAGTCAATTGCTCCACCTACTGTTTAAAACTGATACTGCACTCTCAAATGACGGCGCGTGTTTGACCGTGTGTGTACACTGTCGTGTTTCTCTAGGTGCTGGATTGGATAGAAAACCACGGTGAAGCCTTCCTCAGTAAACACACCGGTGTTGGGAAATCTTTACACAGGGCCAGGGCCCTGCAGAAGAGACACGAAGACTTTGAAGAGGTTGCACAGGTGGGTTTGACGAAGACAACATGCATGCAAAACGGCTCTTAGAGAAGAAGTGTGCGGTGCTGTTCGCTTTATTCGAACATATGGATGGTAATATTTCAGAACACCTACACCAATGCTGACAAGTTGCTAGAAGCAGCAGAGCAGCTGGCCCAGACCGGCGAGTGTGACCCAGAGGAAATTTACCAGGCTGCCCACCAGCTAGAAGATCGCATCCAGGACTTTGTTCGGCGCGTCGAACAGCGTAAAGTCCTGCTGGACATGTCTGTGGCCTTTCACACACATGTCAAAGAGGTATGGATTCTCTTCTCTACTCGACCCAGACCTACTGTACTCTACTCTCTCTACAGTGGCAGTGGAAGGGATATTTCTGCTTTTCATATCAGTAAACACAGTTACAACTACAGGCACCTTTCACTGTGAAATATAATCCCTCACACTGTTCTCTGAAAAAGACCACACAAACATCACAAGACAGTGCAGTGTCCTGTACGCACATGTACGGGCCAGCTCCTGCTCCCGTTATTTGTCTCACAGTGTTATGTTAATCACTCTCTGCACATGTTTGACTGTCAAAATTAACCTCTCCACCCTGACAGAGCTCTGCGCCTTGCGTGTGGTAATACTACATCCTGCTTACACAGACTCACAGAGACAGTCCGAGCCGTGGCGTTATTAATGAAGCTGGTCTTTAATGTCCATATGGACTAATCTCCGTCTTCCCATCTGTCATCTCACACCGGTGCATGTCACCGTGTGTTGTGTGTGTGAGACTTTTATGTCTAAATCCACCTGTGTGTACAAGCGTCCTAGCTCTGTCGAGACTTCTAGATGACGTGCAGCACTTTGAAAGGCATCAAACAGTTTTCTGTAGAGAAAGAACACGGGCTACATTGTAGGAGAGGGAGTTTGTCAGCCTCCAGATAAAAAGCCAGCATCTCTTATAAATCTACAATATAAAAAATCTACAATAACCTGCTACATGTTTGTTTTCATTTGAAATATACCATTTAATATTCAGCAGGTGAAATGTAGCATACTGGATGACAGCGGTTGATGGTGACTGTACCGTGTGTGTTTAAGCCGGCAGTATGGCTGTTAGACAAACCATAGGTGCCGGGGTCTCGCTCCTGCAGCCTGAATGCTGTGCCAGGGCTTTAGCGCACTGAGCCAACTCCCCCAGATGGCTTATCTGTTACAGACAGGACCATTCACAAAACGTCAGCTTTGAGCATAGCTGGTCACATTGGATTTCTTTCTTTGGATATTCTGTCTCTCCATCCGGCCGTTCATCTATCAGTTGTTAGACAGTGCTCTGTAGATCTGCCCCCCTCTCTTCTTCTTGTTTGGTTGCGTCCTCGTTTCTCTTCTCCTTCATCTTACCTTCTCTGTCAATCCCTGTAAGCTCTGGACGTGGCTGGAGGAGCTTCAGAAGGAACTGCTGGATGATGTGTATGCAGAGTCGGTGGAAGCAGTGCAGGACCTGATCAAGCGTTTTGGCCAGCAGCAGCAGACCACCCTGCAGGCTACAGTCAATGTCATCAAGGAGGGAGAGGGCCTCATTCAACAGCTCAGGTGACAATTCAGTCAAATCAATACGTGTCACACTGCGTGCATTCTTATTGTAGTATAAACAAGAGTGAGATATTATGTGATAGTTTATGTAATAATATCTTTCTTTAAGTTGTATTAAAATATTTCAATGGCAACAATGATGAACGACTGAAAAGCTTCTTAACAAACACCTGCAATGTGACAGTTTATGAACATCTCTGACTACATGCGATATACAATGTCCATCTAAATACTTTTCACACAGAGACTCGGCCATCTCCAGCAACAAGACTCCCCATAATAGCTCCATGGCGCACATCGAGAGCGTGCTGCAACAGCTGGACGAGGCCCAGGGCCAGATGGAGGAGCTGTTCCAGGAGCGGAAGATCAAACTGGAGCTCTTCCTCCAGCTACGCATCTTCGAGAGGGACGCAATCGACGTAAGTAGACGGGAGACGATTGTTACGTTGCGTAGGATGCAGTGTTTCACCCAGAAAATTTACCAGGCAAGGTGGCAGGAGGATAATGGAAACTTTTGGTCGTTTGTTTCTCTCGCAGGTCTATGGAAAGATAAAATAAAACAAGGAGAGTAATAATAATAATAATAAAATGTATTTATCGGACACAAATAACTCACTATCAAAGAGGTTACAACAAAAATTGTTTAAGAAACAGAAATACACAAAAAAGTGGCCAATAATTCCTAAACATCCAGACAGGAGTAATAGAACAGAAAAACCTTTGACCCGACTGTGACCTGACGCACTGTTACGATGTGAAAGGTTGGCTCGGTTCTGTCATGAGAATCCCTCCTGGTTCAAAGCTTGGTTGAATTTATGCTGATACTCTCTGGTGTGTGCTACATTAAAAAGTATTTAGTTCCACTTGACGCATCTCGTGTACTGACTCATTACAGTTTTGTTTCCCCCTCTGCAGACAGCTTTGGGCTAATTATTTAACTCTCCACTGTGAGAGTAAATGCTTTTTCTCAGCTGGTGTTTAGATATGATGGCTGTGCTTCAAAAATATTTGTTTACGTTTCATGGTGTACTGTCTTTTCTTATGCACATCACTTTTAGGTAACCTAACCTGATTTCTTTTGTTTTACAGATGATATGATTATGTTTCTGTTAATGCTCACACATTTAATTTGACTGCCGTGCTGTGTTCAGCTCAGTTTGACTACACCAACACTGTTACAGACGTGATTTCTTATTATATCATCTTAAATAAACTGAATTTCTAGAAACGTTGGGAAAAATGCAACAAAATCTGTGTCACGTCGCTTGAGCTAATTTCTCGCAGCAGACTCGAGGCCAAGGGAAGACGCCTCTGTTGGATTTACATGTGTGCATGTAGAGCCTCGGGTTGCATTACATGAGAAACCATAATGCTACTGTAATGAATATAGTCACCCAAGCACTTAGTAAAACCATGATTCAACGTGCGGCTAGAAATGGAGCCTGACTATTACGCAAGGAGCAAGCCATACTTTAATTCTATGTTCTTAGATGGCAGTGTGGCTGACTCCTATTAAAGAAAACGTACAGTGCATCATGAGGAGAAGAATCACACAATGATCACCACACAAGTCTTATGTCCAAAATGTCCAAAAATAGGCAGATAGTTCACTTGCAAAATCGCAACAATTAGTATCCTCACTTCCCAAATGACTAAAATGTGTGATTTTAAGAAGTTTTCTCTAATTAACACAAGATTTCTGATGTTGTACTACAATGTTTGGCTATGTGTGAATAGGTGCAGAAGAACAGACCTTAGCTCTGCATGTCACGTCAAGGAACGGTGGTAAATCTGATATTTACTCATGTAGAAGTACACCCACATTTACACACACAGGATTAATATGACACAGTGTTTGAGCATGAAGATGGGTGGAGGAGGGTTTGTTTTTCTCCATTCACACACACGCACACACACACTATGACACTGCCTCCTGGCTTGACTGGGGGTGTGTCTCACAGCGCTTTCTTCTCAGACGAGAACTCGTCCTTACTGCACACCGGCCGGAGTAAAACATAGTCAAAGAGAAGACTTACCTGCTCTATTAATTCGTAGCGCGGTGCTAGAAACAGGGGGCGATGCTCTTCTTTGACACAGAGGGCATTTTGCTAAACTGTAAGAGGAGAGGGGCACAGAATGCTGACGAGTGCTTGGTAAGTTTCTGCTAGTTCAAATTATCATATTGATTTGAAGGTTTGATGAGATCTCTCTTCTTTTCCAAGCCCACAAATCTCTATAAGAGTGGATTTTATGGCTGGTGCACATTGTTATTTTGGCAGATCACATGAAGTGCATAAAAAGTGGAGGACAGTAAAAAGATTTACTGAAATGATGCACACTGTAATATACTGTAACTCTTAGGAGCGTGTATTCCCGGTTGTTCCCTAAACGTGACCGATAGCGTGATCGCACACTCAGTAAATTGTTATAGCGACAATGTGGCACCAGCCTCTGCGTAAGAGTAAGCATTTCTTCATTCAGTTCAGCACAGGCAACGTTCGCTTTTTACTAGAAATGTATGTGTCTCACTCCCAAATGAAGTCGACTTAATGGAACTGAGCACGCCACGGTGATGTCATGCAGTAAAATGTGTCCTGCATTCTGTCTCCACATGAAGCAAATAAGGGAATATGACGCTGTCTCACGACAAAGTGTAGACTCCTTGATTCGAAAGAAAAAGTAAATCTGACAGACAGTGCTGGATGCTGCCAGCATTAAGACGCCCCTGGCATCATGATTCAGTCTGCGTGGGCAGTCAGGGGCAAGCGCTGACATCTCCATACATCTGTTTTACCAGCCGTGCAATACCAGCCATGCGTCACTAGTGTAATATAATATCCAGTATAATGGCTGTCATTACACAAACTAGACTCATTCAGTATTCAGATATTATCTTACTCGTTACCCTTATGTATTATTATGAAAGTTGTTTTGTCTCTCAGTCTATTTCATGAGCTAGTAAAAGATCCTCTTTCTGCCCCCCTCCCTCTCAGATCATCTCAGACCTGGAGTCATGGAATGAGGAGCTGTCACAGCAGATGAGTGACTTTGACACCGAGGACCTGACCCTGGCTGAGCAGAGGCTACAGCATCACGCAGACAAGGCCCTCACGATGAACAACCTCACCTTTGACGTCATCCACCAGGGACAGGAGCTGCTGCAGTACGTCACAGAGGTCCAGACATCTGGTGCGTGAATGCAGAGCAGCATCGGTTATTCAAACACGGGGCGAAGTAGATAACAGTAGATTACACCACTCATGTAGAGACGTGCACAGAATATCCTATTATAACATCCCTGTCTTTATCTGTCTTGTGAAAAAAGACAACACATGTATTCAAATGTCTGTTTTGTGCAGGTGTGGAGCTGTTATGTGACAGAGACGTGGACATGGCCACACGTGTCCAGGACCTGCTGGAGTTTCTCCATGAGAAGCAGCAGGAGTTGGACCTGGCCGCGGAGCAGCACAGGAGACATCTGGAGCAGTGTGTCCAATTGAGGCATTTGCAAGCAGAAGTGAAACAGGTATGTGCTGGAAGAAGAAAAGGACAAGAACGTCTGAGGGAGAAACAACGATACTGTATAGCTTAATGTTACAGCAGATTGTTTGGAGGTGCTGAAAAGGCTGCAGGATGTTTTGCCTGTACATCACCATGGGTAAATGACTCGCCTCGTGTCAACAGTCTGTCTTCCTACATTTTTTCTTCTCCTCTCCCTGTAGTTTTATCTGTGTTTAATGTGTGGGAATAAGGAAACCAGTAGAGATGTTGAGCTAAGGAATAGGTGAAAGGGACATAAGTGGATATGCAGAAGACCACAGATGGATGAGACACAATCAGACTCGATCGAATTTTGTTCTTCTTGATGTGTCAGTGAAACCCACGTCACCTTGCAGCTTCTCTTCCGACATTCATTCAGGAGATGAGCAGAACAAAAACAGAAACAAACAGAAGCAGCTTTCCGAACAGGTCCTGTTATCACATCGGTGCAGCCAAATACCAGCAGGCTTTATGCTCCGACGTGGGCTAGAGCTAAGTGGTGGGAGGTTTATGAAATGGAGACTGAAATAACCAAATTTCTACTGAATGTGTAATGCGGCAAAGATGCACTGGCACTGCACTGATCGAACAGAGTAGAATATTTTTACTCTCATCTACCCACAGGGAAGCAGTGCTGTGTACGCATGTACACACAGAGTTAATGGTCGTGCTTCAACAAAATGGTCTAAAAAAATGGCTTCTCGTTTTTTATCTAGTACATATTTTTCAGATTTCTTTACAAGCTGCACTGCAGTTTTTTTACAGACCTGCTGCCACACTTTGTCATTACACCCCCTGCACCCATTCCTGGGAAAGTTACTGCAACCCTCTGTGACTAAAATTGGATGAAACCATAATCTGGTAATTGTAGACTCTACTTGTGCTACTGAGATATTTGGAAATACTTCAGCCTTTCAATCCTGGCCAAATATTACCGCTGCACTACAGTTGCTATTGTTAGTTTGTTTTCTTTATTCTTTTCTTGCTACATGTTGCTCGACTGCTTTCACGACATTATGAAATGGTGTAACTTAAGAGTAGTGGTTAGCGCAGAACAGTCGGTATGAAGAAAAGATAAAAGCACTGGAATGTCTGTAAAGCAGGTGGTGTAAAGCTTCATTGCGGGCCACATCACCAGTACGGTTGATGTCCAAGGGTCACTTGTAATTGTGACTATATGCAGTGGCCGACACGTCCGTAGGAGAAAAGTAGAAAATTGCACAGAGCAGCCCTATGGCAGGGGCCAAACACTGGTGCACCCCGGAGCAGGTCTTTAAAAGTAATAATGAACCGTCAAATCTTTCTTTATGTGGACCTCTGATGCGCCTCTGAGCTGTGAGAGCGCACCGACACCGGACACAGAGCAGATCTCTTTTTTCTTCACGAGGAACCATCGCCCTGTATCCTGCTCCAATTTCAAGTATCACATAGATGCTGTCATTTCTAAAGATATTTACCTGCGGTGAATCATGAAGCATGGCACATACAGTCAAATACTCGGGCTTACAACATGTAAGCGCCGTGATCTGATCCTGATTCTGATGAAGCGCGAGGAGTTCAGTGAACATCCAGTATGTTCTGAGCAGTAAAGTGTCATCTTTAGTTGTATTGTGTAATATAATGTACTAGCAGATTTATTTACTGCTACAGTTCACGCATTAGAATTTGCACTACCTATCTAACCTACTGTACACACGATGCCCAGTACGTACGCAACAGGACACGTTAGATGTTCGTGGACATGCAATGGAAATATCGGCCCTGCTGAAGCTGCGGAAAAACAAGAGTCAGACTTGTGTTGCGTCATCACTTTTATAGCCCAGCTTCAGGTTCTCTTCTGCCTGTCACCCACACAGCAGGTGTGCTTGCTGAGTCAGAGAGAGAGGTGTCTCTAAGTGACTAGCCTTTGGCTAGAATGAGGCCAACAAAGCTAAGAGCAAAGGGCATTGTGTGTGTGTGCGCGTGTGTGTGTGCGCGTGTGTGCGCGTGTGTGTGTGTGTGTGAGAGAGAGACAGACAGGAGGTGCGGTAAAAGAAGGGGCACAGTGGAGAGATAAAATTGCTCGAGGGAGGTGGGAGGAAAAGGAAATGCGTGGTGAGATTAGAGGAGACTCGTGGGATTAAAACAAGAACAGAGTGAGATGCAGGGTAATGAAGAGGTGTAAGGTTTGAAGAAGTAATTAGGAAAATATACAGCATGAGCAGAGACAGAGGAGGGGAAAATGTTGTAGAGCTGCCAGAGGTAAAGAGGTGGACACAGTCAGTGATAACAGAGAGAACTGATCATGTGTCCTCATGTGTGTGTGAAAATAATGGGGTCATGTAAAAAAAACAACTGTGTGTGTGTCGCAGGTGCTGGGTTGGATCCGTAATGGAGAGTCCATGCTGAATGCCGGTCTGATCACAGCCAGTTCGTTACAGGAAGCTGAACAGCTGCAAAAAGAACATGAACAATTCCAACATGCAATTGAGGTAAAGGATGTAAATCAGTAATATCACTCTATCAATATTTATATTCTCATTTCTGCTCCTTCCTCACACTTTTGCATTTCCGAAACTCTACTCCCGTTCATCTCTACCTGCACCTCCATCATCTCAGCTCATGTAACACCTGAAACGTCATGACGAGTTCATATTTCAGTTCGGCCTCTTTTTCCTCATGCCGCTTTATTTCCTTTCTCTCTTTACCACTGAATATGCAGGGTCCTTCTTCCTTTGAAGTCAAGCCTGGCACATTGGAATGCAAACCTATACCTGGCCTCATTTTACACACTGAAGCGCCCTCAGAAGAAAACGGACTGTATGGTTATTGTCAGTGTGACTTGGCCATAACTGTAGTTCCTGAAACCCACACTGTGACAAGAGAGAAAGTGACATAAGAATGTCCTCACTGACCCAGCAGGTGCTGCAGGCATTGGCATTTGTGCCACGCTAACATTATCTAAAAAAGTCCTTCACTCTTCCTTTATCTCCTTCTGCTTTCTCAGTGTTCTGAGTCCAGCGAGAAGCAGGAGCCTTGTGCAGCTGTTCCCACACCCAAGCACTATAGCACAGAAATCACCAGATACTGTCTTTTATCCCTTTCTCTGCTCTCCTTTCCCGACTGCTCGCTCCAGGACTATCTTCACGATATGACATGACTATAATCAGACTCTGCCCTTACCAGCTTTCCTCTGTTATTCCCCGGTCTTCCTCTCAAACACACTGCCCTGCAGGGCCTGTAGGAAACTGAGCCTGTCTTTTCCAAGCAATCATTGTGACACCACAGATTCATATAACTCTCTTTCTTTTTTTTTTGCCTTATCCCCAATGCAGAAAACTCATCAGAGTGCACTGCAGGTACAGCAGAAGGCTGAAGCCTTGCTCCAGGCCAATCACTATGACATGGATATGATCAGAGACTGTGCAGAAAAGGTATTGCTCTCTTACTTTCGTATCAACATTGGCAGTGCAGCGGCAGCTCCTTTAAAGCTTTAAGTGAGAAACTGCTCTGTTTGACTTGAAGGTTGCAGACCATTGGCAGCAGCTGATGCTGAAGATGGAGGACCGGCTCAAGCTGGTTAATGCTTCCGTGGCGTTCTACAAGACCTCTGAACAGGTACCCACAGGTTGGGTGTGTGTAAATGGTCTGCTGCGCTAGTTTGAGTTGCACCCTAACTGATCTTGAACTAGAATAATTTTGAGTGACACAGATTATGGGAAATCCACCTAACACTGGTCTTATTTGCTGTACTGTCAATGTCTCAGGTCTGCAGTGTGTTGGAAAGCCTGGAGCAGGAGTACAAAAGAGAAGAAGACTGGTGCGGTGGTGCTGACAAGCTAGGCCCAAACAGCGAGTCGGACCATGTCACGCCCATGATCAGCAAACACCTGGAGCAGAAAGAAGCCTTCCTCAAGGTGAGGAAGAAGGACCTCGTTTTAAAGTGAAAACTAAATGACTCATCCAGATGACGTGACATCTGTTCTCTTTGTGCACACGCACAGGCCTGTACGTTAGCCAGGCGCAACGCTGATGTCTTCTTGAAGTACCTGCACAGGAACAGTGTCAATATGCCCGGCATGCTGTCCCATGTCAAGGCACCAGAGACTCAGGTCAAGAGTAAGTAGGCGACGCAGTAATCACCTTGATCGTATGTGTTTATCAAACTTCTATTAGCTTTGAGTGTCCAGTGCTCCTTCATATATTCATTCTATGCGTTTAACGCTATGTGCTCCTTTGGTTCCGTCAGACATCTTGAATGAGTTGCTGCAGAGAGAGAACAGAGTGCTCCACTTCTGGACCATGAGGAAGCGGAGACTGGACCAGTGCCAGCAATATGTAGTATTTGAACGCAGCGCCAAACAGGTGTGCACTCGTGTATGTTGGGCTGTATGTCTCACTGCTTCGTGATTGATGGTTTGGGCCGGATTTGCGGCAGCCTTGAATTGTCTCAACATACAGCTGCAGCTTCCATCTTCTTTTGTCTCTCTTCTTAGTAATGACACATTCGAGTTACGGGAATACTGGAAGTGATGTAAACCGTCAGATATTTGCGTGTTGATGCCACCTGTCATTACGGGGCATTAAAACACTTAAACACTACTTTTAATAGTAATTCATTTTCAAACAAGCACGTTTCTTTGTTAAATCGCAGTCAATAAGAACCACAGCCTCTCAGATTTGGGTTTAGTATGTTTCAGAAGAATACAAGATCTGCATAGAATGAAATGTTAACTCACAGAAACACAATCCAGTCTTTGATCAGCCCGTGTTTAAAGATGCATGGACCTGTGAGGTCTGTTTGTCAGTAGCAGAAGCTTCACACACCACAGACTAAGTTGATTTGGGTGGTTTAGTAACTTCAACCTCTTCCGTTTAAAGAAACCAAAGCACGTTAGAATCTGTGCTACTTACATTTGTGCGTCATGGTTAAGGCTGTGTAACTACCGGACACGTGGCGCCCTCCAGTGGTGTGTGATGTTTGGAACACGGTGAATCCACAGCAATGCGCTTAACTAATAAAATGAGATGACATCATAGATGTTTTTAGGACATGGCTATTCTGGGGTGATCCAGGTTTTATCCCCAGGGCGCAGTGATTTCTGCTCTCACTGCTCAACTGGGCCAGTTCTACCTCTAAGTACACAGACACAGCACAATAGAAGCTAATTGCAAGTGAAACATTAAACTCTTGATTTATCCCAGTTCTGACACTGTTGTTTTCTAAGTGAATTGAAATAGCTGAATTTCAGGGAATATTTTAAAAAGGTTATTAAAGGTAAATTGTACATTAGAAGATGTCTAGATCCGCTCAGATAAAGAAAAAGTGGATTCAAAACTGAAAATATGAGTAATCAATGTTTCTAATGCACTGGCTCGTACCAGGTCATCAGATTAATACAGTTAGTAAGAGACTGTAGCAAACTACATTTATAGTGTGTTCACTTGTGACCGGCTGTTTCCTCAGGCCTTGGAGTGGATCCACGACACTGGGGAGTTTTACCTGTCCACACACACATCTACCGGCTCCAGCATTCACCACACGCAGGAGCTGCTGAAAGAGCATGAAGACTTCCAGATCACAGCAAAGGTATATATATATATGTGTGTTTGTGTGTGTGTGTGTGTGTGTGTGTATCTATCCTTGTGGTTTGACAGTGAAAACGGCTGCTGGGAAACTGCATGTGCGCTTTGTTTCTCTTTGTTCCTGTCGATCTTGTTCTGTGTGTGTTTGCACAGCCCTGTGCTCTGCTGTGAGACCCAGTCCCTAGACAGTGTTTTGTCCTGATTCCTCTTTGCTGTGTCACTGTTATTGTGTTAGAGAATAGGCTATTGTATCCGTTCAGCAACACACTCCTAACTCTCTCTCTCTCTCTGTCTCTCTTTCTTTATACCTTTGCCCTACTGTTGCCGTTGCCCTGTGCCCATCTCTCCTCTCTTTGCCCTCCCTAAATGTCTTTTCATTGACAGCAAACCAAAGAGCGAGTAAAGCTGTTGATACAGCTGGCGGATGGGTTTTGTGACAAGGGCCACGCCCATGCCCTGGAGATAAAGAAATGGGTCTCCTCGGTGGACAAACGCTACAGGGACTTCTCTCTTCGCATGGACAAATACCGAACCTGTCTGGAAAGTGCGCTCGGCATTTCTTCTGACTCCAATAAGGCCGTGAGTACAGACCACGTTTGTTTTTCCGTCAAATTCTGTAGTACAGGTAAGTCCTCAGCATCGTGTGTGTGGACGTATCAGTTCACGTAGAGGAAATAGATACTGTGCAGTCTGTTCGACCGCATGTTCCAGTTCATTTTAAATAGTACGCCATATATCAGAGTGTTGACTGCTGAAGACCAAGCCTGTGTCACGTGTTTGCAGAGTAAAGAACTGCAACTGGACATCATTCCAGCCAGTGCCCCAGGGTCAGAGGTCAAGTTGAGGGATGCGGCCCATGAGCTTAACGAGGAGAAGAGGAAATCCGCGCGCAGGAAGGAGTAAGTGGCAACAGACATCGCCCCGGCATGTAATCTCCTGATGACTACCTGATGCTCGGCATCACAGGTTTCCTACGCAGCCCTGGATAAATGCCTGAATGAGTCATCCAGCCATCTCCAGCCACCAAGGAAAACATATTGCTTTTTCCAATTAATTACCATTTTATAGCAGCAGCCAGGCTTTCGTTTTGAAATTGTCAGGGTTGGTGACAGCTCTCACCAGGACAGAACGCGTCCTGGTGAGAGCTGAAATCTGCAAATCCAATAATGTGTGTAAACAACGGCATTAGTCGGTTATTAAATGTTTTATGAGGGAGAGTCATACACGATGGAGCAGTTTTACATAGAGCTTGTTTACAGGCCATAAGGATAAAATATAAAGCAGCTTTTTGTTCTATATTTCACTTGTTATCTTGATGCATGGGCACTTTACCGCCATGTGCATTCAGTAGTCTAACTCAACAAATTGCATGCCAGCCTTGTTGAGTCATTTTAGAAACGAGAATGATCTGCAACAACTAGCGTTCGAAACGCTCTTCACCATTTGTCTCGGAACAACCTCACGTCTCGAACGCTTTCTACTTCCCTGCCGGCCTCCCTCACTGTGTGCACATTTGTTTCAGATTTATAATGGCTGAACTGATTCAAACAGAGAAGGCCTATGTGAGAGATCTGCGGGAGTGTTTGGATGTAAGTATTAGAGCAAATGTACACAACCTAAAATAAATCTTCATTCGCCTACGGTGGTGTATTGCAAATAGTTTCAGGTATAATATGAAAAAAGAAATTGATGATTAATTGAAATATTGGCTATATTGATCAGGTAATCTTCTTGCTTTTCATCTGATTAATGCTATTATGTCCTGTGTGTGTGTGTGTCTGCACAGACGTACCTGTGGGAGATGACCAGCGGCGTAGAGGAGATTCCTCCCGGCATTGTGAACAAGGAACACATCATATTTGGAAACATGCAGGATCTCTACGAGTTTCATCATAAGTCAGTGGAGCAGCAATTGTTTTTCATTTCTTTTCATTAATACATGATCTGCTTGTGCCTTGTTTAAACGTTTCCATCTCTCTACAGTATTTTCCTGAAGGAGCTGGAGAAGTATGAACAACTTCCTGAAGACGTCGGCCATTGTTTTGTGACCTGGGTAAGTACAAGTTGTGATGTTTTACACTTTTTTCTTAAAGTTACTCTTTATAATGTCTTGTGAGGAAAGTACTGACATTATTTCTCCTTTTCAGGCTGATAAGTTCCAGATGTATGTTAACTACTGTAAGAACAAGCCTGACTCCACTCAGCTCATCCTGGAGCACGCTGGACCCTACTTTGATGTAAGTACCTACTGATGCTGTTCAACAGGATGTCTTGTGATTTCAGTTTTAAAGTGAGTGCTTTCACATTTTGCACTCCACACACTCCTGGGCACAGAGATTGCCTGTAGCTGATCCTGAATTCACTTTGTGAGAAGCCACAGTATGTTAAATGTAGTAATAGGTAAACGACAACTGTCTTTTGGTTTTACAGGAAATCCAGCAAAGACATCGTCTCGCCAACTCTATTTCTTCTTACTTGATCAAACCAGTACAGAGAATTACTAAGTACCAACTGCTCCTCAAGGTACATTCTGCATTTACACACTCTGTATGAACAAGGAAGCAATTCTGTCAGAAACAGTCAGAACGTTGTCCTACCATCCTCTGTAAATGTCACCAAGAGTGTATGTGTGTGTGTGCGTCTGTTGTAGGAGTTGTTAACATGCTGCGAGGAGGGAAAAGGTGAGATTAAGGATGGCCTCGAAGTGATGCTCAGTGTGCCCAAGAAAGCTAACGATGCCATGCACCTCTCAATGCTGGAAGGTACTTCACACGCACATCTCTGCTGTTCCTCTCCTCTCTAGCTTGTGTTTTTCTCACACACACACACACACACACGTGTACAGCTGCTCACCGACCGTGTTCTCCTCTGATTTTTGCATCACGTCAGTGTCTTTTGATAAACGCTTAGCACCAATTACTCAGCTGTGAGTCAGACGTAACTTTCATTCAGCCTCCCTTCATTTCTCACCCACCAACATGTTTGTACATAAAGTAAATCTGCAGTAAATGTGGCTTCTCCTCGTCTCATTTCAACACTTCAGGTTTCGATGGGAACATTGACTCTCAGGGAGAGTTGATACTCCAGGAATCCTTCCAGGTTTGGGATCCCAAGACTCTCATCCGCAAGGGTCGCGACCGACACCTCTTCCTCTTCGAAATGTCCCTGGTGTTTAGCAAAGAAGTCAAAGACTCCAATGGACGCAGCAAATACCTCTACAAGAGCAAGCTCTTTGTGAGTACGGTGCGGTGTTAAGCGCTCCGTTTTATTAATCGAGTTTACGTTAGAAGGTAACAAAATGCAGTTGGGTTCTCAGACATAGCAGATTTTAGACTCTCGATTACTGCTGAGCACTTTTACACACTGATGCCATGAAGATAATTCCGTTTTTAAGAATCTATAATGTGCATTTGCTGACATGTTTTTTACCTCGTCCTCAGACGTCCGAGCTCGGAGTGACGGAACATGTGGAAGGAGACCCTTGTAAGTTCGCCCTGTGGGTGGGCAGGACGCCAACCTCAGACAACAAGATCGTCCTCAAGGTATTTTACAGTGTCTGAATAGCAAGTAACATGAGAACCATAAGAGTTCAGGTGCTGTGCCGAGTCTAAACGAGACCATGACACGAGACCTGCGTTGCAGGAGTGGTATAATTGTTCACACATAAAGAGGAAGAGTCCATGTCTGTAGTCAACCCCCACTAAATTCCCTTTGTTCAGCAAAGCAAGTTTACTCCCAGTTACTTTTTCGCTATTTATCCTCTCATCACACAAAAAAAAGCAAAGCAGGTGACGGTCACAGTCCAGACTCGCAAGCGACTCTGTGATTCTCATGCACTGAGTCACAAGCAATGTTTTATTCAGCGCGCGAGAGTAGCTGTGTGTTTGATTTTTAAAGTCACAGAAACGTGTGAATGTGTCTTATTATGTAACTTTTGATGATCATCCTAATCTGTGCCTTATGTAACGCGGTGCCACAGCAGCCTCGGAGCTGCCGGTTGCTAAGTGAGGGAGGGAGAGGAGACACAGACGAGGGTAGTCGTATGCTGTACGCAGTGGCTCAGTGACGCAAATAAACACAAGGTTAACAATAAATGTGCGTTTCTGGAACTCAAAATCCAAATCCAAAGAGATTAAGCAGCATTGTACAAACAATCATCCAATCAATCATCAGTCGGCCTCAGTGGGCCACGCTGCACTGCTGAATAACAGCTGCACACAGCGTATATCACTCACCTGTTGTGTCCCAGGCTTCAAGTATCGAGAACAAGCAGGACTGGATCAAACATATTCGGGAGGTCATCCAGGAGCGAACTGTGCACCTGCGTGGAGCTCTGAAGGAGCCCATCCACATTCCCAAGGCCAGCGCAGCTAAACATAAAGGCAGACGGTGAGTTTATCCCAGACGCCAGAGGTACACACATGTAGGAGCAAGGATATAAAAAGTTGTTAAGGACTATTATGTTATTTACTGCATGCAACAAATAATAAAGACTAAAAATCTGCAGTTCCAGAAGGACTCTCTGTCATATGTCCAGTAATAGACATGTTTTAACTATAATAACTACTATACATATCACTGCAACGGTGATGTCTGCCTGCAGAGATGGAGAGGAGCTGGATAGTCAAGGAGATGCCAGTAGCCAGCCAGACACCATCTCCATCGCCTCACGGACCTCCCAGAACACCCTGGACAGTGATAAGGTAGGAACACACACACACACACACACGTCCAGGCAGTGTCATTATTTTATTTTTGAACGTGTAGTCAGTATGCAGCTACCATTTGTATAGTATTGCTGTCACATAATGACAGGATTTGTCAGAGATGCATCTCGGGTGGATGCGAGCACCTCCGTACAAGTAATTTCCTGTGAAAGTGTGTGTGAGTTAGGACGAAGCAACAGTCCATCTGACAGAGCTTAAAAGCGACACGTGTGTGTTTGTTTATGTGCATGCGTGTGTGTGTGTGTGTGTGTGTGTGTGAGAGAGAGAGAGAGAGAGAGAGAGAGGGAGACAGGGACATTCCGCGTGGTTATATCTGGTAATAGCACCACAGAAGGCATGTCCTCCTACGCTCAGTATGAGCAACTGTAAAGCTGTAAACACACACACACACACAAAATGCTTTTATACTTTTATATTTTCTGCTAATTATAAATGGCAGCAGAAGACTCTTAGATGAAGTCATTATGCTCACAGTTGAATTGGAACTACCCCAGCTTGACTTCACACACTTGTGGAATTAGGAAAATAGGAAAATTAGTTTAGTGTGTTCAGTGTGTGTGTGTGTCTCTATCCTCCTGAGTCAGACACTTCATTAATTCTCCATTGTTCACTTTGTTTAGGACAAATATAAGATTTTATTCTCCCCTCTTCAAAGCCTCCATGTCTCGTTCTCTGTGAGGAATCTCTGTGAGACCTCTCATTCAGAGGCAGCGACAGTGGTGGGTTTGTGTGTCTATGCTTCACTGACTGACTTGTGTGTCAGCAGCTTTAGCCTCCCACGCGCTCCTCACAGAGGATGCTCGTCTGTATGACAGACAGGAGAGCACAGACTCAAGTCCTCTCCGCTATCGATCTCACGTTTCACTCCAAGCGTAGAAAGATTTAGGGTTTTTTTCTGTCTTGATAAATGGACAGTATTGCATTCACATGTGGAAACATTTTTAAATACACGGATGGATTAACAGCTTCACCCAAGGAAAGCGGCATCCAACAGGGAACTATATAAGCTTCAACAGTCTGATTGTAAGCAGCCATAGAGTGCTGTTGACTGTCACAGTGGACAGCAGCAACTTTTCGTCCTTGGGATTTTCTAATGGATCAGGATCTTAATACAAGGGAAAACATTTCATGAAAGAGGAAAAAAAACTTTCCAGACAGCTTGTGTTTGTGTAGTGAGCATCAGACAACGAAGTGTGTAGAGTTTTTGAGCTTCTCTCTTGCAATGAGGGAGTGGAAATCAACGGAGAGACTGGAGGACAGAAGCTCACGTCCCGTTTCTCAGCTCCTCAGCTCTCTGGCTTTACCACACTATCAAAGGGTATGTTGCAAATAATGTGTTTTGCAGTATTTGTGACAAAAAGCAATCTTTAGGAAACACCTGTGGGAAATTGTATTGTATGTTAAATGACGTAAATCTCAGTGCAACCTGCTTTTTGTTGCTTTTTGTGTAGACACTCAGATGATCAGAGTCAAATAGTCAGAGTGTCGTGATGTGATAGAATGAGTCACCAGTAATTAGTGCACGTTCACGTTTACTTCACAGCGCTGCATTTAGCTGATGATGGTGTTCTACGGGAACATTCGCTTTTTGTTCAGGAGTCTAAATGCCTCTGAGTTATTTTTCACTAAATGATTGTTGGCTTCTTGATTAAAATTCCTCCTCAATCAGCTGATCACCAGCACAGGCATGACTTGTTAAGAGAGACCCGTGGAGACTGAGTGAATGCTTTGTGCACAGTGGAAGTAAAGTGAACAAACATCAACAGATCATGTTAGATTTCACTTTTCCGTCCTGTACTTGTTCTGTTTCAGCTGTCCGGTGGCTGTGAGTTGACGGTGGTGATCCATGACTTTGTGACCAGCAATGGCAGCAGTGGGGAGCTTACAGTGCGCAGGGGCCAGACTGTGGAGGTTCTGGAGCGACTTCACGACAAGCCAGACTGGTGCCTGGTGCGGACCACGGACCACTCTCCTGCCCAGGAGGGCATTGTGCCCTGCTCCATGCTCTGCATCGCCCACTCCAGGTCCTCCGTGGAGATGGAGGGTCTCTTCAACCACAAAGGTAGGAGGAGAATGCTGCCTTGGATTTATCAGGTGCACTGGAAGTTGTCTCACCAACGGCCACATGACACCTCGGGAGGTGCTAAAAGGATGTATTTCTTGTTTGCCATCAAGGCACTGATGACCCATAGAACCTTTTTTCTCACTCAGCAGCTGCTTGGAGAAGCACGTTCAGTAAATGTACTTCTCCATTTGCCTGCTTGAAGCACAGCTCTCTTTTAATTATCTTGAAATAATATTTTTTTTCCTTCGTTGTGTGAGTTAGCATCACACCAGCACTAGTTACAGTGACAGAATCATGTCCTAGAAATGTGAATGTGTCAGAATTGTGACAACAACTTCCCACAATCTGCCAAAACATTATTCAGCTGGTGGTTTCACGCTCGTGGTGGACAATGCCGACTGCAGCCCGTTCGTGATATTTTTTATGTTGGGCATCGTCAGTATGCAGTATGCCTCAAATTACACACAAAAGATAATGATAATGCCAGCACTTTCTATAAGAAATATGCCTCAGACAGCATTCTTCATGTGACAAAAAGCAAATCATAATGAAATCCTCATTTACCCAGTGTAGATGTGGGAATGGTTCCTTATACAGACCTGATCCTTGCTGCTTGGCTGGTGTTATGAGATGCTGTCATGTCATGTCTTGACAAAAGTTTGTGCTTTTTCCTCTCTCTAATCTGGGCGAGTGGGTGAGAGAAGCTTGTTTCTATGGTAATACGCCATACAAGTATTTTGCTGGTCGCCTCTTTGTAGTCGATTCTAAAAAATCTCAGTTTGGATTTTAAATTATAGGCTGCTTTGTGTGAACACACAGGACCTTTGGAAAGGGTAACATATCTAACTACGTACTTTATGCATTTCACGCCAGCGTCATTGTTTTTTCATCTCTGTTTTGCTCACAGAGGGTCGAGTGTCTGTCTGTTCTGCCTTTACTGGTTTCTGGATTCTGCACAACCAGCCCTCTTGGTTTGTATCTGTGTATTTGTGTGGTCAGAGGGAGGAATGAAAGGCAACTTCTCACCGCTTTGCTGTGGTAAAAAAAAAAAAGGCTGGTGCTGAGAAAGAGCAAGACAGGGATGACAAAATGTCTTTGCAGCTTCGTCAGCCCTTAGTGTTTTCTAGCCAACATTGTAGACCACTTTGTCCAGAGTTGTGGAAGGGTGACGGTTAAGGGGATTAAAATAGTTGTCCGGAAAATCTCCCTTACTCTTGTTGTGTCTCACAGTGAGGGATAATTACCTGCTGTGGGCAGATGTCTGACTCACATTCTCAGAATTAGCCTGTATAGTGTGTATCAGCTGGATCTCTGCTGCTGCTCAGACCATGGGATGTGTTAATGTGAAACAAGTAGTTCGTATTTACAGTTCACTGTGTTTTTTCTAAATGTTAACTTACACTCTGGCGCTCTAGTGTTTTGCCACCACACATTCACCATACTACACCTTAATAGCGAGGTTAAAGTTGACTCTCAGTGCCTCTCAGAATTAAGTTAAATTAAAATGAAGCTGCACACTTAATGAAAATATTATTTATGATAGACATTTATAGGAGGTGATAATAAGCGTGAGTCTATGCTCTTACTGGAAATTGTGTATTTCGAGCCAAAATAAACTCACACACACATACACACTTACGGTTAAACAGAGAAGTCTTTGTGACTGCAGGACTGCTGTAGAGGGGTGAGTGGGCATATGCCATCAGGTGAAGTGAAGATGGTGGAAAACATAATTAAGTGGTGAATATATGTTTACTAGAAAGTTCCTGGGGAAACTTTGAAGGTGCCTGCCGCCGTGCGCCGCTGAACCTTAGACCCATCTCCCCGACC
>JAUMTR010000008.1:13922474-13947857 GCA_032270685.1 Microctenopoma stevenorrisi
AAAGACGCCGACAGGCGTCTTGCGGCAATCATGCTCCCCCACGCGATTTCTTCTGAAATTGCTAAGTCTAGTTAGTAGCTACAGACCTCAGTCTCTTGAAAACTGCCAGTGGAGATTCTGTATCGTGCAGAAACATTTTGTAACAAGCCATGAAATATTACACATATTGAGCTGTTCATCCTGTTTGATTTCATAACCAAGTCTATATTTATTCCAAGTATAGTGCACAACTTGTATGCATCCTAATGCCTGGAAAATATGCACCTTCCCACGCAAATTGAGTGGGAGCTTCTACAAAGGGTTATACGGTAGATGTGCTGCATGTTTCCAGACATCCCTTTGGAACAGGAGAGGCACAGTGGAGGCTCGCCCAACATACTCAGAGCAGCCAACTCGTGAGGGAGGGAAGGAGATACAAAGGCAGAGAAAAAGAAAACATCCTACTCTGTAATGCCGCATTTGATTTTTTCTCTTTCTTCTTGTTGGACTTCACATTTTCTCCCTGGAATTTCAGCGACATACTCACTGTGGAATTTCTTCTATTTTGCCCAGTTTGCCCATTTAAAAACTGAATTTTAGGGATTTAACGTCAAACATGTGCAAATGCTGTGGGGAAATATTTAAAGTTGGAACTTCAGAGACTTGACAGCTGACCGACAGTTGACATGGCCCGTGGAATTGACTCTGTAGTCTCTCTAAACCCATTTTGCTCTATGGATTCAGCACAGGGAGGACGGTCTAACAACTGCAAGTTCTGGCTGCTGGATCTGGGTAGGTGTCTCGAGCATGTGGAACATGACTGGCATATAGTGCAGGACAGCAGTAGTTTCCTCGCTCCTCTGTTTGTGCAAACAAACGATGTTTCCCTATCAGGTTTCTGTGCTCGGTTTGCTCGATGAAAGATTTATTCAGTATCAGAGTTTGATTGAAAAAGGCTGGAGGGGTAATAAACTGTTCTAGTTTATCCGTTTGGTTTTATTATTTGTTGACGCCATTGTTGTGTAAGTAACAACTACAGCTGTGTTTTTTGATGTAGGTTCAACAAGCTATTATGTATCGTGGATTATTATTCTAAGTGTGGATTATGTTTTAATTTGGTGAATGCACTGCTGTGCGATGAGATGATAAGTCTACTGAAATCTATCTATTTTCTTGTGGTGGGGGGGTGCTGGAGCCTGTCCCAGCAGTCATTGGGGCGATTCACACCTACTGACAATTTAGAGCCACCGATTCACCTATTGGGAGGAGACAACCTGTCACGGGCTGACCTGGGGACTGAACCCGGTCCCTCTAGCTGTTAGGTGACAGCGCTAACCACTACTGAAATCTCTTTGACAAAATCATTTTTAGTGCCTATCTGGATGTCATTTCAGACTGGCACTGCACAGATGGAGGAGGAACGTGTTGTTGTCACAGGGGAGGGAAAATAATGAGGTTGACCTGAATAGATGAGACAAATCAGGGGCTTTATACGTGTTTTGCTGTTGTACGCTTGTCCGCCTTGCACCATCAGAGACACAAAAATATCGGACAACTTTAGACAGACTGTGGTCTTTAAATTCTGTCCACACCCTAACTCTAACTATGGCTGTCGGTGGCATGTCTCCTCCAGCATTGTCCACATTTTTACGGAGCTGCCAGCCAAACCCCCTGGAGCTTTCCCACACAGCACTGCACCTCCCGCCTTAAAAGCATATCTCCAACCAAACCAACTGCTGTTTGTGGGCTGTGTCTGTGTGTTTCTATGAGTTCTCCTGTATAAGAACCATACAAAAGACGCTCCCCTGGTGACGCCGCTGGAATCCTAGGCATGCTTCTGTGGAGCTGTGCAGACTTTCAGGATCATTTCAGTAGAACAGACCTTCCCCTTCCTCCTATTTTGAGACACACACACTCCCTCAGAGCCGTAAATCTGAAATGTTCTAGTGAGTGAGTTATGGTAGGTTGAAGAAAAATTAGCAAACATCTGGAGAGGTAGTACAAAGCATCTGGTTTTCTCAGGACTGTCAGAACACAGAGCTAAACTGAGAGGAGGTTATTAATAAAAGTTTGAATATAGAACTGATTTATCTTCACATGTTAAGCGTGAGCATAGAATTTTGTATCGTTATGCAGGATAGTATAGTTGTTTTATTGTCTGTACATGAACGAGAGTTTAGTTGCATGTTTGTACATATGTTATATATGTACATGTAGTCGGCCACGTCAGTCCAGCAAATCATTTGTTCTTGAGAATCACGTATGAATAAATACAATTTTATTGCAATTTAATGTTGATTAAAAAATCCCCAATTAAAATGCAAACATCATTTTAGAAGCATTGATTACATTGCAAAGCAACTCCGCCCATTTATTTTTCCCACCAGTGAGGGCTTAACCGGCTGTTTCTGAGGTGTCTCCACAATGAAAGACACCCTGCAGGGCAAAGGTCAGAGATGGTGGAGATGATTTTCCACTGAGGAGGAATGTGTCAAGGCTACTGACCCCATGTTTCATCTATTTACGCCCCTGTTAGCACGACCTCTTCCTTCTAATTAGAGATTGTAGATGACCCTATATCTGTCAAAGGGTGAACACCTTAGTCATGTCATACAAAGGACAGGAGGTGGAGTTCTTAGTTTGGGCAACAGTATGCATGGTTCAATTACTGATATACTATAGTGATAGTACACGGCAAGATGTCTGCAGGAAGCATGGCTGCACAAGTCCTTGCACTTGTGTCGGACTCCCTGTTTGTTCCCTGTAAAATCACAACTTTGCACATAATTCTGACATCTGTCACTTGTTATACATATAGCAGGACAAACAAGTATCTACTATAATAGTTATATAATATTGACAAAAAGATCCTGAAACAAAAAAATAATGACAAAGGCATCTGTGTTTTTGGCTGAAGAGAGAATATAGATGAAGAAGATTTCTGAGGTTTGAAACATTCCATTGCAGGATGGTAACAAACAGCTGTGGCACTGTAATTTACTGTTGCAGGCGTGACAGGTAAAGTCCAACATTTTCCATTATATCGTGACCCAGCAATGAGGTTGCTTGTGAACAAGACATGCTCTGCTTCAGCATATTCACATTATTCTTCGTCAAGAAGATTTCTCGCACACATCGTCACATTTGTCATCAGAGACGTTGTGACCGACGTTGCGGAAGAGCTTCCAACTAACTTGTGTCCCGGCGCAGGTGAGATGGTGCCAGTAGTCTCACTGAACTTTAGAGCCTGATGTGGGAGGCTTGTTGTTCAGAGAACTGCGATTTCTTGTTCTTTTACGTGCCATGCAAGCTAACACATGATTCATATCAGCACAGTGCAGTAAAAATAAGTCTCCCAAAGACTGTCTGACACGCACGCACGCTCGCTTGCAGATGTGTTCATTTAGCAGTAAGAAAAAAAAACACACGCCCCACACTGTGAGTCTGTGCGAAAGTGTGCAGGGAGGGGAGGCAGAATTTCCACACCTGCCATTCATAAGAACTGTTCAGCGTAGTCACGTGGTTTAATCTTAAACAGCTGCATGATTTTATCCCTTTCAAAGCTAAATGACAAAGAGCCTGAAGGCTAAATCGCTCAAGCTGTTTAATCTGCAATAAACAGACTTCAGTTGGCCCTGAAACAGTCCAGTGTAGAGTGATGTAGGAGGAAGAAGAGTCCTCGTACAGATGCACCTGCCGGGTCCTCGACTGTCAGCTGTGCACTGTCAATAAGGATCTGTTCGGGGGTGTTTGGCGAGAACCCTTTATTCCTCACACGAGAAATACGAACACATCTTATGCATTAACAAGTCAACTTGAGCAAGTGGTCTTGTTCCTTCCTTTCTTCCGTTGTTGATCTGGTAAAGGGATTATTGAGGGCAGTAGAGGAGAAAGGGGTTTGTCTGAAGGGAAGTATTCAGACGAAGCCTCAAACAGCCTCCCATTCTTATTTCCTTATTGTTCCACTCCTGGTCTAAGAGGAGCTTGCCTCCTACAGATTCCCCGAGGAGCTGCTATCATGACGAGGGGGAGGTCAGCCTGCCTACTCCGCTTAACACTGAAAAACAAATGCACACTCCCTCTTATCAAATGCAGTACATTCTTTGTTCTCCAAGCTTCTGCTATATCCCAACTCACATCTTCACTGTTTCTAATTGTTAGCTTTAAGAAAAATGTGCAGAGAAGGTCATTTCTGGCAGCTTACGTTGAATTTGTAATAGTTTCGACCAAATAAATGAGCGTTTGCAGATGTATTTATTTTGACTTTTCACATTGCAGGACTGTTTTACTGCAGGAGTCTTTCACGTTATACACAAACAGCTCCAGACAACATTAATCATCTGGATTAGATAGTCTAGTCTAGTGGTAATCTCAGAATTAACAAACCTGTCAATCAGTGTAAGACTAGTGGTGAGCTGCAACGTTGATTGTTTCTCTAGATTTGGATCATGTGGCTCTTCTGTTAATATCCATGTAAACCTCTCCTTCTTCTCTCTTTTTCGCTCTTTAGACACATTGTCTGTATCCACTAATGACGCCCTGCAGCCAGGATCTAGTCAAACCCTGGGCCCTCACAGCTCACCGGGCCCCAAACGTCCTGGAAACACACTAAGGAAGTGGCTGACCAGCCCAGTGCGGCGGCTCAGCTCCGGAAAAGCCGACGGCCACGTCAAGAAGCTCGCCCATAAGCACAAGAAGAACCGCGATGGCACGCGGAAGAACATGGACACAATTCCCGGCTCACAGAAGGACTCGGACGACAGCGCGGCTACACCACAGGACGAAACACTGGAGGAGGTAGGAACAGTCAAGTGCACAGGGACACCAGCAGCATAGTTTTGGTTTCAACCCTACCAACTGAGAATGGTTGTCCTCTCTTTAGCGCATGCGCAATGAAGGGCTGAGCAGTGGAACGCTGTCCAAGTCGTCCTCGTCGGGAATGCAGAGCTGCGGCGAAGAAGAAGGAGAGGAAGGAGCTGACGCTGTCCCTCTGCCTCCCCCGATGGCCATCCAGCAACACAGCCTGCTGCAGCCTGACCCCCAGGATGACAAGGTGGGTCACGGAGGTGACTTTTCAAAGAGAAATGTCGATCTTGTTTTGCTTTCTTTTGTCCACTTTAGTGTTTAGTTCCAAACAGATTCATGTATAAATCTCCCTGCGCAACCAGTGACGCTGCTGAACGTTTTACTTTTGCACTGCTAAATTCTCCCTTTCTCTCGTATCGTCTTGAATCCCGTCACGTGTTCCTTGCTTCAGCCTAATGCTGACTTCTGTTTGGCTTCTCTTCTTTCCCAGTTTCCTTATCTGTCCGTGTAAAACCACTTCACTATCTCCGCTTTGGATCCTGCTTCATTTCACTTCTTTTCCACAAACTAAATGTCGTTCCTATTCTTCTGTTGCTGAGGTAAATACTCCATTCACGTTCTTCTGCAGTACTGACGTGGTAAATTCTCACTAAGTCTGCTTCTGTACAAGGGATCCTCTCTGATAACCTACTTCCTGTCACCAGCCTGTGATTGGCTCCACCTAGGCCCCCAGTTAATCCTTTTATTAGGGAGATCACACACAAACCATCGGGGGTAAATTTCAGGGTCTGAACTCAACAACGGTGAGCCCGATCACATGCAAAGCAACAGCCTGCGAGGATGTATCATGCCTGAAAGCATGCAGCACCACCGAGTTGTACTGTGCCAGTAACTACCTTGCTTTCTTCTGTTTTCTCCCTCCCTTCTCCAGTCTGCGTCCCGTCTCTCCGCTCGTCCCAGTAGTTCGGAGACGCCCAGTGCCGCTGAACTGGTCAGTGCCATCGAAGAGCTGGTGAAGAGCAAAATGGTGAGGCAGTGGCTCATCAGAATAATTCCAGTTCTGTACATGTGAGCACAGGCACACTTTCTTTTGGGTGTTGCTGACAGAGAATGGCATGATGGCCTACTAGTCATCTGTCAGGACTGTGACTCACTGTACCAGCTGTCCACTGTCCCAACAAATGGCTGATAGCCTCACACACTCATACCAACCTACAGGCAGCAAGGTTTATTTTTCTGGGGTCATGCAGCTTTATTCTCATCTTGATTAAGTAAATGAAATATGTTGTCAACATGATGAGATAACATAGTGTAAATACTGCATCTTAAGCTCTGTGGTTTTGTGTTTTTGTGTTTTCTGTTCCCCCTTCTTCCTAAGTCTCTGGAGGATCGTCCCAGTTCTCTCTCAGTAGAGCAGGGTGACAGCAGCTCTCCCTCCCTCAACCCCTCCGACAACTCTCTCCTGTCCTCCTCCTCACCCATTGATGAAATGGATGAGCGCAAGTCTGGCTTCTTCAAGAGGAGACAGTGAGTTCTGAGTCTGCGTTCAGTTATTTCAGTTTTTTCTATGTATTACACGAAGACAATTTCTGTTTCTGTCTCCCAGCTATGTGCTTCTGGAGCTTGTGGAAACCGAGAGGGACTATGTCAGAGACCTTGGATCAGTGGTGCAGGTAAACAAAAAAATCTCGAGATGAGTTTTGAAATGTTGATTTTAGTTGGTGCTTGCTGTGTGTTTCACTCGCTTCGCTCCCCTCAGGGCTACATGAGCAGGATGAAAGAGGAAGGAGTCCCAGATGACATGAAAGGAAAAGACAAGATCGTCTTTGGAAACATCCATCAGATCTATGACTGGCACAAAGAGTATGCTGACAGCTGTTAACAGAAAATTCGATTTTGAATGTTGTATATCTCCTCCAGCATATAAAATCAAATCTAGCAGACACTGCCACGTTCCTTTGGCAGATTAAGTGATGGTGTTTCTCCGTCGGTCTGTTCACAGCTTTTTCCTTGGAGAGCTTGAGAAGTGTTTGGAGGATCCTGACAGGCTGGCTTCTTTATTTGTTAAGCAGGTGGGAAAACTATCAGCATAACACAGTTGGGTGTTTTCTCAGCGGTAACATTTCCTCCTGACTTCTAAACACTGCCTGTGTTTTTCGACTTGACTACAGGAGCGGAGGTTACACATGTACATTGTGTTCTGCCAGAACAAGCCTAAGTCAGAGCACATCGTGTCGGAATATATCGACACTTATTTTGAAGTAAGATTGTGAACCCACCTTCTATCTCTGTGTTGTGTCGTACACGCGATCGGTGTTTCCTAGAATGATTCTGTCCTTGTTGTTCATCAGGACCTTAAGCAACGACTGGGCCACCGACTGCAGATCACTGACCTGCTGATCAAACCTGTGCAACGCATAATGAAGTACCAGCTGCTGCTGAAGGTCAGTCCTTTATAGTGAATACTGTCCATACTGAACTAATTCTTTAACGTAATAATCAACATTTCACTATGCACTTAACCTGTTTCACAGGATCTTCTGAAAGTGTCTAAGAAAGCTGGAGTGGACACAGCAGAGCTGGAGGTAAGATAAACTGCCCATGGTTATATATATCCATAGATATATACTAATGTTGTTATTGCTTCTGCAGTTTGGTTACTGCCTGTGTACATCTTATCCTTTTCTTGTGGTTTATTTCGCTTTGATATTCTACTTTAGAAAGCCGTGGAGGTGATGTGTGTTGTCCCCAAGCGCTGCAATGACATGATGAATGTTGGGCGCCTTCAAGGCTTCGATGTAAGACCGCTCTTTATACTCTCGACATGTTTGTTTGCTTTTAGATGAATGTACAAGAGAAAAAGTCAAGAACGCCTGCAGAAATCGTGTTGTAATTCCAGCCAGTCGCCACATGGTGTCAGTGTTGTCTCATTTGTTGCACAAGCTTTTTTCTCTTCTTTCTTTGTGTGAATCCTGTGTTTTGTTTACTTTGTTCACACACGTTCAACATTTAGGTTACGCAAATGAGTCATTTAGACGTGTGTGCTTTTCTCCCCGGTCTGGCCTTTGATTCATTCATCTCTCTTCTTCTTCAGGGTAAAATTGTAGCTCAAGGCAGATTGCTCCTTCAGGACACCTTCATGGTTTTGGACCAGGATGGGGGGCTTCTGTCCAGGATGAAGGAGAGGAGAGTCTTCCTCTTTGAGCAGATTGTCATTTTCAGCGAGCCCTTAGACAAAAAGAAGGGCTTCTCTACTCCTGGCTACCTCTTCAAGAACAGCATCAAGGTGAGTGTGAACATCTGCCACTACTGGTTTTAATAATAATAAATCTCCACATGCCAGTGAACTTTTTTCTGCATCTTTCTGTCCTTTCCTCTCTCTTCTTCCTTCCACATTTCCAGGTGAGCTGGTTGGGTCTAGAAGAAAACGCAGATGACCCCTGCAAGTTCACACTTACTTCCAGATCATCTATTGGTAACCTGGAGAGGTACACGCTCCATTCAACCAGTCCTGGCGTCAGTCAAGTCTGGATTCACCAAGTCAGCCAAATCCTGGAAAACCAGCGCAATTTCCTCAACGGTAAAACATCAGTGCACACAAAATAATAAGTGAATTTTAGTTTTCTGTCCTTGTGCAGCTCTATTTTCATCACAGCTGCTGTGTTAATATTTGAGCTTTTGCACAAATATCATTCTGTCACATAAATGAAGTCTCGCTTCATCGTTGCCACAGCTTTGACGTCTCCCATCGAGTATCAGAGGAACCATGTGGGTGGTGCTGGGCCAAGTGGTCCGCCCAGCAGTAGCAGCAGCAGTACTGGAGGCCTGCCGGGGGGCAGCAGCAGCTCCAATACTACCTCCAACATGGGAGGGGGAGGTGGCGGCGGTGGATCTGGAGGATCAGGGGACAGCTCCTCGTCTCTCTGTGGCCCTCGCTCGCGACCCTCTCGCATCCCCCAACCATCCTCACGCCTCCCCCAACCTGTCCACCATCACCACCCCCCAGGCCCTGAGGGGCCTGACAGATCAGCAGGTATGTGGTCACCCTGCCACCCTGAGCCTCCTCAGTCGCTCCCCTTTAAATCCTACCCGGACGCTGCCACAAATGGAGAGTGGTCAGCCACAGACGTGCCTAAAATGAGGATGCTGGACAGTCCTCACGGAAGTAACAGTAATAACAGTAACAGGGCATCGGGCAACATGGAGAGCAGTGTCAGACAGGCCCTGGGGAGCCATGAAGAAACCCAGAAAGTTCAAACAGCTGGAATACCTCAAATGGCCGTAGCTCCTCTGAATTTGCCTTTAAAAAGCCCTCGAGTCATGACGGTTGCTCCTCTGATTTCACCACAGTCCCCCAGTGGAGGAGGAAAGGAGGCATTTGTCCCATCTAGCCCAGCTCATAAAAGCAACACTTTCTGGGCTATGCCTCCATCTCCTGCCAGCTGGTCTAGTTCTTTCTCCCTCACCAGTGATAGTGCTGGTGGAGGGGATACATTGGGAAAAGGAAGCCACGGCTCTCTCCCTCCTCACCGCCACTCAACCCACAGTAAGGACATAGACCGGATGAGCACTTGCTCCTCCACCAGCGAGCAGTCCGTACACTCCACCCAGAGCAACGGGGTAAGCTGCCAATCGAAGCCCAGACACCACCGAGACTCACTAGTGACTAACAGCAGCTCGCTGTCTGACCAGGTGTCAGTCAGTCTCCCTGCCACCAGCTGTGAGAATGGCTTGCACGCACTGCTACTACAGTGGAGGTTAACACCTATCTGAGTGCACTAACATAACGTGTGCAGAAGAGTATCTGGCTCCTTCAGAGTGTACTAACACAGTGTTGATGTGATCTGCCGGCTTATACGCTTACACATACTTCCATACAGTATGTGTTTGCTTCTCTGATGCCGCTGATAGACACTAACGGCTTCCAAATTATTACAAGACACAGTTTCTATTTGACCTTGTTCATTCACAGAAAGATTCACACGTGTTTATCTACGATCTCCTCATTTCTTTTCTTTTGAACTTGGCAGTGGCTGCTCGTTTCACTTCTGCCTGTTCGCTCTCCCTCCCAACTGACAGCGTGTCTTCTATAACTCCTGGAAATCTTTTTCGTTTTCTTACTTCGTGTTTCTAACCTGACAGTCATAACTTCCCCTTTTTACAATTTCTCAGAAGTGTTTTTGCAATGCTTTTTTTCTGGCACCCTTTAAACAGTGCATCAGTCAATTTACACAGTGCATCGATGTGAAGCTACTTGTAACCTGATAAATGTATATACTTCTCTTTTTTTGGCTGGTACTTGTGCGACCGCAGTGTAAAAATGTGGGTTCGTGTCAAGTTATGCTATGATTTAACATGTGCCATGTTCCTCTCTGACAGAGTGAAAGCAGTAGCAGCAGCAGTGTGTCCACCATGTTGGTGACCCAGGACTACGTGGCAGTGAAGGAGGATGAGATCAGTGTGGTTCAGGGTGAGGTAGTCCAAATGCTGGCCAGCAACCAGCAGAACATGTTCCTTGTGTACCGGGCGGCCAATGAGCACTGCCCTGCAGCTGAGGGCTGGATCCCTGGCTATGTATTAGGACATACTTCGTCCTGTATCACGCCTGAACTCCCTGAGGGAACCATAAAGTAAGAACAAGTGACATATCTCCTGTTCTTGAGACAAAAAATAACCACAATTTCTATTTTCCTCACCCAAAACCTTCCACTTTGGCCTTCTTTGTGTTAGAAAATCACTATCATGGCACACAGCGCTCCGTATCCGCAGAAAATCAGAAAAAAGGGACAGGGAAGGAAGGAAAATGGAGAATGGCTACCGCAAGTCTCAGGACAACCTGGCCAACAAAGTGTCTGTAAAGGTAGAGCATATGAAAACAATTATTATACAGTTAGAATGAATTAGCAAATTGTTTTGCTTTTTTTGCTGCAAGAAATAAAATGTTGTTCTGTCATTTCAGCTTCTTAATCCCAACTTCATCTATGATGGTATGTACGGGTTCTACTTTTTCAGCTAAGGAATGGATGAGAGTGTGTGTGTGAACCCATAAGTAATAACAGCCAATATGTGCACAGTAGACATCATTCATTCATTCATCTGTCTTTTCCTGTCATGGGACACTTTTTTAGGTACAATTCATCTCAAACATAACCCTCTGTCTCTCCAGCTCCTCCGGAGTTCCTCGTCCCTGTCAGCGACGTGACGTGTGAGAGTGGAGACAGCGTTACTCTGAAGTGCAAAGTATATGGTCGGCCCCAGGCCACGGTCACCTGGAGAGGACCTGACACCAGCCCTCTGAGCAACAATAGACAATACAGCATCACTTACAGGTACGCCTCTTTCGGCTGTATTGTGCAGTGCTTTAACAGACTGTAACAGTTTCAAACTCATGGCTCCTTCGCTGACTTTTGTCTTGCATGCATGGGGCTTCCTGTGTGATTTTTACTTCTCCTTCCTTCTGTCTCTCTGCAGTGAGACAGGAGAAGCAGCCTTGCGTATCTTGGGGGTGTCTCTTGAGGACAGTGGTGTGTACACCTGCGTTGCCACGAATGTAGCCGGCTCTGTCACCTGCTCTGCCAGCCTCAGAGTCTCTGGTGAGAGCCCTGTTGTACACTCCTAAACAGCAATTGCTTCCAAACAAGCAAACATGAGTCAGCGTGCTTGCTTGGGAATGTTACTAGTTGTTCATGTATCTAACCCGTTTTGAATACAACCTATCCTCAGGGTTACCTGATGATGACAGTGAAGTTTTATGGAAAAGCTGCTTTGAGTCGTACTACACAGAGATCACTGAACTAGGACGGTAAGAATACGCCGGTGAAATCCTCCACTGTTTTTCTCTGTTTGACTGTAATGTGTCGTTCGCTAACCACATCAAAGCTCATGAAATCTCACTATTTCTGACTGTTAATATTTGCAATAGCAGTGTTGAGGCAGGTGGAGGTGGAGCGACAGGTATTTGGATGAGGAGAATTAACTATTAATTTCTTTCTGACAAGGTCTGGTCCCCTGCGGCAGAGACTGATTTGATAAATCTAAGTGCATCTATCATCCCCAGCTGTTTTTTTATTATACAAACACAGAAACACAAAGTACACAGTACAAAGACACCAAATACAAACACAAAAACATAATATTTAATACATAAATCGAGACAGTGAGGGTGGTATGATTTATATCACCTATGTATATTGTTGAGGAAGGTTCGATGGTGGTGGTGGGAGGGTATCTATATATGTACATACACAAACACACACACATACAATCATTTACTGAGGTAATAATAATGGTAATGAGATAGTAATATAGGAAGATATCTATAGAGTGAGAAAGAGGGATTGAAATATATGAATGCAATAAGACAAATGTAGGAGAATAAATAAATAAATTAAAATAATAATAATAATAATATTAATAAACAAAATAATAAAAATAGAAAAAATAAATAGGTAAATATTAAGATAATAAATTAACAAAATAAAATAAATAAATAAAGTATATAAAATAAAGTATTTATTTTATTTAAATATTTAGTCTGTTAAAGCTGCACAAATCCTCAGTACTGGAGAATTCCAAAGATCAAGAGAAATTATTCAATGAATACATGTAAAAAATCTGGTTTCCTTAACATCAAGCAGTGAAGGTGCAATAATGATGCTAAGTGTGAAATATAGTCTTCAAATATTCCACAAAACCTAATTTGTCCTCCACAGGGGTCGGTTCTCTGTGGTTAAGCGGTGTGACCAGAGGGGGAGTAAGCGGACGGTAGCGGCAAAACATGTTAACAAGAAGTTGCTGCATCGAGAACAGGTGCTGCAGGAGGTCAGACTCCTACAGACCCTGGACCACCCCAACCTGGTCAAGCTGCTGGACACGTATGAGACGGCAAACAGCTGCGTGCTTGTGCTAGAGATGTAAGTGTTTCTGTGTCGCTGTCTTTAAAAATATAAATTGTCTGTGTGAATTTTCAAGTGGCTCATGACTTACAGGTGCATTAAACCTGTTTTCAGGGCAGACCAGGGACGCTTTCTGGACTATATAGTGAGCTGGGGCAACCTGACGGAGGAGAAAGTGGCTCTGTACCTCAGAGATATTCTAGAAGCTCTTCACTATCTTCACAGCTGGAGGATAGCGCACCTTGATCTCAAAGTAAGTACAGACTATAACATGCCACAGTGTTTCCTGCAGACGTCTGTGAAGTCATAGTTTTATTCCAGGCAAGGAATAAAAAGAAAATAAATAAAAAAACACCGGGGGATGGCCTTTAAATCATCACTTGTATCACATCATGGTTGTTAATGTAATGCTAATAATGTTAGCTATTGTGTTAAGAAATAATTAGTAACTCAATCCAAACAAATGAATCTCGAGCTAATGGATGTTTTAGCATGACCTGCACCGAACCACATGTTTGAATCCCACTGGAAGCCTCTCAAACATGACATTTTACTTAAATATGTTATTTACTTTTCCTTCTCATGCAGCCTGAGAACATTCTGGTGGAACACGCATCATCCCAGCCTATAATGAAGCTGACAGACTTTGGCGATGCCGTTCAGCTGAACCCTCCCTGCTCCTATATCCATCCTCTCTTGGGGAGCCCAGAGTTCTCTGCTCCTGAGCTGGTCCTGGGTCAGCCTGTCTCCCTGCTGTCTGACCTCTGGAGCTTAGGTACGCACCTAATAATATAGCATTTGTATCTTTTATATCATTAATAACTGACCTGTTTTTTAATGGGCTGGCTGATTTGCAGGGGTGGTGACTTATATTGTACTAAGCGGAGCCTCTCCCTTTCTGGATGAGAGTCTGGAGGAGACATGTCTGAACATTTGTCGCTTGGACTTCAGCTTCCCTGAGGACTACTTCCAGAGTGTGAGCCTGGCTGCCAGGGACTTTGTCTGCCTGTTGCTTCAGGGTAAGCCAGAGCGAAGGCCCTCTGCAGCATCCTGCCTCCAAGATCCCTGGCTCCAGCCTCGAGATATGATAAACAGAGACACTGCGCATCCCACCCTAAACCACACGCTGTCCTCTCCGAATCATCACACACATCTGGATACCTCCAGACTAATTTCCTTCATCGAAAGACGAAAACACCAGAATGATGTCAGGCCCATTGGTACCATTAAGTCCTTCCTACAAAGCCGCCTGCTCCACCACACCTGACTCTCCGTCACTAGGTAAACGTAAGAGCAACAACGTGTTCTGTAGCCACTGTTTTCTTGCATTGAAATCCTTCCGAAGGGATTGATGCCTGCCTAGTGGAGGAATAACCTGGTTCAGATGAGGAGGAACCACCAGCAAAATGTCCATGATTTCCTTTTCCCTCACTGAGCCTCAAGAGTCCTGCTGCTGCTGACTGACTGACTACTCTGCTGATGAACCCTTTTTCTCGTCCCTCCTCTCCCTAACCTCGGCATATTGTCATTATGCCTGCACAACAAACAAACTGTTGGAATCTGCTTCAGATTTCGAACCTTAGCAGGGAGAAAACCAAGCTTTCTTAACCACCCAGCGTGAGAAAGTCTCGTGTTTTGGACAGTGTTAAACAGAGAAAATAGAAATACTGTATAATAAGAGTTATTCAGGTTGCTTTCGGTTGAACACTTGTGTTTTTGTAACGAGAGATTACTTTTTGTAAACGAAACAATGTACAGGGAGGAAACGGGGAGGACTTTTCTTTATTCACACCTTTTGGAAAACAAAGGTTAGTTAGTAAGTTAAAAGAAAACAAGACAAATGAGATTTGTGAAGAAGGTGGTGCCCTTATTCTAGATGAAGACCAAAACCACATTTTCCAGAAACACATTGTACTTATATTCGGTGCAATAGTTGATTTTCATTTAGGCCCCCAGTTCAGTTTGAAAGGTCTTTCATTATGGTTACAACACTAAAAGAAATCACATGAGACTGAAAAAGCATAAAAGCTATTCAGACCTCTACCTGCATCCGCCTTACCTGTAAATAATGTAATCCTGCCTTTCATTCTCATTTCGAAGAATTTGTCTCAGATGAACAAAAAAACGATTTCATTTGTCGAGTATTAACGAGCCTGTGCAGTCGGCGAGTTCCTTCTGGTGGACGCTCAGCGCCTGAGTTTTCACTAAGAATAAAACGGCTTCTGAAAATGCACTCGTATTTTGCATCAATTCCCATGTGCAATGTTGCAGCTTTAACATTTATGCAACTATTTATGAATACTTGTGTTGTAGCTATATTCTTAAAAAGGCATGTACGTACCTGGTACTGCAGTAGATGTCTGTATTGTGTTAACTCTTATGTATTAAGTTCAGTATTAATATCTGTAAACCACCACCACACAGGAGGATTTTCAGAAATAATGTATAAAAAAATGTGTATCTGTAAAATATAGGCACTTGCTTTTATTTTGTCATTGTTATGTCTTTGTTTTCTGTAACAATACCAAAGTTTTCAATGCTTTCTTCTCCTGCTAATGTTCTAAAATGATTTTCATGTTAAGTTATAGCAGAGCACAACATACCGGGACATAGGAGTGTTTACATAGGCTCCGTCTGGCTTTATTTATTCTTATTGTAATAAGAAATTGTTTGGTGGTATATTGCTAGAAAAAAAAAACCTAATATTTCACTTGTCTTTTTTTCAAGCTGTGCACAAGTGGTTTGCTGTGTACGTTTGTTTGGCTTTTATAGGTAGATGCTGTTGTATGTAACTTGTTTTTTTAAGCATCTCCGTTTGACTTCATAAAACAGACTTGGTTGAAATTTTGACTAAGTAACACGTCTGGAATTTTGCTCATTGTGGAGTAATTTACACCATGCACCCAAAAAATTTGCTGAATGCCAACTTTTTAGAACACAACCAAATCTCGTACCACCGACATCTCAAATACATCCCTTTGATGAATCAGCATTAACTGTGTCTGCCATGAACGAGATCTCTTCCACTTATTTTTATTTCAATGTGCTGATGTTTTTAGGTTATGTTTGTGATGAGGTTTGTTGACAACTTTATTTTTTAAGTGCCAGTAGAGTGAGTCAACCTAGATACGAGGGAGAATTTTTAAAAAAGTGTTTATTTTATTTGAAGGATGTTACAGTTACTGTCATATTATATGATTTATTGTCAAGAGTTTAATTGCTGTTGTTAGTCTGTACAGTCTGTCATTTTGTGTCATTTTTATTTATTTGTATGGATCTGGGTTTCCCAAAATGATGCTGTTTATGGAATTGTCTTGAAGCCTATTGATGGGAAAAAAAGAATGATCTGAGTATTAAAATGCCTTTGGGAAACCCAGCCTCTTCATGATGTAAAGATGTACAGAGAGGGTTGAGCAGTTCGCCCAGACCCACAAAGTTAACCTCATAACTATGTCCTATTTTAAATACACATAGAACAAGACTGCAGCAATGTCATTTTGAATGTCCTATTATGACTTATTTTTACTTTTGCATGTATATTTCTTTGTACAGAAGATTGTGTTTACATGTTATGTGCTGTAAATATTTTATTTTGTCCTCTGTTATTTTGCCATTAAACGTACAAGGAACGACTGAAGGCTTGTGTGCGCATGCAACACACTGACATACACCCATAGGTCAAAGTGTAGTTTGTCTTGTCAGAGTGAAGTTTCCCATTAACTCTGATAGTTGGAAATGGAGTCGGCGTTGTATTCCTGGCATGAGTGAAAGCCAGGGAAAAACCCCTGAACAGGTTACCAGTGGCTGTGGTGAACATCTTGCATGCTGTGACACAAGGTTTACACAGTATATTTGTTTCTTTTATATTAGAGCAAGAGAACGGAGACATTACGTTCACATAGGATTGATTTTCCCTATTTTATTGTTGCATAAAAATGGCTGTGATAAAACTGATGTTTGAATTTATGCTTCAGACCCAAACAATAAAAAGCAAGGTGATAAGATCAGCACAAAAAGGCTGTGTACAGTAATACAGAGTGTAAGAATTTAGTCTGATGAAGATCTGTAACTGCGATACCCCATAAAAAAGAACCAGCGAGGGGGTGTTTCAGATCTTATCTGCTCTCTGCAGATGCGGCGGCTGTGCATGAATTAGTACACTAGTGTGTCACTGCAAAGAACTCACGGTTTCCCCACCAACCCAAACCACCTCTTGTTGCGTTATTCACGTATGTTTTGATTGAGCAAACCATATAAGTTACCACAGAAAGAGTTGATTTATCCTGCATATGTCATCTGAAGAAACACTTTAAACCATAGAGGGGGGATTATTGGATATGGAATATGCTGTGCAGTTGTCACCATTTAACGTCAGTAGACTATAACACATAATGTTGTTTACATATAAAAGTAAGTAGTCACATGCCAGTTTACCTGTTTTTACCTTTGACACCTGTGCATCTGGATGTCTGCAAGTGAGAAACACTGTTTTCACACGTACATGCATGTGAAAGAACTATTCTAGACAGGTGTGAAATCTTTTTTTTTTTTCTTCTGAGCTCCAGCAGCAACAAATATCTTGCATGCGACCACTGACGACTTATCTTCCTTAATCTTATCTTTTGATCAATACATCATGCAAGAGCTGTGAAGCGTAAAGGTGCTGTGTGCTGTTTGATTAAGTCTTATGTTAGAGTCGTATCTTGCGTTCAGCCTGATACTTTTGCTTGACCTACAAATCTTTGATGGTCGGATGCTCATGATCACGTTCCTAGCTGAAAAACTGAAATCTTAGAAAAGTTGAGGCACAAAGATATAAATTTATTAATGGCTATAGTCTTTAAAAATCTGTCCTGCTGCAGAGAAAATGTTGTGACTGTCTTCCAAACACCATTCATACAGGTTCTGTGACACCAGGTTCTACAAGACCACTAGATGGCACTAGAAAACTGATATTGTATTCAACGATATGACAATTACCAAATTGAGGATACATCTTTCACAGACAACAATAAAGACCAATCAGTGTACATTCTTGTATTAAGACTTTCCAAAGTAACATGCACACCCGCCTACAGCAGTCTTTCACCATCTACTGTGGGTTAAGCACTCAAAGTTATGTTTTATGACATACTTTTCTCTATGACATGATATTTAGAGTTATATGTTTAGTTCTACATACAAATTCAAAAAATCTGTATCAAACACCAAATAACCATTTCAAAGGCTCAATGTTTTGACACATTGCACGTATGTCATTCTGCAGAGTGACGCTGGGACATCCAAGTAACAAAAACCTGAATTAAGGCAGACCTCGGCTCATATCTAATCTGTCTGCGAGTCTGATTAAAAGCTTGAATATAAACTATAACTATATATATAAAATCTTTTAGGCCCTAAACAGTAGCAGTAACCGATTAGGTTTTAATGCTGGTTTGGTCATTCATCTATCTTCCTCTTTCTAAAGACACATTACAGAAGACACATCTGAAGTTAGCCAGTCATTGTCTGGAGTGTTTGTTTTGTATGTTAAGTCTTTTAGCTGACTTGAAGATCAACATCTTAGTATTCTCCCCTTAGTCACAACTTCACTAGGAGTCATTTTTAGTTTGTTGGTTTTATTTTAGTTAATCAACTCTATTAACATTCATAAAAACTATTGAACTCTTCAGAATCAGTTTATGTTTTCAAATTGTTCTGTTCCCCAGCAATTTGAAGGCCACACAAAATATTCTTATATTATATTACATATCATAATTAGTGCTCGACATGCGTTAATGCTGTAAATAGTAAGTGCTGATTTTATTGCATTGGTGCAGAACTCCTCCGAGCGTGATACAGAGATCAGACGAGGATAGTAAAAGTTACAGGACGATTTAGAGACAGAATACGTGGTGTTGTTTTCTCCAGATATCATGTCTGTATGTCCCAATCCTCACTGACGGTAACAGTATCAAGAGTGATAAAAAAACTGCACAAGCTAAACAGAGTACAAATCAAATGACATAAAAAAGAAAATCAAACAAACTTAAAAAAGTATATGTCCCCCAGACTTATTGGATGGCTGAGCAACATGTCCAATAAAATACTCCTTGAATTTTGAATGCACTTGCTAAAGCAGTGCATTCACACAGGACAGGTACAACACAGGCTCACTATACACACAGCGCCATTCTTCCTGCTCAGCCTCAGAAACTAACACACAATTCACCAGAGAGGACACTAAAGATTTCCTAGACTGTGCAGTTATCACTGGGACTGATAGGAAGCTGGATGTATATGTGTAGAGAAAACCCACCCACATCGACCAGTATCTCTTTGACTCACATCACCCACTACAACATAACCTAGGGGGGGGGGCAGGACTGTTGCACTTCTCTGCTGACCCATAGGTGGCGACAAATACGTGTAGCAATACGCCAGTGACAGAAAAGGGCTGTAGCCCTATAAACATGGAGTTGTGCAATGATGAATCTTCTTCTACAAAAGAATTTCCAAGAGGTGAGGAAGGAAATGTACTAAACATGTTTGAGAGAAAGATAACAGTTAATGCTGTGGGAAAAAAATGACTTGTCACTGTTAACAACATGAATATAGTGATGAAGAGTGTCTCTTGTAAAACGCCAATCACTGTGGACTGAAGAATAAAGCACGATGACATCAATGAGGTCAACCGCAGCCCCTCCCTTTGTTAAATTTCTCAGAAAAGGCAGCTCTCAAACTACTTTGTGAATAGAACTTAGGATGAACAGGCTTGTTATTGTAGAAACATTTGTCCTATTTAGGAGGATTGCTAGTAGTTAGATGTGCCCCGACAAGTACATCCTCATAAATGTGTCTAAACACAAGAATCAGATGGGATAAACACAGATATCTGGAATATGTTCATAATAGTTTTATTCAAAAAAGCAGTATGATGAAGATGTTTCTTATGACATCAACATTGCAGGAATATATGTACAAATGAGTGACACATAACAACGGTACGGTAACGGTAACAAAATACAATCAAATAAATGAGAAAATGTACAGAAATGATGCTGTACGTCAGACAATGATCACTCTAAAACTGCCTCAGCCTCTAAACCTTTGCTGCACTGATATTTAGCTGTCAGCCAGACAACTAGTGCCCAGCTATAAACACACGTATGTTTGTACTCATTTTCATTTTGCTGGCATTTTGACACAGCGAATCTCATAGAAATGCAGGAAGACTGAGGTGGATGTTGTGGTTTTAGTCGGATGCCCCTCTGAAGGAGCTTAGTTGAATAAAAGCCTTGGTGATGTCATAGTGCTGTCTTTGAGCCTACACATTTAAAAAAAGCCTGCATCACAAGGACAGAGTTTAAAACACACAGGCACAGAGTTTATAAAAAGAGATGCAGTGCAAAGGTGTTAAAATATTTATCAGCTGCAACAATAAAGTGATGGGCATTTTTATGAACCTTTATTTGTAATATTATTTTTGCACTGTAGCACTGCTCCGTTAATTTTGGTAGGTAACTCAATTACTACATAAACCACAGCTTTTTCTGTTACACTATTTAAAGTGTAGGGCCTGGTGTTTGTCAAGCTTGGCCACACAGGGCACTAAAGATCAACATCCGTTTGGACCATTTTGGACACTTTAAAACTTTTTGTCTTTATGATTTTGAAATTAATTCGCAGTGTCTTCCACAGAATGGTAAAAACCGACGGTGACAACAGGTAATGAAAAATAAGTTAATGAAACTGATTTTAGATCACTGGGGCCACTTAAAACGTATCCCACTCCCTCAGGTAAATTGTTGGGGTTCTTGCCTCTGTTTGATCTTTGGTGTCTTTTTGTTCCTCTTTTTCCTCTCGTCTTATCTATGCCCTTATGTTCTTCTGGACTTCTGATTCTCCTTTTCTCCTCAGGCAGACTCCAGTCAAGTTCTAGAATCTAGATGAATCTCAATCACAAATTAAAGCAAAGAAAAAGCACCTGACCACAATCAATTTAAAAAATATAAATATTTGCAAAACGTGTTATCAAAACATGTTTTCAGTTTTGTGCAACTCTTACTAAGGCAAAGAAAAAAGTGGTGAACTGTTTGACGGCAAAATGCTCAGACGTGCACACTGTCTGCAAAGGTTAAGCTGACTTGGTTACATACTTCCCCTTTCAGGTTGTGGTTTTCTGTAGGTTGGAGGTGAAGTGCAAATCTGCTGCTACAGATGCTATGAAACTTGTCGTACTAAGGTTTTCAGCTGCACCGAAGACCTTTTGCTGCATAACAGTTTGAAACACACAATTCTGATTGTGAAAGTGGTCAATGTGCACAAAATCCACACTTTCACTTTTTATATCTAGCAGGGGATAGAGACAGTATTTATAATAGTCTGACCTGTTGCATGATGTCTGTCTATGTTTTGCTTTTTGGTAGCAGATCATGAATGGGGCTGCTAAGCTTCTCACCTTCTTTAACCAACACCATGTGATAAAAAGGGAAAGCAATCCATTCAAAGCGATTACCCATTTACAATTGCAGGGTTAGAAATGAGTTCAACCAAGAATGTATCATAGTATCATAAACCAACTTTGTCTCATGCTTTAAAATATAATATAACATACAGAAATAGAAAAAGAGAGATATAGAAAAACATGGTAGAAAAAATCTCATTACATTGAATTTATAACATCCTATGATAATAATATTGGACATGTTCCTCTCCGAATTTATAGTCATGTTCTTCCCTATATTCTTAAATGTACACCTCTGACTAACTTAATTCACCTAAAGTGCTCAAACGGTAATATTTCTTGGTCAACCAAACTCTTATTGAAACTTGAAATAGACTAACAGCCTATGCGAGTGACCTCTTTTTCATTTTATAATAGATTGAAGTAAAATGAAAAGCCAACCGAGTAAACTAAACACACCAGAACCACATCACACAGCCGTGTTCCTTTCGTCCACGCTGGTGGTCTGTGAGTAGACAGATGCTCTTCTGTCCTGTGGTAAGTATACTTTGATAATCTGACAGAGTTTGCAGGGAGCCCTGTGTATCAACCTCAAAAGGTGCCCTCTAAACTTCTCTCCAACAAACACATACAGGATGGGATTTAGGCAGCTGTGAGAGTAGGCAATGGCCTCAGTGACATTCAAAGCCAAGTAGATTGCTTGGCTGCTTTTGCATTCTGTATACAAGTCCAGTAGCTCCAGAGCTTTGAAGAATGATGCAACATTGTAGGGAACCCAGCAGCAAACAAAAACAGCTACCACTATGAAAACCACACGGATGGCCTGTTTTTTGGATGAGTGGCTGAACAGAAGCCTCCAGATGATCTGCGAATAGCAGAAACTCATGATAAGCAGCGGGACACACAGACCCAAAATGTTCATTTTCAAAAGGCTGAAGAGCTTAAAGAAGTGAGAATTTTGAGAGCTGGCGTCACTCTCATTTACTTTGGGATATTCAGGGTAGCAGAACTGAGATGTGCCACGAGGCTGCTGTTTGAGAAAGATCACATCAGGGAAAGAAGCCAGAAATCCAGCCATCCATGTAACAGTAGCTGCGATCATTCCAAAGGAGCGTGTCCGTGCTTTTATAGCACAAATAGCATGGACTATAGCCAAATACCGGTCAATGCTCATTAGAGTGACGAAGAAGATACCACAATAAAAAACAATATGATAGATACCCAGGACAATCTTACACATCGCATCTCCAAACACCCACTGGTCGTGAGCCTGGTGGGCTAAGAAGGGAAGGGAACACACCAAGAGAAGGTCGGCAATGGCCAAGTTTAGAAGGCACACGTCGGTCATATTGCGAAGTCGCACGCCGCAAACAATGACCCAGATGACCACAGAGTTACCCAGAAGGCCCAGAATGAAGAATATTGCATATAGAGTTGGTAGAAATTTGGCCCCATGATGTTTATATTCACACATTCCAAAGCCATCTTCAGGGTAATCATAGTAATAGTATGTGGGGGATTCCGTAGGAAAGCTGTCAGAAAAGAAAGAAAAAACATATTTATTAGAAAGCTCAAAGTGTTACAGATCAGGGCACAGAAACTATTCTCAACAGACATGCAAACTATTCTACTGTCTACTTCATGCAAAGTACGCTGGCATACGACACTGTTCAGCTCAGGAAGCTGCTAATGAAAAAACAGCCAGCAAGCTAAAAACTAAATATAGAAGAACGTTAGCGTGTGTCAGCTGTAGATTTAATCTTACCTGGTTTGGTTTTCTGGGGAGTAACTCACGCTACCACTGGAAGCCGTGATTGTAAGAGTGGTTGTGTCCATGCTCGACAGTTGACTGTGAAATGTGTATAAAAAAGGAAAAAGCATGACCTACTTCCTAAAATCGAAACACGCTGTAGTCCAGTTCTTTTTTTCTGTGGCTGTTATGATCTCTTAAAGGGACATTGAAGTGGCTTTGTGTGATTTGATTGAATTTAGTGGTTAAACTTTATAAAGTGTATGTTCCTGCAAACAGAAAAGTATGAACACAGGCTAAATGATTCATTAAAATGGAAAAAAGACCAGATTATTATGTTCTTTTTGAAAACCGGATGCTCAGCATTGACAACAGGATCTCGATAAAGCAGATAACGGCTTCACCTGTAACTATTACAACATTAATGAATAAGCAGAGGCTTGTGTATTTTCTTTTGTGTATGTGTGTGATTGTACATACTATGTGTAACAATGTTGTATTCAAAGTTACAAAACTCGAAAAGCCAGCATCTATAAAACCACACAAATAGCTCAGATAAATCTTGTTTATAGATTAGGCTTATGAAGGCTTTTATTGTGGAGTTTTTTTTACCACTAGTTTGAGTGTGTGTTAAGATCTGATATATGCAGGTTGGCTTTGCAACTCGTATGTTGTTTATTTCTTTTAAATTGAACCATTATGATTGTTTCAGGAATTCAAAACTTATAATACACAGACGTTTCAGTGCCGCTGCTGTACATCTAATGCTTTGGTTGAATTTTACACTGTGTGACACTTTTTTCCTGTAGACCCATGGCAAGATGAAGCAAAGACTTCCAATACTATAGTAACAACAAAAAATACTTACAAGATACAGAAAATGTAATAGAAGGAAGGAAGTTCCCTCTAACTCAATAAAGTTTATAAATAAATATTTAAAAAACAATAGATACATGACTCTCATTAATCATTAAACCCACTGACTCCCTGATTTTATATTCTTGTATTTAGCACGGAAAATTTTGAGAATTGATGAGCCTCTAATAACTAGATTAATACTGACAGCAATCAACTATCCGTCATGTGTGTAAAATGTGATATATGGCATGAGAACATTTGCATGTAAGTAGTGAAAAATAAAATAAAATTACCTGTCATTGCTGTATGTAGGCCAGCTGATAGTGGTGTTCATTCTGGATCAAGAGATTAGGTCAATACAAAGGTATGATCAGATGTGCAGCAAATATGATTATGCACAGTAAGGGAGAAGTGAGAAATGGTTTGTACACCAAAAAAGACAAGGTGTGAGAGGTGTGCACACTATTTTCTATAGAACACCCATCCCCTAACCAACATTCAGAGTGGGCTTGTGGGTTGGCAAATGAGAAGATATATGGTTTGTTGCTTCCTGAATAGGCTTTCGAAACCTTCATGTAAGAGCCCACAGTGTCTGCGGATACACAGAACCACAAGTCCACATCTGCAAGCTTTTCATCATGCAAGGTGACTTGGACCAGCCATGCAGGTACCCACAGCTGGAGGCTTGCACAACTCTGCAGGAACGTTTCTGCTCTTTCTGCATGGAAAAAGTCTTATAGCCATCAATGTATTTTTCTCAAAACAGCACAGTGTATAGGAAGTCAATCGCTTTTTCTGTAAAAGGAAAACTTCTGACTAATACAAGTGCTGCTAAATTGCAGGACCAGATGAATAAACACGGACACGTGACTCTGTAGACTGATGATTTGTGACGCAGGGCTTTCAAATAATTACAGGCTGCTATGAATGACCCTGAAATCCTGTCTCGTGAAAATGTTTGCCATCACCTTAACACTGCTGTGTCAAGTGGCTTACAGTATCTTGTAAATTTCTACACACACAATACACCTACACACACACCAGAATAATGGTTCAAGCTCAGATCAAAGGACAGAAAGTGCGTTTTCTCACCTGCTGTGACAGTAATAAAGAAATTTATTGAGGTTTTATTTTCTTTATTTAACTTTGCAAAACAATAAAGTACAGTTATTATACTTTCAATGATGGAATCTGAAAAAATTAAATTTAAATGTTTAATACTCAAAATAGTATACTCAAAATAAAGCACACCCGTCTTACAACAAGTATACAATTTTACAACTCTAGAAGCACCAACAACACGCACAATGATATGTGCACTGATGTTTCATAGTCCCTGAGAGTCACTGCAAGCCCACATGCGCACATAGTACATACCACCACAAAGACAGTCTCTTCGCCTGTGGTCTAAGGAGCTCTAGTGACTGTAACATAAATATCTAGTAAGCAACTTACCCAGTGACTGTCTAAACTTCCCTCCTATGAATGCATGGATGGCTGGATTTACACAGCAGTGAGACAGTGCAAAGATCTCAGCTAAGTTTGTGAAAGTGTCATGGTCTAATTCAGGGTTAGGCAAGTTCGGTCCTAGGGAGCCGCAGCCCTGCTTGTTTTCCAACCACCCCTGCACTTACAGCTTCTGACTGGCT
>JAUMTR010000008.1:13954669-13969493 GCA_032270685.1 Microctenopoma stevenorrisi
TTGGTGACCCAGGGCTTGTTGTTGGGGAAGCAGTGAATGGTTCTTGTTGGTACGTGGGTGTCCACACAGAAATTGATATAATCTGTGATGCAGTCTGTCAGTCCATCGATGTCCTCACCACGAGACTCACAGAGAGCCTCCCAGTCTGTGGCTTCAAAGCAACTGGCAATTCTTTCGGTAAAGATGTTTGTTCATCTGAAGACAGCTCTTAAAACGTGTGAATATCCCAAGTGGAGCTTTAACAACGCAGGATCTTCTTCCAGAAAAAGGACCACAGAGCAACCGGCGTCCCAGAGCCAACGGAAGAACCTAGTCATTCCTTATATGGCTGGTAAATCTGAAAGACCCTGCTACGTCCTTTCGAGTCTTCTACTGTTCTGCACTAGGTTTGTCAAGTCTCGTCACTCATCTTGTTTTGTTCTAATTGTTTAACCCTCCTGTTGGTCTCCTTCTCCATCCTGCTTCTTCCTTGTATGTGTTTTATTTAGATTAGTTCTGTTTGTAGCTGTGCCTTGGTTCGTCCTTATTGCAAGAAGTTTGATTTGTCAGCTGCAACGCGTGAGTTTGTTAATCTTGTAGTGTTATTTTATTTAGTCTTATTTAGCAACCTTATTTAGTCTTTGTGTCTGTATTGTGTTAGTTTCCCCTTTGTGTTCTCTAGGCCTCCTTTAGGAGTGATTTTTACTTTGTGTGTGAAACAAAAACTATTCTGTCCTATTTATTCTTCATTTAACTGCGGGTTCTGCCTTCTTTTAACCATCCCATTCAAAAGGCACAGATGAATGCTTCATAATCAATAGCTAATAATCATTAAACTTAACAAGCTGAAGTTTTTCTTTTCAATTGGTTGACTTGATCATTTTGGGGACAAAAATATAACAAGTGACATGGGGAGATGCTTTTAAAGGGTGAGGAAACCACAATTTTTTTTTTTTATTTCTCCATCTGACATTTTCTTTTTTTCTAAAATAATAGCACGATATATAGTACATTCACAATATTTTCTGGAATATTGTGAATGTAATGTTTCATGAATGAACTGGTTTATACAACATCAACACTAAACCATTTGCCTTACAAAAGCACTTATGCATCTTAATAGCTAGTTGTCATTTTCTTTTTTAGAAAGATGTATCATCTGCAAACTGACTTATGATACATTTCCTCCCAAGAATATTAATTCCTACCAAATCAGAACAGGTTCTAATCAAATAGCTAGTCCACTAGAATGAATAACAAAGGGAATAGTAGACAACTTTGACGTATTCCCCTCTGTTTGAGAAATTAATGGGGTGATACAAGACTGGCATGATGTGAAACCAAATCAGCCCAGGACTCCTTTAGGTAACCTGACTTGTAGGCAGGATGATTTTTCACTATATGTTTGCCACTGATCCATGAGCACAAAATGTTCCACAGAAATCCACATCAAATCATTTTTTATATGAGGTTGTTTAGGCCAACAATTCACATGCTTTTGTACCAGCGGTGCTGCATGTCTTATCCTGGCATGGTAACCTTCAGAGTTTAGCTTTTTTTGCACTTTACAGTGCAAACTGAAATCACAGTGCCTGTTTCTACAGGTTGTGCTGCAGGTCGTTGCAGTCGAGGGTTTTCCTACACCTGGCTTCTCAGAAATCTGATTACACCCTTGATAGCTTCCGTAAACTGTTTTCATACAAACCTTAGTATTTTTGTGTTTTCCTTGTTTGTGAAAGATAGTGATCTCATCTCTTAACTTTTTGCTGACAATTCATTTGGTTCAGATGTATTTCTAAATTGACATTAAGCGAGTTCAGGTATTTAATATGTTGTATCTCTAGCTTGATTACTTGTGAGATACATTTGCTAATGTGCATGCTTGAAAGTTTCTGCTCTTTCTGCATGGAAAAAGTGATAAAGCCATCAATGTAGTCAAGAGTCAACAGTTATCTCAAAACAGCACAGTGTATAGGAAGTCGATCACTTTCTCTGTGAAGGGAAAACTTCTGACTAATACTTGAAGGGAACGGGATTATTGCATTTCAGAAATCTTAATGACATTTTGAGTCAGTCTGTTAGGACCAGATGAACAAACACTGACGGTAAACGTTTTATGACACAGGGGTTCTACATGTGTTCTACACATTTGTTTTCAAATGATTACAAACTGCTATGAATGACTTACTAAATTTCTTTTTAATCACCTGAGGTCAGCATGGCAATACAACACTCCTGTGTTCAGGGGCTTGTGACATTATAAACAGACTATACACCAGGACAATGGTTCAAAATAACTGAAAGTGTTTTTTACTTACCTGCTATGAATGTAATGAAGAAGAGTATTCTGACTTATTTTTCTTTATTTTACTTTACAAAAGAATACAGTTAGATATATACCTTGAATTACATACTTTGAAAAGGTTTTAATAGAATTATGTACACAAATGAACAAATAATCTCGATACCACTTGACAGCTCTAGAACCAACAACATGTACACTGTGCACATTGTTCTGTCTCTGAAACTCACTGCACTGCCCACATGCACACGTACTACATACCACAACACACAAACATTTTTAATAATCTGATCTTACGGGCGTGTTGGAAGTCTCTTTATCAGTGGTGTCTCTGAGGCTGAAAGCCCCTCCGCTCTGGTGACTCCAGCAGTGATATTTAGTCAGCACTTTACCCAATGACTTCCTAAACTTCTCCCCTATGAATGCATAGATGACTGGATTCACACAGCAGTGAGACAATGCAATGAGCTCGGCAAAGCTCATGGCAGAGCTAATGTTCTTTGAAACTTCGCAGCTACCCAGAACGCCCAACAGCTCCAGCGTCTGAAGGAAAACTGTGACATTGTAGGGAACCCAGCACACCACAAACACAGACACTATGGCAAAAATCAACTTTACAGCTTTGCCTTTTTTAGAGTTCCTGGACTTGGACAGGACAAGGAGGATTTTCACATAGCAGAAAATCATGATGGGGAGGCACACAAAGAGACCCACTGTGTTCTCTGTGAAGTTACGTTGCATCTTCCAAGCATTTAGCGTGTCATCTGGGTACTGTGGCTGGCATGACAAGGTGCTGTCTGCTCTTTCCAAGTCTGCAAATCTCACCTGAGGGGCCGCCAGTATGACAGATATCACCCAGACAGTGATGCTAACTGTAATTCCATAGCGCCGTGTCCGGGTTCGCATGGCTGCCACAGCATGGACAATGGCCAGGTAACGGTCCACACTCATGAGGGTCACAAACAAAGTTCCACTATAGAAACCCAACTGTTCAGATGAGCAGACAAAAAAACAAAGTAAGTAACAGAGTATCAGAGATGAAAGAGTAATCTGTAATATGATGATTTAAAAATAAGAATAAAACACCTGATAGACTCCTGTCATCAGTTTGCATGACACAATGTTGTCATTGTAGAGCCACAGTGGAAGGGATACAGCCAGTATGAAGTCCGACAGGGCCAGGTTGAGAAGGCATACATCAGTCATAGTTTTCAGCCTTATGTGCCGAAGGAGAACCCAGAGAACAGTGATATTACCTGTAAAATCGATGATAACTAATCATTATTTTGGGTTTTGTTTTGTTCAGAACAGTTGATTGTATCCAACTGATCAATATGTCAGTGCCAGATGTGCATCAAATGTTGAGTTCACGTTTTCTTTTTTCCTTAAGCGTCACATTTTCTTGAACATACCTAGCAATCCTAGACAAAACAGCACGTAGTAGAAAACTGGCAGGACCACGAATACACTGGACTCTAAACTGGAGTCCTGTTCACAGGTTTCATTGTATTCCATGTCGTACAGATACTCATATGTGGTGGTCATACTGCTGTGTGAGAAGGAACAGAACATTAACAGCTTAGTGTCTTAGGATGACAACATACCAAAAACACCCTCAAAAGCATTACAAAGTCCAACATAAAAACGTTTTTATTGACTGGAAGGGGATGGTCTTACATATGCTTGAGTTTTTCAAAAGCTGTGATTTGACCTTCTCTTCAGTAACTGTTCTGAGTGTGCAAATTTTGGTAACACCTAACCTGAGATCCCCAAGAATACCCGAGGTTGTCCTAGGTTGAGTGGTTTCTCACTTAATCTACTGCACCTAATTTGTTGTAGGAGACCCATCAATGATCTCAGATTTCAGAAAAGACAATGACACCTAAAGAAGCTGATTTTTCAAAAACAACTTTTCACTTTCCCCATCGTCTCACAATCTCAAAAATTCAGGTTTGGCAGAAGTATTAGATTTTGATCCAAATAAAATGTATTTATTCTTGTTACATTAGAGGCCAACTAGCAGTATCATCAAACTATAGAAAGAAATGCACTACCTACTTCATCGCCAGTGGGATCTCTTCACTCCTGATTCAATTTTGTTTTGATCTTTCTCTAAAGTATTAAAACAATTAGAAATGTAAAACTTGCCTCCACTCACGAAAGCACACTGTATGTTTCTCCTCTTTCTTATGATAAACACGGTGTTCCACAGCATCATCGCTACCGAGCTTCACATGTTCCACTCTGAACATTTTGTAGATATAAACTTCAAAAAAAAAAAAGGTTCATGCGTAAATGTGAGGGATGTCAGAGATCTCACTGGATTTTCCTGCCCTTTAGGTTGAACTTTTCAGATACAATCATTCATTTTCATTGTGTGAGTCATACTTAAAGAGCTTCTGTGACAAACATTTAGAACAGTTTTCAAACTCCCCATCCACCATTACGAGCCTACATGTAGACATGTGTGCTCGTGTCTCTTTGAAACTTACGAAGCTTCTTCTTTTCCTAATCAAACTCGGGATCTATTTTAAACCACGTCTTAAACCATTTTTTTTCACTATCAACACACGCAGAACCACCTGCTTTACTCCCATGCCGACCCTCGCTTCCTGTGGCTGACATTGTTTACACACACACACGTGTTCAGTAGTAAGAGGTGGGGAAATGTCTAGCAAATAGGAAATCAACAATAAAAAGTTGAAAATATTAATGTGCTTACCACATTCTTTGCCAAAATCAGTGCTCCTGAATTTGTATGTTCTTGTGTTGCGCCTCAAGCTTGTATGACATCCCGTCAACTTGTATTGCCTTTTGTGTCAAATCTTGCTGCACAGCTCATTTCTGGTAACGTGAACTCTGGGTTTTGTTGTTTCCTCCGCATTGTGTTAAATCTGCAAAGAGGTGTCAATGCGGTTTTCTGAGAACTGTCCCTTTATACCAGGCAGCAAGAAAAGAATCGGGGGAAATGTGTCCTAATGAGGCGCTTTTCTTTTTCTTTGTTCTTTTAGCAACTCAAACACACACACACACACACACACACTCTGTATGTGTTAGACACAATATAATTTTTCACAAAAAAATCTGGACTTCAATAATTGCTTAAGATATTTTACATTTCACTCTGATTCTCACGTACTACGTAAAACAATTAAATAAAATATTACTACATTGAAAATTTTTCTTGAATAACCTGGAACTTCAGTATTTGAATGTGTAGTTTCTCCCCACCGCCCCCTTATATTTAAACAAGCCCTTTATATGGTAGGCTACAAAACAAATTATTGATTACCTAATGTTGATTTGTGATGCTTTTATTATTAAATAACCTTTACGCTCTAATGTATATTATATTTTAATTACCAGCTTCTAAGCTAAACTGTTGCTGCAGTTGTGACCTGACATAAGGAATCAACCTGCCACTGTCATGACAAAAAAAACAACCTGAATGAGTCAACTGAACTCATTCTTTCGTTCAGAGAACAAGAAACATGCAGCAGATCATTTACTCTCCAAAATGAAAGTGCGGTAATAAAGTTTCTGTTGTGCACTAAGAATGTGGTAAATTATCTTGATACTGATTGACTTTTATTTATTTTTTTTAAAAGTGCATGATAAACTACAGGGATTCATGGGTTTAGAAGAAAACAACCACAGAAACGAATGGTAACAGGAGGGAGCAGATGAGGTGAAGAGGTAACACTTAAAAAATCTGTACTGATTAAACCACAACTATAACTGATAACAGCATACAATAAAAAAGCAAGACAAAAAAAAACAAAGTACGTATGTGTACTACATTAGTCATATAGTAATATTGTAAAAAAACATGTGACAATAACTCCAAATTACCATATTTATATCTATGCCAGGTGATGGCCTGCTACAGCAAGTGCTACTTAACTCAGTGTTAGTTTCACCTTTGTACATTTGACTCATCGAATAATGAAAGTGGAAAATAAGGACATTTAAAAGAGGCTTGGCTTTTACAAATAGCAGTATCTCCATATTGCATGAAAAGCATCCAACTTTTTCAGCAAGTGTGAAAAAAACCATATACGTTCCCAACATATCAGGTACAGATAAACTTTGCGGTTACATGCTGTGACAAACAAAAGATACAATTTAAAGTCCTGCTAAGTTTTTCTTTTATATAAACAAGAAAGGGAGGGGCATAGCCTTTACAAAACAACTGTCATCACATAGTTGTTGTTATGGTCAAAACAACATATCACAGTGCAAATGAGCTCAAACAGGTGTGAAGATAAGATGCAGGTGCAGCTTTTCAGATTACACATTGTAAACACAATATTATACAAGTCAATAATGACATGTTAACTCCGTAAACAGACTCTCTCTCCTACATTGCAAAAGTAACATCAGAGGACCTTGAGACAATTGAGCTTTTCCTGTATGAGCTGTCTGATATATCTCTGGTGGAGGGAAGGCGCATCCCAGGCACCCACTTGCTCAGCAGTTGCACCGCTCGTTTCATAAACTTTTGTCCAACAAAGGCGTATATGATAGGGTTCAGACAGCAGTGAGTGTATGCAAGCGTCTCGGTCACTGTTAATGACAGCCTTAAATTTCTGTCGACGCTGCATTTGTTGGGCAGTATTTCTTTTTCATGCAGAAATCTCAGAAAGATGGAAATGTTGTATGGGGCCCAGAACAAGAAAAAGACCACAACTATAGTGATGATGAGTTTGACAACACGGTGCTTCTTAGACGTCTTCATGTTCACCAGTGTGGGGATTATCCTGCTGTAGCAAATTACCATCACTGACAGGGGAACGATGAGACCTAATATATTTGTCGCAAAGGGGACGTAAGGGTGCTTGTTATCCTCGTCCGAGTCATAGCTACAACTCAGGGCGTGCGATTCATTTGTCACTCTAGTGAAGATAAAATTCGGCAAGGAAACACAGAAACTCAGCATCCACACAGCTATGCTCAGCGCAAAGCCCACTTTTAAAGTGCGATATCTTCCCACAGTGTGAGCGTGTATGATAATCACGTAGCGGTCCAGCGTCATGGCAACCATGAAGAAGATGCTGCTGAAGAAGCCAGTTTGGTGGCAGCCAGAGACGAAGTGGCACATAAAGTCTCCGAAAGTCCATTCACTGACCACAGAGAAGTGAGCATAGAAAGGCAGTGTAACAACGAAGACGAGGTCAGACAAAGCCAGGTTAAAGAGGCAGATGTCTGTCAAGTTGGTCTGGTTACGGTGCTTCACCAGGACACACACCACAAGGCCATTACCTAATGAGAGGGAAGCGCATGAAATCTGTCAGATTTAAAACACACACACACACACACACACACACACATGCATTACCTACCTATGGTACCAAGGATGAAAACCACGCTGTAGAGAGTTGGCAGGAAGACTTGGGCAAATCCTTTCAAATTAAGGTAACAAGGAGCAACGCTTGAGACGTTATGATCATCATCATCATAGTAGGATGAATAATCAACCACCGTGGTAAGACTGCCATATGTATAATTTTCTGCAGACAAAGAGTTTTTTCATCAATTTTAGTTACAACATCTCATCTTATTTTTGAAACTACAGTAGAATTCTGGTATAGCAGAATATGTCTCATGAGTAGAAATGTTCCGGTTCTCTGTGAACATTTGTTCTCACAGACTTTTCAGATTCTCACAGAAAGATCTGATATTATTTTTCATGGTAACTATGTTTTTAAATGTCACGTAGAGTGATGAGTGCCCTAGGAAGTCTATTAATCTCTTCACGATATTGGACCAAACAAGATGTAAAAGCAAATAAATAACAGACAGCTATAACTATCTGCATGGACCCTGATAACAGGGAGTGAGAAATCGCAATAACTTGTCAGTTAGGCAAATCAGCCTTCTAAGTCAACCGATGATGGGATGGGATGCCACCTACTGGTTTATTTAGATATTTCTTCTTTTTCTGAAAACATTTCCCATGTCTTCATATTAATCAGTTAATCTAAGGATGGAAAAATAATAAACATATTTAATTTGTAAAAAATTATTTACATAATTTTCATATTCAATTGTAACAAACTATAAGTAAGTGATTTCTACTTGGCTCTCTTGGTTATGTGACAACAAATAGACTATAATGTAAAGGGTACGGCAATAGCAACACTAAATATGCTGTGTTCAATTACACAGAAATGTAAAAAAGGTAAAATTATATAATACACGATATAGTACATAAAATAACATTTAATACAGATCCAAAGAAAAATCTCAAATAAGTGGGATACTGTAAAAAATGTTGGATCTTGGAGAATAGAAACATGCAAAAATGTGTTAAACAAAGAGCATCAGACATTTACACATAAATATAAAAGCCTACAATACATAAAAACACCCAAACAGTTGTTGTTTGGTTTTGCTGTTAAAAATGAAAATTAATTTACCTGACATGGTGAGATTCCCCTGGTCCATTTTCTATGTAGTTTTTTAGTTCCTGGACCCCAGGGATGTATTTTTCTTTGTCTGGATCTTTAGAGATGTGATGTTCTCAAGTGTACAGTGATGAACAAACTCATCTAAACTTAGCAGTCCCCTAATAATGAAACAGAAGAACAGATGAGCAGATTATTTCCTGTACGTCCCCAAATGTGAGATCCTTATCAGAAGGCCACAGACGTGTCACACTGCAGACTTCTGTCAAAACAAGGTGTCTTCTACCAAAATGTGAGATGTGCACACTTCAATAACACGACTGCTATTTTTAGTGTCAAGGCACCTGCAATGTTTTTCATACATACATTCTTTCACAAGAAGTATAAGCATGTGTTAACCAACAAATGATAGTTTTACAGGTTTTGTTTAGTCTTTACACATTTTGTGATACAGGAGGTAAATGAACATTTGGATTTAGTCGAAGCCCCTTTGGCCTTGACATGGCCAAAATGGGTGTTGATGTTTGTGACAAAGTGGGTGAGAGCACACCACATTTGTCTCCAGTTTATTTGTTTATTCACATTTATTTAATTTGGTTACAGTTTAACTTTATGTCAGATATGTTTGGAACTTTCCTACACCACAATGTTACTGTCTTCATGCAGTGGGACTGACTTTTAGGCTAAAATGTGTCTTTCTTCTAATTTCTGCTGTTAAAATTGTTAGATTCTAAAATTAAAATTATAATTAGTTATTGAGTGAGACAAGCAACATAGATCTTGGGGTAAAGTGTGGTCTAGGAGTGACCCCATGTGGTGGAAAATAACGTGTTTCATAAGAAATACTGCCTACGTGACTGTGTGGAACCTATGAAACCTGTTACTTGTGAGAACTCATGAATTGGAAATTTATATAGACTCATTCATAGCTGACCACTGGCGTCCCGATGTTTCATTCTGTAAGTGCTAAATGGTGCACAGTGCAAATACAATTATTATAGGGATTATTCCAATAGGATATAGAATATGTTTTTTGTAAGATGTCAGGTAGTCATTCATTCCTTTATTAAAACGTTTTGTGTATTAAAAACAGATTAACTTTTTTCTGTTATAAGGAGCATAAAGATTGTTGGTGTGTGACTCTGATGAGACTGAACAGAACACACAGATTAAAACTGTCATTATATAGATATTAGGGCTGTCAATCGATTAAAAAAAATTAACTAATTAATCGCAAAGTTTTCTATAATTAATTGTGATTAATCGCAATTTCTTCAGGGATAGCCTGGCTGCAATTAAATATTTTCAATTTTATATATATGCTTGTAACAGACATTTAATCAATATAAATAAAAGCAGAATAAATACAAAGAATGTATGCTTAAATTCCAACAGAATTTTAATAGTTTTCTTCAATCTTTTAACATAGGTTCCACTGTAAAATACAACTTAAAAAAAACTTCGAGGTCATCAACAGTGACTCACATTAGGGACATCTTTCTAGTATCTTCTGATAAGCAATAATACTGAAGCCAGGCCTAAAAGTGTAAGCAGAATATCAGAACCATACTTTAATAATAATTTCTTTTAGAATCTAACAGACATGTAAACAATGTGTAACATCCTTATGCCAGCTGAATTTCAAATGGGCGCACAAAAGTCAATATTTAAAACAAACTGTTCCTTTAATTCCTGAGCAACATTTTGGCCGGAACACTTTCAATGTGGGCTGTGCAGGGCAGGTGGAAGAAGTCCTGTGGCTGCAGTCAAGTTCATTTGTCCATCCATTCATTTGCAAGACTCAGAAAATGTTCAGCACATGCCTCAGCATATTGTCACTCTTTAGTCTTTCAGACTTGAGAAAGCCCTCTGGATAGAAGGGCGAAACGTCGTCAAGAAGCCTACTAAGTCCAGTTGCTATTGGATAAACCTTTTTTGAGATAACCATGACCAGGATGACTGAGAACCTTCACAGATATGTCACTCTTTAGTTTTACTCAGTTTGTCATGATTCCGCCCTGATCGCCCTGCCCCCCTGTTGTGTTGATGTGCGTTTTAGGTTTGTTGGTCTTCTTCTCACCTCCTGTCACTCACCTGTTACGTTCCTGTTTGGTCCTGCGCACTCACCGGGCCTCACACACTCCGTCTTGTCTGTTCTACCTGCCACGCCCCCCTTCTGCTCCTGGCTTCATACACTCGTTGATCACTTACAGCTGTTCCAATTCCACCTGATTACTACCGGCCTGTTTTTACTTAGTGTTCACCTTCACTCCCTTTATGTTCCTCCCCTCGCCACTCACACTCTGCCGGATAATTGCACTTACCCTCTGCACCTATGCCGTCCCTGCTGTCAAGAATTTTCGCCTTTTTTGCTTCCCCTATGTGCCTTTGCCAGTCTGCCGTCTTCTTGCCCTGCATCTGATGATCCATGGTCTGCATCTGTCTTGTTTGTCTCAAGTCCGCGTTTGTCCTTGTGCGCTTCCCGTTGCTTATCTGAACCTGCTGTGTCTTTCTGGCGTCTCCCTCCTGTATCCTGCACTCTTCCTGTCTGGGTCAGTCTTTGTTGTTGTCCTCTCTGGTTTTTTATCTCGTCTCTTTAGTCTTTGTCTTGCCACATTAGTGTTTGCTAATCTTTGTCCTTTTCCTGGTGTTTGAGTGCGTCACTTAGTCCCCCTGTTATAGTTTCCCTGTCTGCATTAGTTAGTCACGTATTTAATTTATAACCTGGCCTCTAGTTCTGGCTTTTTCCTCTTTATGAGTAATCATTAGTTTTGTCACAGGTTGTTCCTCTGTTCTAGTTTTTGTGTTTTAATGTAGTTTAGTCTTAGTTTCTAGTTTTACTGCATTTACTTTCTCCCTCCTTTTTGGAGTGGTTTTTGGGTCATAATTTTCTGTTATTAAATCTCTTTATTTTTACTCCTGCGTTTGAGTGTCTTGTTGGGTCCACAAGTTCCCCATTCCTTACACAGTTAGTGAGCTGACTGGACGTCAAGTCCAGTGGTCACCTGTGAGCGACGTTCCTTACTTGCTGGACCGCTGAGCCCTCTGGTCCTCTTACAAAGTGGGCAGTCTCAGATTGTAAGACACATCCTCTGATGCAGCGCAAATTACTTCTGTCTGTCATCTTCTACTATGCTAATTGGTCTGCAGTTTTTAGCTATGCAAACAACCAAGGAAATGGTTCACTTTACACTTACAGGTTTTGTTATTCGCACGTGGACGTGGATTCAGCGAGAGTGTTTTGTGATACACCAGAGACGTGTTGCTTCTGTATTAATTGAAGCAAGCCATCAGGCAACTTCTTAAAGTAAAAAATTCCACCCAAAAGACCGTCCTTGTCCATGCTAGCGTCTGTTACCCAAAGTAGTATCGCTTTTTCTTCTGTTGGTATCGCTGCTTCTTATCATTTCCGGCAGGCCAAACACCAGCATAGCGAAATGCTGACACCCCTTCAGAGCTGCTACCGAGTTTAAGGTCTTGGATTGCAGAAAATCAAAAACTGCATTAAAAATGTAAATTTTGTTTAACGCATAAAAAGGTTCCCAATAATTAATCCAAGTTAACGCGGTAATTTTGACAGCACTAATAGTGTTTTAAGCATTAACTGTTAACTTAACACAAGTATAAAATACATGTGCACTTGTATACAGTACAACCTACCTAGTGTGAGGCATGGTGGTAGTGATTCTCTGAAGCTCCTTTGCTTTTTTGGCACCTGAAATTTAAAGCATATGGTTAACTGGCCCAATGAAGTATTGCCAGCAGGTGGAGCAATTAAACTCCAATTATGTTAATAATGATGAATCCCACCTTATCTCCAGCTGGCAGCTATGAGCAAGTAAACCACTCAGCAACTAGACTGTGAACCAAAAAGATAATTCACTATTTATGTATATTATTTTATCATTTGTTAAGTTAGTGTTTTTAAATTTTCATTTCAACACGAAATCATTTCTAAATTTGACATACATTACATTCACAACCAAATGTATACTTGTCGGATGTACCACTCAAACAAATGCAAGGCAATAGATAAGTGAATGGAAGATGGGACCCCACCAGTAGTTCACTTAAATAAACGGGAGTTGATAGCAGAATTTCTAGCATTAGGACATTTCTTTGGAGAGTCATGTAGGTATTAATTCGCCTGCTTTCCTCGCCGTCTGTTGTTTAATATAATATATCACCGGACGGTGCTTATAAATGCCGAGGATGCGCGTATAGCAAAACCCATCTAAAAAGACAGACATGTATTAGTGCTGAAAGGATGTCACCTAAGGCGAGGTAAGTAAATTGAGCTAATTATAAACATTGCATACTTGTAAGATAGCAGAAAAACTATAGAGATAGATGAACTGAGTAAGTAAAGTAACTTAATTGACAAGTGAAAGTCCTTTTGACAAGTAAAACGAAGGTGTTACAAAATGTTGCAACACATTAGTTTTAGTAAAGGTGCCATTTGCTTAACAGCGTTTACAAATAGCATTCTTACTTTTGTGTACGTGGCTGTGTTCCGCGTGCTTCAGCCACCCTGAGCTGTGATTGGAAGGTCGTTGCGCGTGACTTTTTTATGCTACCGTAATGCACGAAATTATCACTCTTAGTCCGCGTAAAGCTCGTCTTCTCCGCTGTCCTAAACCGATGAATTTTCTCTAAGGCACAAGCGGTAGCGGAGTTACGATAATCTCAAGCGCAAGTTGTAAGATGTAGACGCAGCTAACACCACCCGTACTGAACTCGCATCCTTACAACCGATGTAAAAACACAACCAAACTCCCAAAACACGAACAAAGAAAATCACCAGTGTTAAATGAACACACAAGAAACCTCTTGAACAAAGACATAAAACAAAAATATACAGTATAATTATAAAACGCTTTAAAAACAAGATTAAATGCACAAAACATAGAAAACAATACCATAATAATTAGAGCTGCAAGTTATCTGTGAAGGTTCTCAGTCATCCAGGTCATGGTTATCTCAAAAAAAGATTTATCCAATAGTAACTGGATTTGTTAGGTTTCTTGATGACGTTTCACCCTTCATTCCAGAGGGCTTTCTCAAGTCTGATAGAGCTGCAAGGCAACACCTGACTAGTGAACCAGTGCACTTCTGAGGCTTAGATTGGGTTATGCCAAAAAAAATTATAATTTAAAATGTCAACAGGTCAGCACTCACGAGGCTTATGAATATAAAAGCGGCCTGGTAGCTCAATGGGTTAAGCGTCAGACTGGGATGCAGAAGGTTGTGGGTTCGAACCCCGTCTGACTCCTAGTCCATCCCCTACCAGGTGTGTCTCTGAGCCAGACACCCAGCGCTAGCTCCTTGTAAGTTGCTTTGAATCCCAGTGCACTTCTGAGGCTTAGATTATGCCAAAAAAATGATAATTTAAAATGTAAACATAGTAATAAAGTATTTCAAGTACTTATGAGGAGTACTTGAAATAAAGTAAAGTAAAAGGCCTTTATTTAAACTTGGCTATCACTCAAAATCTGGTTTTCAAGTTTCGTCAAGTGCATTAGTGAAGCCTGGTTTATCCAGCCCACTAAGAGCTACTGAGGCAACTAGTGATTATTTCGGTAGTCGACTAATATGACTGCATGATGGGAAATGCCTGCTCTCACCTGATCTATGATTTGATTTGTTTGGATGTGGGTTCCTCAACAGGGAGTTTAGATTAAATCAGCTTTGTTGTATTATGATTAATCTAATACATAGGATTATGTGTTCCACTATGTGTTGCTACAATTCTTGTATTAATACATTTTAATATTGTAACTGTGTTGTCCCTTGGGCCAACATAGGTTGGACAATGTACAGTATGAAAGAAATCTATCAAGTGACGAAGCAACACAGAATGTAGGTGCATGTCCAGGTGTCAATTTTCACGAGAGGTTTTAGTTTGATACCACAGCATGCGAAGTGTTATGGGTGGATACACAGAACTGTCCTATAGTCATCACACTCACTAGAGTATACCACAAATAGCGATTTCCTGACGTCTGTGCTCACACTGCATGTCCAAACATCACCATTTCTGATATATGCAGGTCCTTCTCAAAAATTAGCATATTGTGATAAAGTTCATTATTTTCTGTAATTTATTGATAAACATTAGACTGTCATATATTTTAGA
>JAUMTR010000008.1:13969593-13981794 GCA_032270685.1 Microctenopoma stevenorrisi
TCTAATGTTTATCAATAAATTACAGAAAATAATGAACTTTATCACAATATGCTAATTTTTTGAGAAGGACCTGTAATTAAGACACTCAACAATTGTTCCACAGTGATGGCATATGACATTTCTTTTGAACTTACAATCTTAGGTTCCGCCCTCAGAGAATATTTTCAGAATCAGTCACTGCTGCTATTCACACCCACTAATAATAGTGTCTTCATTTGCATCTTTGCACATCCCTTGTACAAGTATACTTTGTCCATTATAATCAACAAACTGCAATCTTATGGCAGAACTGTAATCTTTCTATAAATACTCCTTGCGTATGTAAACCAGCATCTCCAACAGTACATGACAATCAGTAACACACAAATAAACAGGTCATGCACACAATGTAATGGAGCCAAAGTGGGATCTAAATCAGATAAGCTGTAAAACATAATGTGTGCTGGTGTGCCTTCATAAGGGATGTTATGGTGTATTTTTTTACCCTCAATACAGGGCAGTATTTGGTTACTTAAGAGTAACTTGTTCAGGAGCCACAACAATAATAGCTCAGTACATCAAAATGTGTGATTAAACAAGGTTTTATATATTCTTGGTCATAAGAGAGGTAGTGTTTCACCAAAATAATATTTGTTGTTGTACATGTGTTGTGTAGGTAACTGGAGCTTTATCCCATGTGGCTGACAGAGAAAAAAAAAACCTACTAGACCCATTTTGTCATTGACTTCAGAAGCTTTGTGCTACCCATGTTTCTTGCCTTGTGACTAACTGCACTATGTAGGTATAATAATCTAAGAAGGGAAGATTTAGTGTGGCTGTCATAACAGACTTAAAAGGGTGTCCCTTATCATCATTTTCTGTTTTAGTCCAAATTCAATGTATTCGAGATATGCTGCCATGACGCTCCTACAGACATACATATTTCTAGGTTATAGGAAATGGATGATAACAGCGAATATGCTAGTATATAAATGATTTATATGTGTATATAAATAATATATATATAATATAGACTCTTTTGTGGCTAATAAAATGTTCTATTTCTTAAAATGATTCAAATGACTTAAAACATTGTTTCAAAAGAAGCTAATTCAAAAGGAAACACCATACACTAGCCTCCACTGGAAAAAAAATTATAGACTTAAACCTACAAACACTTTCTGTTCCAATAGCTGCATATTAAACGCATTTCGAGAGCTGCCTGTGTCAGTGTCAAGTGGGTGCACTTTGGGGGTCTTTACATAAATGACCCAAATATAAAAACCACAAAAACAGAAGTGTGGATGCTGTTTCCTGTACTGAATGTGAGATCCTTATCACACTTCAAGTTTAACGACTACACCAAGTATAACTGCAAAGACTCACATATATTAGTATGTTTGTTTATTGTATACTTTTTTGTAATATAACCTGATTGCTTATAATATTTATAGTTGTTCTAGCTGCTACTGTTGGAGAAAATTGTTCTCTAATAGTGTTACAGAGAGTATTGTTTTAAGCTGGAAAAGTGTGTGGTACAACACTGTCATATAGAGACAGACAAACATTCCCACTTATGTTCAGACAAATGACAGACAAGGGGGCAGGTGTATTTAACTAACTTTAATTAAACAAATGATGACGACCAGGCTTGCAGGCAGAGAAGCAGAAGAAGAAGATGTAATCAGAGGAAAGATACATAGTGAAAAATTCTTGAAGAGAAAAGTTGTGAAGTTAAACAGCACAAAAAAACATTGTATATTACAAATCATGATAAATGTGGGACTTGTGGGAGAACTCCTGGTTCTGCTCTGACAGGAAGCGCACCACCAGAGCCCACTGAATGTTCTTGCGCTCGCACGCTTGGTGTCATACCCCATGGCTCATGTTTCTCAGAGGCACAGAAACCGTATTAGCTGTGACTGTTTTGTCACTGCTCCAGTAATCTGCAGCCTAATGACCTCTGCTGCTCATTTGTGGACATTAAAAACATCTGTTTTTAGTCTCTGCAGAGTAAAGTTTATAATATACTGTCTTTTCCTTTGTTCGCAAGTTCTGTTCCCACCTTCTCACCTCCATTTCATTGCTGTCTTCTCCTCTCTCCACTCCAAAAATAACTTGAGTTGCTTTTGGTTTTATTCTTTCTTACTGCCAGTGTTAGATTTCTCCTAACCTCTTCTCCTAGCCTGCTCATCCTTTTTCTAATTCAGTTTTGTCTCTAGTTAGTTCTTAGTAATCTAAGCCTTGTTCTGTACACTTTTGTTCATTGATAATGGGTTAAGTAATAAGTTGTATTCCTTTCTAATTATGATTATTTCTCTTAATTTGTATTTAAATCTTGAGTTTTATTTTGAAAAAACGGAAATTTATTTTGAATGAAACAGGAAGTAATGTACTAGAATTATCTGAGTTAGCTTAACATCGCTAAGCTGAAGACTTAGCGCTGCTTCTGTCCCTCTAATGAAGTTTGAAAATAAGTGAAAAGGGTACGAAAACTTGCTTGTTTTGCACTAAAACTTGTCTTCAGCGCTGTCTTCAGGCTGTTCTTCATTGGGACATCCAACTTCTGTATCCATAGGCTAAAACAATCCACCTAATTAGGCTAAATGCTAAAATTCGTCACATTCTGGACGTATGTAACCACGTTAACAGCAGTAGTTGTTTGTTAATCAAACTAGCAAGTTTTTCAGGTAATCACATCTGCAAGAGTTCAGCTTCGAGCAGACACATTTTATATCAGTCAACTCGAGTCCAAGTCTGAATGAGAGTTTTGCTGCAGAACTTTGATTCTTGTAGACCACTAGGTTGCATGATGTTAATGTTATGGACAGAGCTGCTGCACCATGCATGAGCTAAAGTTACTGTCTTTCTGTTGTCCTCAATATTTGCACGTTAAGGTCCTGATGTTGCAGAGGGCCTCACATTGTCCTGACTACACTCATTTTATTACTTTACTTTACTTTGCTTAGCAGACGCTTGTATCCAAAGCGACTTACAAGGAGCTAGCGCTGGGTGTCTGGCTCAGGGACACACCTGGTAGGGGATGAACTAGGAATCAGATGGGATTTGAACCTGCAACCTTCTACATCCCAGTCTTATGTGTTATGTATGTAATGTATAAATAAAATGAACTATTATTTCTATAGTCGTGCAAACCAAATAAAGAAATGTGTATAGTGTAGGACTGTAAATTAGACTACATAAACATGTCCTTTGACTATAATGACAATTCTGACTGTTACGCAGAATTTGGAATTATTAGTCATACAGAGGGTAAAATTATCCTTCATATCTTATAATTGTATGTCTGGCAATACTGAGGATGACTGATGTTAGCTCTGCTGACGAAGCCTGGAGCAAAGTCCGTCAAGTTGCTGCAGAGAACTGAGTTAAAATGAAAAAACTAGGAATAAATTACATTAATCGCGAATCTGTTGAATGGATAGAATCTTATTTTGAAAGGCCAAGCCGGAACTTGTATGTAATGATACACTCAGATGACACGGCTCCAGCGAAAATCAGCCGGGGGATATCATTTATATCAAGTGGATTTGAGAAGCAAACGAGTCCACGAGAATGACTTCGTGAGACCGTCTGGACTAAAGTAAGCCTGGCGAAGCGTGTGTCGAGCCCCGTACCGGGGTTTGTGTGAACGGTTGGTCGGTCGGCGGTGTGTACTGCTGAGTACTTGAGGTTACACCGAGTCGTCCCCTCTGCCTGCTGTCACTTCACTCACTGGACCTGCCATTGCAAACCAAGCGAAGTTGTTCGTTATTTACTGGAACAACACGTTGTATTGGTTGGAAGTGGACGGCGGTAGAGGAACTTAATTTGACCGTGCTAACTAGCAGGTGGTAGCATAATGGATATCCACCGAGTGTGAGAGCAGCAGCGGATTTGGGGAGCTCGGCCGAGTACCGTTACGGTCTGAAGCTGCATATCACAATCACGGCAATGACTGAGTCATCGAAGCCTCCTTTAGGGTAAGTTATATTACTCTGCTCAAAATATATTTTAATACATTTTTGGACGGTTTCCGTAACTTAATACGAGCTCAAAGGCACATTAACGTTACTCGGTACCACAAGACAACGCTAAAGTTTCACTTGACAATGACACTTCTGATAATTACAATAGTTTTTCTTATTAGTTAATACGTGTTTCTGTATTACAGTGAAACAACAGTATTATAATTTGGGCTACACAGTTTGAAAGCATGCGTACAGTCCAGCTGCTCTCAGTTTACCTGCTGCCCTTCTCTCACAGACAACACAGTACGAACAGAGCAGTAGTGTAGTTGGTTGCTGGAGGGAGAAAGGACTTTTCCTCAGGTAACTGTGGGTCCTGTCCAGTGTGCCCTTAATTTTGAGGTGCGGCTCATAACTGCATGTCTTTTGGCATTTTCATCACGTGTTGCTGCTGCTACCACAAATACTTGTCTTAGTAAATGGACCAAGATGAGTGATGCTTGTTGGGGCAGATGAACATAACTAGAGCCATTGTTAATGTTGTTACTAACACCTGTGCTTTTCCAACAGTGTAATTATTGATTATTTAGATCCACTACAATCAGATTGTTTGCTGTGAAAGAGACCTGTTGTGTGTATTAAAGGATCATATGACTGATATCATCACTGATATGATGAATCTTTAACCATTATTACATTTTAATGAAGATATGCCTGGAAATCTAGTCATCTTTCTAATAGCAATGGGATCAAAGATCATATTTTAATTATTTTCAATTACTGTGGACGTAATTTTGACTGGTTTGCTTGTTTTAACACAGAGTTATTGTTAGGATGTCTTTGTGAGTATTGGGGCATCAGTATTTATGTACTACTTAGGTGTTTGCGGTGACAGCTGCGTAGTCCATGGCCAATTGCAAAAAATTTCTTCATTTCACTAATAACTAAGGATTTCTGTGTGTCCTGTAGGCATTATATGTATTATACACCAATGTCATGGAATCCTCTGATCTTCTCCATCTGCAGTACAGGTGTATGGTAAAGGCACCGTGTAACCCTAACCCTAACCCAGCGATTTCTGGCACTCAAGAGCCATTTGGCCAAATTTCAAAGTAGTAGACAAAGTCAGTTGGCAGAACCAAAATGCCACTTTATCCAGTCTGTGCGACATTTCTGTCTATATAAATTACCATGACAACTCCCTTTGTGTTGTGATCTCTCTTTCGTCATCATCCAGGCTGTAGCTACTTTAGTACTTAGCACAGCCCTAAATAAAATTTCTTATTTCTAGAATTGCCTATCCCAACATCCTTATTTGGGCTGTCCTCTGTCTCACTGTTGGTAGGCCACACATTTCATTTTATATGCATTTGTTGGTTGAGGAAGTCTTGTTTCTGTGTCTGTTCGGTTTTGAAAACATATCTACAGAAAGACTGGACAGATTTTCTAGATCAGGACAGTATGAGGTTCCACATAATGTTCTGTTTCTTCTTTAGCACACACCCAGAGATAATTATTGGCCTTGTTTGTTTGTCCAATAAATGCCCATACTTTACTTTACCATAAGTCGTCCATAGAGGTAGATTACCACCTGTTGCTATCTGCAGTGTAAACCATAATTGCAAGCTCTGCCCACTGGACATTACACAGTTTCTCCCATACAGTCTGCCATCTGTCCATAGAGTTTCTTAAAATAGTTTCAGATATACTAGATAGTGTAAGATAATATTGTCCCACAGTGTTGTCTCTTTTCTCTGCTGTGTTCTTACACAGTGGAAGAACTTTAGACAGATGCAGACATATCCTTCCTAGCCTACACACCCTTCAAATATCTACTTTATTTAGATGTTTTAGGTTCGTGTGGTCAGTACTGCTGACTAAGGGAGTTCCCTCTTTTTCTCTTATATTGAAAGGCTACCTACTTTTAGCCAAGAGGAAAATGTCTTGGTGTGTGCGGTCACATCTGGATACATAGGGTTGTTTTTTAGGATTGGTTAAATTTAACTCCTGTGAAATTTGAGAGGCAAGAGAGAGAGAGCGCGTGTTTCAAGCTATGGGGGTGTTGGCAGGAGTATAGTATGTATCTGCTAATATCTGAATCAATTTCTACGAGTTGGTACCGAAAGACAAGACAAGGATTTTGACCAAAGCGCACACTGAAAATATAAACAATTACACAATGTGGTGGCTAGGTTACAGTGGGACATAAATAATGGTTCCATTAAGAGCAGCAATGGCTCTCCTATCATGTTTACTCCAATGCCACACCATGATACATCCAAAACATTTGAGACATCACAAGTTGATGACACATGAACTGTACTCTTTACATAAACCTCTGATATTATCTGACTTGTTTTACTACACCCGTACCTGCTGAAAGAAGGCAGTAGCTAAAACTATTAATACAAAACCACTGCCTATGTCGAGCTTGTACAGTACACTCTATCTGTCCATATTATGCATCTGTTATGGACGCCTAAAGTTTATTTCTGGAAGCCTGTTGTCATATGTTAGTCACTGTGGTATGTGGGTTTGTCACAGAGGAGGACAGATGGACTGCATGTGTGTGTACAGACAAAACAGATTCTTCTTACACCAACTGATAAATTATTGCTGTGGCATAGTCTGATAGGGCAGATGTGTGACTCAGTTGAGAAGGCTTTTGCATATTTTCTTCTTTTTATATTAAACATTTAACTTTACTGCCAGCTTCTTTCTTGGTTATAGAAAGAGTGGTAGCTGCTAAATCCGACAATGTGTATAATTTATTTTTTCATCATCCCTCTGTCCCCTTTTTTTTAATTCTTACTGTTTTATGGGTGTGTTTCTCAACCAACATTCTAAGTGCTTGTGTGACTTGATTGATGATGGACATAATTTGTCAAAATAATGATAATGAAAGATAAATCCTATTTTTGGAGACCTATTATTCTGTTTGTCAAATGTCTTGTGTTAAGCTGTTACAGTGTGCCTATTTGTCACTGGTCACAAGTGGACATGATGACTGCACAGTTCAAGAAAGGAGAGGATGAGTAGATGGTAGGATCTTATTTCTCTCCTTTAAGGAGGTGTGAAACAGATACTTCTGAGTCACTTGCGATTGAGTTTGCTTTTGGTGATTATAATTCTGTACATACTGGATGTAAAACCTTGAAATAATTGTTAAGAGTGTAAGCAACCTAATTGATCCCAGTGAGTAACAATTCATTTAGCACCTCAGGTGTGGTAGTGTTATTTTTCATCTCCCGTGGGTTATTATGTAACTATTAGAGATTCTAAAGTACGACATGGGGAGAAGAAGAAACAGAAGGGCACCCACCTACAAGTCCTTTTAGCCGTGACAGTGCTAACCACCTTCAAATGTATTATGTTATACAATGCTGGCTGAGGTTACATGTCTAACTTCATCTAATTGAGCTTTTCTTCCTTAACACGTGTTGCATTTTATACATTACACATTTTTACCTTGCACACATAACATAGTAGAGCTACATTTAAAAATATAAATTAAATTATATAGATCATATATATAAAGTACCATTTCCAAAATATCCAATGTAATGGAAACTAAAAACTGAAAGGAAAAGCATATTTTCAACCATATATATGTTAGTCTAACTGTATTAGTTTGCAGGTGCTAAATTAATTGTGGCTGAGGTGGGCCACTATTGTAGTGTGAATGCAGAAGATCAGACTGACATTTTTACTGAGTTTTTGTTCTTTGCGTTAGAGTCAGTTGAGGTTATTAAGTAAATAGTTGGTAACCTGAGAATCCAGGCACATGCTGAATTAGAGAGTTGTATGCTAAGCAACAGCAAACAAATGCTTTACTTAGCTCATATATCTTTAATATTCACTTCTACACCAGAAGGTCTTTGTCTGTCCCATGTTCCTCACCTTATGCCATTCTTGCCCATTTCTGTTTCTCTTTTCTGGATTACTCAACCTTTGTGTGCATGCACCCAGAATCCACAGCTGCTGCTAAACTGACTCCTGCTCTCTTCTGCAGTTAAGTGGTGTAAATATAGGTTGTCATGGGGACACCATGACACCCAGGAGGTATGCTGGCTAAGTAGCAGGACAGTCTATGTTTGTGCCCTCAGAGTGTAAGGGTGTGGCTGAGGGTCCATGTTATGTATCATTAAGGCTGTGTCCAGTGCAGTCCAATGAGGTGAGAACTCAAGTTTATCTGTAATATGCATGTACTCCAAGTAGTTGGGTGTGTTTGGTGAGTGGCACTTGGGGTTAAAGCTTGCGTACTTTGTTGCCATTTGTACTCCTTGCTAATGTGTGTTCCATGTTTTGAATACATAATCATCTAGTCTAGTCTGTTTAGAAATTATCTTATCTTACCCATAGAAAGGAGTTACACAGTTTTATATGGAATTTCCTCTGTAGTATTTCCTAGACTGTTTATATACTTTTACAGTACTACTACTACTACTAGGAAGAGTCACACAGGTTTAGCTACTTTCATGCTTACAGGCTAACAAGCACTAAGTTTACTTTCTGTATTTTTCAGTGTACAGAAGGCAGATCAATCTCTCGGGAAAGTAATGAGGGAGAGAGAGCTGGTACCACAGTTTGTACTGATGTAAATACTTACTGTTGTTTGATATTCTTCAGCAGTGGAGTTTTTCTGTGGTAATCAACAATGGTGTTAATGATAATTAAAATGTGAATTTTAATAGTAATAGCCAGACATTTTAGCATAGTTACCGTGAATCTGAGCATTTCATTTTGAACCACCATCACTGCAATCAAACCATCAACCTTATGACTGAAAGTCATCCCCTTCTACCTGCTCACCTACTGCTGTTATCCTAAATTGAGTAAAAGTGTAAGACTAAATCAATTCACTGATAATTAGACTGCTCAATGAGTTACTGAAAAGTAACTCTATTTCTTATGAGAAAAGATCAAATTCACCAGACTAGCTGTGATGTTTTTACGTAGTTGAAGAGAGTGTGAGGTAAACACTCGCTTACAACTGATTTAATTAGCTGGTTGATAGGACCGGTTCAATAGGTGTTTATCTTGAAGACACTCAAATAAGAATAGTAAATCATTGTTTCACTGATTCTATTGTGTCACACACACCAGGTTATCAAACGTCTTCACGTCTGTCTGTCTACTTGTCATAGAAACTGTCTCTCTGACTGACTTCATAGATGTGTGTGGTTCTGTCTGCTGACTTAAATCATCTTCTTTAGTCTCTTTCTCTTGCTGTCCCATTTCTTAGCAAGTTCAGTTAGTATGTTACCTGTGTACCATTGCATTGTAGGTATCACCAGCAGACTGGGTCTGAACAGTGCTGTGTAATTTACCTGTCAGTACTTTGCTTTGCTTGAGAAACACTTTTATCCAAAGCGACTTACAACGAGCTAGAGCTGAGTGTCTTGCTCAAGGACACAACTGGTATGGGGTAGGTGCTAGTCTGGGAGTATTTGGAGTACATTTACTTCACTATGGGACCATTTTGAATTAATTCAGTCAGTTCAGCACTATGCCACACATTCCGAAACTCATCCACCAGGTCAGTGTACTTGGCCTTCTTCCATTCCTGTGCTTCCTCCATCTGATCTTCCCAGGGGACAGTTAGCTCCACCTGCCTAATTGTTCCGGACATCAAGACCATGTCTGAAGTGTTGTTGCTGCAATGATGTCTGGAAATCTCAACTGTCTGCCAAGGTCAACCAATAGCTGCCACTCCTTAGGGGGCTGGGGTTTCTTGCTTGCACACACAAAGGTGATGGTACACTTCACACGGTGTTGCCGCTTGCAGTTGTTTATGCCAGTGTAGATGGCGTCTGTTACTGCCCACAGCACTGGGGTGTGGTGCCAAAGATACCGACCATCTCCCAGGGCCTTTGAGCAGCAGCTGAGAATGTGTTCTAAAGATCCCCTTTTCTGGCAGAGTTGGCAAGCATATGAATCTACCAGGCCTCAGGTGAACAGATTGGCAGAGCTCATTAGAATACATTGTCTGGACTGAGAACTTGAGATGGTGTGGCTGGTTCAGTGATCTTACCTTAGCCTGCTGCCTGCTCGCACTTAGTCTAGGGCCCCTCTTCTTGGACATGCCTACTATTATGCTGAAGCATGCTTCCTCCACCTTGGCCCGTGTCTCCTGCTGGATCGGCTTCTGCTTCTCCTTCCCCTTCCCACTAGCTCTGTTGTAGCCTGCACCTGCATCCAGGCACTGAGTTGTCGATACAGTGAAATTGTCCATAGAAGTTTTGATCGGGCGTTGTCAGGTGCCAGATATGGACAATGGAACTCTGCACTCAACCTCCACTGACTTCACTTGCATATTCAAGGACAATGAAAACAGGGACACATAGATTGTACATGCATTTAATCTAAGCAAATCTATTGTATGCCTATTTAGATTAAGGAAGCATCAAATTGTGTCCCACTGACAGTAACCAGTGAGACTGTGAGAGTGACATAACGAAAGCAGGGTTTGGAAGTTGCACTGAAGGTCAGTTTAGAAATATATCATAATAACTTGAAGCATCACTACTACATTATACCTCACCCTGGTACTTATTGTTCAAAAATAGCTGGTCTTTATTTTGTTTAACACAACGTATGAATAGAAAAGCACATTTAATAGAGTTTGGTGCAATAGGTTTACCCTTGTCGAGGCTGTTTAGTCATGTGAAAATAACTGAGTGGTTCCAAATATCCATTAGTAACCTTCTCTGTCTCTATTTTTCTCAGCATGTGTTTGTGTGTGTGAGTCCATTTGTAACTCAGTCCAGCACTTACTGCCCCCCTGTGCCAGAGCACAGGGGTACTTCTCCTTTGCTCTCTCGCTCTCTTTCTCTCTGTTTATACTTGCTCATTCTAACTCTGTGGGAGACGAGGCCTTTCCTAAAGGCGTCTTTGTGTTTAAGAGTGAGAGAAAGCGAGGGAGGGAGAGAGGAGCAGAGTGAAATGTTATGGTGAGACAAACAGCAACCGAAAGGTAGAGAAGGATACTAGCTGACTGTGTCAAGCTTGACTGGGGCTCAGTTGCACGATTCCACTGAGTCCAGTTCTTTTTGCCTTCAAAGACAAAAATCTGATTTCTCTAAGTTTCTAATTAAATTTTGCAGAGATTTTCTGTATTTGTGTTATAAATAAACAATATGTATTTGAATGCACTTTTGAGCATGGTGAGGTCATGGTGATAAGAAATAATATGCACTATGATTTAACTACCTTTGTGATTATGATTATGCTCAGTTCTGATTACGCTAGTCTGTCAGTCACAGTTAAAACGTTGCATAATGAGTCAATGATACTACGGGTCCTATGAGTTAGTTGATATCTGACGTAGCTCTTAATGATTAACTTTTGCCAGGTTAGAGTCCGCACCCTGTTCTGATGTGTTCATCTGCATGCTTCCTGTGCTGTGCTGTCTTTGCATTTACCCTGGTCAGGAGTGCCTTGAAGGATAATAGACTTTTTACCACTGGATTAAACTGCACACATGTTTTCTGAATGAGCCAAATTCTTGCAGCTGGAATTACAAACTGTCAGGTCTATAACACTTCTGGAACACTTAATCAACGGAGTGAGTCTTAAATGTTTTTTGTTATCTAAGGCTAATATTGGTGTTTATGAAGACACAGAGGGAGCGTGCTGTAAATGTGTAGCATAGAATAGCTATTTGTCTTTGTTAGCTTGTCTTATCAGCTCTGTCTGTCAGGCTAAGTAGAGGCTATGTTGAGCCGAGGTCAAATACGTGGCTAACAAACACCTCGCTATGAGATGTCTCCACCCATATGAGCTGTGGTTTGACTATTGATTTATATTCCATATTTTCATGATTCTCATAGAGTTATTGTAACACTAAGTTATTGGTGGTATGCACCTGAGCCACAAACCTTACAACCAGAAATATTGCTGCTTTGCAAATGTTTTAATGCTTCAACATTCTGTTAGTATCTCCATAAAACTTGTTTGGTTTGTTTGAAAGCAGGCTTTTTAGAGATTTTTTTAAATAGTAGGAGTGCTTCAAATTGTTATTAGAGAAGGTGCCATTCTAAATGATAAAGTTATTGCTATGATAAGCACCTTGTCAAGTATTACTCATCTTTACAACCAAAAGGATCACCTCAGAATATCTAAAGACTATTACGAAATTTAAATGAAGATAGACAATAGTCATTTATATATATATATTTTTTAATACTTTATTGATCCCCTTGGGGAAATTGTTGTTTGGACAGCTGCTAGACCTGTGTCAGCGCTACAGGGT
>JAUMTR010000008.1:13981894-14001361 GCA_032270685.1 Microctenopoma stevenorrisi
TGTCAGCGCTACAGGGTATCGGTGTCTTGTCCAAGGACACCTCGACATGTAACCTGGTGGGACTGGGAATCGAACTCTCTCACCCTTGGGTTTGAAGACGACTGCTCTACCCACTGAGCTATCATGCCGCCTAAATATATATAGTATTTAGGCTACTCTTGAGCTGCTAAATGGATTGAGTTACTTGAAACGCAAAGAACTTAAAAGAATGTATACAAGTGTATGCTCTGTGAATAATTAATCTAGTTTATTTGTATACATACATTTTTGTGGTCAAAGTATTTCTAAATATTTTAGTTCAGCTGGGCGCCTGAGTGAATTAATAATTGGCCTGAGTAAATCATTCAGCAATTGAGACTTAAGGTTCAGTTAAAGTTGACTTTTAGCCCATAACTCTGGGTTTATAATAAAATACTTTGTGTTAAGGTGATGTATCAGAGATCACTAGGTGTTGGCCTGAGACAAATCATGCACCCCACTCTCATTCTGACATTATGTAGGGAGGTGCAGATGGCCCTAGAAATGGTAAAGAATACGTATTTAGTGAAATTCAAAAGCAAGTGTTAATGTGCTAGCTAGCATCATAATGGAGGGGCTGGAACACTGCACCCATACTTCCTGTGGTTATGTTCATATATGCCTGCTATCTTATTTGTGCTGCTAAACTAGATAATGTACTTGGCCCACATCACCCTGCAGAGCATCTTATGAGCCTACATATGATATATATGCTGGCCATATACTGTGATATTTGGTTTTGGGATGCATTAATAAATGTTCTTTCTCCTGTTGCTGCACTCCATGCCTTCCTTGTAGTAAAGCCACACAGCACCAGCTACTGCTGTTTTGTTGGTCTCACTGTCAAAGTGCGATTAATTAGCATTCCTTTTTTAAATGCATTCTTATTCCTGTGATTCATTGATTGGAGTGTGTTATAATGGCAGCTGTAGTTAGTTGTATTTTTTTTTTTATATGTCATATACCCAGGAGGAGAATGAAAACGCATGCCCAACCTCCACCGCATGCCCCTCAACCTGCCCCACGCCACATCTTCAGAAAAACTGTGCCTGATGGGGGAGGGACATCAGGCCTGGATGCTAAGGAGAACATGCTGAGGCCCACAGTGGATCTACAGCTTACTTTACCACAGGGATGGCAGACCTCGGCAACTGAAGATGGAAGGTGAGAACAGAGGAGACCACACATTTACGCCTGCTGTAGCACTCCCTTTATATGCATTTGGGCAAAGCCAAATTTAGTTTTTTAAAAATTTTTAACTGCAAAATGTCTCATGCACACTGCACAAACACGTTAATATCCTTTTTATATGTATAGATATAAGTGTGTAAGGGGTGCACAAGAGAATAATATATTATCAGCCACCAGACAAACATGTGAGGACTGGTTGTTGCTTTTGGTCTGTTCGGGTTGTTGTACCAGTGGGGCCTTGTCAAGGGGTCCCATTCCCAGTCTCAGCATAAGCTTTGTCCCAGAGAGTCAGTGCATGAATGCTGACCTAGTAATGCTCTCTGCCACTAATGAGGTTCTCTTTTAGGGCAGAAAATCACGGACACATTCTCGATACATAAACACAGTGTTCTCTTAATAACCACATACTTTAGGCCACAAGGTGTCTCTGTGGTGCTTCTCCAAACCAAGGAACAAGCTACACTTAAACAGGTGGAACTGTTTTCTTTAACTGTCCACAATGCTGAAGATTACAGTCACTCAGATTTCAAACCAGTCAGTTTTTAAACCTCTTTAGTTTTTGTCCACTTTGTGTTGTAGTTTTGAATTTTAATTGATACAATTGCCCAACTGTGAACACTAAAAAACCATAATAACTGCATTGATGCAGGCCATCTACCTATAATTAGTTTGATGCTACATACTGTGTATACTAAAGTTCATACAGCATTTTAGGACAGAAACCAATGCTGTTTTTGGGGTGTCTGAATGGTTAATGTGCATAACATATAAATTTAATCAATCAAATTAATGTCTGAATATTTTAGCATAATTCCATAAAAATTGCATAGCATAATTAACAGTATTAAGAGATGTGAGCTTTTGTAGCTATGACATCTTGTATCGCATTAATCAGATCATCAAATATTCATATGATCAAATATTTTTCCTTCCTTCCAACCTTTCTAAACATCAACATCCTAAATACTGTAGCTGTAAAGTTACAGTGTACAATGCCTTTTTCTAATTTATAAATTCTGTATCAGGTTTTTGCCATTACTCCTTTGTACCAATATCATGCATATATTTAGATTAATATTCAAACCTATTAAGTCGTTTTTATGACAGCGCCATCACACTACTGAAATGAAAATGTAGATGCCATTTACAGTATGTCACCTCAGACTTATCTATCTATGAGGTCATTTGTCATTATCTGGATATTTATCTATAGTGTAGAATAACGTTCACTGAGAATGAACAGTGATGATTTGCACATCAGGTGTTGGGTTAACAGATGTCAAATGCTAAAAATGTAGTATAAATACCGTAACATGTATTCCACCATGCCACAGATCACTTCTCTCAGATGATGATTAGGTTATGACTTGGTTTGTGTGATTAACATACAACATAAAAGATTATCTTAAAAGGCACATAATCCAGGACACTGGGCCTGCTGATTGCAGATTTTGGTTGTAGACTGTAGCCATGTGTTAGCGATTTTCACTGGCGTCCATTGTAGTGGTATCTGTCTCATTTCTGTCATCTGATCTGGCTGTTCTGAGAAAACATTGGAGACTGTCTCATGGTTTTTGTATCTCTGGACTGACGGGTAGTACTCTAGGCCTCTTCATTACCTGAACCTTAACACACACACACAAAGCAGACTTCTTGTACAGACCTCCTCCTGTGGCTCAGTGGACATAAGTATATTAGTTTGTCATATTTTTCCTCTATGTTGCCATTTTCTGTTACTGCCCTGTGATGGTGGAAGGCCCTCCGACACTTAGTGTCTAGTTACTTTCTGGATAAAGCAAAAAAACAAAAACATAGGATTTTTTAAATTTTTTGGGGCCTAATACTACAAAATATTTTGGAGAATCTAATATTACAGTTTAATAAGACATTTTCAAAAAACAGTTCCTAGTGATAGAAATGATAGAACCTTGTTTCTGGTTTTGTTATTATATAGACTGATACTTTTGTGTTTTCACAGAGCTACCAAAATCCTGTTACTGTAATACAGTCATCGATTTATACAGGAGTATTGACAACCAATATCTCAGCTACAAGCGAGTAGCTGTGTCCCCAGTATGCTGTATGAACTAATTACTTTACTCTTTACCAGAGTAAATCAAAGTAAGCTTTGTAACCCTATCTTCTCTTGCTTTCTCCACTGCTCTCCATCTAATCCTGGTGTTCTATCCTCCAAACTCCCTCCTTCTCTCCCTCCCCCCACCCTGTATTTCACTTTCTCTCTCTTCACCCTGCTTAATGCTCTTTCGCTCTCTCTCAGTAAGGCGCTGATGGACCTGCTGGTTGAGCTGTGTAGCCGCTACCACCTGAATCCAGCATTGCACACCCTGGAGCTGCTGTCGCCTGAGGGCCACTCTTTAGGGTTCAAGCCCAACGCTCTTCTGGGCTCCCTCAATGTGGCCTGTGTTCTTATCAAGGAGAAAGTTTGGGAGGAGAAAGTGGTACGCAGACCAGCCCCCAAAGTGCCAGAGGTGAGTCACAGTGGGACCTGATAATGTGATCCAGATATTTTCATGTGTGCTGGCCGTGTTCAGGTTTATACATACCACAGCATATTTAAAATACTTCTGCAGCAAGATTAGAGAAACAATTTACCTAAAGCAATGTAGAGTAATGCTGCTTGAAATGCCAGAGATCAAGTTTTATCTCTACTTGTACAGTCTAGATGTATTATAGTCAGAGCTGTAATATTTATTCCTTGCCTCTCTACTTCCTACCTCTGACCGCTGGCAGAAAGCAAGGCCAGTGAAACCTATAAGGGCCCATGCCAAGGTAGGGAGTTGGTTGGGGTTAAACCGGCTTAGCATGATGTTGGAGTGAGTTCTTGATTGAGTGTATTTTCTGTATTTCCCCCTGTATTCAGTGTGTCCTCTTGACATTTGTGTTTACAGATCATTAGCCTATCTGAACATTAGTGTTTTTCTTTCTTCACTTTTCTTTGCCTCTCCTCATCACTCCTCCTACAGTTTGAATATTTGATAAGTGCCTTACCTTTAGTTACCATGCATTATTTCTCTGCTGTTCTCAGGGCTCACTGACTGCTCTCTCTCTATGACCCTGTCTGGCTTTAGGCCAAAGATTCAACACCCTGTCTGTCATAGTCCTCCGTCTTATTTCTCTTAGGGCAGGTTGATATGGCCTAAAAAAAATTGCGATATTTTAAAGCTATATCACAAGACGATATAGATCGCGCAGAGGGAGGACTACACCAGGCACTTTAACAAATGGAGCACAGACAGCATACTCTGCAGGAGCGACTGTCCTGAAAAAGACCACAGGCTCTGTGCTGGACCCCCTGCAGATCACCTATAGGGCAAACAAGTTTGTTGAGGATATGGGATTACACTAAGTCCTGGAAAACCTTGACTGCCCAGGTACACATGCCACATTTGTGGACTTCTCATCAGCTTTCAACATTATCATCACTTAGACACTTCCTCCAAACTCTCAGCTTTCTGTTCCCCCTCCACCTTTCAGTGGATCTCCAACTTCCTGACCAACAGGTCACAACAGGTGAATATGAGAACAGTGACATCTCATACACACCACATCAGCACTGGTGCCGTACAAGCCAGTGTCCTCTCCCCTCTACTCTTCTCCCTGTACACCAGTGACTTCACCTCCAGTGACCCAGCTCCTGAAGTACGTAGATGACACCACCGTGATCGGTATCATCGATGGGATGGTTGAACAGCTGGCCTTCTGGTGAAGTCACAACAACCTGGAGCTGAACCCGCTTTAAAGTGCAGAGATGGTAGAATTCAGACGACCTCCCCCCTCACAAAACTCTGCTCCGCTGTGTCAGAGGCTGAAACTTTTTAAGATCTTGTGTTCCACCATCTCAGACCATGTATTTCCTGCGGCAGCTGAAGAAGTTTCACCTTCCTCAGAAGCTGCTGATCCGGTTTTACTCTGTTGTCCTCAAATCTATCTGCTCCTCCATCCCAGCCTGGTTTGGAGCAGCCACTGCACACTGACTGCAACTCATAGTCAGAACTACAGAGAAGATTATTGGTTCACCTTTGCCCTCTCTTCAGGACCTGTACACCTCAAGGGTCACAAAGCGGGGAGGGAAAATCAGCATAGACCCCTAACACCGTGGACACAACCACAGTTTCTTCTCTCAGACTGCAACAACTGATTGTTTTCTGCTATATTGACACAAAGTGCACGTATTACTGTTTCTGTGTCTGCTCCACACAAACACACACACACATGCACTGTTCTGTCTATATGTGCTACACTAGCTATAATTTATTGTCTGTAATTTGTCTATAATTTATTGTTTTTCACAGGTCTGGAATGTTCAGAAATGACCACAAGCAAATTCCTTGTAAGTGCAGCATGGCGAATAAAGTTATCTTCTCCACTCCTTGTTTCAGAAAACAGTGCGTTTGATGGTAAACTACCATGGCAGCCAGAAGGCAGTGGTACGGGTTAACCCGTTTGTACCACTCCAGGCCCTGATACCAGTCATCTGTGGCAAGTGTGAGTTCGATCCTGCACATGTCCTGCTCCTGAAGGACAGCATCAGTCGGCACGAGTTACCACTGGACAGATCTCTGACAGAGCTAGGGATCAAGGAACTCTATGTACACGATCAGAGTCTAGGTAAACCTTAACCGTTTTTTGTTATTACCTGTGTCTTTTTTAAGGTAATCAAATCAAAAATACCATCTATTAGAAATCTGAATTAAGGACTTAGATGATTCATTAACATGAGTCCATTAACAGTTCACAGTCACTGATATTTACAGAAACTATTTCCTGTTATTTAGCATATACATTAAATCATTTTCACAGTCAGATATTGTTAGTTCTTTTTTTTATGCAGTTATTATAAAGGACGTGTAACCTGCAAAACATCTACCAAATTATTGACTTTGTATCCTATTTCGTCAAAAGTGAAATTGTACTAAACACATAAACTACATAAAATATACATAATAATTAGGTGACAAATGAGTAAACAGGTCAAATATCCATGTTTGACTCAATGTGATTTCTAAACCTTGTCATGTTTTCCAGTTTTCCAGCCTAAAATGGCTTCAGCCCCTGTACTTAACTACTCAGGTATTAGTCATAACTGTCGTATGCCTTAGCGTTCAGATTCCATAGCATTTTAACTCAAAATACTGCCGCTTGCTTATTAACCCTGAACTGAGTTGAATATGTTTGTTTGCTTGGCTGTTGACTGTTTTAAGGTCATTGTCATAATAATTATTAATTTTCATATTTGGGGATGATTGATTAATAACTTCACTTTCATCTGCTTTTTAGAATGAACAAAGCAGTAGTGTGACTTTTTTACCTTTCCCTACTTCTCCTGAGGCCAAGCCTGTTGTTTATGACAAACTGTTACTGCTTTCCAGACGGTGTGGAGGTGGCTCTTGAGAATAACAAACATATATTCATTGTAGTTCATTATTAATGCATACAAATTAAGAATCTATCTTCCAAATTTTATAAAATGAACATTAACAAATATTATTCATTTCAAACTAAATTACCTTCATCAAACAAACAGATGCATTCCATGTGCTAGTCAGGTGCTCTCTACAAGAAAACCTTTTAAAAAGTTCAGCACTCTTACCACTACTAAAACATGTACAGCAGAGTCACAGTACTCCACTGTCATAACAAAACCATTGTCAAACTTGTTGTTAACTAAATTGCTCCATGCTGAAGTTAATTGTCCCGCACTCTGCTGTATTCCTTCAAAGTAATTTCTAATTATAACTTTCATCTCCATGTTTTTAATATAAGGTGTTGACACTGTCATACTTTATCTCTTCCTCCTGCTCTTTTTATCTTTACGTAGGCTGCATTCGCTCCAGTACTGCAACTTTAGACAGGCCAGAGAAAAAAGGGCTACTCAGTATCTTCCAGTTCAGCAGAAGGAAATCCAAGGTAAGATTGATGTCACTGCGTTTTGGCAGTATGTTTTATTCATATTCCTTGCAAGCTAATATTAAAATCATTATTAATTTCAGTGTTAGCATTATAGTTCTGCTTTATTAGACAAGTTGATATTAATCATACACTAACAATTTTACTTTGGAATTATTGAATGAATGAGTGATGAATGATGAGTAAGAGTAATTCTGTCATAACTTATGAGTGCCATGTGAAATATGAAATTGTGTAATAATTTAAACTAACTTTAAACTAACCTTGAGGGGTGCATGCCATTGAAGTAAAACCTATAAATGAGGCACACTAAATGCATGGCTGAACAACTGAATGCTGCATGTTAGCTATGCCCTCCATTTACAGACAGAGACCACCTCTATGGACATGGATGATTCTGATGATAAAGTAATCCAAAATACAGGCACTCAATCCAATGTAAGTATAAATAACATGTCAAAAAACGTCCAGAAGCAATTAACAAAATTAAAATGGGATTTGATTTATTGTGATGTCACAACTCATGTCAGATTTCATCCTGTGGTTCAGTGGTTTACATTGTGTTTGTGCTAGCTGTGAATACAGATTCGTATTTCTTTCTAAGCCCTTCACATTGATTGTTCAGTTGTGATCATGTGTGCCTCTATCCTCCAGAGGGCAGCAACTGTCTCCAGAAGGTTCGTTTGTTACTTAGTTCACACCACAAGTACTAACTTTTCTCTCCAAGAAACAAGGACCCAATCAAAATGACCAGTTTAGAGGAGATTCACAACAAACATGAACCTCTTAAGGAGGGTTAGTAGGTGTACAGATTTTAACAGTATCTTAATCATCTTTAAAATAAAGTTGTATTTTTCATCATGAATACCACTGATAAGTTAAATCTGTTTATAACCATTCCAAATGCATGAGATGATGCATTAAGAAACCATTTACCACTTATACTCATAACTCAATCATGTTAATTGGATTTTGAAGCCATGAACCTCAGTTTGGCAATAGCCATATGTGGCTCACCCAAGATCAATATGGCATTTGATTGTGTTAGCTGGAAAAACACTGCCTGGCTGACTCTAGTTCACTTTACTGTCTCAGCAAGGACAAAGCCTCTGGGTTGACTCCTCCACAATTTATGTCTTTGCTCTCTGTGTTGTTGACTTATTGGCTGCACTACCCTCCTCTTCTGTAAGGTGCCAGTTGTTTTGGTGGTCCTAATCTTTATGTGCTTTTCAGTTGTTATCAGATGATTCTATAAACAGACATTTTCCCATTTTATTTTGATAATATTTGAAAAGCAATCACCTCTGACAGTGGCATGTGTGTTTATATGTCTGTCTCAGCAATATCTTTCTTTCCAGTGGGGTTTTGATGCAGGTGGGCATTCTCTATTTGATATGATTGTTCTTCAGCAAGGGATAAGACCACACACAACCATTTGGGCCCGCAAGCAAACAACACACACACACACACACACACACACACTTACACTCATAGACACAGTGTTATCAGCCAGAAGGCATCAGATTACTCTACCTTGGCTACATTAGCACTAAAAGCACAGCCTCTTATCTCTAATTGTTCATTAGGGGCTAAACTAATGTGTGGGCCTGTGTGTGTGTGTGTGTGTGTGTGTGTGTGTGTGTGTGTGTGTGTGTGTGGTCCACTTAAATGCCCAGACAACATCATGTTAAAGGGCAATGCTGAAGATTACTAGTTTATGTTAACAGATAGACCCTAACTAATATCCTGCTGTGAAATTACTTCCATTTTTAGAGTAAAAGTTTTATCAATCTTCGAATCAGAAATAAAAGATTTCCATACACAGGCAGATTTTTGCTGTCTCACAAGCCGGAAATCATTTTCAGACCTTATATACCACTCATTTATGCCCAATAACAGTTTTTAAGGATATTATTGCTACAAGCACATGTGCATTCCAAACAGGGCAGGGCGATACGGGCTAAAAAATAATATTACAATATTTCTAAGCTATAAAACGATACACGATATATGTCTTGGCATGAAGAGTGGGTTGGGGGTGGAACCATGCACCAGGCTAGTATTTTATTTTGAAAAACTGTATAATCTTTTTGTGATTGTTTTAAATATAAAAGACTGTGTTGTGTGAAAACAATATTATTATAGTAATACTACTACTACTACTACTACTACTACTACTACTACTATAACTACTACTAATAATAATAATACGATTTTGTATTATTTATTTATACATTTACATGTTAAAAGAAAATTTGTCTTTTGCATTTGACCCATTCCCTCTTGGGAAGCAGTGCGCAGCCACAGGGGGCGCCAGGGGAGCTGACGCTGAGTGTCTCACTCAAGCACACACCTGCAATGGCGACAGGAGTCTGGGCTGGGATTCAATCCTGCCACTTTTTGCATCCCAGTATGATGTGTATCCCATCGAGCCACCAGGCTGCCATATGTTGTGTCATATTTTGACATGAAAAAACTTTATTTATCCCAGGTGGAAACTATGTGACTGAGATTAAAGATTGTCATTTCATACAGTATTTGTGTGTGTTGCTTGTAGTGGGATTAGCTCTTTAAGTACTGAAAGGCATTCCCGAGTGATATAGTAACGAAGCATACGCAGAGGCTCGATGTCTTGCTTTTAAGTTTTAAGTCTTTGTAATTATGAACGCACTGTGAGCTTGGATTGTTGCCAAGTGCCGGAGTGCATTTGCTACTGTTTTCCTCGTGGTGATATCTGGAAGCATGAGTAGAATATATCAGGGGAAAAAGTCAGACAGAGTTCATGTAGATGATCAGTTAAAAAAAAATGTCCTTTTTAGAATGGAAATCACATCACGCCTTCACTTTCAGGGTTTCCTTTTTGTTCTTTCAACCTCTATCTGCTGTCTACTCTGCCTCCCCTATTCATCTCTTCATCACTAGGCCTATTTTTACTGACACATGACACATCCTAAATAAATATAAGTAAACCATTACAACTACAGAAGCTATATTAGATCATGACCACTCAAAAAAAGTTAGGACATGTGAAGTGTCAGAAGATTGGAGAGTAAATGCTGGGATATAACTTTTGACCACAAAACAGCAAATGTAAAATCGAAAATAAAATATTATTTTTAGCTACTCTTTGGCTGCTAGCTCGTTGAGTTTTAGTAGCACAGTGATAAGGCAGACATCTTTGTGAACAGCAGAGTCTCTGCTTTCAAATTATATCTTGTTTGTCTGGTGTTCTTGAAGTTGTGAAAAAACAGTAACACGTGAGTGTTACGTGATACTTGAGAGCAATTCTCGTGCAATCTGTACTTGCGTATATAACTACTTGGTATTTGATTTGTGTTTTGTGTCGGTTGCAATGGTTGGTAGAGTTTTTTTGCTGAGTTTCTTCTCCTCAGTTTGGTAATCAGCAAGTTTGGATTGATAATCTGTTCATACAGCCCAGTAAACAATGGTTAAACCAATAAAGATTTCTGTTGGCTCTTTTCTTTAAAGTATCGATTGTGTTTTTCAGCGCTTTTTTCTCGTTATATTTGTGCTTTTTTTAATCACAGACTAGGGTTTGGTTCAGAGCGCTAACTGAAGCTAACATTGTGGATTATGTTAATCAATATAAAAAGCAGTCCTTCTGACAATCTATTGCTACCTCTCTTATAACTGTTCTGTCTCATTAACTTGAGCAGAGCAGCCAATAAAATATTATTTAGCATAGTGTAAGAATCTGATTTATTTTTTCTAAATGTGAAAAGAACCTGCAAGCATGCCTATTGGAATCTCTTCAAGGCTTTTTTTCAGAAGTGCTTTTCCTTTTTCTCTTTCTACTATTCCTCCCTACTGTGAGATGTTCTAACCTTGGGTCCAATTAATTCTAATGAAGTGAACTTTATGTTCCTTTTTTTTGCCAGGCATTGTCTGAATGCATCAATTAATCTGCTTTTAAACACTTTTCTTTTCTTAGATCATAGAGTTGGGGGGAGGGTTGGTTGCCCTGTTGTGCCAGGACTCTGTACCATTCTGAGCCATGGGGAGGTTCAGATTTTCAGAAGCATGTTGGACAGTCTTTGATCAGAAACTGAATCATTTTTTTTGCTCCAGTGCTTTAGTCAGGAGCAGTCAGCCTTTGAAAATGTTGTTGTACTTTTAACTTGTGCGAGAAAATGTAATAATTGAATTAAAGGTTAAACTTTACCCACAGATAATTTCATTGCATTTGTGATTTCATAAAATATGCATCTGTTCATGTTTTTTAAACCTGCCTATACTGTACATGGTGGAAGTGCAGCTGTCATTCTGAGATCTGAGATTAAATTAGATTAAATTAGATAAATTTCCCTCTGGGATTAATAAAGATCATTCTGAGATTAATTTGCCTCTTTTAACCCTAAAGATTTTAATTAGCACAATATTCTTTAATGCTACTGAAAGGTTTCACCTCCAAATTTGGTACATATCAATGTTGGAAGAGCACAGATAATAAAGTCAACTTTGAACTTGACCCCTCTTGATCCCCCTTTATTTTTTATGTCAACTACAGGGGCTGTCCACAGTGTCTGGAATCCACAACGTAGAGGATCGGCCCAGCACCTTGGGCCAGTCTCAGTCCGTCATGAACATATCCAGAATGTCGCCTAAATCTGAGTCCAAGAAGAGGAGGGCTCCAGCACCACCTGGGCCCCTGACACAGATGATGGGACAAACTAGTTTTGAGGGCCCTCAGGTAAGAGGATAAAAGAGAAAGGTTGCATATCACTACCTGGTAACAGCTTTTTTCTGTTGTATTTTGGCCTGAGATTTGGCACCTTAAGGTCCTTGTGACCTGTATTGTCTATGTAGGAGGAACAGCTCCCTGTAGTCTCATTATAGTGTTATGGCGGCATTCTGGGAAATGTTGTTTAGCAACCAACATCCTTTCTCCCTCCTCTGATAATAGTACAATTTGTTTGTTATTTAAAGGAAACCTTGTAAAATGGTGTTATCATCTTGAGCTTAATTAACAAAATTGAACTTTCTATGGAAGCATTTCTGAGAAAGGTATGAGAAGTTACTGAAGATGCTGGCGAGTCAGAGCCTCTTTACTTAATAACAAGTCAAGCAAGAAAGATGGCCTGTAATGACAAATCCACAAAAGAGAAGGATCATAATTGAATTCAAAATCTAGAGTCCAACGTTATGTTTTACCTAATATGTTCCTAATATCTCAAATTTCAGCTAATTTTCTGCGAATGTTCTCTTTTTCTTCTTTATAGGAGATTAATTTTTGTTTGTTTTTTGCAGTGCAGTGTGACATTATTAGGAAGATTCTTATAGTTACTGTGATTACTTTTATGCATTGTAATTGTAATTTATCCGTCTGTCAGATTATGAGTTATAACAGACACAGAGCTGAAATATTGAGACACCTGTGGTTCACAGGAGCAGCTCCGTAGCGCAGTAGTTTGGAAGGTCATTTAAGGACAAAATGACTGGTCTAATAATAAATGTATCCATCTTACTCTTCTGCATTCTCTGGACTGTTTCCAAGTTGGGCCTGAACACAAAGCGTGTACGTTCATGCACTTGCACATGTTGCAGGGTTATATTGCGTTATTGTTTACTTCACTGCTTGTCGAGCAGAGATTGAGGACAGACACAAACATGCAAGCGTGCAAAGTATATCATGGATACTAATAAGAAATTAGCCGGAATTCTGTTTTAAGTTTAGCACACATGCATTTCTAAACGTACAGGTGGACAACGAATTGATTGATGAATGAATAGATGCAAATTTACATTATTGAATCTTTGGTAGATATTCTTTGTGTCATTTGAGGACACAACAGAATAGTTCAGAGATTAACAGCATGCTTGTTGTTTGAAGGTGATTAAAGTGGATTTGCTCTCTTGACAGTAAAGAGTCTCATAGCACCCAGAGGCATGGGCATTAAAGTGCTCTGCATGACTTGGATTTGTTTGTTTTGTTTGAAACAACTGTACATGTCAAATCAAACACCATCAAATCTAGAATCCAAGTTGTACTTTCACATTTACATGAACTTTGGCATTGTAGTTACTCGAGGTAGTATTAAGCTACACTAAGAAAAACTGGCACACTTGACTCGTTAGTAGGGCAACACACACTTCAAAAAGTTCTTGCTCCAGGGAAAACAGATGTCACGCTATACTTTTCCACTATACTAGTTCACATTCAGGTTTGTCAACAAGGGATGGGCTGGAAGTGGGCCAGCACGCTGGAAGAACTCGCACACAATTGATCATTAAATGAGCAGTTTGTTTTTGTTGTTGTTTTTATGTTTGTTGGATTTTTCTAACTTTGACTTGTCACGCACTAAGAACACTTGATTGTAGTTACTCAGTCTTATGCGTGTGTTTGAGGTAGGAGAATTAGGCACATCATAGCAGGTCATCTGAGGACAGCTTCCTATGATGACTGTGCTCATTATAGACCCCCCTTTGCTTTGAACAAGCTAAGGTGGTCAACTAATTGTGACTTATAAGACACGGTAATGAACACTGACATGGTAATATAAAGCTATAAGGATGACAAGATTGTTATAACGAAGCAAAATGCTTCATACAGAGCCAGAGATCACTAAGGGTGGTCATTTGAGTCATTGTGCAATATAGTAAGATTAACATCACTGACAAAACTACTAGGGTCGGAACGTCTTTATAGATGACTTATTTGGAAATATTTGTGAAACTGGAATTTTGGGGGAAAGTGACACACACACACACACACACACACAAAATGATGGATGTTTGTACAGAATGATGTAGGTTTGACACTCCAGGGGTGATCAATCTCCTACAGGTCAAAAGCTTCTATTTGAGTTCAAGGTGTGGGCCAGGAATCAAGCTAGGAAACTTACACAACATTTAAGCTTGTATTGGACACACAATTATACAAATATGACAGCAAGTTTCACTATTAAAGGCTTGTAATTAATCATATTTCCAATAAGATGTTATTTTAAGAATTTCTAATCTAAGGTATCTAAATTTTCAGCTCTCTGCTTCATTGCTCATTAACAGTAGGTGCTTCTTGAGTAAGTTCCTTTGTGCACATGTGTTGCTCTATTTGAAAGAGTGAAAGATAAAGCCAGAACAAGTGAAGCGGTAAATAGGAGAGAGGATAAAGAGCAAACCAGGTGATTTATGGGGTCATAGAGAGAGGCAGAAAGTCAAAGTAAGGTAACATCAGTTCTTCGAGGGGCTTGCTTGTGCATTTGAATTGTGTAACATTAACAACCTTCAAGCTTTGAGCTACATTTTCTGCAATGTAATACATCATGAAATCTAGTTGGCACGTATTTAGCAACACATTAGTGAGCAGCATTAAGGGGCACAAGGTGAAGAGATAATAAGATCAACATTAGGTAAGTTCTAAATGTTCTGTAACAATTACATACAGTCACACACATATATATATATATATATATATATATATATACATTCACTGCGACTTATTTCGTGGTATGACCCTGTTTGTGTGGCTTCTTGATTGATCGAACAGGTTACGCATTTTTACTGCTGATGATCTGTCACTCCGTGAAACTCCAGAGAGTTCGCAGCAGGGCAGGGGCTTGTTTTTCACAGTTGTCTGTATCTGTAGCTAACTTTAAAGTGCTCTAGCATACAGGTCTGGTTAAATCAGCTAGACTAAACACAACGACTAGTGTATTAGTGTTTGGTAATATTTATTCTATTCTATTTATTTCTGCTTTTTGTCTTTGATTTGGTATTCATTTTGGTTCTGTGAATATCAGCTTTTGTTTTGCTGCACGCCTTTGTTTTGCTATGTGGTCACAGCTTCTCCCAATTAATACAACCTCCACTTAACATAAACAAAGAAGGTTGGCCAAACTCCTATCAGGTTTCATCACTGTTAGTCCCTGCAGTATTTGTGGTTTGATAGGCTTACTCGGAGTCAGATAAGAATCTGTGAAGGGACAAGAGACAAAAACAAGGGAACGTAGAAGCTAAAAAAATACAGAAAAAAGAAGGTTGTCAGAGATGTGAGTGGGACTTTGGGGGAATGTAAAAAGGGATGTTTACCTATTTTTCTATGCTTCGACTGTATACCCGTGAATTTCTTTTTCACAACCAGTTCAAAGTAATCAGGGCCTCTGCTTTAAAAAAAAAACAAGCACCACTTCCTCTGTCCATCTGTCGTCCTCATCCTGTAGGCCTTCCTTTGGAGCTGCTGTTTATGTTAATTTGTCCTATAGCTGAAATCAGCAGGTGCTCTGGTAGGGCTTTTACACGTGTCTTTAAGAGAGCATTGATGACTTGATAGGCAGATATAATATTGCATTATACACTTTAATATTTTAGACTGAATATACACTCAAATATTTCAAGGCCAATGCATTGTGAATGAAAAATCACAAAGGAGTCATCTGCATTCTAATCAGCAGCAGTTGCCGTAGGAATAGTTTAGTTTTTATGCTCTGACCTTGAAGCCAGTAAATCTGTAAAGGTAAAAGAGGACCTGACATAGAGCAAAATGCCACTTTGCTACATGACTAAGTAGAGCAAGATCTGTTTGCGCTTTCAAAACATTTCATGTATGACCAGTCCGAACAGATGCGGCAAAGTGATAAAGAAAATCTAGCCAACGAGGTGAATTGTATTTTAATTCAGTTTGTTTATATAGCTCATTATCAAGGCATTTAGGTTAGGTTAAGACCTTCCAGGATTATAGTAAATGTATCCTAATTTGATCTTACTTGCTATAGATTTCAGAGAGTTCCATCCTAATTTGCTCTGATTCTGTTATTGCCAGACCCAGAAGCTGCTGCACTGTAAATGTAGGGAAAAGGTCAAGAAAACAGTAAAATTCAATGGGTTAGTAGGACAAAGCACATGACAAAGGAAGTGGGTCAGCCATTTGTCTCTTTATCACTTGCTAGCTTCTTCTGCACTCCCCTCTCCTCATGCAAATTGTAAAAATGTAAAAATCAATTTATTATACACACCCACATGCTTACCCACGTGTTCAAGAAAGTTCTCTCTTTCTCTCCGATGTGTATCCATACACATGAATCTGCACTCACATGCATATACTGTCTGAATGTATTCATGCATGCTGACATGCACAGACACAGGCATACAGTGTATGCACACATTCCATATTAGTGCTGTAATGTTTCCCCGTTACAAAGACCTTCTCCCATCAAGAGTCCTTCAAAACAACTGATGAATGGTCACACAGCCAGGTTGGAGCCTTCATGGGTGGCCCTGTCTGACATGCTGCAACATGGGGCCCTTCACCTCTAACCCTAACCATTGAGTGGAAAATATAAGGGTCTCACCAGACTGTCCTGGCATGGCCTCGTAGGCCTTTTGTTTAAAGGCATATTTCTGTCAAAACATGCCAGTGAACAATATGTTTCGTTGTTTGTCAATTGTTCTTTAATCAGAGCCTATTCAAAACTGGAGAAAACCCAAAGGTAGCATATTGATATATTATAACAGCTTGTTCAGGATGTGCGTATTGTCCTGACCAGCTGTGATTAGTGTGGGAGACTTTGGTTATATGTTGACTGAAAAAAATGTGAATGATTTATTTGTTTAATCTTCTACGCCACCATTTAGTTTAGTTGTTTTTAGATGTTAGACAGCATAAAGAAAATAAACTGCAGAGTTTTTTTACTGCAGGGCTTTCTTCTTCCAGATTTAACCAGTCCAAACAGCTTTTTGAGACAAAAAGACTATAGAGAACTGGAAAGCTTTGAAGGCCTTTAATCAAGTTCTCTGTTATGTTCTTGTTAGAAATGTTACTGTAGAAACAAACAAAATCACACTGATATGGAAACAAGGAAGTCACATAATCAGATGGTGGATAATGACATTCCCACATCCTGACTTAACCATCGGAACTAGACGGACGTCTGGTGACTTGTTGATTATGTTTCTTATAGTGTTGGTGTGCTGAGGTAAGCAGTGATCTTAAGTCCTAAGTCTGATTGGACCTTTATTATAATACACAACCCTTTATACATCTGAAATATGATATGCGATCATGATCTATAAATTTGACTGCTATGATAATAAAACACTTAAAGCTTTAGTTGTTCATTCAAAATAATAACTTCAAATTGAAAAAATGGTTTCAGCCTTCCTGCATATTCAAATTTGTCAATTTTTATCATCCCACCATATTTAATTAATAAATAACAATAGAACGAATTCATTTATACTTTATTAGTCTTATTCAACATTGATGCCAGTTGTCTGTACTTAAGACTACTTGCTTAGACTTGACATGATGTAACTTGCAGAGTCTGTACTTGGGAATTGATTTTGTTTGTTTGTGGTACCGTGACACATGAGACAGCTCTTAAACATTGAAAAGATGTCTTGCTAACATAACTTGCTGCACATAGAAAATCAGTAAACCAAACACACATTGTATATATAATCATATTACGGCTTAACCTAATATATAATGTGAACTTGAATATGGTATAATAGAGAGTCGTGGCTTCAGTCTGTAACTATGAGCTGCATTCCCCATCATGGGGTCAATAACTTCACAAGTGCAGCACACAGCTCTCGTTCTTGCCCTGTTGCATCATACAACATATTTCAAGTGTTGTAGAGAGAGGAACAACATGACAAGACAAGAGTTTTGTGTGTGCACACACTGAAGAAATTACATCACTTTGCAAATAACTGGGCTTTCACTAGGCTGTCATTTCATTCCCTGAAATGATTCAGAGTAATAAGTAATTCGGTAAGACAGTATTGCTCTTGAATAATGGTTGCTGTCCCTTTTAATAACTTGTAGATATACTACTGTAAAATATACATGTCAATATGTACTATCACCATTCTACTGGATCAGATTGCTTGTGTCACTGCTAGACTCTCTTATGTCTTTTTGGATAATTTAAAAGGAATGTTGGCACCCTGGTGGATTTGAAGACTCTTGCCAGAACTTCACTTGTTTTAATTACTCAGAAGTAAAGTCCTGGCAGAGTGTATTTACAGACTAATTTATAGTTGGACCACACATGCATTCACAAGGTGCTCACCTAAATTAATTTTATGCTGTCTTCTCTTTTGTCTTTCACTTACTTTCTATCAGATTGGCCTTGGCTCAGAAAGCCAACAGAGGAAAAGAAAGGCTCCAGCTCCTCCTCCTACCCCATCTTCTGTCTCCCCTGGTTCTGATGACACTTCTGCTGCTCCCACTCCTGATAGCCATGCTACTCAAACACCTACCCCTGCCTTTCGCAACAAAGCGTCAGTTACAGTTTCTTCTACCACTGTGGTAACACAAACAACAAATCCAGTTTCCTTGAAAACCGCAGTACAACCACCAGTTGCAAGTCATGCCACCACAACTGCCAGCTCCCCGACCCCAAGCAGCAGCACCGTCGATAGTCTAGCTGTCCACGATTCCTGCTCTGAACTCAGCCACAGCTTTGACGACTCAGATGCTGACCTAGACCAGGCGGGTTCCCACTGTAGCACCCTCACGCACAGCAGCACCAGTGAGTCTGAGCCCCCTGTCAAAGTCTCCAGTAGCAGGATGGAGGAATCAGAAAAGGCTGCCAAATTTGATCAAGAGGCAACCTCAGCCAGTAGCTGTAGCTCAGAGACCGAGTCAGCCCTCAACCTGAAACTGGATGAAGTTGAGAACAACAGACACAGCGCAATGGGTAAATATTTAAAAGACAGTAAGCACAGCATGTACTACAGTCCAGCACCTGACACAGATTTAATAAACCGCACTCTACATTTTTAAGACTGTAGTTTAAATTCAACCAATTCAGAAAGAAGTGAAAGTTATTTATTACATTTTAGTGTAAATAAGTGCTTTCTGAAAACACTATACTTTAATTAGTAATTTTTGCTTGTAGATGGCTCAAATTGATTCTGCTCTTAAACAGCAACACCACATTTTAACAGTCAAAGTTTAGTAATTACAAAGCAGCGCCACAGGCGGCAAAGCTGGTTGGAGGCCTACTTGTTGTCGTATTTAATCCATATATCATTCTTTGTTTTTCTATTTTTCATCTGTTGCTACACAATTATTGATTTAAACATGTTGGTGTTTCCACATTACAGTACACAAACTAATCAAAGAAAATGAACTCGGTAAACTCTTGACAATGTTGTTAAAGAAGTGAGTCAGACGTTGCTTGTGAAGTTTTCTCAATGTTTGCCCTCAAGAACTCAGCTGTCACACTGCAGCAGTGCCTGAAACCCAAACTGTCAAGAATGACATACATAAGCTGCTGAAATACTCTGTGTGTGTGTGTGTGTGTGTGTGTGTGTGTGTGTGTGTGTGTGTGTGTGTGTGTGTGTGTGTGTGTGTGAGTGTGT
>JAUMTR010000008.1:14006960-14071330 GCA_032270685.1 Microctenopoma stevenorrisi
GAGTCAGACGGGGTTCGAACCCACAACCTTCTGCATCCCAGTCTGACACTTAACCCATTGAGCTACCAGGCCGCTGGTAGCTCAATGGGTAGCTCAATAGGCCGCTCATTTATGTGATGAGTAAACCCTTTTCAAGATGATTAGGCACATTAGGCCATCTGTATTTGTCCCAAGAAACAGTTTCACAGTATCAGTCTCACTCTTCCATTTGGCATGCTTTCCCATTCCTTTATCTGTCCCCCACCAGGCAGCAAAGGTAATGCATGTGCCCTTCATCTGGCTGTCAGTTTAGGCAAGCCTACGTCTCTAATGAGTGTCTTCTGCATTAAATCAATTATATTCAGTCCTCAGTTAAGTCCATGCCTCTGACAGTAGATATAGCTTCACACCTGTATTTGACCTGAAGAGTGAACCATCACTGTTTCAGCCAACTTCAGAAATCATGTTATTACCTGTGCTAGCAGTAATAACCAATCACAACTCTGTCCAATTGTTATACTTGAGTTGTAGCCAGAGTTCACACCCTGAGCTGTCAGTGCTCTCATTCTAAGGTCTTTGTGGAAACTGAATGCTGAAGTACACTTTGCATTTTAGGTTGTTGTGAAATGTGTATGGTAATGTGCCCAGACCAGGGATTCTGGGTCAATGCTCTCACTCTGAGTAACTTTATGAATTCAGGGTCTGGCTTGATGCTGCTGGCTCCTCAGAATTCCAGGAAAACACTATAGCCTTGTTTTCTCAGCATAGTTGAGGAAAAGAGGACCAGCCCAAGTCTCTTAAAAGACAAATTCTATTTGGTTTGGCCTTCCTGTTGCAATTTGTTATGACTAATGCACCACTAACTCATGTGAATGATCTTCTGAACCCATGAAGACAGTGAAGGAAGTTTCAGCTGTGGTAATAATATCTCTGCAGCTACATGTTTTAAAGCCAACAGACTCCAATAAAAATAAAATTCAACTCTGTACAAGTAAAAAATATTTGACTAACACATCTGTTTTCTTTTTCCTACTACTGAACTAGACTTCACCTTTTTCTACAATTTCTGAAACAGCGAAGAGAAGAGTGCTAGCTTCTAATGCAGTGCTTTAAAAAAAAACTTATTGACCCCCTCCGAATACAGAAAATCAAAAAAAAAAAAAACACAAAATACAGGTACATGATAAATGCAATACTAACCAGCCTGTGGGAGAACGTATTTGCACCCACCCTAAATAAAAAAACCAGTCATCTAAGGAACTAGAGGCTTCTCTCATTTCAATACAGACACTGTGTAGAAATGGCATCATGAGAAGATATTGAGGTAAAAAAAATAAAGAACCTGCAGAACTGAATGCTTTGTCACACCTTCTGGTGTGAAACAGGCAAATTTCCTTCACCTTACAGGTCTTAGGCTTTATACAAATTAGTTTGATAGCTTACATTTCAAAACTGTCCGTATGTGGTGATGTAGGCAAAAGGGGGACATGCTGTGGTTGTTTAATAGGTTTATTGATTTATTCCAGATAATAGACCTTCTCGACTGAGTTTTTTATTATGATTATTTGAATAATTATTCACAGACAAGAGAAATGACAGAAAGTGTGGTTTTCATTAATTTAATTGTTTAACAATCTGAAATATTTTAGTATAATTCACACACAAAAAGATTCAAAATTAATAGAGGACTGAATATATGTTCATAGCACAGTGCTATCATCCCTGTGCTCTGATCTGTTTTTTGCATGTCCAGATATCATAGGAAACTGTGTTCGTCTTTTTAATTGTATGTTCTTGACACATATTTATTTATGTATTGTCTCAAGGAACAAATATGTCAGCTCACAGACTAAGTCAAGCAGGTTCATTAAAAGTTATGAAGAAGATCCCCTCACAGCTCAGCTCCATGAGACTTTGGCAGATATTGAAGGACTTGCAGGTAAGGAAACATACTAAGAATCATTCAGACGTTATTCAGTACATGCAGGCAACGTAGGAATGATTTTTAGTGCAAAATATCATTAAACTTCTGATAATACCACTGTAGCACTAGATTTGTGTGTCCTGTGAGAACGTGTTGTCCTTTTGCTATATATCTAAAATTATGCCTGTAACCCTCAGTTTAATGTAAATTTGGTAATTGACAGTTTCACGTATATAATAACTTGATTTGATCTGTTTTGATTTTCCAGACCACATAGAAGTTGCCTCTGCGAAGAAGACATTCTATACTATGTCCACAGACAGTAATGAGGTGCCAGTGTCAGTAGTGGACATAGATGTGCCAGTCACAGCCATTGATGATGTACTGGGGGAATATGAACATGACATTGCGGAAAACGAGGCAAAGTCAATTACCCGGACTGAGTCAGCTGGCAGCAAAGGTAGAAAACAGGCAGTATTTTGTGCTTTTGATGCTTTTGTTGATATCTAATAGAATCTACTTATCAGTTATCGTGTTATATAGATTTGTGGCATCAAAAATTAGAGTCTAATGCTGATTAAAAATCTGTAACATATTATTTATATATTAAATGGACTTTCTCACTTCCTATCACAGGTCCAGGCGTTTATCAACAGCCCAGTATGGACTCTCAGAACAAAAACAATAATGCTTGTACAACTTCTGACAGTAATAAAAGATGTTTTGAAGATAGTGAGCAGCCGTCTCAACCTGAGCAGCATCGGAAGTCGATGGAAAACGGGGCTACACATGAGAAAAAGGAAGAGAAGATGATCCAGACAAAAAGGAAAGAGTTGAGTGTCACTGATACCAGGGGGAAAGAAGATAAACAAAGAATAACATCAGCCATGAAATCTAATGTTGACATGCAAAAACAGAGTGAGAGCACTGAGCTCAGACCTGATCCATTGGAAAGTAACACTAACTCTTTTCAGGGCAAGAAACCTGATCAGTCACTAACCACTCACAGATCAGTGTCTGCAGAAACAGGTGAAGAAATGAATAGAGGTTTCCAAAATATCTCTGGTTCCCACTCCACTTCTTATGGTAAAATCACACGCGTCACGTCACGCTTCGGTATGAAGACGTTCACTGTGGTCCCTCCAAAACCTTCCATCGTGCATGCTTCTGCGGGAGGACCTGTTGGCACTCTAACTGCAGGTGCCATCAAAATTGATGATCAAGGAAACATGGTGAAAGTGGGTATGTCCTGGAACAAAACTGATGATTCATTAAAGACCGGAATTAATTGCAAAGAGGAGTCTGTTCTTCTTGGGAAAGCCAAAGCTTTTTGGAATTCTAATGGGGGGCAAGAAATTGCTGTATCCTACGGTAAAGGTCTGATTGACAAGGATAAGGAGAATGCAGATAGCCTGAAAAGTACTCCCACTGTAATCTCTGACACTGCATTAAAGACCAGTAACACTGACAACATAAAAACAGATAGAGCCCAGCCTGAAGAAATACCTAAAGAAAAAATTAAAGAACCAGTGAAAGACATCCAAGTTGCGAAGGAGGATGCAGAGATAAAGAGCAAGTTTTCACCGTCCAAAAGCTTCCAGCTGCCAAGTAATAAACCTGCTCTACCTCCTCCACCCTTTCCAGATCTTAAAAGAGACCTGTCCTTCCTCAAACCATCCAGGCGAACCTCAAGCCAATATGTGGCGTCGGCATTCACTAAATGTGCCCCAAAGACATCGGTTAAACTCAACTCCATTTCTAACATCTCTGACGCCACTGCCTCTGTAAAAACACATACTATCAGCTCTCAGAGATCAGGTCACTCCATGCAATCGACTCCAGTCACTTCCCAGTTTTCTTTGTCAGACAATAAGGAGACTGTCTCTGCTTCTAAACCAAACCCACCTGGGCCTAAAAGATCTGTTAACTACCCAGAGTATGTGTCAGATATCCAGAGGGATTTTGGCGAAGTTGGACTGGACAGGAATGGATTTGGAAGTTGTGCTAGAGCCACCAAAGAAACCCCTGATGTGCTGGAAACAGGAACAGCCAAGGACACGCATTCTAGTGGTCCCATCCAAATAAATGTGACTGCCAGTAATGACAGAGATGATAAACACATTCGCCCCAGAAGCCCCACCCCTGCACAAACCAGTCTTCTACAGTCATCTTCCAAACTACCCACAAACCCAAAGACCCAGGGCCAGACAAGTGTATGTAAAACCTGGATTTGAAACACTGATGAACAAGATATTTTACAGCAGCATTGTTTACTGTATATTAGAGTGTACTTAGTAGTTTTCATCTTATCTTCAGAACATCAAGGACATGACCCCGACAGCCAAACCTGATGTGAAGCCCTTTCACTCAGTCACAGTGTCTGACACTGGTGACGCACCTGCCACCTGCGGACCCCAGCCAGCGACAGTGTTTGGACCAGTTAGAAAATTCAAGCCAGTGATCTGTGGGCCAGTTGCAAAAGAGACTTCTCTGCACAGTAGCCTGATGGAGGCAATCCAGTCAGGCAGAGGCAAGGATAGGCTCAATAAGGTAAGAGCGAGATAAACATTGTAGTACACTGCATGTGTTGTGTTGGCAGTAGTACAAACAGGGATTTGAATATTTGTGCTCTTATTTCATTATTAGATATCCACGTCTGGTCCCAGCAGCACGAAGAAACCATCTTATGCTGAGGAGCAGAATGAGAGGTCTGCTCTTATGGCTGCCATTAAAGCCCAGAGCAGCGCTGAGAGGCTGAGGAAGGTAAAATGCTCTCTTAACTGTTCTGGGAGGTGACAATAGTTCAGATGGTGGAGTAGAGAGTTGGTAGGTGTGAACCCCAGGGCCAGTGGTTTGATTCCTTATTTCTTCTTCGCTTCTTGAGGTGTTTTCATGTTGGGTATTCCACCCACTTTCAACCTCCTTGCTTTTCTTTTTTGCACAATAACTGTAATTTAATGCACAAAGCTAGCTGTGGAGCTTTAGTGTGCCATGGTTGGCCATGTGGTGAAACACAGTGGTCCAATTGGCAATATCTCAAATATTGCAGGGCTTGCTCTGGAATATTGTACAGTCTTTTATGGTTCCCAGAAGATAAATGTTGATAAGAATAAAAAATCTTAACAGCTATTGGATGGGCTGATAGTGAAGATTCCCACCGGAAGAATTCTAATAACTTTAGTGGTTTACTGACCTTTCCTCTTGTGCCAATATGCAATGATATATAACAAGTTCCTATCCATAAAGTAATATTATTTCCACTGTCATGATATGTATTTTGTTTAAGCCTTATTTAACAAATGGTATAATTGCTAACCCGGTGGATGTATTCTTTTTAAGTATGTTTTTAGTTGAGGACGACCAAACACATATACATATTGTAATTACGTAGCATTAGAAGTGAATTCTAAAATCGGTGTTAGATAGTCTGCGGGTCATATAGCCATGCATGAACAAGTTATGCAAGCATGTGTGTCTTTTTTCATCACTCTGCGAGCTGTGGTTTGTTGTCATGTAGAGACCCATGTGGAATGAAAGGGGGCAGAAAGCGTGCCGCTGTGGCTGAAACATCTGCGGTTCTATTCTGGAGGTTCCTTACCAGAACTGGAATCTCTGGAATGCTACATGACTAAATCAGGCTTAGAAATGTTCTCAAAAAAGCAGATAAAAACATCAAAATGACTGTGTGCAATGGAGTTGGAAAAATAAAAAGAGAAAACATGAAAATGTGAACGCGTAAAGTATAACAAACGGAAGATTGTAGCGCAGAAGAATTAGTTTGAAGTAAGGTGGTTCTGTGTGTGTGTGTGTGTGTGTGTTTGTGTGTGTGTCTCAGAGGTTAATGCACTTGTGTATTAGGCCATAAGTGGGAGTTCAAATAAACACATGTGAGAACAGCTGGCCTCCTGCCTGTGTTTACATGTCTACAGTTACCATTGTCTCACTCCTTTGTGTTCTACAGACCAAATCTGAGGCTGGCGCTGAGCTTGAGAAATTCAGAAAGGCAGCTTCTGAGAAGGAGGGAAGTGCAGACCCCCCTTCCTATTCTACCCCTTCTTCTATAACTTCTACTTCTACTGTCTTTATCCCAACACCACCAGCACCCATGTTTGCACCTCCACCTCCTCCCCCTGTCTTGCCCAAGGGTAAGCCTAACACTATGACACAGCCAAGTGCTAACACCCCCATGAACCCTGCCTTGGCCAGGGAGGCTATGCTTGAGGCCATTCGCTCCGGATCCGCTGCTGAAAGACTAAAAAAGGTACAAATACAAATGAATGCCGCGTCTAATTACACCATACACAGACTGAAAGTTTAAAAGTTCATGCAGAAGTGTAGATACAATTATTCATCCACTTCGCAGAAGTAGCAGTAATAGAACTGTTGCATTTTCTATTTAGATGCCTCACAAACACATCTGTTCTGTTTTGGGAAAAACTGGAAATAGGATATAAACTGTAGATAAAATGAGAGCAAAGATCAGGATGTGAGGATTCAACATGTGCACAGAAAGTGAATGGGATTTTTTTTTCACAAGTGTAGAAGGTAGAGCAAAATTGTCCAGTGTCCCGCTGGGAATTAATGGCATACTGACATAATGACAGTCATACTATAGACAAAAAATATATTATTATTATTATAAATTATTTATAGTATTTGATTTATTTGAAGATAAAGTCGGGCCAGCAGCTGTGTAAAGTTGCCAGAAATGTAAAGGATCTTTGCACTATTTTAACTGGGAAGGTACAAACAGAAAATAACCAAAATTACTGAATAACCTGATATGATAAGGTACAACATAAACTAATAATTATTTTCAGGTTACACATTTTGTCTTTCTGTTTCAAGCTGTATCCAAAATTCACATAATCACACAACCTGATGTTGTCTCTCCCACACACCATGACCTATTACTCCTGTTATTACTGGAGAGGAGACACGCAAACGTGACCTGTTGTGTTTCTATTAACTAGGTCACTGTGCCCACAAAGACGGTGCATGTGAATGGCAGACTGGGAACAATCCAACCAACCTCCTCAACGCTTCCTCGGCAGTAAGAAGGGGAACCAACATCACCACAACGAGAATATTTTTGTTCTTCTGTTTAGTTTTGCTGTTGTGCTTTTGCAGCAGACATTTGAACGAGTGCGTTGAGTCTTGAAATAATGCAGGAATATTAAAGCACTGTAACACTGAAAGGGGAATAAACACTTCTGCATCTTACTCTCTTAGTAGCCAAACACCTGTAACATCTGTCTGATAAAGTCAGATCGCTCACTGGAAAATGTTTGTGTCCATTTGAGTAACACATTTGTGTTCCTATACACATATTGCCATCTCTAGATTTAACTGGAACATAGTGCAAAATGTGTGCCAATGAAAGCTAACCTAAATGGTTTGTCCTACTTTCAGATTTTGTGTTGATTTTTATTTGCTTTTGTTGTGTTAATTTTTGGATGCCTTATACAGTTGCTCAGTCAGTGTTATGTATATGATGTTTGCTGTAAAATTCTATAGAGGCTGTAACAAGTCACATCTGATATTTTCAGATTTTGAACTACTTAAATCTCGATTGAACAAACTGAGAGAACTGAACTGAAGAACTTCAGCTTCTTGACAATGTTTTAAATCTCATTTTACACACATCTGGTGGATGATGCCAACTTTTACAGTTTTTGGCTTTGAGAAGGAGTATGACTGAGATCACTAACTAGTGCCATCATTGTGCTTCTGTCTAACTTCCATTTGTGCTGCTGTTTTTTTATTTATAAACTTTTCAATTTGATTTGACTCCTCTGTAGGTTAGGCTTAGGTTAGGTTATGGTAGAGTGACACAATGCCATTAAATGGTACAAGCTGAAGTAGAAATTTCCACGCTGGATCGTTACAATGAAGAACACTCAGAATACTTTAAAGTTTTAAAGAGATTTATTTAAATTTATACTTAATTAATATTGTTATTTTAGGTGAGAACCTTAATGATTTTCTGTTTCCTTTTTTAATTGCATCGTTGCAGTGATAGATTTGAACCTTTTTTAGAAAGCTAATATGCCGATAATGAGACACAATGTCTTCCCCTGAGTGTGTGTTTACAGTCAGAGTCCTCTGTCGTCCTCATCCAGATACATACACTAAAAAGTTATTTTAATCCTGCTAAATCGTTTCAACAATACACTAGCCTATTATTGTAGCCTACTGCACTTTCTTACACTGTATATTTTGTAAACTAAAGACAGATCATTGCAGTGATAGATTTGATTTTAATCTTTCATAGAACGCTGCCGATACTGAGACGGTTTTATAAGCTACAGCTTCTTGCTTAGGTTTTAAGTGCACATTTTTGGGAACTTTGCACAGTTACTTTTGTCTACCTAATTTTTGATTCAATAAATAATTTTGTAATCAAACACGAACATGAAAGATTTTTTTTATCAAGCAGTTGATAATATGAACCCTGCCTTGGAAAGCATCACCGTGAGGTTACTGCAATTGCTGCACTATGGTTGCCTGTAGACTGTGGTCATCCTGCTGTCCTTAAGAAATATATTGTAACCGCTCCGTCTGCCACACCACAGATGAGCTACTATTCCGGGTAGCCGCTCATAGCCCTGACTCATCTCTCTGTGGTTGCACTGAATGATTCTCACAGAACTTGAATCTAACCTGCATTCCTGATTCCTGAAACACTCTGTCCCTGCAGCTTTCCCCAAACGCAACTGAATGATGCAAATATCCACATTAGTTACAAAATACCATGTTAAAACACAGTGTGTTTATAGATCATAATCATCATTTTTGTGTGATGTGAATGTGAACTGGCATATAAGTGTACATTTAATATGTTTTATATAATACAGTAAGAGGAATATGCACATGTGAGTTTTTGTTATGCGCTTTCCAGGGATCATACTGATGAGTACAAAGTATTGTTAAAGAAATTAGCTGAAAGAAAATAGCAGTAGAATAAGCCCCTTGGCTGCTTCGGCCACAGGGAGCTATAAATTCCTGCAGGGGCCACAGCTTATTTGTGGGTAAGAATCCATGCTCACTCTACAGAGAGTAATATGCTTTACAAATCTTTAAAGGGTGTGTATGGGTGGGTGGATGTCTCTGCAATTTCAAATGTACGCCTCAGACAGATATTGAATGTTATATATTACCGTGCCACTACGAGAATGTTTAGATCATGCAATAAGTTGTTCAGATATACATATTGGCCACGTTGTGTTGAATGACGTCATGTGGGTGCGAGGACCGATGCCTCTTCACTAACACTTTGCAAGATCTTTTTATTTGAGGAATTCAGAAATGTACAAAAGTCATCTAAAAAGTACTGAGTTCCCTCTGTGACAACTTTTCACTGAAAGCATATTCATCTGTAGTCCTGTGAGACACGCACTAATGAAAGCCATTCACCAACTGCACTGGCTTATATTACATAGCTTTGTTATTCCTGACCGACCAACTTGAGTGATGGACACAGTGACAGCAGCTATCAGCAGGGGTGTATGTTGACTTTGTGTTTTAATGTTGGGTAGTCTACGATGCATCTGATCAATCACTTCAAACAAAGGGCCTGAATGATGCTGAATGTCTGAGAAAGCAAAATCAACATAATGTGGTTTAGTTTGTGTCTCAGTGCAAGTCTCGCAGGAAAAATGCTTTGTTGCATGATGGCACCCTGAATATGAGTGACATGGTGTGTTTTTGTATCTTAAGTATGTGTGTGATGCAATGGCTGCACAATGTCTTCCCCTTAGTGTGTGTTTACAGGCAGGGTTCACAGTGTGAGCCTTCTGTGGTCCTCGTCCAGATACGCACTCACATAGCTCTGGACTCATGACCTTTTGCACGTCAGACTCCCATGCTGTGTTCCCGTCACTTAACATAATCCATGTCTGAAACATCACAGGCAGAAAAACATAAAAAATGAAGTGAATGCTGGGTTATCCCTGGTGTCGCTTCTGACTATTTGTATGTTTTAAACTAGTCAACATCCACATTGCAGTAATATGTGTACTCAGATTATCGCTCTTGATTTGGCTCTCACCCATACAAACATCATAAGATCGTATGCAATGCACTTACAAGGCTCAGTGGGATAAATTACCAACAGTGACTGGAAGGTAACACTGGTGCGACGACATCTGACCTCCAGTTGTGAAATATACTACAGAGCTACTGTTGTTTGTATTTCTGATTGTGCTTTTGAGAACAGGGGCTTTTAAAAAAGTGAGGTTTTGTTCTGTAGTTTGCAGTGTTCCAGAAATGTCCATGTGATCATGGCTGTTGTTTAAAAATGTATTTCTGATGGGTATTTTTGTTTTTTCATTTTTTCTCTGTCTATAGAAACTTATATGTTCCGCGCCATCTCACTGGGTCCCATAGTTTTTACCAGGCAGGAAGGAAAGTTGTCTGTGGACCATTTTCTTCTAACATGTAATATAACATAAAAACAACAATATATTTAAAAGTTAAATTGATTGTTTTAAAACCTAAGAGCGCACACTCAAGTCTAAATTCTAGTGAAGCAGCTCTTAAAAAAAAGAGAATCCTCCTCCTAACACGCCCTTATTCCCACGGGACATGAACGCCGCATTAATCACCTCTCATTTATGGGCGTGATCTACTCTAAAAGGGGAGGGGTTGTTTGCGTGCGTGAGGGTGTGTGTGCGTGTATGTATGTGTGTCCTCTCCGGCCGCTTGAGATGAGCTGTCTGCAGTCTTTGCAGCAACTGTTTTCGCCGCCTCCTCCTCCTCCTCCTCCTCTTCTTCTTCTTGCATATGTCTGTCTGTCCAGTCCGGGAATGAAACCATGGCCTGATCCAGCGCTGCTCGAGCGTCCCCGCATCTCCACACCGCCACTCTCCGCGCTGGCCCCTGTGGCACCGTAGCCTGGTCTGACCGTGAGGTAAGTGCGTGTTACCGGGTGAAGAAGGGAAAAAAAAAGTGTACGCAGGGCGGTGACCGAGCGCGTGCGATAAAAGTTGAACGCGCCGTCGGGATGACACGCGCTGTGTTGCGGGTCGGAACACACGTGCGCCCTGCGCGTAATCGACTAGTGGACCCGGGTCCATGTCCTCGTCTCCGACCACGTAGCGGCCGGTCTCTGAACTTCGTTGCCAACTTTATTCGTCGTGCTCGGCTGTGGCGTCAGGCTAAAGTGACCTCGGTGTGGTTGTGGGGGAAAGCTCACGCCGTTAATCGGTGTCGGCCTGTTCCGGGGCTTCCGTCGACCCACGAGCAGCCGGGATGTTCCTGAAAACGTGATGGAGGGCTTGTCTTCGGGGGACAGTACCGACCTCACTTGTTACAGTTGCGTAACACGAGTCTACAGTTTACTTTCTGTCTTGTTGGACTCCTACTCGTATTGTACCCCCCCACCAACACCCCCACCACCCCCACACTCCCAGCTAAGTGCTGTGAGAGTTTCGCCAGTCTCGCCTTTTATCGCCTTGTCCTTTTGGCAGCATTTGCTTTGGGGGTGGGGAGGGGCAGAGAGAGGCGTTTTCCCAGGCGTACTCATGTTGCCCCAACGCAGTGATTCCCCCAATGAAGTGGGCTCGGGCGACTCCCAGGGGGTCCCTGGGTGGCTTCCAGAGGGTCCCTGGTAAACTGTCCCCAGCATACTCTATGAATTGAATGAGTTTTGGGGCCACAGTGAGAGAAAGAAGCTTGTGCACTCAGCAGGTCTCTGAGCATCCGCACAGCTGTAATATGTTGCCCTCTGGGAGTGTTTTGGGATGACAAACTGTGATCACTGATGTGGGCTTTTTTTCATGTGCATCCTCAGGTTTTCATTAAAAACAGGTTTTAACTGTAACTGTCCTGTATTGTTTCATTGCCATTGTTTTAAAAGTCTTCTTCATCTTATCAATAATACAGAATGTTACTCTTCTGCACTTTGTTTAATACTGGTGACACTAACAGACAGAGAGTGTGGCAGTGAGTGAGTAAGAGCCCGATCTCTAATATAACATTATGTACTAATGGTTTGACGGAGTTACTAATTTGTCCTGCCATTTGGGCACTCGTCCAAATGAATTCCTTTTATTAGCTGCATGTGATTATGATTGTAGGAACTATCGACCTGGGCAGGTGTGTTGTGAAGAATAAGGCTCTCGCTGTTGGGGTGAAGGAGGCACTTGGTGACTGATGCACATTTGCAGGTAATGAAACCTGAATTTGTTCAGCCAGCGCATATTTTCAATGAGAAGTCTTGTTGATAGCCTGAGATAAGAGTGTCTCTGGAGTGTTTGGAAATGTAGCATACACCTAAGTTTGGGTTTGGCAGCCTCAGAGACGGGGTTGGTGATCTTCTGTGTTCATTGGTGGGACGTCTGTGGTTAAGTTGTTGTTAGGTGATTACTTATTAGTGTCGGATTAAATAAAGTTCTATATACTCAAATAATATTTATAGTAGCAAAGCAGAGTCGGCAATTTTACCAGAGTTCCTGAAGTGAAATACACAATGTGGCCAACCACTGATGTTCCACTCGACTTGGGAAAGCACACTGGAGCACTTGGATGCCTCAGACATGCACGGCTCTTTGCTTGTTAACCTCGAAAGAGTGTGAATGAGAAGTTGGATCATGTGGCTGCTGCTTCGTACACACATCCTATAGTTCAAACCCATAGAGGACGTCTCTGCCCATTATTTCCTGCTTTCTTTCATTTAATTATGTTGTGGTTACATCTCTGTGCACATGGCAACTGTTGGAGCTGTGGTTCCCCCCCCCCCCTCACCCCAGCACCAGTCCTGCTATTTCAAGTCCATGCTCAGTAAGCACAGGCATGACAGGGCATGAACTCTGCAAGACTGCAGGCTGCCAAAAGGCTGCTGACTGCTCATATTGCACATAATTATACTTACAATAAGCTACACTCTAATCTCTGAAGGAGTCACACTTGTGTTTTTTGTCTTTTGAGAGACTCCCTATAGAATCTAATATTATTTGATTCTGTTTCTCATACTCCCATTAGTGTTCGTTAGAAATACTGTAGGCTTGGAGGTGATTTAATGCAACTTAAGCACACTCCTCGGTTTACAGATGCACACAAAAGTGTGCGTTCTCCTTGCCTTGTGTGCTTTCAGTTTGAGCCTGGCCAAAAAGGCAGAAAGTGACAGATACAGCCTATTAGCTGGTATTGATGGGAAGAGCTTGTGGTCCTGCTCTAGGCAGCATTCCATTGGGTCTTGCATCAGCCAGCACTGATTGAGCTCTGGTCAGTTTAGGCTTATACACTGTTAATACCCCCTCCCTGATGTCATGAATCTATTAACCAACGCCTGCTGCAGGACCACAACACATCTAACGTCAGTCAGCTGACTCTTTGCCCTCTGTCCCCAAATGTTCATCTGGGTCAGTGGTTAAAAAAATCCGGTGACGTTAGGTGTTGCTGTTTGTTTTCTGGCTAAAGGTTAAGTTTGAACTAAGCTGGCATCATTCCTACACACTGTACGTGCTCTCCTATTTGTGAAAATGCTTTAACCACAAGTTAACAGTTGTTGAGAAAAGTTATTGTTTTAAATACTTTATCTCAACAGTAACTGCTGAGTAATCATGTTCTTCTTTGTGGTCAGTCATTTTTAAAAGTTTAAACCTTTGCAAGAGGAAAAGCTTTGTGGTATAAGTGCTCCCTCTCTTTCTCCATACTGTAAAAATGAACCTGTACAAACTCCAATCTGCTTTCCCCTTCTCACCTAAGGTGATGTAATGCTTGCTTGTCAAACCACAGTGGATTGAGTTTCTCACAGTCTGGTGTCTTGGTTCAAATGTGACTGAAACCAAAACCTGCATGGGAGACAAGAATGTTGCCTTTATTCTTTTAGTAACTCAACACCTGAGGGGACCTTAGGCTCAGGTGTGTACGGGCACCGTAAGTGTAAAAGCACAGTGGTGTGTCAGAGAAGTACACAGTTGGTCCTTCTGCATTTCTATGTCTGCCATCCTTGTCCAACTGTTGAAATATGTGCAGTGTCTGCACACCTCAACTGTCTCTGACGTTAGTTGGTCTCTCCCCTAAACTAACATTATGTTTAACTGACCTTATCTTTGTCTGTGTCTCTCAACCAACCTGTGTTTTAAAATGTGTAATGCGGAATCAAAACAAACCACGACTGGTTGACTTTGGTAGATGTACCGTGTGATTAAAAACAAAAAGGACCTTTTTTTGCCAGAAATATTTACCTGTATAAAAACTTCTTTTCTTGAATAAACATTGTACTGTGCTAAATTTCAGACTGCGTTTTCTGTATAGTGGTGCTTGAAAATGTGTGATGCTTACACAATTTATAATACAATTTATTTCGCCCATGCATAAGTCTAGACTAAATTGTGGTCAAAAGTTTCCATGTAAACCTTACTTTACTTTACTTTACTTTGCTTGGCAGACGCTTTTATCCAAAGCGACTTACAGGGAGCTAGCGCTGGGTGTCTGGCTCAGGGACACACCTGGTAGGGGATGGACTAGGAGTCAGATGGGGTTCGAACCTGCGACCTTCTACATCCCAGTCTGACTCTTAAACCATTGAGCTACCAGGCTACACAAATGAGCCACTTATACTTATTTATTTACTATTGAAAATGATCTAATCTTAATATTTGTGTGTGTGTGTGTGTAAAGCATGTTGCTCCCTTTGGTGGCAATAAGGTGCTAGTACCTTCTGGTAGCAGTTTAGCAGCCCTGCACATCGAGGAATTTTAGTCGGTTCAGCTTCAAATCAGTCAACCAATGATTTTGGTTGACTTCCTTGGATATAGAGGTTGCTTCAGGTCCTTCCACTCTAAATCTCTTCTGCTTTAGCTATACTTGTGGAATGACCTATCTATTGATTGTTCCCCTTTATCTAGTTTTAAGATTTGAATTAATATCTGGTCATGTTTTACGTCATATTTATGCAGAAATAGAAAAAATTCTAAACTTTCAGAAATCACTCATCTTATATTTTGTTGTAGATGATTGCATTTTCTGCCCTCTGCTTTTCTACTATTGTTCGCAGACTTAAAGTGATTAGGACTTACAGTGGTGTACTTTAGTGCTTAGTAACAGGACTTATGTTTAGTCCTTGTTGATATGATTTTTTTTTCAGCCAACCTAATGTTCCTAGGAGCAAGTACAAAAATGAAATCCAGTTCTCCTTTCCTCTAAGGTGGACACAGGGCTACAGCCCTTCTCTAGTACAAGTTAAGTGTTTTACTTACAAAGTCAGTTTTGTTTGCTTTGGATTAGAATTTCTTCCTTTGTGGAGGATGCTGATACCATGGTTTTAGCAGGGCTTTGTTCTTCAGTTGAAAGACCCTCTATGCTACTAACAATTTTGGTATAGATGGTTTAAAGAGAAGGCATATCCATCAAACGTATTCTTCTACGGCCACCATTGCGGGCAACTTGTGCACAAGCACCATTGCTCCCAAGCCCCATCCATTCAGCTATGCCATTGCATAAGACCAGTTCTTCCAAGCAGTCCAATAAAATCCTCATCCAATTAGGCACTGTCCACATTTCCAAAAGGCCTTTCTCTCATAGACTGGAGCTATTCAGCCTCCCCCGGCATGACATCAGGCCCTCTCTTATAGCTCCACTTTACGCTGCTGCTCTCAGATAATAAAGGCTGCCAATTAATGACTAATCAACATGTGCAACAAGCACATCCAGTGTGGAGTGACTGCCATCTAATCTGCTGATTAAAACAGAAGACAGAGATGCTCTGTTCAACTCTCTCACTGTCTCTGTGTTGCATTGCTGCAGAGACAACAGGCAGCCCACACACCCAACCTCACACACATTCTCTGACAACCTCATTTGAGATGTTTTAAAGTTGATAATTAGAATTAATTGCAGTTTTCATTCAAGGCTTACTAGGAGTACCAAAGCTTCTGACAAATACCATTCACTGGCTGCTGTAAGCTCTGATGTTTCACATTTTTAAATAATTTAGTGATAAAGAGCTATACAAGGACCTAATTCTGCGTAGTTGTTGAATGGTGTATTGTAATGAATCGTTTTTTTGTTCAAATTGAAGATTATTTGTGGAAGACGTTTAAAAAAAATTAACCTACTGGTTGGTATCAGAATAGTGTAGTGTAGTACACAACTTTGCATTCCACACGCCACTGCCTATCTCACATACAGCACATAAAACATATATAGGAACACATCCCTGTAGGATGTTTTGATAACTTCCAGCTTTAGGCAAAGTAGTTTCACTTAAAGCATTTGGCTAATTTAAACATGTACAATTGAACAACTGACCTCCTCTCTCTAGGGGTTAGGTTACGGTCAGTACAGTCACTTCAATGGGCTCCACAAAAGCTTAATTCGATCCATGCCATTCCTTTAATTAAGACGCTGTTTATGTTCTGGACTAGAGCACTGCAGAATGAGGTAAAGGGAGAGGTTCAGTCAAGGGGCGCAAAGGTGAATGAGCTTTAGAGAGGAGTCTTAATAAAAATATAAAATTCTTTTGTCACTTGGGGGGTGTCATTAGAAAACACTGTAAAGGCATCAATAATACTGTACTGCACATTATAAAATTGGAAAGTGTTTTCAGGAGAAGATCTAGGGAGACCACTACACTGGGAAAAACTCTAAACTACTATGAAGAGCTGTAGATGTGAGTGTATGTGTGACTAAGACAAACCAGAGTTTCAATGGGTTAAGCGACAGACTGGGATGTAGAAGGTTGCAGGTTCAAACCTCGTATGACTCCTAATCCATCCCCTACCAGGTGTGTCCCTGAGCCAGACACCCGCTAGCTCCCTGTAAGTCGCTTTGGATAAAAGTGTCTGCCAAGCAAAGCAAAGTAAAGTAAAAGGACATTGGTCAGTTGTGACTGTAGGAGTAAAAATTAGCTTTGTTGCATAACTGTACCTGGCCTGTACCACTACACTCTCTTCAGAGTGGGTGCTCCTTCATTCTTTCACATAATGGTATGATCTTACTCTGTCTTTGCATGTAATTGGCCCCATAATGTGCCCTCCAAAGTAAAGTCCTACTCCATGCCTGCCTGGATTCTCAGCAGAGCTGAGCTGGTGTGTCTGAACAACCCATCACTAGGATGGGTTGGCAGTAACTTGTCTACGAACCACTGGGCCAGTGATTAGCTTCCCGGGTTACTTTGATGTGGCAGTGTCCTTGGACAAGACGCCAAAATCATGTAGTGGTACTGACAAGTATGGCAGCTGACCAAGAACAGTTGTCAGAACATCAATAAAATATGTTATTATCATTATAAGTTATACATACAGCGAGGCAAAAAAGTATTTGGCTGCTACTGATGCACACGTTGTCACACAAAAGAGGTGAGGTCTGTCATTTTTATCATAGGCACACTTGAACTGTGAGAGATGAAATGTAAAAAAATCCAGGAAATCACATTGTAAGAGTTTTCAAGAATGTATTGTATTTCTGCACCATTATGTATAAATAATGGTGCAGAAAATAAGTATTTTGTCAATAACAAAAATTCTCCTTAGTACTTTGTAATGTTACCTTTGTTGGCAGTAACAGAGGTCACAGGTTTCCTGTAGGTCTTCACCAGGTTTGCACACCCTGTAGCTGGTATTTTGGCCTATTCATCCAGGAAGAACTTCTCCAGAGCTGTGATGTTTTGGGGCAGTTGCTGGTCATCACAGACATTCAACCCCCTCCACAGATTCTCAAATGGATTGAGGTCTGGAGACTGACTAGCCAGAACCTTGAAATTCTTTTATGTAGCCACTCCTTTGTTGCATAGGTGGTGTTTTTGGGATCATTGTCATGCTGGATACACTCACTGATGGATGGAGGTATTTGCCCAAAATCTTACGATACATGGTACCATTCGTCCTATCGTTAATACGGATTAGTCGTCCTGTCCCCTTTGCAGAAAAGCAGCCCCAAAGTATAATGTTTCCACCCCCATGCCTCACAGTGGGTATGGTGTTCTTGGGATGCAGCTCAGCATTCTTCCTCCAAACATGGCGAGTGGTGTTTATACCAAAGTGTTCTATTTTGGTCTCATCTGGCCACACGATATTCTCCCAATCCTCCTCTGAATCATCCAGATGGTAAACCCTGGCAAACATTACACAGGCCTGGGCGTGTGCTGGCTTAACCAGGGGGACCTTGCAGGGGGACTGTGTGCTGCAGCATTTTAATCCATGAAGACGTAGTGTGTTACTAATCCAGTCCCAGCTCTCTTTGGGTCATTGACCATTCCCCCCGTGTAGTTTTGGCCTGTTTCATCACCATTCTCTAGATCATTTGTACCCCACGAGGTGAGATCTTGCATGGAGCTGCAGGTTGAAGAAGATTGTCAGTGATCTTGTATTTATTCCATTTTATAATATTTCTTCAGTTGATCTCTTCTCACCAAGCCTCTTTCCTGTTGTAGATTGGCTCATCCCAGTCCTGTGCAGGTGTACAATCTTGTCCCCGGTGTCCTTAGACAGCTCTCTGAGCTTGGCCATGGTGGAGGTTGAAGTCTGACTGCTTAAAGGTGTGGACAGGTGTCTTTTTAAACAGATAACTAGTTCAATCAGGTGCCATTAATACAGGTAACGAATGGAGCATAGAGGAGCTTCTTAAAGAAGAAGTAACAAGTCTGTAAGGGCCAGGATTCTTGCTTGTTTTCCGCCCTATTAAACAAATTCTTCAATGTGATTTCCTGGATTAATTTTTTTTACATTCTGTCTGAAAATTACAGATCTCTCTCTTACAGTCTCGTCTTTTTAATTGGGACAACTTGCACAACTGGTGGCTGACAAATACTTTTTGCCCCATTGTACTTGCGTATTCTGTCATATGATCCGTGTTCATCACTCATCTCATTAATATCTAGCCACAAGTCCCTCAAAGATCAGCCTTCTGTTTCATGAGATTTGGGTTCACTGTAATGTGTATGGTTTTTCACCCAGTAACCTATATGGAAAGAATGTGCTCTCTACATTCCAAAGATGACTGAACAGAGCTGAACAGCCCAGTGTTAAGCTGTGTCCAGTCCAATCAGCTGAAGTCAAGCTGACTGAGTATGAACACATTTTCAGAATGTACAGCAGGGAAAGTTGACACAGCTGTGCAGCTCAGCTGCTATTGTTGAGCACTATGGGATTTGTTTTATGGCTGCTAAACCCATCAGAAATGTAGGTTCCATGTGTGAATGTATGGTTTCATAACATTAATCCTCAATAGGTTTGGCATGTTAATGTCTTTCTTATATTTCTACCAGTTTTACCCTCTGCGTATTGGGACAGTGATGTGGCATGCAAAATATTTGAAACCCTTTTTACTTAAACTTAAGTTTTCTGATCACTCAGCTAGTTCAGAATAGAATACTTGTAATGAACTTCCTTTCTCCCATTAAATCAGTGTGCTTCTGTTAACTGCTGCTGAGCACTGGCTTTTAAAAGGTACACTTGCATCGACCTGCTGAACATTATGTCCCTGAATGCCCCACTATAAATTCAACCCTTACCAAATTTAGAAGGACAGACATAGAGGAGGGAACGCCTCACAGGAAAGAACAGAGGCTGGCAGGCAGGTAGTCTGTTACTTGACGGGTAGATAAACAGACCTGTAGACACAGTGAGAGAGAGAGAGACTGACACACAGTCATGTGGAAGATGGACAGAATAGCTGAAATGCTAATCAAACGGACAGGCAGTCTGAAAGTTTAGACACACAAACCAGACCAACTTACAGGAAGGTATAAAGTCCACCCCTTTTATTTACAAGAAATGTTTGGCAGTGCAGCACATAAGACTTTCGTTTGTTTCAGGTTTGGCCTACATACAGTATACAAGGTTAAAAGTTTAATTCTTCCATTTCCCACTCTAGGTATTTTTATTGGACAACTTGGAAAGGCTTGAGGAAGGGGAAAATAACTTAATAACAGGTTATTTAATATGGGAGGAAACTGTGGTCCAAATAAATAATGACTATTTAAAAACAAAATGGCATTTAATAAACATGATTCTAAATGTGTATTTTTCATTTGAGAAGGGGCAGAACCCTGCAGAGTTTGTCTTTTGCAATCTCTCATTGCTCTTTTTAGCATTACGCTTGCATTCCATGTCATATTTTTCCTCGTGCCATTTGTTGCATCCAGCACTAAAGTCATGTTAACATCCACGTTTGGTCTGGTGAGCTGGACAGACACTGATTTACCACAGTTTAAAAGAGGAGAACTGTTCAGAGAAATGTTTCTGCTGTTTCAATTAGGCTTTACTTTAAATAGCCCAGGTTTCTGGTGATCCCAGACCTCGCCTTTGGCTTCTCTGCCGGGCTTATCACCCAGGGATGTTAAAGCTGGACCCTTGAGATGTAAGCACATATCAGCACATTAACCACTGGGCAGACTAGGGCGTAGCACCGAAAGTATGTGTTCAAAAACAGAAATACTTAACGTATTTGTCCCTCATTGGTTGGTAATAATGATTGAATGGTTTTGTCAAATCTTCAAGAGGTCTGAACAGCAGTGTATTTGCTGCAAAGTCTCACTCAGGATGGTACTTGAAATTCTTTCTGAATTATGATGGGCATTATTAAGTTCCCTGTGTTTGAAGTCCAATAAACTAGCAACAATCACCTCACAGCAGGGTACAGCCATAGCACCCCGGCGTTCCTCTTTTTACTGCAATGTCAAGATCTGGGATGGTTAGATTTCAGTACATTGGTCAAGTGGAAGGAATCAAATCCCTGCACTGGAATGGCTTTGATAGTGTCAGGGTGCAATTAAGCATATGTGCGTGTGTGTGTGTTTGGTCATTAAATCAGTCACTATGGGTCACCGTGGTACCTATGAGCACTTTGAAACTTGCGATGTGAGGTATGTTAATGCTGCATGGAACGCCTGAGCTTTTTCTCATGTTTTATCACGCACAGTTGAAGCAGAATTTGCACCTGTGATGTTGAATGGGGGGGGCGTAGTTGGTTAACTAGTTGAACCCTACTTCTGCCCCTCTTACACAACCTCCTGACTCTTGAAATATAATAAGCACTCAGTTCAGCCACGGCTAGTCAGCAAGTCTGTGGTGCCTAATGAGGGGCTGCTCACACAGTCTAGGCTGATGTTAATTTGTTTAGTTTTTGTTGTAAACTGTGTGTCTGTAAATAATGTGTAAATGACGAGCCGCCCTCGCATGCCAAGCAGCCAGGCCACACACAAATGTACATATACACAGTCATCACAAGGAAGCCCCGTCAGCGGCATTAGTGATCATGATGCCAAGCTCTTTGTTTAGAATGCATTCATGGATTTATTGATATTAGCAGGCCCAGTTCTAGAGGAATAGAGAAAAAAAGCTTATTTTTATTTTAATTTTTTGGGGAAAGTTGGAGCAACAATCTTGTTATATCATTAACTGGCACAAATTTTTGAATAATTTACATCTAATTACAAAAAACTGCACGATATATAGTTGCTAATCAATAAGTTTATCAATAAGTCATGATGGACAAGATGATAAAACGGCATTAAGGATGTTGATAAGATTATTAGACAGTAAATCATTGATAAACCTTGATCTTAACTCTTTTTATGGTACAGATTAAAAAAGGCAAAGAAAATACATAGTTATCTTGTATCAGATTTGAATGTTTTGCACTTTAAACGTTAGTTTAGTTTGCAGTGGAATAGTTAACTGGGAGCAGAGTGGTCCTATTGTTGTACACTGACTGAGACAGACAGACTACAGACGAGCAGAGCTTCTCAAACACTGTGGAAACTCCCAAAAAATAGAGGCGTTACAAACCCACGCACCGGCCACACATTCGCATTATATCCGAACATTCACATAAACACACCTGTGGCCATAGACCGTACACACACACACACACACACAGACATACATGCAGAAGTACGTGTGCCGGGAGAAATGCACACAAATACTGTATAAACACTGTACAGCCACAAGGGTAGCTCGCCTCACAACCACTAGTACAAACACGAGATAATATTAGCTGTCTATAAAATGGCAGCTTATATTTCTAAAATACCAACGGGGGGTCATGAACTGTGGCATAAAAGCACCTTTATTGTGAGTGTGAGCTGCTCGGCTCCAAATTTACCCCAAGGGTCTAAGTTAGGACCTGGAGAGGTGCCTGCAGGATATTTTTGGGTCCGTGTTTACAGGTGTTTGTTCAGTGGCTGCAGTGCCAACAACTTAATAGGATACCCACTTTAAGAAGTTCAAATAGACTAAAGGCCATGTTGTTGAATTTGTGGTCCCTTTGACCCAAAGACGGCCGGGAACAAGGCTTCATAGAGCAGAGGAACCTTTAAAGTTATGTTAACTTACTCAGACCGCACCCCAGCAGATTGTTCCATAATTTATTGGTGTGAAATTGAAGCATGGTGGACCACTGTGAGATGGTTGGGTAAGAGTCAGAATGGGAAGATGAATCAAGAAACCAAAGATGAGAAGACTCGCCAAGAGGGAAATATCTCATTTTTAGAGCCTTCAAGCTTCATAATGGAAACTTGGATAAATCATGACGATTTTATAGCATGATTTTCTACAATGTTGTTTTGTAACATTTTGAGCATGTTACAAAACAACATTTTGAGACAACGGGAGGTAGAAGAATCCCTTCTTTTGCTTATGCTGCACAATTTCTAAACAGGCACTGTTCCTTCTGTCTTGCTTGTTGGTGTTGATTACTGTGGGCCTATGTGGGTTAAGAAGTGCTCTGTGCTTTATCTGTCTTCTCAGAACTTAGACTTCAACTTGCTTTGCTCATGTCAGCCTCCTTTATTTCCTCCTGGACCTTCTCACCCTCCTCCTTCTTCCTCTGGAGTTTTCCGCTCACCTCCATTTGTCTGTTCTTATCTCTCTGCAGGTTCCGCAGCACCCATCCTATATTCAAACCAATCCAACCAGAAAGACTGTACGAAAGAGCAGAAGGAAATCCAAACATGGCTGTTGCTGGATGTCCAGATTATTTCCTACATCATCCAAATTATCAGGTAAATGAGTTGTTTATTTCTTCATCAGTAATTCATGTTACTTTAACACCTCAGCTAGTGTTTTGTTGCCAGTTATACTAATACAACTAACATTTTGTCCCCAAGGAAATGCATTGGATCCATAGTCTAACAGCACGTCATGACTAACAAAGCATACGTTTCTGTCCCTGCGCTGTCAGAACATTTCATTATATATGTTTCAGTAGGAATATGATGATTAAGTGCTTCTAGGAATTCTAAGACGGCCCTGCCCGTGTCAACCTGTTAGACGCTGTTAGTCATGATTTTGCTTCACTAATTACTATACATTAAAGAAGGATGTAAAACGATGTATAGTACAGTATGTATATATCTTGACACCTCAGTTTTCTGAAACAAGATTAGAACGACGCAACCATGCATAGACTAATCTTCTCTGCTTATCACGTGCGTAATGCTTTCTCCCTCTCGGATAGGGTTAGGGTTACCAAAAAAGAATGTGTACAAATGGAGAACATTGACCAACAAAGTGTAAGGATTGTAATAGTCCTGGAGGTCACAAGAAACCCCAGAGTAAGGAGGATATAGAAAGGCAAAGGTTGCAATTAGGATACCACTGTTCTCCAAAACTACTACCATTACCCTTCTTCTGATTGTTTAGGATGAGGTGTGGGGTCTTAATTATTTAGGCTGAATTTTCACTGAGAATCCGTACGTGTCTCATATGCATCATGCGGCACAGAAGGAAGAGACAAACAGAGACTTACTTGCTTTGTCCATTTTATGTTTGGGTATAAAAATGGCTGCTAAACATCAGGTTGATGTGTTTGACAGTCCTGGCTTGTAGACACCAGAGTTAGTTGATGTGTTCACACCAGCCTTCATAGAACCAAGTCCTAACATTGCATTAGGGCAGTTTCTCTATTGGCCTGATCATAAGCTTGTCTCTTGTCTGCACGTTATCTGGGTCATGACTTGATCTATGATCCACTCACTTCAGAGCTCAGGGAGATCATACAGTTCACCCTGCTTTAGTCTCCCAGGTCACCATGGTTTAGAGAGACAAGCCTTTATGAAAACAAAAGTCTACACCAGGCACTGTGCCTGTCGGGGCTTGTATACTCGTGAATTTGTCAGTCAGTCTGTGTGTTCTGACATTAGTGCTGGGCCAGTTTTTATTTTTGTTATGATATGGATTGTTCTTGTACTGTAATACCAGTTAAAACAGCCTAAACAACATCTGGAACATAGCTCAGCATGTAGCTGTTCATGACTGCGAAAAAAACAAAGTAACAAAGTCTCTTAGTTTGTTCTGAATGCAGCATTTTGGACAATTACCAGTGGCCAATCTGGATAAGAACCACTAACAGTCATTTCTGTTTCACCATTCGTATGGACAGTTAGCGCTATTAAGTGATTAAAAAAATTACGTGCTTCGTTATTGATCAAAAATGACATATTTCCCATTGTTTTTCTTTGGGTACTTAAAAAGCAGTGTTGATGTATAAACTACCGAACTCTTTCATGACTTCCTGCAATTGTTACGCTCTCATTGTGCCATGCTTGGCTACATACTGTGATGTTTAGTTTAGGTTTAGGTTTGGCTGCTTTCCATGCCTTCCTAGTGCTGAAAGCCACACACCACCAGCACCTTTTCATCTGTTTTCTTGATGCACCAGGCCAAGGGCAGCACAGAATCCATTCCTTTTTCTGTGATTAATTAATCAAAATCATTGCATCATTTGATTTTAAATCTACACATAATATTACACTGGTGTATTTGCACCAAATGTATTGCAATACATTTACAGCCATTGCAATATTAGGTCACTTGGGCTCCAACAACATATAGTAAAACCTACAAGCAAAACATAGCCAATAGTCATTGTCAATCCAGATACACACTAAGTAGCCTGATCAATTCTCAGCTAAGTTGTCAAGATTATATTCTGGTCAGGTGTTTGTGAAAGTATGTGAAAAACCTGAAAAGCTAAATCCACATTCCAAAAATATGCAGTGGCCCGACTTTATCTTTGCTCAGCTGAGCTGTGTCAACAGCTCCAGCTTGGTACAAACAAACAGATAAACACAGTACTAGAGCAGACTTTAGTGTGGACACTTGATCTCATTCTGCTTAATTAGGTAACAGCTTTCCACTTGCTGACAAAAGCAAGGATCGCATCCCCTGATATGTCATATCCACGTCTCTAAAGCTTTCTGAGAATGCTTATGTAGACATCTAACCATATTGGAAACTGCATATTTGCAACACATGCATTAAACTTGAATCATTTATGTAGGTTTCATATAGTTCATTATCAACAAGAGATGGAGCAATAGGTCCAGTATTGATTTACATTCAATTCCTGAACAGAATAACCTCACTGCCCTCATCTAAGGTACAGCTTTGACATTGTGACCCAACCTACAGAACTCTGTGTCTCATTGGCTTACCCTTGTCTCTGGCCTCCCACTGACTCCTCTCAAATAGCTTAACCCTTGAGTCTTATTTGAAGTTCTTTTTGGCTTCATCAATATAAGAGGGCCCTTATATGCTCCCTGACAGAACTTTGTGCTGGTTTGAACCAGGAAGAAGAGGAACTCTGTGTATGCTTCTCAGTGATAAAGGGATTGAGAAACATCTGTGTTTATTTTAAAAAAGGAGAAATCGTCTTTCTTTATAATTTTCATAATTCTCCCTTTTGTTTTCTCAACCTTTTATTGGATTCAATAAACCTCTAACCAAATTCATCATCATGCAATGGCACAGCTGAGGATAATACTACATGGTCAGCATTTATACTATTGATAGTCCCCAGTCTGGCAGTTGGAACTCCAGACCGCATGCGTTGACGGAACAAGTGGCGTGACGCGTGGCTATTTCGTCATTATTTTTGTGTTCAAAAGCAGGTTAGTCCCATTAAGAGCCAACATGTCTTTTTCTGTTGAACCATAACGTCTGGAACTCAAGACAATACAAAGATGGAACAAAGCAATGTAATGATTGGATGCGGTTGGGTTAGTTGGTATAGAAGAGGGGGCTGGTGGTGGACAGAACTATGTACTCTGACACTGTACATCCAGTTATATCCAGTTTAATCTGAATGCAGGCCCTAGTATAGACACAAGAGAAAAACACGTTCCTGTTCATCTGAAACACTGCATGTTGCCAGATTATTTATAAGTCCCTATATTGCAGAATGGAGACATCAGAGTGGATTTCTTCAAGTTTTTTTGTCACAGTGAGTCAAACTCTTTAGTAAATGGTTGTTAGTAAAAATACCAAAAATGCATTAGTATTTGTCATTTAATATACAGCATGAAATTCATATCAAACCTTCCAAATGCCTTTGAGTTTTAGTTTTTGGGTTAATTGCGATGCAAATAGATGAAAATAGCAATGTGTGAAACAAAGCAAAGCAAAAAATAACTAGCAATTGTTAAAACAGTGTTAAATATTCTGTGGAAATAGGCTACCACCTAATTTAACAATTTATAAATATAACCAAGTACTGCATCATTAAATGTGGTGCATATGTGCATCCGAGCCTATGGATTTACATGATGGAAAACAGAATTAACATAGTTTAACCAATTTTCTCTGAACTTTTGTAATACGTGCGTCAGAGATAACTCAGAACGGATGAAAGCCAAAAGATCTAACAAACACTTTTTCATTCATTTCAAAAAACATGATGTAAAGAAAAAAACCCAGCTCTCATCCTGCAATGTCCGTCACTGGTATAAATGAGGCAGAAAAACCGCAGCAGCTCTTATTACAACATCAGAGGAGCCCTGTGGTCTAGGAGAGACACAGACTTGGTAGCAGAGCTTTTTTTAAACACAGTAGTCACATTATGTTCTTTTCAGTTTAGTTCAGTTCAGTTTGTTTATATAGCGCCAAAACACAACGAAAGTCATCTCAAGGCACTTGAGCGTGAGGTTTAGGACCTTACTGAATACAGCTTGTCATTGAATCATGTAGAAAACACAACAATTGCTATTGAGCAGCAGAAGGCAAGAATGAAGAGGGAGAAACTCCTTTTAACAGAAGAAACTTCCAACAGAACCAGGGTCAGGGTGGCTGGAAAGAGTAGAGAGACGAGTAGCTGACAGCAAAAGAACAGGAAAAACAACATCGGATGAAACATTGGACAGGTTGGTAGGGAGAGTAACTGCAGACTGGGCAGGGGGACACCTGTAGAAAAGAACGGAGGGAGTGGGACAGAGAGACACTAAATAAATGACATGTGGTGGTGACAAATGAGTGGAGAGATGCTGAACAGGGAGCTGGTTCAGCAGTAGAGAAGCATCATATTTAAAAAAAATGTCATATTTAAAACCGACATAAACCAGCACTGACAGCGTGTTGTGTTCGTCTGGGATAAAATGGGTTCAGGAGGTCATTAAGTGCTTTGTATGTGTATAGGATATATGGGATTTCAAATTCTGTTTTTCAGGAAGCCAGTGGAGATACGGTAATTTAGGAGAAATATGACCTCTTGTTAATTCCAGTCAATTCCAGGTGCAATTTACATTGCTATGCTGATGACACAGCAACCGATGATCTATGGTTGTCCTGTTTATGAGTTTTAAGTGCTAGAAACAAATCTAAAACACACAATCTTGTAAACATAGAAGGTTGAGGGCTGGTTTAGGATGTGCATAAACTGCCAGAAAAACTACTTTAACAACATTATCTATTCTTTCTTCTTTTCTCCTTTCTTTTTCCCTCAGCAGGACAATATAGACTGCACCTCCAGCCACAGACAAGCTGACCTCATCGCTCCGAGCTTCCAGCAGTCAGCCAATCGGAGTTCTCCTAACCATCAAGGTTGGTTTTCAAATTTCTGTAGATGCTGGTGTTGTATGACAGAGAATAGTGAAAAACATGAAAAACTCCCAAGAAGAAACCTCCAGCATGAGAATTCTTAAATACTATTTTAGATTTTACAGGGAGCCAATAGGTAGAAGCTGCTGTAGGTGAAGGATTCTCAGTCATCCAGGTCAGAAAGGTTTAGAAAATAGAATAATCTCTGTCTTGTCTGAATTAATTAGTAGAAAATTACAGGACTTTTTAGCAACCTTGAAATCTGACTAATGTTTTTTCAAAGATAAATGTAGCTGGGCGTCAGCCACATAACAATGGAAATTTAGTTTTTCCTCAAAATATTGCCTAAGGGAGACATGTATACAGTGAAGCGTTTCTGTACAAATGATTTACTGGAAATCTTCATACAGCTTGTTCCTGCGCAGGTGGTCACATAATTGCTTTGCAACTGCCTTTTCAAAGATTTTAGAGACAAAGGGCAAATTGAATATTGGTCTATAATTGGCTAAAATCCCTGAAGTCTAGAACTGCTAGACAAGTTCCATCCATGCCAGTTGTAGGAAGGATGCGATTCTGTTATTTTTTTCTAAGAAGCTCATAAAATCGTCGCTGCTGAGAGATAAGAGAATAAGAAGAAACCTGGGATTGTTCTTATTTGCCTCTATTAATGATAATAATTTTATTTATTTGAGTTAGTGGAGCGCCACCTCCTTTCCAGCTATCACGATGCTTGGTTTAAGGTCCGGGTATGTGAATTATACCATGGAGCTAACCTTAATTAAATACCCTTCTTTTTTATAGCATCGATTATTGTACGCAATAAGAGTGCAGTATTATCAACGAGATAATCAACCTGTACAGTCGAAGTTAGGATCGCGTCATCTACATGAATGCTGTGACTCTGTCTATCTCAGCGGTAGGCAAGTTCGGTCCTAGAGAGCCGCAGCCCTGCTTGTTTTCCAACCCTCCAGCTGTTCACCAAGAGCAGGAACGGTTGATTACCTGGATCAGGTGTGTTCAGCCAGTCAGACGCTGTAAGTGCAGGGATGGTTGGAAAACAAGCAGGACTGCGGCGCCCTAGGACCGAACTCGCCTACCCCTGGTCTATCTAGTCACTTATCAAGTCATTTACTGACAAGGATTTAGATTGTTTTGGTCTGTAGGATTTGTAGTTTTATCATGTTCTTATGATTCACTTGTGTGATTTTGGATTTGTATAATTAGGTGGTCGGGAATCAGTCTTATCGTTACATATCTGGCTACTCTGACAGTCTATTCTGTGAGGATTTCCCTGACTGGACATATTGGCTCTATCAGTAACCTTAGCAGGCTCTCTAATCACCTTCGACCTGCTGAATGCTAATTGCCTACTGTCAAACCTGTTTTAAGGCTGTGTCTGCGTCACTGGTTAAAATAGCGGCGCCTGCTCCAGTAGGATGAGACCGTCCCCGTTCAGCAGGTCAGGGCGACCCCAGGGAGAAGCCACAAACGGAAATCCCATATACATCTCATGATTAACCCATATGGGTAAAAGACAATGAATCGATTCCGACACATCTTGCTTGCAGTCCTAAAAGTCATGGCTAAGCTAGCTTTTGTTATTTCAGACTGTTCTCTTCTGACACCATTGTTACTGAGATGACATACTTGCATACACGTTCTTATAGTGAGTCCTCTGTTTAAGAGGCGATTACAGTCAAGGCCAGGCAACCGATTGCCGAGCCTTTCGGCTTTTCTGATGCCAGCTAAGCTAATACCAAACAGAACGAGCAGCAACAGCAAACCTTAATTCTACAGAAGTTATGAAGCCCAGTGGGACAGTGACTAAATATTTGGCAAAGAGCCAATTACATTAAAGACACAGAAGATGGTAAATTAACTAACAACAGATCTCGGGCAGTAGCGCGAGTCTCTCGTCTTGTTGCCGCGCCTGTGTTGTGCCAGGAGAAACGCCAAGCACAAGCCAAGTGGTTGTCACCTTTCAGTACAGTGTGAAAAGTGGGTTCTGCTCATTATCCCCCACTGGACAGGGTGGTAGGTTGAGAAATAATATATATTTGGGTCTCTTCCGCTGTAAACATTTCAGCAGTTCAAAGGGTGATCTGCGTGAACGCAGGGTGCCATTATAATTACGCCGCCTATCTAATTGTGCCATTCAGCGTTCATCCATGACAATCGGAGCATGAGATTTAAGCACAATATTGGCTCAGCATGGGAGGTAAGGGCGGGGAGTCTGTGAGGACTCAACGAGTGAATTGGAACACTTGGCCCTTGCATGGGAAATAAATGGAGCAGAAATTACATTGTCAGTTTTCAGGATCAGCCGAGATGGAGGGAACGCAGTAGGATCAGAGAGGCAGACAAATGTGGATGCATTTAAATAAGCAGCAGTTCTGTGTACACTAAGACATTTTAAAGGGATACCTTTTAAAGGAGGTTCGTGTACTGTAGATTATGCATAGGATGTGCCGGAAGCCTGATTTATGAGCAGTAGTGAACAGCATACATCGATTTGAGTGTTGCCCCGACACTGTGATTTCCTGTTTTTCCTCTTTTGACCATTGTGACATCAATTCAAAAATTCTTAAAACAACAACAACAAGCGCTCAAAGTCACTTGAGCAGAGATTTTGATAGAGATCTGCACATTTTCTTCGTTTTTGTAGAGTCACCAGCTACTCGGTGCGTTTGCTATAAATACATAGTCATAAACCTATTAATATTACAGAGAATAAGCACAAGCTACCATTTGATATGCTTGACATTTGATATTATCGAACAGCTTATTAAGACATTTTCCTGTTAATATTTAATGTGCAGAAATACCAGTAGTTCCACATGGTGATCTCAATATTATAGTGTAAAGTTGGTAAAGTATCTTTAGTTGCGTATTTTACAGTTTAAATTGTTAGTAGTGGTCTTTCTTATAAGTAAAATTATAACAAGACCACAACGTCCTGTCCTAAGATATGATTGTGCGTTCTTATTTTGCATTATGCCAATGTCCCCACTAGTTGTTCATCCTACGTGATAAAATTCTTATTTTTTTAATTCAAAGGGTTTTAAGGTATAAAATCCATGATCCATTGAACGCTACAGAAAAGTTAAGATTTGTTTGTCAGCTTTTTGTTTTGAAATCAGTAATTTCTTAAAGGTCAGTCAACTTCCAAAAGGACAACGAAAGGAGCTCATTGAATGTATTTTCCAGCTTAATGAGGTCACGTGCCACTGAAGAAACTTTAGCTGTAGAGGTGTGAGTGGAGGGGAAGCAACTGTGCACAGTGTGGTAAACTATGATAAGATCAGTTGAGCGTGATGATCCGACAGTTATTTAGTCATTTCATTGGCTGCCCTCTCAGAATGTTTAGTAGTAGTATGGTGGTGTAAGTCTGAACAGTATGTCCTGTTCCACACTGTGGCACACCAGTGACATCAAATGTGCTTTTGTTTGTGTTTGTGCATGTGGCGTGACTGAGCAGTGCAAACGCTGCTCAGTTTCTGGTTTCTTGTAACCCTGTGGGTCTATGATCCAATGGACTCCCGTCCTAGCTAACTCGAATAAAGCATTTCGTAAAGAGGAATCCGTCTATGTCTTTTGGATCTTCTTTAAATCTTGTTGGGAAATCATGTTTGTGTGCATATGACTCTACCAACTTGCCTCAGGCCGTGACTGTCATCGTGAATGTGACTATTTTCTGTGGAGGAAGGGTGTGGGTGTGTGTGTGTCATATGGGCATGCAGCTGCTAGGCAACTAATCCTATCAATGGTACCAATGCAGTGCAGTAATCTGACGGTGTTGCACAGCCATGATCCTGGGCATGGAATGAAGTTCCCACCTCCAGTTATTCCAGTTATGCCTTTGTAGAGGGAAACCTGTGCGTATGGTCCACACGTAGACACACGGGTAACGTTAGGAAACTACAACACTGGAGGATGGAGATTTTGATAGAATTCTGAGGAAAAGTGACTAGATTGCAAAATAATGTTGTATGACTGCAGATTTTTTTACTCTCCTTTTACCTTGGTCATTTTTGTGTTCGATGGGAGGCATGATAGCTCAGTGGGTAGAGCAGTCGTCTTCAAACCCAAGGGTGAGCGAGCTCGATTCTCTGCCCCACCAGGTTACATGTCGAGGTGTCCTTAGACAAGACTCTGATACCCCGTAGTAGCGCAGACACGGGTCTAGCAGCTGTCTAAACGACAATCAATAAAGTATTCATCATCATTATTATTATGGATGTTTGTTAGATAGTTACCACACAAACCTACAATAGGTCAGAAAGGAGAGAATCATTATTTCTTAGCAACACTGGCCTTGGTAGGATGACACTGAGCTGAATGCTAACATCAGTGTTGCCATGCTGATGTTTAGCAGTCGTGTTCACCACCTTAGTTTAGCATGTTGTCATTTGCTGCTTAGAACTAAGCAGAGCACAGCTGGTTTTCAGATATTTGATCATCAGTGATGTGATGATGAAAAGTAACACCATCAAAGTTATTAAGATCTAAGTATCGTACCAGACGGCATGACAATCCATTTAGTGCTCGTGGAGGTTTCTGGCAGTAAATAGTTTATTGTATGTGGCAGTGTTAGATATGTTTTTCGTGCACATAGAGTCAATGAAGTGCTTTGGTTTTACAGAACTGTGTAAAGTGGAATATTTTCACTCCCCTACGAAGTCGCTCTCCTTATCATTATTTTCTCTTTCCACAGTGCACACACAGTTAAGTGAGTCCTGTCCTTCCTTTCCCTTTCTCCACCCCTCTTTTACCACCCCCCAAAAAAACTATTTGTCCCTATTTAAGAACCATAGCCCTCTGCTGCAATCAAAGGCATTGTACTCCCCAGTGCAGAGCCACGCTTTACAGTTTAGACATAGTTTAGACTCCGACTGATTCCCTTGAATAGAAACCCCTCCGCTGGGCTATTTATCCCCCTTTGTGTGTCTGTGTACTGTGTAATCGATGTACTCTGTACGTATACCCCTTGCATTCCCCTTTCCTGTCGCAGGGTTACCCCCCCCCCCTTTTCAACTAGCAGTCATGAATAAAAATGCATAGGCTACATTCCTGGATTAAGGAGAACCATATGGATCTGTCTCGTTCAGTGCGTTCTGTAATGCTCGTAGCATGTCGATCTGTACAGTGCTGTAGCGTCTGGTGCCGTATCACAACTGGTTATTGTTCATATCAACAGCGCTGTCTGCATCTGTAGCTTTGTGTGCTCCCTGCTGGCTGAACCTAATTAATGGCTGCAATATAGTGAGGCCAGGCGTACCATGACTGCTCTGTGTTTGGCAGGCATTAATACAGGTGTTTATGTTCCCCGTTGAGCCTGCCAAGGCCAAGTATCTGGAATAACTTCTGTTTTCCATACTTGCTGTAAGAGGAAGATCTGTTTGCTCTCTGGTTCAAATCGTCAAAGGTCTAAATCCTATGCTTGCGTGCGTAGGTGACTGCCGGCATGCTGTCTCATCAATCCCTCTGCCCTACTCCCAGGTGCATGACATGTACCTTTGTTTGGCTGACTGTGACATGCACAGTTGATTTGTGATCATATGAATGATGATCATACATCCATGCGTGGGTTTATGGGTTGCATTTCTTTGAGCGCAGGCTGCTCTGCCAATCTCCCAGCCAGAGGCCAAACGAGGTCAGATTTATGGGGAAACTTTTTTTCTCACACAAGCCTGAGGACATTTTTCTCACCAAATGAGTGATGGATGATGAGCAGATGATGTGTTCAGGGAAAAGATTAGTAATTTTCCTGACTTTTGACATAGTTTCTAGTTTCACTTGACAACTGTTATTAAGTATTTATTTCATTCTCTTATACTCAGTTCTATTTCACATTTATGCTGTCACCTCCTGGTCTGTCCTTACTCTTGTTTATGGCCTAGTGTATATACCCAGTTTCCTTTTAGTATATAGCTCTTTAGCTCTCCAGGCTATCTATAAGTAGCTGCTCAGCTTACCTGCCACTGTTAATACCTACAGATTAACCACCTGTGATTCACAGGCACCTGTAACACAGCTACCTGACACGTTTTCAGGAAGTTTCACCAGGAAGTTACAACTATCGTTGCTGAAGACAGACATTTTTGGAAGAAGGAGAATCTATCTCTCTGTCAGCGTGTGTGTGTGTGTGTGTGTGTGTGTATAAAATATAGAGTGCATTTCTGGAAACCAATTTCTTGCCATGCTCAGGGGCTTACTTTGAAGACAGTGCTGTTAAAACTTAACATCAATCAAATCGCCTTTTCAAGTGTCAGCTGTCTACTGACCCTCACGTCACCTCACATGATCCAGCTGATGGCTACTCTGTGCCCTGAGCTTAGAGGACGATTCATTAGTCATTTGTAGCACATCTCAAGTCCTGACAACCAATACCTTTGACAGTAACGGTAAAACTGACCTCACATATAGATAGTAACGGCATGTTCTCTGTTCTTTCTGTGTAAAGCACCCTTTCTTCAACCTTTGCTAAATCTTCTTTTAGTTTGAAAGAACCCTAACAGTTAGAGCCCTGCCCTCTATAAATAGATTTTGTCTCCCCCTTGTGGCTGTATTGAGCATCATACCAGAGTCAAAGGATCTGCATACAGAAATTCAATGATGAATTTTACGATTAGACAAATTTATTTTTAATAATAAAGTATTATTAATCATAACTTACCAATGTATTGGTTTCTTTTTTTTACCTTCACTCTCCGTTAGTAGGTTAATTTAACCTCATGAATGTACGTGTCTCAGTGTTTTTTCTCATAAGAGTTAAAAATAAAGTATTCCTGAAAAAAACATGCTTTAAACTTAATTCCGAGCCGAGGCTTACAGTGTGATGCCTTCGCTCTGATCCACAGAGTAAAAGGTTGAAATGTGTTACGGGCAGGTTTGTGCTTGTACCGTTTTTCTTTTTTCCCCCTGGAAATTTGGCTCCTAGCACAATGTATGTAGTCAAGATAGTCCTGCTGATTTAGCACTTTGGTAAAACCGGTTACCAAGCTGTCTGTTGTCCATGTGTTCTGTTTTTAGTATAACTGGGAATTAAGGTGGCGCAAACTTAGGCCAAGGGTTCAAATCCTGGCCACAATGAAGTGGCAAAGAAATAGGAATGGTTCAGGAAAGTCCCAACAGTATCCAGGGGCTTTATATCTTCCCTGTGTGCGAGTCAAAGCAGCGGGCTTTTACTCTCAGCATCAAACACTGTGCTTGAATGTAGGTTCTTCTTTGTTTGATTCTGTTCCGCCTGTCCAACAGTTTTTACACCTGGCCAGTATTCCCCACATGAAAGGTGTTTTTCAGTGATGTGCTCTGTCGCTCTTCCAGAGGATGACGTGGACTTGGAGGCCCTCGTGAATGATATGAACTCTTCGCTGGAGAGCCTGTACTCCACTTGCAGTGTTCAGCAGACGGAGTCCACCCCACTACTGCACAACGGACAGACCTCTTCCTCGCACCAACACCCCCATTATCATCACCACCATCATCATCATCACAACCAACAAAGGCACGGTCACCACTCGCATGCGCTGAGCCATGTCTCCCCAGAGCCGCCCTCCTCTTCATCCTCATCTGTGAGCCCACCTCAGACTGGTCTCCGACGGTCACAGCCGATGCGCATCCTTGCTGTTAGGTAGGTGTTTCTTATTCAGTGTAAACAGATGAATAGATGAGTTTAAATACTCACGGTGAATTATAGCTTCCTCACTTTACACCTTCATCTCTTCAGCCTTTCAGTAACTGGGCAGAACACTTCATCCCCTCCTCTTATCTGCAGCCCTTGATTGACCCGTTTCTCCTTGTCACTCCCACTTTGTCTCAAACTACATCAGCAAGAGAGAGGTTAAAAAAAGCCCTTTTTATTTTAGCACCAAGTGCGAAGGTCTCTCTCAATTTAAGAGTGCAAAACATATTCAACTGAAGAGTTTGATGTGCTTTGAAGAGTGGTTCTGCATGTTCACACATACGTAGACAAGGAGGCAGCAGAAGTGTGATTGAATACACACAGACTCTCATCCACAATAGAGCCGGTGTCAGCTGCTATTATTCGCCTCTGGAGCATTTGACAGATAGAGGAGGGATGATCAGGTAATGGTGTATTCTGTCTTATGAGCTCTCTTTCTCTCAGACACTCCCACAAGCTCACAGACACAGGCCCCGAAGTTCTTATTATGCAGGTCCAACCTCTGGATAACCCTGTTCTCGAGCTCAGAGGAGACGACATCAAAAGACCCGTTCCCTTTTGAACTCGGTGGGTTCCACACGGAGACGGAGCCTGACGGAGAAACACTCTGAGTTAGCTGTCGAGTTAAATTTTCACAAACCTACCTGTCTTTTTTTTTTTTTTTTCCAATGATTAAATCCCAAAAAGTTTATGACCAACTTATATCATCATTTCTCTTTCAGCCTACAAGCTCACACTGTAGGTGGCAAATTGAAACACTTCTTTAAAGTGGTGTCTTGATTCAATATTGATGCGTTATAAATATTGCAGAAAATTAGCTAGCAGGCGGCAGGGGTCTGTGATTTCCACTTGCTTGGAGTCTGTATATAAGGAGTAGATCAGACAGAAACAGACATGAGCCTGAGTACTGTACAGCGATGCTTTATTAATTCGAACTCACCGTCTCTCTCTCTCTCTCCATATATTTCTTATGTGTCAGCAGGTCTCATTCCAAACTTCTGTTTCACTTTTTAAGACGGGCATGCTAAAGTTTAAGGTTATGACCTGTGCATGAAGGCAAATTATGACTTTTTATTTTTTCCATTGTCCAGGAGGTTGCAGGTAGAAGAGCAGCAACTGAGGACGTCCTCTCTCCCAGCCATCCCCAACCCGTTCCCCGAACTCTGCAGTCCAACGAGCTCACCTGTTCTGAGTCCTGGGTCTCTACCTCCTGGAGAACCATCCACCGTCAACGATGTAAGTCAAAGACCCGCTGTAAAAACTCCACCTCTCTTCAGTAACGCTGCTTATTTGTCACGCTCTGTGTTATTCGGTAGCATTAGGGACAAAGCATTTTGTTGGATGCGTTGCTCGTCCCCATCCTGATAAACAGGAAATGAGACAGATATGAGACATCTGCTGATTATAATTTACAGCTGTGTTGACAACTGAGGCATGTGCGACTGAAGATTCTTGTTTTGAAGGATACAGATTTTGACTATTATAAATCAGCTGCATTTAGTGGTCAATTGTCTGTTGAACGCAAGCATTTAGGAATTTTCCTTGCTTTACATCTGCTCCATGTTTTGCTCCTCGCAGGCATGTTGATTGCTTGCATGTGATGGTACTGTATAATACGGTGCATGTATCTTCTCAAGAGGGTTTGTGGCTTTGTTTGAGGTAAAAAAAAAAGGAAAGAAATGAGGTGCGAGTGGACGAGCAGAGTGGTTGTGTGTGGATTCATGTGTACCTGCGCACACGACTGCCTTTCTGTAACCCTGTTCTCATTTGTGGGCTCACGTGTTGACAAAGATTTAGAGACGGGTCTGTCTATTCCTGGAAGTCAGAGTCCCTCCATCGTCACCGTTAATGATCTTCATATGGTTCCAGCCAGTGCGGCTTACAGTAACATACCAGTTTACAGTAATGTGCGGGGGGACTATTTCTCATAAATACTCCTCCTGACTGTGATCCCAGCCTGATTATGACTTGTACGGTGAGTGATCATTCACTGCAGTTCCAATTAAGTCAATTCGAGCCAAATGCAACTCTGAATTTAATGACCTGTTGTGTTTACAGCTCACAAATCACTTGATAGTTTGACGAACTTGGGACATTCAGTAAATGTTTGAAGAATAGGGAAGTCGTGAGACTTATCAGTTACCATCTGTGGCATAAATAAAGCTCACAATGGTTCATGTTGGACTAAGCCTTGGAAAGTTGCATTTAATTCCAGTCCTCATGAGTGGGAATTTGTTTCTGTGTTTGTGGGAATGTTGTAGGCTTGAATTCTTTGCAAAGGAATACATGCAACACTGCATGGTAAATATAGTTTATATAGTACAGGTCAAAGATTAATGTGTCACTAAATGGTTACGAGTTTTTGCATTGAACTATTAGCTACGAGTTTGGCTTTGTTTAAGTAAAGCAGATGTGTCTGGTAAATATTCAGAAACCAATTTATTAGACGGGGTGACCTGCTGAGGACAGGAATGTTGTTGGCTTTTTGAAATTCCCAGACGGCCTTTTAAGACCAGCAAATGGAGAGTGGGATTGGAGGAGACGCAACCTTGTAACCTTGGTATTACGGTAATCAGACGATGAAATAATTTGTAGACTCTCACTATTCAGAGGTTCCAGATCCGTCTTTGACATTTCCGATATCCAGTTTGTTCCAAGACTTTTAACGGGTGGAAATGACTGGACCAGTGAGGTCTTAGAGCCAAAATGTGTAGGTGCACTTTACAAAAGTATATATTATTCTCTGTAGCATTAATAATAATTACATAAGCTCTTTGCTGGTGAACTATGAGTTTATTGTGTGACATAATTTGATATTAGAAGCTAAGAATTGAAGTGTAATTTCTCATCATGTGTTGACCTGTTGCCCTACATCTGCTTAGAATGTTCTGAATCTTTCCTGTAAAGTTTCAGGACAATTTCTAGATGCAATAAAATCATTTTTTGTTGGTTTCGTTTTGCGAGCACCGCCAAACATTTGCAGTGAAGGAGCAAGACTGAGAAAACTGGAAAATTGAGTTGCGTGTGTTGGCAGTGCGCGCACTCTATGAACAAACCTCGAGTGATTCCATCCATGCACATGGGTGTATTTGTTAAGATACGTCTGCCTGTTTGTGAGTTCTGTAAACTATTTACAGCATTGGCAGTGTCTGTCCATTGTTGATGGCAATGGAAAGTATGTCTCATTGTGGCTGTTGTTCAGTGGAAATTCAATTCAGCACCTTTCTGCAGAAACAAACCTCATCTCTCTCTCTTTCACACACACACACACACACACACACACTCCAAGCTTTCTGGTAAACACACAATCCTTGAGTGGCTCAGATACTATAAGAGCTGGATGATCTGTGTAGGGTTTGACAAGTGGGATGGTGGGCACGAAAAGCACTGCTCCCAGCCCATTATCCACCACACTTAATCACCACATGTGCTCTCTGTGTTGCCATTTTTCCTGTCTGTCTTGTCAGCCTGTCTACCTCTCTCCCTACCCTCTAGCTTGGGTGGGGCATCTCTTATGTGAGGCTGACTGGATTCAGTGTGATCACAGTGCAGTTCAGTGCCATATGTGACTGGGCGACCAAAGAAATTATGCTGTGCAATTCAGTGAGTCCAATATTTACTAATCAAATTAAAAAAAAAAACAACAGTATACACACACATGGAAAAAAAGGTCTAATTAAGGTGGAGTGAAATGTCAAAATATCAAATTAATTATAGATGAATGCGTAAAACATTTCAGGCTGGATCTATTCAGACATGTAATCAGGCCAGCTGACTGTGTCATAAGCTGGCATACATATTCATACATACATATTGAAGTTGGTTAGTCTTCCCATCCCTACCTCCAAGCAGTCAGTTCACTCAGACAACCTGTTGATAGACATGGCTGTAAAATGACGTCGTTCTCCTGCGCGGTGCTGTTACGCCTGCAGGTGTGTGTGTGTGTGTGTGTGTGCTCAAGATTCAAGTGTTTGTTCAGAAGTGTAGCGTCAATGACACCTAGAAGAATTGGTTAGTTTGGGAGTTACGTGGCGATTAGCATCATACTAGGAGGCTGTCGTCTGTGAGCGCTGGCACCAGTCCAGCGTGCTATGTGTGAAAGTGAGCACAGATGGATGCGTATCCTTAAAGAAAGTACTTCCTGAGCCTGCTATGGGTTACTACAAACAGAATCTGTTTTCTCCATACACTGCCTACTAACACATGTTGGTCAGTATATCCACATATATTTTCTGAGTGTAGGCTTTAGACAGACTCTGTAATGCGGAGTGCAGTTTTGCACTTACTCGGACACAGTGTTCCCATGGTGGGCCCAGTCATTTTAGTGTGGGAACACTGATTTGATTGCTGGGTTGCCGGCGTTAGTTGTATTTACTGGATGTCCTGTAACTCACTGTATGGTAGCAGGATCCCCACACCCTGTGTCTTACTATCATTTTATTGGTCCGACTGTATCTGTGTGTCTTGGACTGTATGTTAGTATTTATCATATCATTTATTACCATACTGTGAAATCTTCACTAGATGAGTAATTATTCACACACGATGAGGTAAGAGGCCTAAAATAGTGCCTGGTGCTAGACAGGCAGTGACGGTTGGGTTTGGACAAATGGGCTGTTGGTGTTCGGAGCTGGTGTCATGTCCAGATGCCCAAGTATGACCCAAAATAATCCTACGGCTTTCTATGCGTGCAGGTTTACCCAAACATTCTTTCTATCTCTAGCATCTCGTCACGCTTTCAAGCATTAACAAATGAATGTTTTGTTTTCGCTCAGTAGTGGACCGCTAAGTATGTAAAATGTTTAAGCTCATACAAATGTTGTACCTGTTTGTGTTCTACGTGTGCCAGCATCTAAAAGTGGACCCTGTTGAGTATGTAAATCTTTCATGCTTGTGCAAATGATGTACCGCCGTAATCTAGATGTGGAGCAAACCAAACTGTGACATTTAACACTGCAAACGTAGAGTAAATAACTCTGTGTACATACTGTATCTAATGCTTCTATTAGAGAATCATAGAACCCTGTGCAGACATATTTGACGGACCTACATTTCTTCTTTTTTGTTAAAAGATGAAAAGCTGTAATAATGCCACCACACCTTACTGGTACTTTTCATCACCCCCCCCCCCTCTCTCGTTCTCTCCCTCTCTCCCCGCATCACTTTGCCGTTAAACAGCCTGGGTACAAGTACAAGTACAATTACAATGACGACTTCCTGTTCTTATGTCAGTGTGTCTACCTCAACTGCTTTCTCTCTGTTTGTAAGACATGATATAGGCTAAAAATGCAGTAATCTCAGACTGAATAATATAAACTTTAGCTTCTAAATACCAATTAATTACTAATTCTTTGAGTTCTTTTAGCAAGATAAATACTGCTGAAAGGCAGCCAGTAGGATTTAAACTAGAAACACCTGGTACATAAATGATGGGCATCAATCCATCCCTCCTCTCACTCTTGGCGCTGGAGCATGGCGTTCCCTGGCTGTCTCCTTCGTGAATGCTGGAAATACTGAGGGTCAGAGGGCAGACTTTTCCACTGTAAACGGAAAAGCAGAAAGGAATGCTGTTGATGCCCAAACCATTGGCCTCAATGTGTGGGAATGTCTCTGGACCTTTACATGTGCGTGTGTGTGTGCTTTAAAAAGTGTGCTTGTGGGAGCAGGTTTGTTTGTAAGACTTGTCCACGTGTGTGTGTGTGTGTGTGTGTGTGTGTGTGTGTGTGTGTGTGCGCGCGCATGCACCTGATGTATGTGTGTCGGTCGCCACAAGCAGGGATAGTTACGCGTATGTGTGGACCCGTGTTCTGCTTCTCATTGTAGTGCTGATGTGTTCTGCAGGCCGCGCTGTGCCGAGATCAAAGGTAACAGAATGCCAGAAATCTGCTGGCTCACTCTTCAGTCTGATTTTAAATGCGCCTCAAAGTGGAACGTAATGCACACACTTACACACATAGGCACTTGTTTTATTGTGTAATCACTGTAGTGTGTGTGTAATTTGTAGTGTTTAGGCCACTTCAATTGTTTATGACTTTGTGATTATTTGTAGCTGATGTGAATATAAATAATGCGCCTGAACTGGAAGTTTTATTGGGATTGTGCGTGCAGGCATCCGTGTGTGTATGTTAGTGGCGTGCCTGCCTACTGGCCTCCTAATTCCTATCATTGCATTTAGTCTCTAGGCCCAAGAATACATACGCACAAACACACACTTGCATTCTGTCTGATGCCGTTTGTGGCAGAGGTAATGGGAACATGCAGGCAGCATAGGAACCCTTTGTCAGCATTTCCCCACGTTCGTTGTGTCTCTCAAGCACATACGCACGCGCACACAGCATCATATGTACACAAAATGCATTGAGTGACAGGATTTGCAGCCTTCACTGCCGTGAAACACAAATTGTTTGGCTGCTGTTGAGCAAGTGACCCTTGGAGGAGAGCCAGGCAGGTTGTGGTTCAGTCTGGAACATCTCATGTGTCAGGGCCATATTTATCCCTCGCTGCTAAATAGAAACATGCCTTGAACTGCAGGCTAGACGCTCCGCTGCCAACAGCATTTCAGTACATCTGCTTAAGTGAAGTTTTGCGTTCGAAAATTATTGCACCCAGCGTTGCTTTCAAAACATCTAATAAGCGAAACACCATCACAGACACTAAAGTTCCACCTAGACCCCACAGTGGGAGCTCATTCTGCGGCTAACTCTCGGAGAAGTAAATAGTTTGACACATGATATTAATAATGTCATTATCCTATAATCCTGCGTTGTTAATGATAATACTCACTTCCAGTAAAAATAGGTCAGCGTCAACGTGATCGCTAACATCCGTTCCTCCACTGTGACAAAAACACAACACAACTGCACATGATGATGAATAACACTTGCTAACTAATGAACAAACATCCATTTAAAATAAATCCCAGCTGCAGCGCCGCTGCTTGAATATTGTGCTAGCGTCAGCAGCGGATTTAGTAAGTTGTAGTTTCCAGTAAAAGAGTTGCTTGTAAGGAACCACTTGAAGGTTAATAATTAATTCTGCTCTTAGTTCATTTCCGGATCAAATGGAACTAAATAAATGTCTTTGGATGGCAACGTGTCTTGACCACCCAGACACGGAGGGGGGGTGGGGTGGTGATGCACCTTCAGTGCTCCACCGTTCACTCCCCGTCCCACAGGACAGGCAGTGAAAGATTAGAAGCGCCAACTTTCACCCAGTCAGTAGAGATACCATTACTCATGCTGCATACGTGTATCCCTGATAATGTTCAGTGTCTCCCCTTTCTCTGCGTCTGGCTAAAGCCGAATCGGCTCATGTAGGTCATGGCGACTGCATATCTCTCTCCTTCTCTCCGCCTGTCTCTCAGAGAAAGTAGGACAGCTCGGATTTCTGAAGAGACGGAGGGATAAGCAAGAGAAGCATAGAAAATGTGAGCCTGAGAAGCTGCTGAAAGAGAATTTATTTAACACTGGCAACCCATTTATCTTCCCTTTATAAACATTGGAGTGTCACTGGATATGAAATCAAGGAGGAACAACTTAAGGTTACAGAGTGAGTCGATTCAAAGGTCTGGCTTTGGGATTCATGATCTTAGCATCTCTATAGAAAACCAATTATTGAGAAACAGATGTACACAAACAGTCATTCTTCCAAATGGGAAATGACTGAAGTTGCTTTGATGCAACGGTTAGAGTCCTCTTTTTTTAAACTGTGGTGTTGCTCTCCTTAATAACTGAACGTCCTATGTTTTCCATTTGTTGTATTATTGCAGTTATTCAGTGCTTTGATTGTAGGTTTCTGGTCATTCCGTCAAACATTTATTGAGGGCTGTCATTTTTACAATTTAAGTTGAATTTAAAAGCATTTTCTGGACTTTCCATACATTCAGTGGGCAAAATCATGCCGATGCTGTCATCATTGGTTTCCCTGCCCCCTCCTCTTGCCCTTCTGCTGTATTTGGACAGTGTCTCCAAATCAGCAGTGGTCTGAAAGGACATTTGCTGCCTGGGGTTTCCTGGCATTTAGCCCTAATGCACAATTACCCATCCAATCCCACTTTTGCTCCTGTTGGTGAAATATTTGGCTCCATGCGGGGGATTTCTCAGCAGACAGTCACAGCAAATATGGGAGGGGTCGCAACCGATTGCTCAACAGTGCACATGTGCAAATCTCCTTTCAGTAAACAGTAAATGTGCTTCACCTCTCAGCTCGCTGGTAATACTTAAAATAATTCAGTTATAACTTTTTTTCTTTTAGCACATACTGAAAGACGGTGAACACCCAACTCTGTCTTTATTCAATCTATTTTAATCATTTTTCCAGCAATGTTGTTTTGTCTGCACCCTCTTTAGATGCAGGAGTCATTGAACGGCATTCAATCCTATTGCGAGGTGCTGTATGTTGGTATAAACATTGCCAGAAACCGATGAGAAGAATCAAAATAATATTCTGATAGATGTCAGACTTATTTCTTTACAGGTAGACGCCTATTAGGTGTAATACTATTTATGTCTTGTCCAAATGTCTGACCTAAATTTGTTACCCAACCTGCTAATTGCTAATTAAATTTGACCCAGCATAGCTTTAGATTTTTTCCAATCTTGAATATTCTGGGTCTGCGTGGGTGTTAAGACTCTATTGTTTATAGACAGAGCAGGCTCTGTGGGCTAACTACCTACCCACTGTACAGTGTATGGTCTGATGCATGGCTGCACAGAGATGGCAGCCTGCCACTGTACATGTCTTTGTGTTGACAGTTTGTACTGGGAGTCTTTCTCTCTATATACCTCTCTCTGTGCATATTACCCCTTCCACCCTCTTTTCCTTCTCCCATTCCTGTCTTTTTTGTCCCTTTTCCCACTAGATCTCGCTCTGCATTCTTTTGCTTCACTGAGCCCAGATAGGCCTCTGTGTCTTGGATCTTAATTTGACACAGTAATTGGATGACAAGGGACAGTTCACCGTCCCTTCCTCATGAGTCAGCAGAGTTTTCTTGGCTGGTGCCTCCCATTCTTGCTGACTACAAACAGTGAGTGGGGACGGCTAATTGTCCGAGGCCCATTCAAGTTTTTTTGTCTTCATCTCATCATCCGGACGTCAGTTTCTAGGGGCGGCCCGGACCACACACAGCAACACATTACAGTCCGAGGGGCTTTATAGGGAGTATTTGTTATTGGGAATATGGAGCTGGGGTGCGATGTGGGAGCCAAATCAGCTTATAAATCGCGACAGATCTTTTTTTGGCAACACGTAGAGCTTTTGTAAGACAAAGTAGATGCTGGCAGCCTTTTAAAAGCCTGCAACTTAAAAATCAGTATTTTACTAGGAAACACAAAGTTGTGCGTTTGTTTATTCATTTATTTATAATTCAGCTTGACCACTGTAGACCCACCATTCATTGTCATTAGCATAATTCTTTATGAAATGTTTCCAGACAAACAATTTACTTTAATTTGATTTGGTTGACATAATCAGCAGGTTGTTTACTTTGCTTGCTCACAACCTGATGATGAACACGATTTCCTCTCTAGTGATTGTGCTTTCATTTCACATAAAAAAAGTGATCTTAAAAAAAGCTTTATGTTTGTATTGCATGAGCTACCAGTAAGTGAATCTTTTTTGGGCCATTGTTGCACACGGCCTGAAGACTAAATTCAGGGCGTGAAAGTCCCAGTGTTGGTTTATCAGAAAGAATTCCCCTGTTGCTTTGATATTCCAGGAACAGTTGACATGTGTCCTGGCGTCAGGGGTGAATGTACATGAAATGTTGAAGACATTGTGTAAAGATTAGATTTTTGGCAATAAGTGTGGTTTGTGATTTTTTTTTTCTCTCAGAAAATGCTTTGCTGCTGCTGCTTTACCAACATTGACCTCTATCTTTCTGGTGCAGCTGTTGTTCAGGTTGCGTGCACCTTTTTCAAGTGTTACACAACAGATCGACATTAAGAAATAGATCTCTGTGTGTGCGTGCGTGTGTGTGCGTGCGTGTGTGTGTGCGTGCGCGCTGGCCTGTATGCCTAATGGCTAATAGTCTTTTAGAAGTGTAATCTGCCTCAGTAACTGCTATCTGATGTAATGTGCATGTAATACTAGTGGAACTATTTATAGAACTCTCAAAGGGTGTGTGTGTGTGTGTGTGTGTGATGAGTGCATGGACCCATGCTCGTGTGCAGCGCACGTTCATGCTAAAACAGAGACGATCTACATGATGTACGTGCTTATCAGTGTGACCGTGTTACGGTGTGTTCGTAAGCACATCTGGGTGCCTGTGTGTGTGTGTGTGTGTGTGTGTGAAATGCAGTGTGTGTTTTGCGTGTGTTGCCTGAAGCTCTCCGTCTCCCCTTGGGGAGATTACATCACAGGGCAGTTAACAGACCTGAGTCATGAGTCATCAGAGACGTTGAGAGACAAAGTTACACAGTGAGAAGCCTCAGAAGATCATCAAAAAAATCAAAGAAAGAGAAAAAGAAAATCATGAAAACTGATTTTTCTTTCCTCCGTTTCCTGATTGTTTCTGATAATACGAATAACTTATAGCTGACATTAGAATCAAATTTAGCTTTTGATTCAAGGTGTTTTTATGAGTTCACCTTCAAAATAAGACAAATCTGTAATAATTAGCTTTCTTTTGAATTTATTTGTAACATTCAGATTATACATAACATTTTACAGTGGGACTGACTGGACGGAACGAATTCAGCTAATAAAAGCTTTCAAACTGAATTTTAGTGATATCATTAGTACTTTATATCATTCTGCTCATCACCACAGTCTACCACTACCTTTCTGCAATGTCTAGTTATTTTTCTCAGGACTACTTTTCTTTTTAAGTTTCAGCTCTTTGAGGCAAACATTCATCTCTTTATTTGATTTTTTTTATTACTAAACTCTCTTTTTGAATGTTTGTCTAATAGGAGTGACTGAGTGATTGTTTTTTTTATTTATTATTTGTAGTTTATTCCACACGACTATTTGACTTTTCAACTATTTCAGGGTATTTATCAGCACATGTCAGGAAAAATCAATTCAGCATTCACATTGCAATAGAACATATATTTTGTAGTTTAACCTTTTAATGGCAGCTTCTCATACACCACAAAAACTGACCATTGCGCTATTGGAGCTTTGTCGTCATGCATGTTCTCACCTGATGATGATGATGATGATGATGATTATCATCCTCCTCAAATTGGCAGCCACGGCATTAGTCATCTCTGAGAGCTGAAACAAAACAAAAATGTGAGATAAACATCCAAAATGACCAAAAGCATTTGTTTTTTTATCTTCGTGCACACTGGCAGTAGTTATTGAGCGACGCTTTGGTGGAGTTCCCCACTGAAACCCGCGTGAGGATTGAATGGATTTATAGGATATTTTAAGAATATCCTCAAGTTCTCAATCTCTGTAACCAATTTATATTGTATTACATATTCTTTTGTTCCTATTCTTCTGTTCAGAATTATTCTAAATGTGATTATCTGCTGCTTTTGTTGCAAACCTCAGCGTCTGACATGCATTAATGAACAAAGGGATAATGGGATAATCGACCGTAGTTTGACCTCTTTTTGTACAGACTATCACCGTTCACATAAAACCAGCTAACCCTTATAATTACCTACTAAACCACATTAACTTTGCTTAATGCTTCGCATAAATAGGACTCTTTCCATTCCCATGTTATATACCATCCCATTTTCATCACATCACATATATTTTTACCACACAGTAGGACATGCTGCCAGTGGACACTCATTGAAACGTTGGCTCGGCAGGCGTGTCTTCTGAATTTATCACCTGCGACGAGAGGTAGCTCATCTCTACAGACGTTATGAGTTTCAGCCGGTTCTGTATTTGAAAACCTGTACTGCAGCATGTTCACGTATATGGTGTTCTTGGGGTTTTCCCTTCTGGCTGACTGTGACGTACATGAGGGTGTGTGTCCTGGTCTGTGAGTGTTTGAGCAGTGGCCTGGAGGGTGTGGGTGGGAGAGACAGCTGTGCAGGCTAGATGTGTAGTTAACAGTAGAAAGCATTCATACTACACATTCTGCTGCAGTGTGTCACCAGTCTCCCTCTCCCTCTCTCTCTTTTGCTTCCCTCTGCTCCCACTCTTTTCCCGTCACTTCTCACGTCCGTCTGTCTCCTTTTTCTCTCCAGCCTGTACACTCGCGCGCGCGCGCGCGCACACACACACACACACGCCCACATACATCCCCCTGTGTGCATGTGCAATCATACACTTCTCTCTCTCGCTCGCTCGCTCGCTCCACTCCCCCAGCCACAGTCTCACCCTTTCCCTCTCCCCATCCCTCCTCAAAGTTTCCCGCTATAGTAAATTAAGTTGTATCTCTTTTACTGCTACCACTTTTACCACCATTTCCTCCTTCCTTCTGTGGAACTGTGCTTATTCCTGGATTACACCTCACCCACACAAGTAAAAACCCTCCCTTCCCTTGAAAAAAGTAGGAGGGGGGGGGGTAAAAAAAGTAGTTGCTTCAAGGACGGCGTAAAGCAGTTCTTGCCTCTCCCAGACGGGGTGTGTCAAGGCTTTTGTCCTTCTGATGCCATATTAAATATCTAAGTTAAAAGGAGGAGTAGGGGGCTCTGTGACTGTGTGCATGTGTGCATGCATGCAAAAGCCTCGAGGTTTTTTTGTTCTTTACAGAGAAGGAATGCTGGCACTAAGCTAGTCACCGGGGAAGGAAGAATAGGTCAGAGGGCTCAAGTGCTGCTCCAGGTTTGTATCATTTCATTCGCTCTGTAATGAGTCTTGTTACTGCTGTGAGAGGCAGAGACATCTGACTGGGGAGTTCAAAGTTAAGCCACAGAGAGGGAGGATGGGAGGGAAAGGAAAGGAGAAGCAAGGAAGCAAAGAAAAACATACAAGCCAAACATGCCCTCACTTCCAGAGGCAAGCACAAAACTTAGTGTTTTATTTCTTCCTTTATTATTTCTACTTCTTCGTGCTGCCCCACACCCGTCTCAGTTGATCCCTGAGCAGAAACCGAAGCCCAGAGCTCGAGAGAACTGAAAAAGTTAGCTGTGTCTGTGCATGACTGTGCGTCTGTGTGTCTACCAGAGTGTGTGTGCCTCTCAGGGAGTGTGTGTGCCCGGGTCTGTGTGGGAATGATTACATCAGCCTGCTGCAGCCTTATGATTGGTCGGTGAGCGTGTGGTTTGATTCGGTGTGCCTCGGAGCCCGTGGCTGAGGCTGTAACCCTTTGTGGGGGGGGGAGGGAGGGAGGGAGGGAGGGAGGGAGAGAGAGAGAGAGAGAGGGAGGTAGGGAGAGAGGGAGGGAGGGAGGGAGGGAGGGAGGGAGGTAGAGAAGGGAAGATAGTTGTCAGACTCCACCGGCACTGGAAGCGCTGTACTGTACCTGCTGCCATCCATTTGCTCACCGTCTCTGTGTATCTGTCCTGTAAGCGGTACAGAAACTGGCTCGAGGTCACACAGTGTTTTTTTTTTTTTTTTTTGGATAGACAGAGCTGGCGGCCTAGATAGACTGAAGGACTAGTATCTACGCTATGTGACAGGTAGCACAACCGCTGTTGAAATCAGTTTTTGGAGCAGACAAAGCGAGGAAACAGCAAGGTTTTCTATCTTCTGGACTGTATGTGAGTGTGCGTGTTTGTGTGTGTGTGTGTGTGTGTGTGTGTGAGAGAGAGCAAGATAGTGCGTGGGGAGCCAGGCTCACTCCAAAAATGCCTTCGTGTTCCCCGGACTGCTGCCTATTGCGGGCCGTAGAGGTAAGACCACTCTCTCTCTTCCTTTTACACCTCTTTTCTTTTGTATTTGTGCCTCGTTTGCCTTCTTCTGTTTTAACATTTTCTTCAGACCTCTCTCTCTCTTTCTCTTTGAAGTAATGCAGCGCTTAATCAGAGGCCAGAATTGAGGTGTAAATACCTGAACGGCTAAAGACAATTTGTCTTTTTCAAGATGTGAGCAGAGCAATAAAAATCTACCAAGTATGCCAGTAGCTTTGAATTCTTGAGGCTCCAGCGCTTTTTCGAATTGAGCATTTTGGATGGACAGAGTGCCTCAGGCCTGGTTTGTGCAAACTGCGATGCAAGCTGCGTCTTCGCTTGGGAAGGGAACAGAATTTCTTTGTCATAATATATCATGTGGGATGTATGCATGCATTGCATGTGTAGGCTTAGTAGGCGGGATTCCTGTGTAGGCTCACAAGGCTGGATTCCTCTGCAGGTTAAATGGGCTGCTCTAGTTTTTCCCGTTGAGCCGTTAGATGTGTAGCCTGAGAATGTGACTGAAACGCTAACCTGTGCACGTTTAAAGGAAGTTCAACTTGCTAGGCAGTTATGTTTAAGTTTTTGTTTCATTTCCAGTTGATAAAAATGAAAATCTTAAAAATGTACAGTATATACTGTTGTGCGATAATATCTAGATGTAAATGAGCAGCTCTTACACAAGTAGGATCCTACATCTGCTCAGCATCTGTATGCCTTGTAGCCAGATACTCTATACTGCCTGAATGTACTGTTATTGTGGTTCTATAAGAAGTAGAATCAATATAAAACAACATGGTTCATTCATTAAAACAAAAACAAAACAAAAGTCATAAACACAATCTGAAATTGAATCTTGGACACTGGCCAAATTTCGGCACATTAATTTATTGGGAGCTGCACTTGAAGCATATTCAGTTTTGTCTCCTTTCTGGGTATGTGCATACATGTTCAAGATAAGTGGAAACATTCTGCTTCGCTCCGCTCACAGTATATTACACCCATTTGTCACAGGCAGCCCTGTTTTATGTTCTCAATTGCAAAGTCTTGTTATACGCTGGGGCATATTTGCTCCTGTATTATACCAACAAGTAATAAATGTAATAAATGCTTGTCTGTGATTTCTAACTCTACAATTGCTACATAGTCGTGAGTGTCTGCTCTTTTCTATAGTGTGCTGTAATTACAGGCCTTTGTGTGCCTATAGCGTATGGGCTGCTATATGATAAATACTATTCTAGTGTTTGAAGAAAATTGCTGGCTTCACCCACCTGTTAGATTGACGTTTCACAATGGTTTGTATTAAATAACCAGGGCCTTCTTAAAAATTTATATTGCAAAGCTCTGTTTGGTTGTGAATTTATTCTTAGCATCTAGAAAGGCATATTTGTTTCTCTATTGACGTACTGTACTTTCAGATGATCGTCACAACCACAACGATCCTAATCGGTTTTCTCTCCGCAGATTGTGAAGATCTTTAGTGAAGATGGCATGGGCAAAGTGGTGGAGATCCCAGCCGACATGACGGCCAGAGACCTGTGCCAGCTCTTGGTCTATAAAAGCCATTGTGTGGACGACAACAGTTGGGCACTTGTTGAACACCACCCGCTGCTGGGGCTAGGTAAGGGTCAGAGGCCTGCAGGGCGGAAAACCTTGTTCACAAACATCCAAAAGCACAAGAGAACACACTCTCACTTGCCCACACAGACACTCAAAAGGCTTTTGGGGGGGCTGAGACATGCAGTAGAGCCGCTGAAATACACCGCTGACCACTGACATCTGTATGCATGTGTGCCCGCATACTCGGGCAGGCAGACAGTCGAGGCGCATATTCTCACGCAGGCATGAATTCAAGCATGAGCGCCTGCGCATACTATACAGCATGTGCACACACCGAGCCATAGTGTCCAGTGATATAATCAAGTTCCACTCAGTGGTGCTGGGAATACTTATCAGATCAGTGTTGTGCAGCTGTAAAAGTGGCACACACTGAGCTGGAGAAATATGTAGGTTAAACATACTGATCAACGCGCGCAAACAGACGGTGATGGAAATGGACATGAAGTCAGAGTTGGTGGACAGGCCAATGGCTCTCTGACTAAACGGAGAGATGATGGTTGAGAGAGAGCGAGAAAGGAAAGGCTGGTAAGATGATGAATAAGCCTAAACTAATACTAATTGTGGGAAGGAATGAAAAGCAGAAGTTGGTGCAGTGTTTCCCCGGAGCCCCTGTTAAAGTTTACCAGAGGTTACGTTTTAGGAAATCAACTGATGCTGTCTTTGGTTCAATCACATGGATTAAATAAACTTAGTGATTGGTAGATTTTGCAACCTGAGAAATTAACCCTTAGACTCTGCAACGCTCAGCACCAGCTCTTAGTAAGTCTCTGTGGATAAAAGCATCCGCTAGGCGAAGTAAAGTATTGTACACAGAATTTGGCATTATCATTAATATTTCTAACTCTGGCAGGGTGATCTAAGCTCACAAGGCTGCTTGGATTATTTTAAATCCAAATTAAATTGGAAATTGGTCTAGATCCAGCTTCATGTTCAGAAACATTGTTATACAGAAATACTGTGATGCCTGAAGGGGAACTGACTGATGAAACGACATAATTGAAGGATAAAGATTAGGAGAGGCAGCGACCTAACTGATGGACACTGTAACTAAATCTAAAGATTTGTGCACTAAATCAATGAGCGTAACGTTATTGGTGCAGTTCTATAGACGGATAAGAGAATGTTTTCCACGTTGGAGGTTTAGTTAAGGGTGTTTTTTTTTTGTCAAAAGACACATTTGTGTACACAATGTGTTTGAATATTCCTGAGCACCTTCTTTAACGTAACATAAGAGGTGCACTCTTCCAGGGGTGAATCAAAGTGTCTTCAGTTGCTGCTGCATTAAGAAGGAAGAGAGCCTAATGTTTCTGTCGGGGTGATTTTGTGTTAGACTTGGCAGCGTAACAGTAAGTTTGGAAAGCCCGTGGCCAGCTGAATGTTAGAAAACCCAGCCTCCCCCTCAGGAGAGGGTGATTATAAAGCACTTATAGTAGACAAGTTAAGCCTGTGCTCTGTGCTCATGTCTGTACAGTTTAACAGATGTGGGAGAGAAGGGGGTGTCGTTTTCTATAGAGCAGTGTGCAGTAGTTGTGCAGTAAATGTAGAAAGACATGGCGAATAACTTGTGCTTTAACACTTAATTTGTGTTGTTTCAGCGACCAATAAGTTTCTTTGGATGTCCATGAATGTATAGCTCTGGCCTCACATGGGCTGTTGCTCTGTCATGTGAGGAAGCCTTTAGAAAATAAATTGCCTTATTCAAAGTACACATCTCGAAACTCTAACCTAATATTTCACCATCCATCATGATCTGATTACATTTCTCATCAGTGCTGCCAACACAGTGCTGCCAAATAGAGTTAGGTTGGCTTATTGTGAATGACATCATCAGTCAGTTCTATTATAGCCCTTCTTCTATTCTGGAGCACCTGTACTGCGAGCATATTCTTTTCAGGTCTAGAATAACCACGTATCATATTTTATGTTGCTGGAGTTCCAGTAAACGAAGCAGCAGCAGCAGCAGCATGCTGAGTGTTAAACCTGAAGGACCAAGCTTTTGCCACTACAGGGTGTGTGATGGAAAATGTGTTGGATTGAATGTGTGCATCATATACATTGTGCATGGCGTGTGTTTGGGGATTTGTTAATTGGTCTGGTTGCTGCATTTTTGAATGTTTGCTTTTCAGCTAATTTTATATCTTTGCTGCCTGCATATAAAAAAAAAAGGTAAATTTCACGTAACAAGAGATGAGAGTCCACGAGATTTCTGCTCGCTGCCACGGCTGCACTGTACACAAATGTGCCGTGGCGCTTAATGAGCGCACGTGGTCGGGTTGTAGACGAGAATAGAAGTTTCAGACAAACGAACAATAGTGTGTTTGAGCAGAGAGGCCTATTCCCGTACATCGCTGCCTACTCTTGGTCCAGCGCTGAATAGGATGAAATGGTCCTTTGGAGATAAGTAACGCTGACCTCTACGCATCAGCGCTAAAGAGGTTAACAACTCTGGGACAGTGAGGTAGTGTTGCCGGGGTGAGTCACTGTCACGAACACGAGTGACTCACCAGACAGACGACGGGATGGAACGGAAAGAAAAAGGAGGTTTGTGACAGCTTTGACGGGGGCGTCGGAGGGGGTAATGAGGGGGAGCAACGGGACACGAGAGCTAATGAAGCAGGAGAGCGCTTCTCTGAAGTTTGACATTAAAAACATATCTGAGCATCTACTAATGTTGCAATGGTCAGTTTAGCTGCTAAACCATGATGAAATGATTGAACCTAATTCAACCTACTGGGGAAAGTGAGGATGACTTTCCTAATAAAAGCGTTACAGAGAGCACAGCTGACTGAGTCACGGTCTTAGAATATAAGTCACTGGGAACCTGGACACACTTCAAGTGGAATCACAGCCTCATTTCTTCACACTTTTTGATCACTAACCGTTAAAACCAGATCCTTGTTCACCACTAAACATGTCGATCTCAGAATAATACATGTGCATGACAGAGCTACGTTTGCTACATCTAATGTCTGGCATGACCTAAAGTTTGACAACTAAAGATCCATGTCTTTGCCCGTCTCCCTCCAGAGCGCTGTCTAGAAGACCACGAGCTGGTGGTTCAGGTCCAGGCCTCGATGAACAGCGACAGTAGATTCCTCTTCAGGAAGAACTATGCCAAATATGAATTCTTCAGAAGCCCTTTGGTAATTTCTTTTCCGTAGATGTCTCTTAACACGATGTGTCACTCCTGATGTCCTCCTGTTGAAATATATTTCACCTCCAGTCCACAAATGCACCAGTGAGAGGTTGGAGTGCCATAAGAAAGGTGCATTCTTTGACAGTGTCTCGTTCGGTGCTATGTTCTGGTGAATATTATGACAGCTGACTGGAATAACGAGACATGCTTAGCGATTCTTTGTCTGTAATAATTTCCAACCCTATAATTATTGTCACAGCGGCTGATATTCTCTGCCTTTGTCTGTCTGTCTCCGCCTTTCCTCACCACCTCCTTCTTACTCTAGACCTTTTTCCCAGAGCATATGGTCGCCTGGTGCCAGGAAACCAACCGGGCGATTCCACCATCTCAGCTCCTTAAGGTACAGTCAGAGTCTTTCCTCTCTGAATGTGCCCCTGATTCTTTCTTCTCCTCCTGCCACACATGCAGATAAGTTTCACCTTCGGCGTCAGCACCTGCTGCACACTGTGCAATCAAGCTGACATACCTAACCTCTGACCCCTAGACAGTGTGTCTCATCAGAGCCTGCAGTAATAACTACTGTTGATCCCCCGTTGACACATGACCGTCTCGACACACACACCACAGGCCCGACACCTGTGATGGATGGAATTAGGCAGTCAGAAATAGAACATGGAGTCCTCTTCTTTACCTGCATACCAGTGCACATTCACACACGTTACTAGTGTGTGTGTGTGTGTGTGTGTGTGTGTGTGTGTTACTACTCTGTCATGCAGACCACTCACTCACACTTGTAGTGGCTTCTTAAAACGCATGAAGAAAAAAGTATATGGGAGCGGAGCAGGGAAGAAAAGGTGACTTGGAAGAGCTTTGCTCATAATGGATGGAGGTTTTACATGCTGCCTGGCTCTCTCCTGTGCCCCGTAATGGAGCTGTCAAAGACGAAACCGCAAGTGGAATCCATCCCTTCATCCTTCGCCACTCACGGAGAGCTTTTAACCCTCCTCCCGATCACATAGGCGTTGTGCTCTATTAAGCTCGGCACAGAGGAGTCGGTAAATGCGTAGAGATGGGCGAGCCAGAACTGTGTCAGGAATCCCCAGTGTTTGACTTATTCTAAACACCAGATCTTTGCACTCAATTAGAGTGCTGCCCAAACCGAGACGTTTCTGAGCTGAGCCCAACCAGGTGTTTGCACAATCCAGGGACCGTATGTCAATGCAAAGCTGAAGGTGACCTCCGAAAGACGTGGCCTTTGTGTGTGGGTGTGCGTGTGCGTGCGTGCACTCTGCAAACATAGGAAATTGCTCATGCATGAGGTCCATTGTAGGATGTTTCCAGAACACTGTGAAACATATGCTTCAAATATTGACGGGTCCTCTGGAACAGTTTACCTCGAAGCCGCAGGCCACAGAATCCAATTGAGCTCTAATAACTTAACCTGCCACTTCATGGTGTGATGTTTTTGGGAAATGTGCAAACGGCAAAGCGCTGCAGATACCGACAAGATGTTTTAGGGTTTTAAAGAATGCAAACACTCGATGTGACCTGACATTACGTAGCATGCACATCGTAGTCTTTGGAACAGCGTCCTCTTTATTAGGCACACTCTTACATCTACGTCTATTCTGCTCTAAGGTCTACTTGTATGGTGCCTTTAATGGGCAGGTATTGTCGACAGTGCTGTGAAGGTGTTAATTAAATGGTGTGTTTTTGCACTGAGGTCATAGTCGGTGATGGCCAAAGAGTGCACACAGATGACAGTGTCTTCAGCACCCTTTGACTTTCCAGACAGTAGAATGTCTGGCTTCATCACGAACGCCGTGGCGTGTAAGAATTCAGGCTGCCACCCATCCCAACCATCGACTGTCAGTTGCACTGATGCGGGAGCCCAGATGACACTCTGTTCTTTGATTAGAAAGAAAAAGCAGTCGCCTCTAAAGACGGTGTCTCCTGCTGTGACGCTGAGCTTTCAAGCTTCAGATGTGTTCCAGAGTTGCATTTCAGACACGGAGAGCCATTGATTGATTCGCGTCTTCCCTTGCTCCTACTTTTAGAATTTCCTCGCCACCAGCAGCTGTCCAGAGATCCAGGGCTATCTGTTCGTGAAGGAGCTGGGGAGAAAGTCATGGAAGAAAGTTTACATGTTTCTGCGGCGCTCGGGACTCTACTGCTCTACAAAAGGAACCTCAAAGGTAACGGCACCTTCACGTATTTCCATCTTTTATCGGGCGATTGGATTTCTTCTGGCATGCACCTATTATGATTTTTTTTCTGTGTGTAATTACAGTCAATATTTTATCTCCAAAGAATTCAAATGCACGCTAGATAAGGCATTAAAATATTAGTATTAAACTAAGTTGCCTCAAAAGAAGCCTGTAATTGATGGCGGTCTCTCTCTCACTCTACCTCTAGGCTGTGTCTCTCTTTGATGTTGTGACATATTCATTTACTTGTGTCTGCAGGAGCCCAGACATCTACAGTTACTAGCAGACCTAGAAGACAGCAACATCTTTACTGTCGTCACGGGCAAAAAGCAACACGGTGCGCCCACAGACTATGGCTTCTGTATAAAGGTGAGTGTTACTGCTGCCTTTTGCACTTTAAATACCCTTAGTCTCCAGATGAGAAAGCAATGGAAGTAATGATGATGATTTGTGCAGCCTAATAAAGGTCGAGGGGAGCTGAAGGAGCTGAGGATGCTGTGTGCTGAGGATGAACAGGGCAGAACCTGCTGGATAACTGCCTTTCGTCTTTTTAAGGTTTGGGAGGCTAATTCTCTGACTGGCTGCAAACCTTTGTTCACCATCATTGAGTGTTTTGGTTTACCAGCCTGTTGTCCTTTCTTTCCAGTATGGGATTGTTTTGTACCAGAATTATAAGATTCCTCAACAAAGAAAAACGTTACTTTCACACTTCTCAACGCCTGTGGTAAGTTTGCTTCTTTGTCTAAAGTTTAGTTTAGGTTTAAGCACCATTAGTGATTGAGTTAACAGCCGTCAGTCATCATCAACAGACGTCTCTTTCTCAGTTACTTCACTTGGTGTTTGTCTCCACATTTTCCATGTGTCTCTGTCTCCCCCTAGCGGAGCGTTTCAGAGAATTCCCTTGTGGCCATGGATTTCTCAGGGAGGATAGGCAGGGTGATTGACAACCCTGTGGAAGCGCAGAGTGCTGCCATGGAGGAGGGACACGCGTGGAGGGTGAGACACGTGTAATCTTATCCATGTCAAAAACTGTCAATGCAGAAGGTAATTATGATGAAACGTCACGTTGTGCTGTCTGTGTGTGGCATCTCTCTCAGAAGAGGAGTCAACGAATGAACATACTGGGCTCCCACAGTCCGCTCCATCACTCCTCACTAAGCTCAGGTGAGGACCCGTTTAAACAGCATCACAGACTTTTAGGAGCATTTTAACAAGTGTTTTTTTCCCCTCCACAGTCATCCACATAGCTCAGCTGTGGTTCCATGGCAGAATAACCAGAGAAGAATCCCACCGTATTATCCACCAGCAGGGACAAGTAGACGGGTAAGTTAGTGCATTTACTTGCATATGCATCCTTTTTTTTCCTCGCTGCGGGAATAAGTAAAATCATTTGAATGCTCCTCTCACAGTGTCGTCTGTTCTGTTGTCACACAGGCTGTTTCTGCTGAGGGTCAGTCAGAGTAACCCCAAGGCGTTCGTTCTCACATTGTGCCACCACCAGAAGATCAAACATTTCCAGATATTACCGGTATGCAGATTGTTTGTTTGGCTTCGTCACGCACCTTCATTTTTTTTGTGGAGACCAAAATGTTTTGTCTGTTCAGTAAATGAGAGTAGCTGGAAAACCAACTTGCATTCTGTGATGTGCTGTGTCACATTTGATTGATCTGCTAAACGAATCTGATGTTCCCTTTTTTCTCCCCCTTTCTTCTGTTCACTCGTGCCACTCGTGGTGTCCCTGCTCACGTTGCTGCCGTCAGTGTGAAGAGGACGGACAAATCTTCTTCAGCCTTGACGAGGGCGCCACCAAATTCACCGACCTGATTCAGCTGGTGGAGTTTTACCAGCTCAACAGAGGAGTGCTGCCTTGTAAACTCAAACACCCGTGCACCGTGGTGGCCTTATGACACCTTGGGATCATGCCCCCTATAGTTTGACTTGACTCTGCCTAAAACAAGATAAAAAACTTTCTGTCGGCTGGTCCTTTTGTTTTTCTCTCTATAAGAAGCTGGTGAATTGTCGTTTTATATTGTGAGTCTGCCGGAGACTGCTGACTTGTTTTAGATTGCATGGATGTTTGAGGAGTCGGATGCACAATGTCCGCACGCGGTTCCTCAGTCAAGGAGAGAAACGACTAAGGAAATGAACGCGGCCGTTTGTGTCAATGCTGTTGCGAAATCCTTCATGATCTTGCTGCCCATAGTCATCAATAAGCTTGGACCCAGAGACCCTCAAAGTTTTATCACTCAGCTCAAGTGAAGACTGCATTTCCCTTCAGGCGGGACAATCAACAGGACATTTCAAGGATTCGCGTGGACCACTCGGTCTCATTTGAGCGTTTCATCACAGCTCCTCAAAGAATATACTGTAAATGCAATGTTGATTGTTTATTAGTTTTGCACTCGTTGAACTGAGAGTGGCCTTTTTCAGTGCACGACCTCGCTGGTGATGCATTACTTAGCTGTGAGATGGTGCCACCGCCCTCTAGTGTCGTAGACATGCAAAGACATGTCCGAATTCAACATGGATGAGAGCTGGAAGCACCCTGGAGAAAAAGCGTGGAACTATTGTATAACAAAGTATATTTTTATGGCACAATACATTGTGCACAGTCATAAATTAATTTGCTCATCTCTGACCACACAGTCGTTTTGTTCTTACTGATACATTCTCCGCAGCTGTTTTGTTATCAATATTCTCTTTAAAAATGTTTCCCATCCCATCGTTCATTCTTGCATCTCTTCATTATTCACATACAAATACATACGCAAGAAAAGAGAAACAGTCAAATGCCCTTCAGGAGTTTAATCCATCTAACTGTCAGCAAAAGAAAGGAAACACAATCCGAGTTACACTTCGCCAAACAAAACGAATCCAACGTGGAGACGCAGTGGTTGTTGTCACTTTGCATTTCACACACACACTCTATGTTCCCGCCGTTATCTCTTACCCACTGGAAGTCTGGAAGAAGGTGTTGTCAGTACGTTAAGGACTGTGACTGAGTTTGCTCTGACTCGACACAAATGGTAGACTGTGCATTACGTTCCTTACAACGCAGCCTTTTTCTGCTTGGGAACGTTCAGACAGAATGTGGGAGGAGTGAAGCTTGTGGCACATGAGAATATTGTGAGGTGGAGTGAGCGCTGCCCGTCTCCTCTTCGTGCTCTCACCCTGTCTCATCTGGTTTTTAGTCTTCTGCTGGACAAAATGAAAATACTGAATCCTGTAACAGCAACAGAAACTGGAAATTATAACACAGACGAGTCCCACAAATCCGTTTTTAATCATTTTAACTTATGCCCCAATAGTTTACTGCCTTGCCCCTAGTTCATGATGTGTATCAAAAATCAATAATTCTAGCTTCCCCCAGTTTTCTGCAGCTCTAGATAACCTGCATATAAGTTCTTTATCCATAAAGACAGTTCCATTAAACATATCAAACCCTGCCAGGACAAAGGTTAATGTGCAAGTTCTTGGTTGTTTTTCTGTTAATATTTAAGCAGCGTTTGTCAGTTCACCCGCGTAATATCTGGTTCAGAATTATCATCCTCTCTTACATGGGTTTTACATTCTGTCTAAAGGTTTACATTCCTTTTGGTTTTATGTTGAGGCCACCAGCTGACAGATCATTGGTAATCTCCCCACCGATGGGTATCTGTTCTCCATCTACAGGCTGTTTTAAGGTATAGTGAACATCTGGATGCAGAATAGCCACAATATGTTGACACAATGTGCACGGTCATCATTATTTATCTATCATGCAATGGCTTAATTATTTTTTAAGGTATTGTTGCAGGAAAATGTATTTATTTATCTGGATGTAACTGATTACTTGAAAATTTTAGATTTCTTTTTCTCTTTTTTTTTGTCATCACAAAAATGATTGACCATTGAGATGTTTTTTGAATTACTATGATTGTAACAACAATCTCTTTTTTTTTGTTTTGGTTCAAAAAGAAATTTGTCATTGTCTGCACTGGTTCTAAAGTGACGTTTTAAAACACACAGGCATCCATAGTGCTAACACTGTCGTACATCAAACAAAAAAAACCTTTAGCATTAGCCACTTAGGATTTTTTTTTGCCTTTTAAACTGTTCCCTCACATATTTCCTTTTAGGAAGTGCAACATATCGAGTTACAAAGTTACTTGAGTTTGCTCGTGATCGCAGTCTTGCAGTGACTAGAAAAAAAATGCAACCACACACATTCAGAAACAGCAGTGAACAGAAAAACAAACGCAGCAGAACTAAATGAAATGTCTGTGTGGGTTACAGCGTTGACGTTCTTTCATCACAATAAAGAAACTTAAATTAGTTATCACTTGATTGCATACGCTGTTTGAGGTAAACTCCTAGGGCTACGTATTTAGGGCATCACTGAATTTCTGATGTGAACTACTCTTCTGCACTCATCCCCAAACTTCCAAAATTACATTTGCTCTTTGTGGCACGTGAACAGTAGCAGGTGTTGACTTGTGAGGGGCAGGTCGGGTAGCTTTGTGAGGTGGTGTTCGTATTTGCATATAAACCATCTCACTTGTCAGAAGATTTATCCAGTGTCCACATTTTTACACTTAACAAATGAATGTAATTGGGTTGCTCAGGGTTGACTTGGCATGTTAAAAACTACTGGTCCATCAAAACTCTGACTTTTTGTACATTGTAATAAATATCGATGAATGATGAATATTTTAGTTTTATAAGCCAGATGTTGTTAATTTTTCTTTTTTATTTGCTCGACCCACCTGCTAGTTGTAATTACTTGAAAAATGTCCTTGCAGCAAAATTAAGTACACAGAGTAGGAGACATTTAGTTTAACATAGTTGTTATTGTTTAAGCTGTTTATAGGAGAGCAGACAATAGCAGTGTGGCTACCTGAGCTAGATCTAAAGCCCCATCACCAACAATATCAATTTCAATGTCATGTAATTATGCAACAACAGCTGTACAATTCATTAAAAAAACCCTTCAGAGTGCGTACTATCTGGTGAATCAGAAGAAGTTATAATTCTCAATTTCATCATCTTCTGCTGTGTCTTATGGAGACTATTGCAATACACAAGTGTGAAAATGAAATGACTGCTAGCGTTGGTGTCCAGGTAACCTGTAAGCAGGTGTGGCGCCTCCTCTTCCCCTGCACAAACCAGGCTGAACCTTTCAGTCGAATCACACGCAACGTTTACCTTCAGAGGAGGGTGCACACACCACGCACTTGAGGAATATTCAATTCAACAAAAGAAACAACACTTAAAAACGTCTGGCGAAATGTGATGGATCTTTGGTTCACATGCATTTTCATAACATTGTCACCGTGCAAGATACCTTGCCTGTACAAATGAGTAAAGTAAAAATATATCTATATATAAAAATATAAACTATTATGTATTTCAGGGAATGCAAAAAAGAAAAACAGTAACTTCTCTCTTTTTTGTAAGAGAGAGCTCCTGTAATTATGTGCTTTGCTTCATTCTGTAAATAGTTGAATGGCTTATAAATCTTAATTGTAACCTTTTCAGGTATTTTTGTACAAATAAGGGACTGATATATTCTGTTTATTGTAATTAGAATAAAACATTAATACATTGATATAAAAAGCAACATTGTTTGTATTTATTGAATCGCCTAAATATTTGCCAACTAAAGACTGTAGCGCCACTGTGTTGTGTTGTACGCTCTTTGTTATTGCAACTTAGTGATCAAATTGATTTGTGTCCAGGATCTGAAAATCAAATGTTCCACACTGGAAGTACTTTCCTATGCTAAACATAAACTGTTTAGTAAATTCTGCTGAAATTCCAGAGCAACCCTCAGTTTCTCCAGCAGGTGGCAGGATGCCTCAACTGCAAGAGCAGACAAAAATGAAATATAACGAGTGACTTTAGTGTGATAAATTAATATAGCACAATATGTATTCTGTGATATAGGAATGGTGAGTCGAAGCTTAATCAGGTTAATGTGTAAAGTAAGAAAAGTCCTGCTGGGATATGATATGCGTCCTACCCTTTGAATTATCAGTCAGAGTAGTGAAGTTTCAAGGCAAAAAGATTAAAGATTAACGTGTCTGAAGCTTTACAGTCTGCGGCCAGTGTACAATTTGGAGGAAGGGAAGAACAAAACATGATGCACACCATTAAAGTGGCCCTTGGAATGGTTATGATGTTTATAATTTGTTGTCCATATCTCAGAGAGATGTTTACTAAAACATGCAATTGTGTATTTTTCTGTAATGAACTGAATTATTTCAAGCTTGGTTCTAGAAAAGATATCGCCACAGTCACGGTCAGTCCAGTGTCACTTTAGAAGAAGCACAGTCGGTTGCAGGACATCCGTCCTGTGTCATGGTGTGAAATAAAAAGCACCTCCAACTCACCAGCAATGAGTCCAACTATTTTAATTTAATTGATTACATTGAATATACGTGGGCTTTAGAGGCAGCCGTACAATCACACTCTTATGTTTGTGTCTACATTTTGTAAATCATTTCTGGATAATGTGTTAGTTTTTTTCTTTTTAAAATAGATTTATTAAGATTCTTTTAATCTTGAAGTGATCATTTTGCCTCATTTATCTTCAACCAGAAAATCTGTATTAAAAAGCTGTATGGAGCCTGAATGCCCTAAAAACAACCTGCCTTTTAAAGCTCGATGTCACAGAATTGAAAAGTTATTTTTCATATTTTCTCTTCTTTGTACAGCCACGTTGTTAGGACCTTTCTGCGTGTTCTCACCTTTGAAGAGTTGTGACGAAGAGTTTTTGGGGTCTGCAGTAAGCAGTGATTAATATACTCAGAGCTATAGAAGGACCAATACGTGTGTGTGTGTGTGTATGGAAGTAGAGAAATCTTATCAATCAGTTTTCTGTATTGCCTGTGAGCCCTGTCCTTATTGGCTGGCCTAGTGCGGGTTGGTGGGGTGGGGGTGGTTAGTTGCAAGATAAAAGGAGCAAATGTCTCTTGCTCTGCTTTCACACACACTCACACACACACAAACACGTTCGCCACATGTCCGGCTGTCTGTCCGTTCTGTGGACGCTAACCAAGAAGAGAGGATCCACCTGAAAATGTGAGTATGTCAACACACACACACACACACACACACACAAACACAACATGCCTAATCCTATTTAAGATAAGAATGAGGGCTTTGCATACATCTTAACAAGGGAAAGCGAATGCTGTGGAACACTTGTTGAATGAGCTGCCAGTGTAGCGTAATAAGCAATGTTCATATGGGCAGTGTGAGGAGAAATTTGACCCGAATATGTTTTTATATGCAGCTTTTTCCTACACGCTGGTGATTTTATTATGCTGCAACAGGTTAACTATTTGAAGTATGAGATAAACATTAATACATCCCTAGGTGTCAATCCTTTATCGATCGAGCTGTATGTCACAGCGATGTTACAAACAGGTTTATAAAGCTGCACAAGGTCCATACAAGACCTGAGTTTATAACAGTGGTCTGCAGCAATACGTGATAACAGAAATGCTTAATGCTAGCAAGTATTTTATTACATGTCAGCCCATGAAGTAAAACAAATCCAATCTATAGTCAGACCGACCAGCGTGTTGATATCAGGATCAAAGATTCCTATTGTGCAAACTCACACACACTGGGTCAGGGAGCTTGGCTGCGGCGGCTGTCTATGTTGTGCCTTGTATTGCTATAGTTACGTAAGTAAAAATTTGATTACTCATTATCTCATATAAGGTACAACAGCTTAGCTGATCATATTTGCTGCACTTTGCAAGCCATGTTTAATTATCAGTAAATGGAAAATGTTTTCACACAGTTCTTGTAAATGTGAAAGTAAACCAGCCAACGGATTTGGAAACATTTCTAAATAGGAAAATGTGATCAGGGATTTTTTTAAAGGTCATAAATCTACAGATTTAATAACGTGTGATGCAGTAGTTAATAACAGGAAAGTTACCTTAGTGACTTACCTTGTGCAACCACCTGCTCTAACTTTTAGGACATCACGTACTTGTAGGAAAAAGCATGTGACGTCACAGCTTTACGACACTCAGAGCCGAAAAGTAGTGACTGACTGGAGCTCTGACAATAAACCAAAGTTTCCAAGTGAAATGTAGATGTTAAAAGCTGGATACGCATTTAATTCATTACATTTCTGTAGCAGAGTCAATTTATTAGAAATCCATTGCACTGCGTGGAATTATCATAATTTCCTTATAATTTCAATCAATCAATCAATCTTTATTTGTTAAGCACCTTTCAAGTTAGAGAACACAAGGTGCTGTACATTAGAAATTTCAACAATATAAAGCAAATAGCAGAGAGATTTATACATAAGAGCATCA
>JAUMTR010000008.1:14078142-14109199 GCA_032270685.1 Microctenopoma stevenorrisi
GAGAGAGAAAAGAACAGCAGGTAACACAGATCACAACAACAACAAGGAGCAGCAGACGAAGCACCGGCAGGTTGGCAACGTTAGGTTTTCTGATACAGGTTCAGTAGATGATAGTTTCACGTCCAGATGTTTGTGGCAGTAATTCATTGTTCATTAAACGTCTGCATGTTCCCACCTGCAGCTCCTCCAGGACGGAGCAGGGCTGTTTTCATGTAACGTATAAAAAAAGAAGAAGAAGAAGATTTGAGAGACGTTTTCTAATATCAGGCTTGTCGATTGAGAGGCGGATGAAGATTCCACTTCACATGTGTCTGCTCCTCCCTCCTGCTGAGGGACAGCTTGTTTGTCAGAGGTTTAATATTTAGCTCACACACACACACACACACACACCCACTTCTTTCTACCAACACATTCAGAGCGGCTGAAGTGAGCAGCAGGTTGAGAATCCTCGCGTCACTGGGCCTGTGCAGAGGTTATTTCCCACCAGACACCAGCAACAACCCGGTCTCACTGTGGCTGACTGGGCTTTTCTTTGCTCGTCTTCCTCACTGGGATTCAGCAGCGACTGACTGTGTGAAGATGGGCCCTCGTACAGCAGGTGAGCATCTTTTTAAATAAGCTTCAGTGGCTCTTTGCTCTGCGTCCGTCAGCTGTGCGGCGTCCTCGGCGCCCGAGCTGCAGGACTCGCGTTGCAGCTCACTGGTTTTGTGGTAGATGATGATTGCGTGCAGCTGTAATCATGCAGCGTAGGCGCTATGTGAGGATGAATGAGCTGTGGGGTAATGGAGCTGCTGCTGAATATCCGACGCTGGTTTGTGGCTGTTCTGATGATTATTAGGACCTTTTTCCATCCGTTTCTTTTTTCCATTAGTAGATCAAACAACACCTACACTCATAGTCACCTGTTACCAGGCATTAAAGCGGCAGCCCGAGGCCTGTTTGTCAGAACCTGGCTGTGAATCGGCCCAAACTCACTCACACGTGGGTTGGAAGCAGTCTCTGCAGAGATTAACAGACAAAGTCAAAGTCTGCTCCTGCTACTGGAATGTCAACTGTACCAGGAATGTGTGGAGACGACAGCAGGTCTGAGGCTTAGAAATACCCGGAGGAGCCACTGGCCCTCCGTCAGCGACGTGGTTTATCATCATCGCTTTATTACGCAGGCGCCCCAATCTCTGACCCCATTAAGACGCGTGGAGGTCAGCCCGTCTTGAAGCCACTCACTGTTCCACGTTTGTTTTAGCACATTAAGCATCGCCAGCGTCTTTCTCCCGCCTCAGCAGCTCCACGTTGAAGTCGCTCGCTTCTTTCCTCAGCAACACTGAGCAGCCAGTGATGAAACCCTTCGGTTTTCACTGCCCAGAAGCAAACGTGGCTCAAACATTTGCTTGTGCTCAGATCAGCCCGCCGCGCGTAACGTTCGGGGTCGGTGGGAAGCGTATGACGACGAAGAGAGGACGTGTTTGAGCGGGGCACAGGAAGTAGTCAGAGGTGAGTCTGACTACTCTCCTCCTCCACCTCCTCTCCATCAGTCGCTCCCTCTAAGGAGGTGAAGACAGCCGCAGGGGAAGGATGTGGAAGTCAAGGAGGAGCCCGACTGAGGAGCTGCAGCGATGGGAGCAGATATAGCAGGACAGGAGTGGGCCTCCCCAGCAACGCCTCCTCCCCCGCCCTGGTGCTCTCCAACCCCAAGTCCGGTAAAAACCCTTCAACTGTGATATAAGGAACTGTTTGACTCACACAAACTGATGTTTCATGCGATATTTGTCACCGTGGTGTTCAGTGTTGAAGAGGCCGGTGAGCACAGAGGAGCTGCAGAGACCAGGAGGACCCTACGTTAGGAAGACGTTCACGGTACGTCAACATTTCTACACGCGTGTGTCCGTGAGAACGCCGCTCAGCGCCAGTCTCTCTGTGTCGGCAGATTGTGGGTGACGCAGTAGGCTGGGGGTTTGTGGTGAGGGGCAACAGGCCGTGTCACATCCAGGCCGTGGAGCCCTGCGGTCCAGCTGCCACCGCGGGGATGAAGGTGGGAAATGTCCTTCCTACTCGCTTACAGTGTGTTTAAAGGGAGGGTGGAGTTTTTACTGACATCTAGTGACGGGGACGGAAACGCAGATTACCCCCCCCCCTCTCCTGCTGATGCTGCTGTCCCTTCTTTCTCACCTGCAGGTTTGTCAGTTCGTAGTTTCGGTCAACGGCATCAATGTTCTCCATCTGGACTATCGCACAGTCAGCCACCTGATCCTAACAGGACCCAGAATGGTGGTGATGGAGGTCATGGAGGAGCAGGGGAAACGCCTACAGGTGAAGTAAGGGAGGCCGTGCGTGGTGCTCTGGCTGTTAGTTGTACTGTGTGTGTTTCATGTGTGAGCTTCTTGGAAAGGACTGCAGACACGCAGCTCTACAGGAGGAGAATCCCCAGATGGAGGTGGAGCAGACTACGATAATATAATGCATTTACACACTTTTCATTCTAACTCACACTGTGACTTTTGCTCGGTGAGTGTGAAGCAGGCAGCTCAAAGACGGAGACGGGTTGGTTTTAAAGTATAATGATCTAATCTAGTTTCTCTTGTGGTGTGATGGACTGACTGACCCGACTGGCTCCTAAACCACGAACTCACTCAGGAGTCTTTTACTTTGAAAACACAACGAAGATGCTGAGACATTACTGGTTTTGTTCTGGAACCAGACATGAACTGGGTGGACTGGACTTCCTTTGACTAAACGACATCAGATGAAGAACGGTATTTGTCACTGCAGAGAGATGAGCAGTGATCAGGTCGGTGATGTGCTGCTCGCCGCCTGGACTTTTAACCCCGCGTGCCTCCTCACACAAACACATTACCTGCCTGTATCACAGCAGCAGACACGCAGACACACACACACACCACGAGAGTCGTTCCCTGGCTGTGTTTACTTTTCCATCCACCTCCTGCGACGTCTGCTTCTCAGAATTGAGAAGCGGCGTGAAGTAGTGGGAGGCAGACAGCAGCTGACTGATGTGCTCCTTCTTTCATCTTTTTATATTTTTGTACTGTATCTGTTTGTACTATGTGCTTAAGAGAGAGAGAGAGAGAGAGAGATAGTATGTGTGTGTGTGTGTGTGTGTGTGTGTGGGGGGGGGGTGTTTTGCTGTGTGTATAGTCGACTCCAGTTTCAGTGACAGTGAGTTTGTCAGATGCCTTCTCTAGTTGGAACAGCTGACTGTTCTAGTGTTGTAGTCAAGACCGCCTAAACCGATACCAAGACATGGCTGAGACTTGAGAGGACCAAGACCAAGACCAAGACCTAGACCTAGACCAAGACCATCACACTTTAATATTGAACCTTTTCACTACTGAATTTGGGATTTTTATTAGTTTTAACTGATAATGATCAAAAATAAAAGAGCCCTGGTCTGTTTTCAGTCTTGGTCTTGGTCTCCTGCCTTAGCGTGTCTTGGTCTTGGTCTTTGCGGTCTTGACTACAACACTAGTTCTAACATAACAGGTACCAATGATTTCATCATGATTAATTGTTTTAAGTGTATGTGTTTCACTTTGTTCAATGTGTGTGTAGATTAATTAGTTCATTCTTTAATAAATAAGAATCCTGCCAGGGAGTAACGGCCATTACTGAAATAAAAGAACTGATCAGCTGGAGCTGGACGATGGTTTCAGCCTAATGTGTGACACTAACATGGCGGTTTTCACTTTGACCAGACGGTGGCAGCACACGAGTGTTTAACGCACTGCCACCTCTCAGTAGGTTGTGTTGTTTGTTGTGGAGGAAAACAGCTGATAACATTGATAATGTCTCCGTCTCCGCTTGGCCTTTGAGACTATAAATTCACAGTGCACCCTCTGCAGAGACCTGGAGGCGGGTGTTTCTATGGCTTTGACATTCACCAGGCAGAGAAAACCTACAGAATGCTCACATTGCATTAAAGGAAATGAAGTGTTCACAGCAACTTAGGTTCTCTACCTGCCTCTGCATCTGAGAAACCAGGGTTCACACTTTAGTCTGGGGAACCGCTCATAAAACCGTTTAAAGGTCCAGGAACTGTATCGCAGTACCGCAGCATTTTAAAGGAATGTACCACCAGTGGTCAGATTAGTCTCATCTCCCTGTGTGAACATCACGGTTCCTTCAGAGACTTCTTCCTGGTTTAAGGGTCCTGGATTTTATGTGCTGGTAATAAGGCACTAAAGTCGTATCCTGTCTCTACTGGTTTAAACTTCACCATTACTTTGAGAAAATAACAAAAACACAACGACTGCTTGACTCTGTCTCTGAAGCCTTTTTGTAATCACAGTAACTGAAGTGTAGTGACGGATGAATAAACCTCATACCTGTTGAGTTGTTGTATTCTCTTTAGCAAACACAGCACCGCGCCGTTGGAGGAGTGTGAATCTGGTGAATAGAAACCAAGGAGAGAAGTCAGTATCTTTACGGCCATTCTCCGCTGTCAATCAGCCAGACCTCCCCGGTGACAGATGGTGATTAGCTCGTTCGTAAAAAAGGGTCAAAGTTTGCAGAGTCAAGGGTCCATGTGTGAGGCTCAGTGAAGGAGAGGAAGAGAGATGACAGCAGGTCAATTGGAGGACAGCAGGGAACGTGTTGCGTTGGATGAAGTACTTCCTCCCACTGCAGCTTTGTGTCACTGCAAATTACCCATGAGGGTGGGGGGTGGGGGGTCAACCTTATTTGCGTTCACCCCCCCACCCGCCTGGGAGAGACGTATACGGAAGAATGACATTCCAGTAAATTCCGGGGGATTTCAGAGAATTCCAGATGAATGGCTTTTCGACTCGAAGCTTGTAGAGACACATTCAGCAGAAACAGCAGCAAACTGAGGCAGTGCAGCGAAGACTTCTCCCAGCAACACCGCGTGTCACCGCGCAGCAGAAACATGAAATAACAAACAAACCTGAAATAGAAACGATTAAAGAAAGAAAGTCTAAGCAATGTACAGCTGAGATATGAGCACACGCCAAAGAACCACCGCATCAAAATGGGATGAAACTAAATCTGAGGGTCGTCACCAACATAAGACACAGATTATAAATGTGGCTCATTATGAAATTAGAGCCTGACGTCTGATGAATAAGTGTAATTTCTAATCGAATGGAAACCATCAGGAGTCCTCCAGTGGTTTCTGTGAGGGGCAGAACTTTGATCCATTATTGATTCCACTTATTAAATTCACAGTAATAACTAAAAGAAAATGCAGATGAAAGAACTGGGGAAGGTCAAAGGAGGGTTTTTAGTCTCGACAGAGCTGAGACTGGTCTCTTATGCAAATCGTGTGAAACTAAAGACTGTTGATGCTGCAGCAGATATTTTAGGCTTTGACCTGTGATAAAGTCAACTGATCTGCAGCTTTTGGCCTGAATTCTTAAAACAAAAAGAGATAACCTCAGTTTAGGTTTCCTGCATAAAAGCAAAAACGGAAGACTTGTCTGAAGGACGTGTTGTTCCCCAGCACGCTGCTTAAGTCATTACAGAGGTGTCGACAGCAGAGACGAAACAGCGCGTGACACCCATTGTGGTGGATGGCTGGATGAATGGAATCTAAGGAAGTGGCGAGCCGAAACTCAAAAGACCAGCAGAACAGATACAGATGCAGAAGAACACTGGTTGTACTAGGTCGGTCCATGAAAACTGGTTTATTCTTTATGTTAAACTGTGTAAAATCACCACACAGACATAATAAACCATGCCTGGAGAATCAGAGTGTACTCTCGGCTGACAGACCCGAGCAAACAGCACTTGTTGTCCGTCTCAGGACTGCTCACTCCCCATGCTCCCTCCTGCAGGGATCAGTGTCTGTGCTCCAGTAGATGCTGCATTGGCTCCAGTTCATCCTGAAGCAATTCAGCAAATGACAAATGGAATTTACAGCTGCCAATAACTAACTGAAGTGCTTTATGAGGAGCCATCGGAGGAGGTATAAATCTTTTCCATTTAATTAGAGTTAAATGGGTTTACCTCGTGACCTACGAATACCTTGCTGAACTTAGTACAGACCCCCAGAAAGGTAACGTGACCATAACGCATTAATGTAAGTGGTGGGAGACATTATCCACACTTCATGATTTGGGCAAATATAGGTATTTAAATCATTTTAACCCAAGATGAAGCTTTACTAGTCTGACTTAGACTCCCCCCTTTGTGTTTTCAGATGTTGGTCACAGTTTGTCCACTGAGCTACAGTAAAAGGATGATTACAAAAACGGGCAATGTGCCACAACAGGGAATAAATCTCCTGAAGACTCTAAGTTACCACCAACTTCAGGAGAACATGCACTAACTTGAACTACACGAGGACTGTGAATCTTGCCCTTTTTCATTTAAACTGCAGGTGCATTTGGACGGGATCTTACCAGGAGCAGTAACTGTAAACCTGTCCTTTACGGTATGGAGAAGGCGGGTTGACTTCAAACTAACGTCGATCAATCAGCTTCACTCGAGCACTTTCTCCTCATTCCACACGTGTTCCACAGTAGTTTATTTAATCAAGTACAAACTTGACCATACGATGATTCCCAGAAAGAGAAAAGCGATTGATGAGTTGAGGTCCTTTGCCTCCTAGTTCAGTTTCCCAATCAAACAACAGGAAAGAAAGTTACATTTGTTAAAGAAAACTTTGCTTACACGACCTGTTGTCATGAGAAACTAGGGATTTATGCACAAAGCCTCAGCAGAGACTCTAAGATGAGTCACAACCTTAACAGCCTGTAATCTGTGATTTGCTTTCACGCTTTCAGTGGCTGAGCACAAACGAGGTCTCATTCCTTCATTTTTCATCGTGAAAACTCGTCCGTGTTCGACAGCTCTTATCTACATGAGGTTTTAATACATCATTCACGGGGAGGCATCAGGCCATGCCATCATTAGACTGCTGATAGGTGACAGCACTCTCCTACCTGATCCAACATGTTAAGCTGCTTTTCGATCGTTACCCAACCAAAGAGTAAGTCCTCTGGGGCTCGAGTCAGCCTCATATCTAGATTGTATCTTCCTAGAGTAGAGACCCGGGCTGGTGTGATAGACACGTTAGACGTCAGAGAGCCCGGCCCAGTCTAATCGTATCAGTAACAACCTCTCTGAATGAAATACTTAATATTTATATACGTCCACCTGTTCGAATATATGTATTGAAATACCCAACATTACATGGTATCAAATCCTGTAGACTATACAATCTCACGTTAGCAAGCACCTCGCCCACCCATCCAGCTAGCCGGCATGCTAGCTACTACCAGGTCCCAGTATTTCCAAAAAAACCTGCTAAACCTCTCCTGCTACACATGTTAACAGCAGCTTCCACCTTTAAAAGACGTCTAACGAACCAGAAACCAGGCCACGCAGCAAGCTAGCCAGCATGCTACTCTGGCCAAGCCTTCCCCACTACATTAGCAACAACAAAAACCATGCTAACCATCATGCTAGCTAGGATACTGCCAGACCCACCCAAACATTTTCCAACACTTCCATTTCTTTGCCCTATTCACAAACCTTTCCCACTTAGTTGTCGTCTTCCTCGTCGGGCTGAGGATCAGTTCAAATCAAAGTCTGAAGGAAACAAACTGGTTTTTACAGCTTAACATCCATAAGTAATGATTATTTCTGATAGTTTATGTGACACAAAGGCCGACTAAACAAGAGAATGAAACAAGATGGCGGCATAAAAAGACAAGGCAAAGTATAAACCAGGGGTGATATGTTCGGTCCTAGGGAGCAAACCTGCTTGTTTTCCAACCCTCCAGATGTCAACCAAGAGCAGGAAATGTTGATTACCTGGATCAGGTGTGTTCAGCCAATCAGAAGCTGGAAGTGCAGGGATGGTTGGAAAACCAGCAGGGCTGCGGCTCCCTAGGAACGAACTTATCACCCCTGGTCTAACCAATCAGACAGGGATTCATATTTAATCTAAAACTAAACATTAACCTTTATACAAACACAGGTTCAATTCACAGCATTTACAAAACAAACAACTATGAAACCAAGTGCGAGAAGCAAACAGAAGTTGTGTTTGTTCCTGTTTTCTGTCCGTAAGAAGCCCTTCCAACAGGTAAGTGTGTTTTGGTGCACTACTAAAGAAACAACAGTGACTGTAGAAAGTTTAATAATGAACGTAGAGATTTATTCTCACAGTTGCAACAAACTGGGCAGCTAAATTTAAAATGTGTGTTAAATAATTTAAATACAGACAAAGGAAAAGATCTTTTTGTTTTTGGTGTGTACAAGAGATTTCAAAGCTTATTAGGATGAGGGGGCCCTAATCCAGAAGGAGGCTGCAGGCAACAGAGTGGATAGGAGCTGCCATTAAACCCACTAAAAACGAAGAAGAGGAAGAGGAGGAGGAGTGGGGTTTTTTGGTTGTGAGGAGAAGTCGCCAGGACCAAAGAACAAAAAGTAAAGTTAAAGTGGTTCAAGCTGATGGCATCAAAAAGGCATGTTAACCCAAATCAGTCAAATTCAATAAGAAAGCTGAAGAAATGTGACTGTGTGTGGTCATACTGGGTAAGTTTGTCAAAGCCCCGCGACGTGACGGGACTCTGAACACACCCTCAGCAGACAGAAGCCCATTATTCACGCTATCTGACAGATAGGGACACCTGCACGTCCAAAGCTGCAGCTCTGTGTCGATGTTACCATGTTTCTCTTCACAGGGAAAACACTGTATTAATGTTTCCATTCTTCTTCCACCAGCTTCACTCTCTCTCTTCACAACGAGCCACCTGCTCAGAACAGCAACATGCATATTACCCAGAACCCGGTGCAGCACAGAGCCGGGGGCGGGTGGGGGTTACAGAAATGCAGATTGTGCCTGAGCTGCCTGTCACTCAGAGCTTTTACCCGCTGCCTCGCCTCACTGTAAACGAGGGTAAAGGAATGAATAGCTGCAGGGGTGGAGGGTGGATGAAGCAGGAAACACCCATCAGTCTGATGCAAGTCTCAACTGAGAGGAGGCCAATCAGCACGGTGAAGCTGGCCCTGGGACAGAGACAGCAAAGGAGGAAGTGAGGAGCAGCCCCTTTCAAATTAATGGTCTTCAGATGAACACTGAATCTTGCTGGGACAGTGGAAATAAAAATGGCTTTAACTGATGTGAGGGAGCATCTGATTGGTCCACGTTCAAAATAGAAAGATCATTTATTTCAACATGGAAGATATTTGACGCGTTTCTGCTCGTGTTTGAGTAAAGTTAGGTTAAAATATCTGGTAACATTTCACAACACGTTGAAATGTACTAACCGCAAACCACCGCCCTGTTTCCGTGTGTCCTGTATGCTGAGAACTCAAATTAAACCGAATCAGAACCGAAGAGTAATATTTAACCCTTTCATTCTGAGGTTTCTCTCACGGATCTCGTGTGTTGGGCAGCAGGGCTTTTATTTTGAAACGCGTGAGCGGCAGTTCCGCGTCTCGGTGTCTCCAACTTGTCTCCTGGCAGACAGCGGCATCGCAGAGAGAGTCAGAGTCGCGCAGGGACCGGTGAGCTGCACACGTCTGTCCGGAGGAGACACCCGGAGCCTGGACACGCGTGATCTGAGAAGGTAGGGACGCTCTTCAGGTGCTTGTCTCTGCAGCTCGCTCCGCAGCGCACGCGGCTGCTGCTGCTGCAGAGGGCGGAACGTGCGGATCTCACCTGAGCTCATTTCACTTAGGAGAAACTTGCCCTGGTGTAATTTGGCGCGCGTGCAGCCACTTTTCTCCGTCGCGCGCGCGCAACCCCGCGGTGCGGTACCTGGCGGTGACGGATCGCAGCCCTGCAGCATCCTCCGTGATACTGACGCGCGTGAGAGTCTGATCTGAACGAGCTCCTCGCGCGAGCCGCGCGTGAAACACGCAGGTGTAAAGTCACGCAGTGATACCGAGGCGGTTGTTTGCGTGAACACATGCGCAGCTCGGACCACGCGCAGCGCAGTTCAGCAGCTCGCGCTCCGTGTTGGCTGCAGCACTGAACGCACCTGAAGCACCGGGAACGTTGAACTCCGCACCTTCAGCCCCCTGCAGGGAGAAATGTGCTCGATGCGAACTGAATCCTCTTTTCTGTTCATCAGCCACTGGGCTCTGGAATCTCCACCTGGACCCTCAAATAGCCAAGAACAAGCTGGTTACAGGTTCTTTTCCCTATCGAGCGGTGGAGCTGTTTAAATTCTCTCTCAGATCTGTGCATAGAAAAAAAAGTTATTTCCTGCTTTGTGTTGAAGTAAAAATCACTTGAGTGCAGAAACTGCTCAGTAATTCATCTGCGCTGTTGGTGCTAACAACACATCAGCCTGCAGCTGTCCCCGTCAGGGACACAGCTCACAGTCTGAGACAATCCTTCAGAAAGCACGAACAGAGCTCAGGTGCCCATGGACAACTGTGTCTCTAGACGTGGACGGTCAAAGAGTCTTTGATTGATGTGGACTCTGAACATTAAACCAAATACTCCTGTCTCTGTCCCTCTCTCACGTCCTACTTTCACCATCTGCTGTGCACCTGTCCCCCCTCCTCCCTCTCCGTGTCTGTCTCAGGTGTGTCCTCCTGTCTGCTGCTGTCAGAATGCGGTCCTCGGTCAGACTGAGCCTTTGTCTGGCGGGCTTCGTTCTCGTCTCTCTGCTCCCTCAGGCGGCGCAGGGAGAAGGTAAGTACCTCCACGAGCCTGCTTTCCACTCACAGGCCTTCAGGGGCAACGAGGCCAAACGGGGCTTTACCACGCAGCTGGACCGAGGTGGGCTGCACGGCTGCTCCTGGGGCGTCCTAAGGGCTGCTGCCAGGCAGCCGTCAGCCCTTTGCTGCGGGGTAAACCTCCGCCTGGCTCCGTGGTGGAAACGCAGGCGTCACGTTGTCCTGAATCCTCTGAACCGTGCACATACACTTGGAAGTTCTCCGTGTTGCAGTTTTGATGTGCAGCTTCGCTCCAAAGAAAATGGAGACGTGTTTATTGGATTTGTCCCTTTAGATGTTCATTTGCTCCAGAGTGTTTTGTCTCAGAGGCAAAAGTCTCACACACCGACACACACACACACCGACACACACACACACCGACACACACAGACACACACACACCGACACACACAGACACACACACACCGACACACACACACACCGACACACACAGACACACACACACCGACACACACACACACACACACACACACAAACGCACACACCGACACACACACACACACACACACAGACACACACACACAGACACACACACACACAGACACAGACACACACACACCGACACACACACACAGCTCGTTGGCATTTTGTGTTTCGCCTTCACCTCGCTCTGAAAAGAATGAGCACATAACTCTGAGTTAGAGTGAAAGCACCCCCCCACACACATTCCTCGGGCCATAGTGAGCCGGCCTCGGCTACAGCAGTGACCCAGGAGGAGCTGAGGAGTTACGGTCAGCTGCGTGGATCCAGTCAGAGACGTGTTGATTATCACACGAAGCCTGAAGGTGCTTTGAGTTGATGTCTGCCGTGTGCGCGCTGTTCTGCAGCTTTTCTAGGTCACAACTTGTGGCTGTGTATAAAATAGGAAAATAACTGGATGTCCAGATTCCTCCTCACATGCAGAGGAGGGACGTCTCTGACCCCGCTGGGGACTTCCTGTCCCCGGGGACTGTGGAGCAGCAGCAGCAGCAGCAGCAGCAGCGTGTGCTGCAGAGATCTGTGAGGTGATAATGACTCATTGACACTGGAAGGCTGCGTTGAGCGTCTTTAGGATCGTCTGCGGCTGGTAATTGGTTCTCGGGGTGTTTTGCAAACTAAAAATGACTCTGAGTCGTGAAAACTTTCTGTCACCTCCTTTATATCTCAACTCTCGCTGACAGTTTAAACAGCATTAAGAAGCGTTGCACGTCGGCCTCGCCGCACAGCTCCCGGCGGCTGTGACGGACACCTCTCCCAGCAGCAGTCGGCTCTGCTGTTTGCACAAGATTCTCCATGAAAAATAGATGAGAATTAGATTCCTGTTTCTACCAGCGAAGCCTTTTGTCTTCCCAGGTTTCTCTGCATCCAATACTTGTCTCTGCGTGCATGCAATCTCACCGAGGAGGCGCGTGTGTGTGTGTGTGTGTGTGTGCGTGTGCGTGCGTGTGTGTGTGTGCGTGCGTCATGCTGCAGAGGAACCCGCAGCCTTCTTAAGCTGCGTGAGCGCGCCGAACACGGCGCTCAGAGGTTTTGCGTCACGCTTGCTCCCAGCTGCGAACGCACATAAATGATTCATGCACATGTGCAGGTTTCTCACCCGCGCATTTCAACAACACTCCAAACAGAGGAGAGTGAAATCTGCTTCCCGAATCACGCGGGATTTGAGGGATTGTCCTTTTGTTTCCGGGACAGAGCGCTAAACCCTGAGCTGAAATCCCACGCAGCCTCAGCCTCCTCCCCAGGTTGGTGAGATGATTGCTACAGTTCTCCTCATGTGTGTTTGTGCCGGTTTCACAGTCTGTCCGCTAAAGTCAGGACGACCCTTCCTGTGCTGCGCTGACTTTTCTTTGCATACCTACACGCCGAGCACGCCGCGCTGTGTTAACATCGAACAGGTGGACGTATCTGCACGTGAGCTCCAGATATGTCGAGACCAGACAAAAGTCTAGTTTCAGATTAGTTAAAGACATCTCTGCTCATCTCTTTGGATGTGTCGGAGTCAGGGTTCTCTGAACGATGAGGGAAGTTCCAGTAGAGGCTGTTGAATGTTAACACGACTTGTCACGAACGGTTCACTTCAAACTTCAAACGCTGCAAATGTGCAGAGAGTCGTCTTAGTCTGACTGAGATCTGTTTATACGATTAGTTCCAGACGCTCTCCCACTTTAGGATGCGTCTTCCAAAGTGAATCTGTTCCTGGGTGAACTGCTCCTTTAAGCCTCCTGGTAATTCAGCTCCCCTGAGCGTCACTCAGACTGTAGGTATTTAAAGAAGCCGGCGGCGGCAGCAGCAGATGGCTCGCATCATAACGAGGACACAAACACACGTTTGTGGCTTTTCTTTTTCTCGCAGTTAACAGACTGGGGAGTGTGCTGCTTCTCCATACGTGGTCATTATCCGGGACGCGGCTCTGCCGGTGTGAAAATGATGGGGTGTTGTGGTGGCGACCCTGGAAATGTGGCCGCGCTTTACAATGGCCTCAAGCCAGCGCTCCAACCCACAGCAGCGAGCGCGGGTCTGGACGCGAGGCCATTGTAAAGAGAATCAGAGTGAGAGAGGATCCACTCGTCTGAACGGTCCTGGAGGAATAGTGCTCACACACTATTCCAGCGCCTTTCCATCTGGTGTCCTCTGTTCCTGTTCTCCTCGTGGTTACATGCAGCGAGTCACATCCACTCCTTCCCCTCCTCCTCTCCTCAGAAAGAAGATAGGGACGGGCGAGGACATGGTGTGTGTGTGTGTGCGTGTGTGTGCGTGTGTGTGCGTGTGTGTGCGTGTGTGTGCGTGTGTGTGTGTGTGTGTGTGTGTGTGTGTGCGTGTGACGGTGAGCAGCGAGGCATGAGAGTGCACTCTGATGACAGATCATTTCATGCTTCTTCTATTGTGGCCACCTGAGTGTCAGGGTGTGTTTACGTGTTTGCGTGTGTGCTCATCTGGTTCCTCGTGTTTTTGTGTCTGTCATGTCACTCTCCTTTTTAACTGCAGCTTACCAGCTCACTATGGCAACAAATGGGGCTCTCCTCGCTCCAGCAGGGCTAATGACTGTTGTGACAGCACATTGCTTGTCTATTATTATAAAACATATACTAACACAAAGGGGAAATGGGATGGCTTCAAAAATACCCTCTGATGACCTTAGATTTTCCTTTTTGTCCACGTGTGAGTCACTGGGTTTCAAAACAAGGCATTTTCTCCATGATTAAAATAAATTACAAAGGACAAAAGCTCAAGAGTCTAATTGACTTGCAGTTTCTCTTTTGATGTAGCCACCGTCTCTTCACCCACCTGAAAAAGTGCAGGCTATACTTCACCGTTACTTGCATTATTACTGTAGGTAGGATGAGGAATTAGCTCACAGGCTACTGTCATGTGGTTAATCTGCTGTGTAAGCAGCGGCAGGAAGTCCACTTGGGTACATTTGGACAACGACTGTTTGCTTTTGTTTGCTTTAATAACTTGGATTGATTTGAGAGATAGATAGGTTGATTGATTGATTGCGTCTGTGCCTCCCTTACCTTTTAAAGATTAAGCTCGTTTCACACTGCCTCAGACCTGTATTCATTGTGCTTATTGATTGAATGATTTGACTTTCTGCTGTTAATGCCCCCTGATACCTCAGAAACCATGGTTCGCTTCACCATGTAGACTAAAACACTCTATATGTCTGATGGGATCCCCCCAGTCTGCCCTGTGGGCTCGTCCTGTGTGGTTTGTGTGTACTTCCTGGAATTTGCTCTCTTTTTTACTCTTATTGTATCTGGAGAAACAAACCACAATATTTAAAATAGAAAATTGTATAGACCAGCACAGGTAATGGTGGCTTGGCAACACAAATGTAATGGATTACAAGACAGACAGACACTGAGACAAACTTTGACAAGAGAATAATTTAAGAAGAAGAAAAAGTTGACAATGATAAAAACTGAGGTGATGACGGATGATGGATGGATTAGACACACATATTGGAAAGATTCTCAACTCTCAGCACATCAACACTTACCACTTATCTCATATCGTTTGGAGGCATAATGCAAATAAATGAGGGTTTAGTGGCAATTTACAAATACAGGCCATCTCTGATGTGGAAGAGACTTTTTTACATTGAAGTGAATGAGCTGATTAAACCATAAACTGTCGCCACTTGCGGTTTCTGCTCCTCACAATAAATAAAGAGAGCAGTTTAAAAGTGGAGAACAGTATGTGCCCCCATTGAATTGCTTGGTATCCCACCAACTATGTAAAACAAATAATTGACCTGCCTATGCTGAAACATAAACACAAATCCTTCCTGTGACTGAATAATTATCGCACCACTCCATGGACAATGTTATTTAGGTACAAACCTAAACATCCCAATTAAGCTTGAGCTATCTACCAGAATATGTTAGAATATGAGAAGAAAGCGTGTAGTTGCTGAAACATGCCTATTTTTACACTTAGTAATTTTTTTCCTAATTTTCCAACAGGGCACTGCTAGTGAGGCGACCTTGATGTCATTGCTTGCTGCCCGCTGTAAAGCAATCCGACGGTTTCAGGCCACCAACCCTGAAAAATCAGAAGCTGAAATCCTCTCCAAACTGGTGGCGTACACCTCTGAGCAGGTACAAATCTGGTTTATGAGCCTTTTATTTGACTTATTTTTAGTAAATTGCTCTAAAGAGCAGTCCACGTGAACTCAGATCATTGAAGTAAGAGTGAGGTTTTTCTGTGATTGGATGAGACAGAGGGTCAGTCAGACAGTAGCTGGATCTGATCAGGTTTAATAGCAGGGTGACTTGGTGATTGCATTAGGCAGTCGCCTGGGGGCCACACAGACCTTTAAAGAGCAAACAGTTAGTTGTCTGCCCACTGAAAAACACAGTTCAATTGTTGTACATGTCCAAAGCAAGTAATCCAATGTAGATGATGAGGGCTAATCTATTTTAGGGTCTGTGGTTGAGCATGGTACAAAACCTGGGAGCAGCATGATGTAGTATATTATCCATGGTATGATTTGGACTCAGTAATGACAGTAACATTTGAACACTCGTGTTATTGTGTATAACCTCTATTTAACATTTATTCCAGTACCTGACAAATGTAACTTGACAATACACATTCTCCAACATCTCGGCTTAATCTTAATCGTCCTAGCTAATATTAGTTTCACTGCATAAAACCAGTTCTTGCATTTATCTTCACACCAAAAAGCGAAGGGGCTTCAAGACTGTGATCCAACAACCTGACTCTCCTGTGTTTCTCACCAATTGTGCCTTGTTCTTCCTCTTAAGGCTCATTCCTCAGTGGAGCGTGCAGCTCTGATTGGAGGAGTGACGATGAGGAAGGTTCCCACAGACAAAACGTATGCTGTCAGAGGAGAAATGCTTAAGAAAATCATGGAGGACGACAAAGCAGCTGGATTCATCCCTTTCTACGTGAGAAAAAGACACACACAGACATCTACTCAACTGAGACACACAGCAACATTTAAAACATTAAATATTCTTAACTTTTCTATTGAGTTTAACACATCTGCTGCTGGAGTGTGTTTGCTGGACATTCAAACCTTACAAGCATGTTCACAACCTTCCACTGAGGATGCTGCTGTGCACACCCCAGGGCTTCTGTAGAAGGATAACATTGTTTCTGCTGAACATAATGCACGTCTATCTTGTTAAGGGCAATAATCTGGACCTGCAGATCATTATCAGTCAACAATATTCAGGAGGCTGCAGTCAGCTCTAAATCTTCTGTGTGTATGTGTGCACTGGCTGGTTCTATTTGTCTATTTAACATTTGGTACCAGTGGTCACACAACAACAAAGTGTTACAGTAGCAGCAATGTCTCATTTTCTAGCATCAAAATGATTTTGATCCAATCTGTCATTTCTGTCAGAGTGAAAATACAAACTGGTGCAGGTATCAAAGCACTCCGGTGTTTTTTATGCTTTGAATGTGTGTGTTTCAGTTCTGTGCGACTCTTGGCACCACTCCATCGTGCGCGTTTGATCACATCACCGAGTTGGGACCCTTATGTGAGTCGACCGTTGCGGCACCATGCGATTGATTTGATTCACGTGAGGAATTGTGAAGCAGCGTTGAGTCAAGAATAAACGCCTGACCAGGTGCACTGCCTGTGAGTGAGGACGCAGAACAACCAAAGTGTTACAAATAAACGATCTGCTTCTTGTCTGTTCCAGGTAACAAGGAAAACATGTGGATGCACATTGATGCAGCGTATGCGGGGAGTGCGTTTATCTGCCCTGAGTTTAGGTCTCTGTTGAATGGCATCGAGGTATGTCAAAATATACCTGCATCAATAGACACGACAGCACTTTGCTGGTCTTTTACAGTAATATTCATCATGAGAAAAATCACACTGATTTTAACCTTGATCCTTGATAAATGTGTGATTGGCTTAATCTAGTTTAAGTGAGGTCAAAAACATGAAGTGGGCATCCTCCACATGCATCGAGAGAGTCGGTGCTGGATGACAAGAGACCTTATTGTACTCCTGTTCAATTGCTTGTGAAATATCTTCCGTATCATCTATGAAAGGAACCACTAACCAGATGCTGATTATTTCCAGCTGCTTTAGTTCTGTTTGAAAATGGCATAATGTTAATGCCAAGGAGTGAGTAATATGCCGAACAATTGGCATGAGACGTAGGAGCATCAATTTGCCTTTTGAGGCTGCCAAAGCAGCTGCTGCTCCACAAACTGTGCAGAGACGCAGAGATAAGGGCAGAGTAATTTCCTGAGGCAGCGCTAGACCTTTATATATCACTGTTTATTAGACATACGAGTTCAAACAATGTTGGAAGAGAGAGAAATCCGACTGGGCTGTAAAATGACCAACTGTCATTTTATCTGTTCCTCTACAGACATCTATAAAATTAGAAATTTTTTTCTTTTCACAAGCTTGAAATTTTACATTTTCTAGTGTGTTTTAGTTAATGGGAATCTAAAAAATCTGTGTTTTTCTTTAAGGAAATAGAGAGGAAATTACAAGTTCACAAAGTTGTTGAACGTATGTGCAGTAATATTTAGTGCATTAATAAGCTGTTAGCATAGAATTTAAATACAGACGTTACAGTACATAACTTTGAGACATTAAGAGGTCAGTGATAAGACAAAAACATGAAAACGGAAGCCATGCTTTGTGGATGAGAGCGCAGCCCTGATGGAGGAATGGTTGCTAGGATATGAGTGATGGCCAAACAGGCGACCAAGCTCTTTTGAATCAGTCAGCATGGCAACTGTCATCCAAGTGTCTGTCTCACATTGTCTCGCTACGCTGTGTTATTGCATTTTAGGAGGAAGGGGAAAAGGGATATTAGAAAAGATATCAAACAAAAAGATGAGAACAGATTAGGAAAGGTTTTTCTTCCTTTAAATAAACCGTGGCATGAAAAGGTTATTTCTAATGCACTCTGTGAGCTGTGGGCTTGATGGTTCTTTTTTGCATTTCAAATGAATAGTCTCTGCTTTAGTCTACATAACTGTCGGTGTTGGTGTCTCTGTGTCAGTGATACAGTCCTGCGACGGATTTCATAGTGACATTTTCTTTTCCAAAAACAACTAACTGAAAGCCACTAATACTAAGCGCTGATTTCATTTTTCTAAAGTTTGCAGACTCTTTTAACTTCAACCCACACAAATGGCTTTTAGTCAACTTTGACTGTTCTACAATGTGGTGAGTCTCAAATATAAAATGTACCACTTTACAATGTAAAATATGAAACTACTGAACTGATCTTTACTATTTGTTAAAATAAAAACAGCAAAATCCTTTTAAATCCCTTACTGGTGTGGCGAGGATGTCAATGCAGTATACTACAAATTACACATGTTTAACAAAACAGTTCCCCATACTAGTTTCAGCATTTAATATTTAATGTATTTCTAATTTGCTAGAAGACAGAGCGACTTATATTTGGCTCCTAGTTCATAAGTAACAACATGTAGTTATTATGGTAACAAAACTGATATCCATCTACACCTCAGTCCTTTGCACATGTAAGAATAGAGCTACGCCTTCCACCTGCCCCTTCTGTCAGCAGCAAAGCAACAAAATGAGAAATGCACTGCACAAACATCACATCTGGCACATAATATCAGGAGCTAATGGCACCTTTGTCCAAATAGACAATTTACTTATTATATATTTATGAAGGTGTGTGGTATACAGCCACATCAAATATAAAACATACTGGGGTAATAAATTGGAATACAGTATACAACACATAGTATAATAATATTATTATAATATTAATAATCACAGAGTCAAAGCAACACACATTTTTATGCAATGACCTCTGAATATGCACATATTGTGATTGTGATTTTGAAAAAAAAACTGCATAGGGTAAAATTGTTCAGTAATATATGGTGATAAGGTTTATCTGCCTATCAACAGGGTGAAGAAGAGGGCAGACATCATCGGAGCCTTCAAAATGGAGCCACTCTACCTGAAACATGAAAACCAGGAGTCAGGTAGAGGGATTTCACTTTAAACGATCTGGTCCTGGGGTCTTTTACATAAAATAACAACAGTGGGCAGCTGTGGCCTTGTCTACTGTTCACAAATACACTGTATCTGTGTTCATTTAATGAACATGTCTGTGATCAACCAGTCTTAAAAAAATCCCTGTAACCACATCCAACATTTCAGATTATGGGGAATCACTTGACAGCTGTGTAAGTGAGTTCTTTAGCATCTGTATTTAGAAGTTTTAGGCCTGACTTTTAATTTCATAAATCTTCTATAGCATCGTCCAGTCCTCACCATCCCAAAGAGCTTTTTGGTAAGGAATGGGTGGCATGGTTAAGGTTAAGGTTTAATCATTTCTGCCTGACGTTAAGCTGATTTACAGTATCTGTAGCCTAATTGAATTAACACAACTCATTAGTATATAATGAGTAAAGGCTGTTGAACATTTAAATGAAGACTAAAGTGGGTCTGCTGTGAGTGGTGATGTGCACACTCCTATGCTGCAGATGGGCTGCTACCCTGCACTATAATTAGTCTGACAGACTAAAGAAAGACAAAGCACCACACTGAGGCACCTTACCAAAGCCTTCTCTCATACAATCTGGACTCTTCAATGTAATTAGTGGTTATTAGCAGCAGCTAACACCGGCTTCCAATTTGCAGAGATAAGCTGTAGCCAGTGGTCTGTGTGGGCTGACAGTGATGTGAACAGTGAGTTACAGTGGATGGAAACACCTGGAGAGCCCAACAATGGACCCGAAATACAACAGCTTTACAATTAGATTTATTTTAGAACCTAGTAATCTAGTAGCAAAATGATTAAATCTAGCATTCAGCCATATGTTTTTTCCTCAACAGGTCTGGTCACAGATTATAGGGTAAGCGACAGCAAATCATTTTTGGAGTAACTAGCAAATCAACATCTGTATTGACGCCGTTTAACCACTGTCACTTCCACGTGGATCCTGCAGCATTGGCAGATTCCCCTGGGAAGACGCTTCCGCTCACTAAAGATGTGGTTTGTCTTTCGTATGTATGGGCTCAAAGGCCTGCAGGCTCATATACGCAAGGTAGGTAAAAAAATATGCATTCATCAACATCCACAAATGCCTGCACTGGAATAATAAGACAGACAGATGAAACTTTCTAACTTTACACAAATAAGCCAACATATTCCCTGTGCTTTATAAACTATAACTGGTGGAAAGATAAGCGCAGGGCTTATCGTAGTGAGTATTCTGGCTTCTCTTTCATGCTCCATCTCAGTCACTACTCCTGAAGAAAACACTTCTGATAATCACATATGCCTGGTCTTCATGGTAAATGCCACCCCCTTCCTCCCTCCAACATCTTACCCCTTATAATCCTCCTTACTGCTAAAGTCCCTTCAGTGCACTCCCTCATCATCTCTCTCTCTCTCTATCAGCATATCCTATTAGTCATATACCGTAGGTCTGGTCTGTATCTTCTTAGCGACATGTTCTCCTCCTTTTTCCACTTATAACCATCCCTTTCCCCAAAATGAGCTGTTCCCACATGAACAAACGTAGGTTTTGTTAATGGCAGCACTATGCTGAATATCAGTCCTTCCTTATCACATAGCTGTAAGATAAGCCAGACGAGATCATTCCAGTGTATTCCTCATACACACTTCTCAGAGAGGGGAGTTACTGACTGGAAATGTGGAAGAAAAAAGCTGATCTGTTCATCAGTTTTTGCTCATTTAGAAACTGTTTGCTTTTATCAAAGAGGAATTGAGGATACACATGATTTGGTTCTCAATTCCACACAGTGTCATTTGAATTTATTTAAATTTCAATGCAGTGGCCTGTCCCACAGTCTCCGACACAGAATGTGTCATGGTTATGGAGTCTTACAGTTATTTATTTATTGTAATGTCTTATTAGTGGTTGTCTTATTAGATCAGATGGTAACATCTAGACAATAGTGAATAGGTTGTACTCTGCAAAGGACAGAAATTGATGTTGTAGAAAGTTACAGACTCGGTGGGGAAAAGTCCTCTGATCCAGCAGTGATAAATGATACAACACTGCCATCTAGTGAAACGTGCTCGGATGTGATCCTGATTTGGTGACATATCACATTACGTGAAGGCCAGACAACAATTTCAAATGAACAGCTTTCCCTTCCAATGCTTTGTTGCATTGTATGTAACCTAATCGTGTTGTTTACTCAACTTGCTATAATTTGCATGGCTTCCATTTAACATTTGAAATAAAATTGAAAAAACATTGTGAATGGACATTATACAGGAATACTGCAGATCTCTGCAGATAAATTGGAATAAATGAACCGCTTAAGATCAGTGCAAAAATTGTATAGCCAACATGAATGTCAGTGGTATAATAAAACTGTAGCACTGTATATCTATCTGTTTGCAGCAAGTGGCCCTGGCTAAAGAGTTTGAGAGTCTGGTACGAGCAGATAAGAGGTTTGAAATCTGTGCTGAAGTCATCATGGGTCTTGTTTGCTTCAGGCTCAAGGTAACAACATATATATCTACTTTTTAAAATCATCTTGATAAAGCATGCGTGGTCCTCTGTGCCCTTCCCCCTTGGAACCTGTTTCTTATCATCTGTTCAACTTGTTGATGTCATATTCCAGAAAAGAAAAAGGAATATATATATATATATAATTTTTGAATAAGAACCAAAAACCAATTCATCATGGGTTTGTAAAAAATGACATTTTTCCAGACATTTTTTGGACAGCCAGAAAGCACAGCATCTCATTTAAATGGTTTGGGTTGTGGACTGGTGCATACTAGACATCACACATGGAGGTTGAATGGAGATTACAATAAAATTGCATTGTGTCCTGAGGGAAATAACTTGAGCTTGATCCTTTTCTTTGGCTCCTCTTCTCAGGGTTCCAATGAGCTGAACCAGAATTTGCTGAAACAGATCACCAAGAGCAGAGAGATCCACCTGGTACCCTGCCAACTCTCGGGCCGCTTTGTCCTGCGTTTCGCCATATGCGCACGTACTACAGAGTCACATCACATTCAGCAAGCATGGCGCCACATCACACAGTTGACCTTTGAGCTTCTGCAGGAGCCCAGTCATTGACCAAGTGGTTGTCTAGCCTGATGCCCAAAGGATCAGGATTACCAAAGTGGGGACAACAATTCAGAGTTTCATGTTGCAGATGGATTTCACCGTTCACGTTGTGGTCATGTTCCCCCAGTCTAGTGGTCATTATTCTGCTCTTTTCGTGATGTTGAAAATTGATGTAAGTGAAAACACAAATATGAAATGGGCACCAGTGTGTGGTGCATGTCCCATTTTTTTCTTTTTGCAATTTATGTCTCCCTTGATTTGCCTTTATATCAGGTGAACTCCTCCTGCAGACTTGTCTTTAGTGTCAATGTCTTGTCTTTGTCTTGTGTGTAAAATTTGTCCTGGTTGAATATGGATGTTTAAGAGCTCTGCAATGAATGTACTGCACATTGTATGTGTTACTCACCTTTTAAGTGGAACTGTATTTTCTGGGTGGGTGCTCAAACAGCTTTTTATGTGTTGTACATGTTTAGTGACACATGTTAAATGTAGGCTTGAAAGAAATGGAAATTACTTTGTGTAAACGATTCTGCACAGAAAGTAAAGCATCTTGGATCAAATTTGTGGATCAAATTTTTTTATTGGACTAAATAAGTACAGAAATAAAACAGATGAGTAAAAGAAAAGACACATTTACAATATTACCAGTTTTGTATGGAGGCCTTTCATTAATTGCATTAATTTCTAGATAAGTTTCTAGATTTTTAATTAACACGTGTAGTTAATTAATACATATATATAATTTAATAATTGATATATAATGTGTCTTTTGAAAAGTGGGCATATATGTCTCAAAACTGCTTAATAATTAATTCTGGGTTATGCGGCATTAGCCTTACACAGAGAATTGAACACATTTAATTAACTTCTACTTCACAGTATTGTGCTGAGAAAGAAAAGAATGATCAGAAAGACTGAATGTACAAATTGTAAATTTATAGAAAAGCACTGATTGCACTTTGTAAATCACTGAGTTGGTGCTGAAAAGTTCATTTCATTTAGCATGACGTGTATCAAGGATCCCGCACACTCCTCACATTAGTCCATCTTTGGTACATGTTTGTATAAAAGCCTGATATCCACATCCATAGCACGTCATTTCATTCTGGTTTGTAGGTCATCTAGCCCTCACATGTGGCTGAGATATGTAAATGTACTGTGACCACATCACACCGTGTTGTTAGTTCATATGATTGTGTCAAAGTAAAGTGTTGTTACTTTGGTTTGGCTATACGCTGTATGCATTGTATGGGTTTATTTAAATAAAGGCTACTGTCGTTTGTATAGTGTTTTCAAAAACACGCTACCATAATAAACACCATAACGATACATTTAGACGTGAGAGAAGTAAGATTGACTTGATAAAGTCTTGGTATCCCACCCAGTTAAAGATGACAGGTGTAAACACACACACACACGAACATGCACATGCACACTACCAATTGACTTGCAGTGCAGCTCAGCCTCCTCTGACCAGCCTAATCCCTGAGGACAAAGGCCAGTGTTCTATAAATACAGATGAGCGTTCAGTATTACAGGTTAATTCTCTTTAATGTAAGTGGCCAGCTCAGTCATTTCACACAGGAGCTAATAGAGGATGAACCTGCCCGTCTGTTTATGGTGCAGGAAAAGTTGGTCACAAGCCCACCTCCATGTAGAAACAGATGTAAAACAGCTGGCTGACCACAGTGTCAAAAAAAAGTACATCTGGCCTGAACTAAATCTTTTATTCATAAACTAGGACGATGGGAGACACAGCAATACTATTACATAGGTCCTAGTTCAAGTACTTGTTACAGTGTACTTGACCTGTGTACACCTACATAAATAAAATATCCGCTTTTAGTAGACACTCTGTTCACTTGGGTTATTGAATGAAACATAAATTATTTAAAGCACACAGTGGGATAGATGCAAGGTAGAAGAACTTGAAAGATTAAAGAAACCCTTCCGTTTACAATGTTCAATTATTAATTTGAATTCATTAATAACATATAGAAATACATTTATTATTGTGGCTGTTATTTTTCCTGTGCAGGGTGTAGTCTGAGTTTGGTGAGAGAGGTGAGAGAAGAAAAATTGTACCAGCAGCAAAATGCTGATAAATAAAAAATACAGAGCTATTTTTCTAAAAGATGAAAATATGAGGTAATATTACGTAATTTATTTACAGTGTTGTTCAGATTTTCAAAGACAGTGTTAAATAGAACAGTCTATCTATATAAATATTTGTTAGGGAACTTAATGTAAAAGATTGTTATTTGATGAAATCAGTCTAAAGGTCTGATATTGAGTGTGATTACTATATAATATATATAATATATATAATTTATGTATATAAATACATTTATGTGTGTGGATCCTTGCCCTTCCTCTGTGTAGTAAATGTCTTCAGAGCTGCAGTTGCTTGTTTTCCCCACAAGAAGACACCATTAAACATATTTTCTCAGGTGACAGAGGAACTGTTTCTTCAGTGCCATATCCCAGACCTGCCCTTTGGACAAATGATGCATTTTGGGGTCAAACAGTGAACCAAAAAAAGACTTTGGCAAGCGTGGCCTTCACTGTCCATGGTTGATTTCAGTGTCTTTGAGCAGCTGCAAGTAGCAAAACTTTCAGAACTGTCAGAAAAAAAGTCAGACTGGTAAATGTAAAATTGGGAGCAAGAATACTTGATATTTGAATGAAAGAGTGAGCAACTTTTGATAAAAGAGGACGATTGAGCATTCACACAACTAAAAAATGTTTTTTTATACACTATACTAAGGCACTAAGGTACAATCAATCAGCTGTCATACACCTGGTGGTATGACTGTGCATAAAAGAGGTCACCACTGAATAATATCTCTGAAATCTGCAGTCAGACACAGTAGATCACAATAGTAGACCGTATGGTCACATTAGATTAATTCACTCCCACCCCTATGACCAGTCTCCTGTTGACTGCAGCAGGCTGCTCCCTGTCAGTAGAAAAGCTCTAAAAGCCCTGTGCACTACCTGCCCAGCTCTAATCAGCAGCATTTAGGTCCTAAAGAGGCAGATATTTCCCCTTGAGGTGCAGAGCAAAATAGATTTAAAAGGAGAGTTAATAATGGACTTACTTTCATTAAGTGGACAGACACGACTCTGTATCAGGTCTGTGTGTGTAAATGGGCTATTGTTTGCAAAAGTTCAACATATCAACTGAAAAAATGCTTTTGGTGAAGGTTTAAAATCAAAGCTTAATGATTTATGTCTTTAAAAAACACAACTTACAACATATGTGCAGGTATAGTGCATAAAAAACCACACTTTTTTTTAAAAATGCTTTAACGCTAAATAACAAATACCAACGCATGCATATTGTATCAGGTTCTGAAAGATTCCACTGATGCCAGATGACAGAAATATCCTCTGGTCACAGTCCACTTCAGCTCATTATGTCAGCTCCACTGATTACTATGCACCACATTCAGCAGCATTCGGACACTCACTAGCTGACGTTTGAGGTTACTGGTTGACTTTTTGCCACAAATACCTCTTCACTTGAGGGGCATATGGGTAAACTGCTAAAGCACAGCGGCAGCCATCAGCTGCTAGACTGAAGCTGAAGTCACATCTACTTGAGAACTTAACGCCCTGCGACAAATTATGTACTAATTGCCATCCACACAAACACTTCAGTTCTATTAGGATGAACGTTTCCTTGTTTCTAATTCAATATGACCATCGTGAGTGTTTTTTTTAACAGCTTTGGTATGCAAGACACATGGGATCGGGTTACATCTGTGCTAAGTGTTTCCTATACTACGATGATGATGTGTCAATACGGTAAAGGCGGTTTGCAGTGATTACCCTGCTGAGTTGGGATAATAGGGGAGGAGAGATGAAGGTGAAAGTGTCCCAGAGATACTTCATCTGTATTGCCAGTATGTGCAGCACACTTGCAGATTGCTAGCTTTTTTGGCAGTTTTACTGCTTTTAGGAGGTTTTTTTAGTAGCTCTGCATGTGTCACAGGTTTTCCAGAGGAAGTTATCATGCCTCTGTTTTTCCAGTACTGTGCAAAAGTGTGTACTGTGGCATGAGCATACTGGCTGTCTGTAGAGATTGTGACCTCTTGACCTTTCGTGAGCTTGCATGCTTCAGTTAACGCTACCAATTCAGCTGCTTGCGCAGAGAAGTGTTCCCTTTTTAATCACCTTATCTGACGTGACTACAGCATATCCTGTTTTAGTCTTTCCAAATTAATTTTTCTCGGATGAGCCATCCACAAATATGACTATGCCTGTTTTGAGTGGCTGATCTTGCAGATCTCTTCTGCTTTTTGCGGTTTGTTCTGCTATTGCCTGGCAGTCACGTTTCATAAAATACAGAAGGTCATAAAATTATCTTTACAATCTACCATCTGCACGAAGGGTTTGCTGTAGTCGGGCAAGGCTAAGGCTGTACTTGACACTAGCATCTGCTTTATTTTGCAAAGTGCCTGTCCTGCTTCTTCAGTCCACGTCAGAGTGGAGGTCATTTTTAAATCGACCTCATACATCATTTACTTGAAGGTGCTGTTATTTCTGCATAATTTGGAACCCAGTTTCTGCAGTAATCTGTGAGTCCTAAAAAGGACATAATTTGTTTCGTTGTTAATGGTTTTTGTTGCTTGCAGGATGGCTGATTTCCTTTCATCAACAATTGTTCTTCCTGCTGCGCTGAAGTTGTGACCTAAATATTTCACTTCCTTTTTACACAACTGCAGCTTGCTTTTGCTGACTTTGTGGCCTTCTTGGGCGAGGTGTTCAAGTAATTTTAACGAATCTGTTCTGCAAGTTTGCTCATCGGGTGAGGCTAGTAATACATCATCTACATAGACCAGGATCTGACTTTTTCCTGGCGGTTTGAACTTGCTCATGCTGGCGCTCATGGCTTGGGAATATATTGTTGGACTTTCACAATATCCTTGAGGTAATCTGGTATAGGTATACCATTGACCTTCAAAGGTAAATGCAAACCAAAACTGTCTTTTCTTTATCAATATTGAGAAGAAAGCATTGCTGATCTCTACAACGGTGAAAAAGTTAGCATCTGGCCTCGGTGAGTTCAGTAGAGTATATGGATCAGGAACACATGGAGCTCTCTGTATTACTGCATTATTTACTGTCTGTAAATCTTGCACCATTCTCCACCCTACAGATGGTGATTGCTTCTTTACTGGGAAGATTCATCACAGCGTATTATTACCCCTGCTTCAATTAAATCTCTGATTACTGGCTTGATGCCTGCATTTGCATCTGGTTTCAGTGGGTACTGCCTTACACATATTTGCACAGGAAGAATTCCTTTTATCAGTCCTACACCAGTTGATCCTTTGGACCATAAGTCTTTCGGAACGGTCTCTAAAAATGTTTCTTCTTCTTGGGTTAGCATTAGCTGTCACTCATTTTGACCATGTATGTGTACTCCTTTCTGTACTTGGACGGTCCAGAACAGGGCTTTTCTGGTTAAGCCAGTGGAATCGCTGTTCCATGTGTTTACAGAAGTAGCTATCCAGTCTGTGGCCTGCTCTCCCTGTTTCACTATCTGACCTAGTTCTTTCCAGTTTGTTCTGGTTGATTTACAGAGTGAGATGTGTGTTGTGTGGTGCTGTCCACGTTCTGAACAGCTTTGCTGTTGCCTCCCTTTTGCTTTCTTCCCTTCTACCAAAAGCGCTGTCCCTGCCTCTTGGGGTGATTTATTGGAATATCTAACTAATAGTAGTAATGGGGTTGACCTATTCCCTGCAGTGCGAAGAAATCTCCTCTATTCAGATGTCCCTCCTGTGTTGGTATATCCATATCTCTCCCCAGCAAATTGACCGGGCAGTCAGGTACTAGGAGAACTGACAGCTGGCATGATTTGCCATTTGGATCTCGTACCCAGGCAGGTTCTGACCGTGGTGCGTGAGTCAGGCCTCCATTTGCACTTTTTACCACTATCATCTCATTGCTGGCTTGATAGTTGTGGAATGGTTTCCTGATTGTAGTTCTGCATGCACCAGTGTCACAGAGGTAGCGAATCGGTTTGCCATTTATAATTAACATCACTTCTGGTTTCACTTCATCTAGTAAAAAGATTTCTTGTAAGAATTAGATCTATCGCTCCCTCCTGTTTTTTTTCAGGCTTTGACTCTCGGTCTAGACACGCATTAGGCAAATTATTTTGCATGCAGTTTGCTGCACGATGACCATCTTTTCCACAGAACCAGCCTTTTTTTTTCTGGACATTCTATGGCTCTATGGCCTTCTGTCCCACAGACCCAACATTCTGTCCCTCCTGGTGTCCTATTTCCTCCTCTCCTACCATGTCCTCCTCTGTTATTACCTCTAAAACCTCCTCTTCCCCTGAACCCGCCTCTATTTGATCCTTGATAAAGGATTTGATTATCTCCCTCAGTCATTACGAACACTGTCACTGTCACTGTCACTTTTTCAGCATGCAAAGCATGGTTTATATACTCCTCTGTCTCTGGGAAGCCTAGTTTTTTCATTTTCTTATCGTTGTTGCCTGCCCCACGACGTATCTTGTCTTTAAGAGTCACCATTTTTGGGTATTTAGGCTCCCATCAGAATCATATTTTGTTATCCATTTATTCAAATTGCGAATGCTTTGCGGATCACATTTCTCCACGTACGTCCAATCTTTATTTTTTAGCTTTTCTTTCGGGTCCTCTGCCTTTTTTTTCCCAACAGAAAGGACACAGAGGGGACTGGCTTTAAAAGCAATCAACCAGTGCATCAGAAACTCACACACTAGAAATGTGACGTGATAGCAGATAGATTCTCTGTGTATGATTTATGAACAATGCATACATGCACTCGTTGTTGTGTGATGTTTGTACAACATGAATCTGCCCATCTGATGAAGCCTTTGCATCACTGATGTATTAATCTACTGTAGATAAGACTGAAAACCACTTTGATAGTTTCATTATATCAGATTACAGTAATAGTATTTCAATCGCACAGCCACAAAACAGGATCCATTTTTACATCCTATAAAAATAATTCTCATCATGGAATACATCAAACAAATTGCATTGCATTTCCATTGTGGTTTGAGAGAAGAGCGTTTAAGTGAGAAGACAAATGTAGAGTTAAGTTGTGGAAGCATAAGTCAAAAAGAAAGGATGAGAGCAAACAAGAAAACAAGGAGAAATCGATGGAGAGAGAGGAGGAACAAGACAGACCAAGCCCCATTAGCTGCCATTTCTCAAGCTGAGATGTTTGAATAGTGACACTGTTGGTCTGTCTGTGCATTTCAAGTGGGTCTGTCCTCTAATTGATCTGCCCACAACACTGCCACAACATTTCCTCCTTGGGCTGTGGCACAGATTCCGTGGGGTGTTTAGTGCATTCGAAAGTACTGACTCAGACACACACACACACACAATAAGTGAAAACATCTTTTGGCAGCATTCCAAATCGCTCTTAATGCACAGTGCGGAGACCACTTAGTTGTTAAGGAGCCTATGCTCTGTTAAAGTTCAATCTTAAACAAGAAATTATTAAACAGAACTATTGTTGGTCTATTTCCAAATAGTCATTTTTTATATACCAAAAATTATACAATGATAATGATGACGACAACTTCTCACCTGTTGGTAAAATGATGAAGCATAAATCATAAAACAATAAATTAAAACAAACAGATGTGTATTGTTTCGCTCACAACTGTGTGTCTTCTTGGACGATAAAATCAATCTTCAGCTACAATAGTTACAGTTACAGCTTTAGTCTCAAGCATAAAACGTGCTGCAGTAGGTGATGTTGTTAACTCTTGATTAACCTTTCACCTCTGACCCTTTGGTCAAGAACCAGAATCCTGACACGTCTACACCACATCCTAATCTGCACAGGGAGCACATGTTGTAAACCAATCTGAATCTTGCTGTGAAAATCAGCAGTCCGTTAAACAGACAACAGAAAGAGCAGCATGAAAACTAATTGCTGCATGGAAGTCACCACCAGTCATCCACCCTTGACAACCAATACCAGATTGTTCGATTCAAATACACAAAAATACCTGTGTGTCCAAAGTTGTGAGACATGCAGTCAAAACTGCTTATTCAGAACCAGACAATAAAAAAAATCAACTTTTAAAGTCTTTTGTTGTCACACACACAAGTGAACCAGAGGGTGCAAGGACAAAACCAAAGCCAAGCTGCCATCCCCAGCATGCTGCCCTGCTCATGTATCAGCTTCATATTCCAAAAATGCCCCATCAGCACAACACAAATTGATCAGGACGTGATTTATTTGGTCTCAGTTACAACACAACAAGCATCTCCTGGGTACACGCAATGTTCCGCGAGAATCTCCAGTCAGCTTGCCTTGACTTCTAAGCTGTTGCTTCCTGACACTTTCAACAGTTCTGCGTTTAGATTTGCAGGATTCCAGTAGCACCAGAGTGGACACACCTCAAAATCCAAGGGGCTAATAGTTATACGGCAGCAATACCCGTGAGCAATAGATACAGTAGGTATAAGTTAGATAGGAGCTCTATGCCTTTCTTGTATTTCCTCTCTCTGTGCAAATCAAATTCTCAGCATCCTGTCTTTCCTGTTCATTCGGACCTATGGGTTTCAGGTCTCACTTTAGCCAGCTAAAAATACATTATCTTCATTCACTGCCCACTGAATCAGACATGTAATTCACTTTGACTGGCCCTATCAGTGTCTTCTTTGTAGACAGTGCCAGAAACCAGAGGACCACCCACATTCAAGACCTCCACAAGAAGAGAAGAGACAAAAGAGAAGAGAGAAGAAGATGAGAGAAGAGAAGAGAAGAGAAGAGAAGAGAAGAGAAGAGAAGAGAAGAGAAGAGAAGAGAAGAGAAGAGAAGAGAA
>JAUMTR010000008.1:14109299-14233056 GCA_032270685.1 Microctenopoma stevenorrisi
ACACACACACACACACACACACACACACACACACACACACACACACACACACACACACACACACACATACATACATATATATATATATATATATATACATACATATGTATATGTGCCAAAAACATGATCCCATACAAACATCACTGGCAGAACCTGGTGAAATGGTTCTGGAGAGGCTGAGATGACAGGATGAAAAGCTTAAAAGGAATGAATATCTGGAGGAGGTAGTAGGAATATTTGGCAGCCCCTCTGATCCAACCTGATCTAATGAATGTAAACACAGCGTGAGGACAAACCAGGATGAACTGAGGGGAGAGATCAATGTATGCAAAGTTACAGGGAGAGAGTTGAGTAAATAAAAGAAAATAGAGTATTCCAGAAGGAGACACTGTAATCAGGTTTAAGACTTGTGAAGATCATTCAGCTAAGACCTGCTCCACTACAGAATGAGAACAAGTCCATTAAGAGCCCAAAAATAGCCCTGCTCCATAACTGCTTTGTCCTCACCCTGTAGCTCACAGCAAAACGTCCTGTGACCACAGTACATATGCTTATACACGTGTGTGTGTGTGTGTGTGTGTGTGTATTGGCTGAAGAATCAGTATGATCAGCTTGGCCTGGGGAAAGCTGCTTTAGATGCCTTGTGATGCCTGGTATTAGTCTGATAATATCTGGCACCTGAAACAGATCGAGTCTAACACTGATTAATATTTAAGCAAAAATGATCAAATGTTCAATTCTGCAGAGACTCAATGAGTCCTAAACGTTTTTTGGATGATTTGAGATCAAACCTGTAGTTTTTACTGCTTGGACATACACAGATACTCATATTTACAGTTTGAACATGTGACAAAATGGCTTGTGAGTTAAGGTAAATATAGACATAAGATGTAAAAGTTACAAAAATAAATAAGTAATTAAAAAAACTACAGTCACAGACGCACCTAAATGTGCCAGTCCTGAGTGAAACGAGACTTGAGGCTAGGAACGAGTCTTTTCACTTTAAAGCTGTGCACTTTAACAATCACAAAGCCTGCGCAGCCGTTGCAAGTGAAAGGATTTAGGTGTTTTAATGCATTCCTGCCCTTTATTCATGGCACAGACGACTTTATCCAAGACGACACTCCACTTAAACAGTTTAGGGGTATGGCAGGCCAAGCATATGAAAGACTGAGGTTCCTTTTCAAGCAGAGACCAGAAGTATCTTGTGCATTGGTGGAGGTGACTGAGCCATGAAAACGTATGCATTTCTGCCTTATCGTCCACACACAGCTGTTTCTTTCTCCCCCTCCCCCTTTGTAAAGGAAGGGAAAAAAACATTCCCCGTGCTTCTGTCTTATTTTTATTTCCTAATCTTTGATTTAACTGTAGGTGCACAATCATTGATTTTCACACACAAACTAGTCCTGTGCAGTTAATGACTGTGCTGTACCATAAGGACAGTTTCAGTTTTACCAATAACAAAAATGCCATGCTTGGGTCTAAAACTGTTTAACTACAAGTGAAAAAACCTAAATGAAGTCAGTATCCTGTAGGCAGAGGCTCAGTGCTTCACTAAAATCTACATAACACGGCTGTGGCAATACAGATATTAAGTTCTAACTGTTCAGTAAAGGGTTTTGTTCACTATGCCGTTGTTTTGCTTTGTAGACCAATGTACCAAGAAATTATGGGGCATGGAAGATTACAGTTTCACAGTAAATAATAGCAATGCTGGATGAGCAAGAGAAGATCAGGCTACACAGAACGACTGTGAATCAACAGTTTCAACCCAATTAAGGCAATGTTATGTCTCTTGAAATGGCTACATGAAATATACAACGTGATTTGCAACATTACCCAAGTGTGTCCTTTACTTGCAGCAGTGTAAAGCACACAGGGCCACGAGTTGTTCTCCCCATGGCATCCAATCAGCCCGTTTCCACAGATTCAGATACAGAAAAGGCAGAAATAAATAGCACAGCACTGCTTATTGCAGTGCATATAGGACTATACTCAATAGTACAAATCACAAAACACACCATATTGTCCATTCACATCTGAACGACTTTATAATCAACACCAGTAAAACAGACATGCTGTCTTTTGTATTTATTAGATTAGTTATTGGGAATCTTCCAAAGTCATTTTAGCACTAAATTTCCTGTTTGTGTTCTGTGAAGTGTTTTCTTGCTGAGCTGAAGCAGATGGGCAGTAATATAAAGAGGTAATTTTATGTAAAAAAGGAAAAAAAAATGAAACTGGAATTTAGGTTTCACTAACTCACATCTCTGCAATATTAAGCAATCACTAGAACAGAGGAACCAACAGAATCTTTTATGTGAACCTGGCCCGTGAGTTCTTTGAGACAGACCTGGAAAAAATATTAACTAAAAAGTGATCATCCACCCTCTTCCTGAGTGCAGACATGAAATGGATATAAGCTATGGCCTCCACAGGCCTCCACCCCCTCCACAGTGGGGTCTAAACGGCTCCAGACAGAAATGACTGTGCAGTTTAGAAGTGAGAAGAAGAGATTTATGTTGTGTGTCAGGGATTCTCCAAAAGCAGGTGGGGGAAAAGCTCCAGCATCAGGTCTTTAAGAAGATAGGCCACTAAATAAACAACAAGCATAACAAGGTTGCTGAATTCTCTCCTGTCTGAGCCAGGTATAAAAAAGTAATAAAATACAGAAAACACTCACATACACAGTTGATTACCCATTTTATGGGTAAACATCAAGCCAAGAAAGAGAGGAACTAGGTCTTCATCCAAATTGGAGAAGGACGGTTGAGGCAATCTACAAAGAAAAACTGCTTACAAAGTCTACACTAATGAAATCTCTGTCTGATGCATTCACTGTGTTGCAGAAACTCCAGAATACACACACACACACACTCAGAGCCTGGAACATCTCATTCAACTACCTGCATGTTCCAGGCTCTGATCATCAACAATAAGCCAAAGCTGCATGAAAACACACAAAAATAGCTACTTACATCAAATTTTAAAATGTGTATGCCCCGACACAAACTTAAGTACATACAATACATATAAAAACAAACACCCAACTAAACAATGAGAAACACCCACACGCACAAGCTAATGAGCTTTTGTGTGTTTGTAGGCAATGCTCCCCTGAGAGACTGAACCCACAAAAATAACACTCCACACAAAAGGCAGAGGGAAAAATTGCCTTAGAGGAAAATCTGCTAAACAAATACAGCAGGAAACAAAAGGGAAATAGGTCTGCAACTCTCCTCCAGCTTGCCTTACTAGCCTCTACTGTAGTTCCAAAGACACCTAGCTATGCTAGTATGCTCTCTCTCAACTCTGCACAGTCTAATTATTTTAGCAGGGTGACTGACAGCAGTGGTAACAAGTGCTACTTTGAGAAAAGTAAGACGAATATTTTTTTATATAGCTGAAATTGCAGAATACACTATACGGACATGTTTAATAAAACAACAGATGTTAAGACATTTATAATATTTAAAAAGCATTTCGGTAAATTATATTTGCTATAGAGCTACACCTAAAAAAACTTTGTTTTGCAACCTGTTGGTCGACTTTATTTCCATCAGAAATATTTAAATTCCACTTAGACTCAAACAAGTAAAAATAAAAGTCCATCAGATGAAACTATTCTTAATCACATCAGCATCACTGAAAGGTATCACAGTTGACCTCTTCTGTCCTCATCTATTCTGCCTAAGCCCCTAACAACGTGTATGCTAAAAGCAGTTTGTGTAGGTGTGCGGAAGGCCAAAAACAGCAATCAGCAAAGCCATTAATCATAAGAGGTCGCAAATGCAATGTTTTCTGGGGCTGTCACTGTGACTGCACGCACGAAGGCGAACAAGTGCCAAGCTGAATATGGCTTACAGTGAATGCTGGCAACACCGGTGACAGTGTGCTATAGGAACGTGTCCTAGCACATTAGTTTGGTGAATAAACAAAGTAAATAGACAGTAGAGACATGGAGAGGTACCAACAACAGCAGAGCTGAGGGGGGCATAAGAACGAAGCAGAAATAAAGCAAGACAAGAAAAGACTAAATACACTGGGAAGATCCAGAACAAGCATCACATTCATCATCTATTGTAGGTCCTACTTGGAAAAAGTTGGATTGTACATCACACAGACACAATAACTTTTGCAAGAGGAAAAAATAATGATAATAAAACTTAAGTTAGCTTTTGATCAGAGTGTCACTTAACAAATCCAACACCAGCAGTGACAGATGAACAGGTGCAGCGATTGTTCTGGAAAACACGACTCCAAAGTAGGCCAAGCTATACCAAGACTTGACAAGCGGTTATGATGCCAATTTTGGGATCTTCATAATCAGTGCAGCAAAGTCATCAAACAACTGTCACGTGGCCAAGAATTACAGTGAAGATGGAAAGAACACAGCGAGAGTTGTAAGGATGCAACAGTCTGAAGAAATCTTATCCTCAAACCGGCAGCTTCTGAACATTACTGATTATGTGAGCTCTTACTTGTGAGTTGGAAAAACCCTTCATCCACTGTACAAACTGGAAGTAAAAAGAATAGCAGCTACTCATTTGTTATTTTTACTGCATTTTATTTTTCTTTGCAGGAATATCCACATTATAAAGATATTAAGAATACTGCAATTCCTCCCCTGAACTCTTTACTGACTCTTGCGTCAAAGCCTGGAAAAAAAATACATAAATAAACGTTGCACAATTAGGCATATTGTACAAAAATGGTGTTTTGATAGCCAGCCAGTCACGTTTGGGTAAACTGTTATCTGTTAACATACATGGCCCGTACAAAATGTTCAGAAAAACCACCTTTACCTCCTCACTCACAGCATCACGCGATGCCAGTCGCAGCTTAACAGTGAAATTTGTGTTACTGACATCGGCGGAGCTATTAGGATCCAAGACTAAAATTAGAACGAGGGATCATCACATCTGATGCTGTGGAACTGCTTTATGGGGCTGTGTGCTGGTGGGGGGCACACTGGCAGCTCAATGAGCCGTAGGAGTGCCGGTTTTGTGCACTCAGCGGGGGTCTACCATAGTGTGAGGTGAAACTGGTAGGGAGGAGTGTCTCAATGCCTATGTAATGGCTTACTACTAATGGCTGCCACGAGGGGCCTACGTTCATCACTCTCTGTGTGGGGGGGACTTTCAGCATGATTAACGGGTGAAATTTGCGTGCGCGTACACAGACACACAGACACAGACACAAGGGAGGCACATGAAAGTGAATAAGCACACTAGAAAGATGCAGAAACTGTTTCCTTTCCCTTACACACACGCACACACACAGTTAAAGTATCAGAGTGTTAATGTGGTGGTTAAAAGAACGCTAAAAGCAATTTCTCAGAGTAGTTTCATAATATTGATAATTATTCAGCAACAGTAAAAAAATCTAATCCATCCCAGCAAATGCTGGAGTTCTGTGCTAATACTTCCTCTCTCCTCGGTTCACCTTTTAAAGTAACCCAATATCCAAGCTCAGCTGAAACAGCCAACCTAATGCACACAAATGCAGACTCAGGCTCCTTCTGAAATACCAAGCAAAGATGGGTTCTTTTACTGCTGCTTTCGCCATCTTAAAGAGGGAGCGATATGTAGCGTTAAATTGGAACTCACAGCAATAGCCGTTTAACAGGCTGGCTTTAAGAGAGAAGCCTCATGAGCGGAGAATGGTACCACAAATTCGAAAGGATATACTTAGTAGGACACAGCTTGCCTTAACTAAGCAACAGTACAAGGAGGAATCCCACTACTTCTATGTTGTACATAAGCTGAATCTGTGAGGCTCCGCGCTTAGATATGACAGGAGCAGTCAAAACCAGTGGTTTAATTAGTATGAACACAAACACACATTTGAAGTATAAACAAAGGCATGTGCACAAACAGGTAAACAGATTGCTGGGCCCTCCTGCGTCTCAAGGGAACTCATTTTACACACTTTACCTGCCAGTGAAATCAGGTAAATGAACGAAACCTAAACATGTGCTGCGCCGTAGTCCTCAGGAATCCCTCAACCCCTTTTAACTCTACTTTCAGTGTTTTTGTTGATGTGCACCCTCCAACACACGCCTCTAAAACACTGACATTTTATCTGCTGTGGCCTCAATGCAATAGAAAATAAGGCACGGGATGCATGTTAGAAGCTCAAAAAGATGTGAGAATGAGATAGAGAAGGGCAAGAATAACAGGATGAGAAGTCAGGATGCATGCTAATGGGGTTTATGACTGTGTGTATGTGCTCTTTGTGTGTATGACTGTGTGTTGCCTCATTTTGTGTCGACTGTTGTCCTGGAACGCCGTCCACAGGCCTGTGAAAAAAGGAGTATCCTTTTCCTTTGCCCATGACCGGGATGCGCTCAAGAAGATTGACATTTCCTGACAGCAAACGCCGACTCTTTTTATATATACAAAACCAAACCTCAAAGAGGTGATGAAGAGTTAGGCAGAATAATTATGTTGCTGTATGTGTACTGGTACTGTAGACCACTGTTGGTAAAATCTAAAAATACCAACCACATTCCCAGTGTGTCTACCCATACACACAGCTGTCACCTCTGTCATGCAACAATGGCAGGAAAGGTCCAGCTGTCAGAAAGGGAAACAAGATGGTAGGGAGAGGAAGGAAAGTCTCTGACAATGTGAATGGGGAAGATAACACGCGCAGCACTTCCTGTTCCCACCCCTGTAACCGAGGAGACCACGGTGCTCACAAGCAATGAGAAGGAGGGAGGAATGGAGAATAATTTCTTATACTCCAACCTGTCCAAAAAAAGATTTGGGGCATTTTTGTCCCGGTGTATTATAATGCCTACATTCGTCTGCAGATCTAAAGGAATATTTTATTTATACTTCCAAAGTTATCTGGTCCCACAGGACAACCAGTGGGATTGACCTACATAATCATATTAAGGCAGGGATCACTCAGATGGCCATTTATCTCACAGCTAAACACAGCCAAATGCCAACAGAGGATAAGACAAAGTCTTCATTTTAACCGTACACATTTGGCAAATCCTTACATCAACTGTGACTCCAGTGATTTTTGGTACGAAACAGATGGGAGCAGCAAGAGTCTGCCAGAAGCGCAGTATTGTGAAAAATCTTTTTTTTTACCAGGTTTGCTAGGTGAAGAGTGACAGAATGAGGAACAACCGCGTTCCTTTCATTCTCGTTATTAGGGAATGAGGTCACTTCATTAAAACCAGAAAGCTTTATTTCTACAAAACACCAAACAGAGACGAATACAAACGAAATGAAAATGGCCTTGAAGTCCATTTCATTAGCAATTAACCTCCATCTATATATCACGATCAGAAATTACAACTGAACACCGACGAGAGGTAGGTTTTTCCCTGATCAAAATGAAAAAGTATGAATTTCAAATACCTCAGCGCTTACTAAAACGTGATTTGATCAATGGGAAAAAAAATATAAAAATGCAAATGTGCAAAGCTATGTCTGAATTATCTTAAATATTGAATAATACTGATTTGAATGGGTGTTAAAGCTTCTAATTAAATTTGCTCAATTAACAAATATTACAAAATAATTACTGCAGTTAATAAGAGTGTGCAATCGAGGCATTGATGCAACTCCACAGGCTCTGTGTGTGCTGTAGTTTGTTAGCTGTTATTTGACTGGAATGCTTTTTAATGAGGAAAAACAGCCCCACACAACTCTTTTCAGTATATATTTGGTATGTACACAATAAATCATAGCTGCACCTGTCTATGACATAAATGAGGAAGACGTCAGCGCTCAGCATGACACAAGGCAAATTAAGAGAACCACAAACATGAGCCTTTAACGTGCACGCAGAGTCAACAATGACTCTACACGTAACCACTGACTAATGGAGATGAGGGCCACCGGTTAACAGCAGATCTATAAGACCAGTAAACCAGTGGTCGATAAGATTTTGCTTGATGGTGCTCATTAGCTAATGCCTCATCCTGCTATGTTAACTTAACGCTGTGAAAATGAACTGCTTCACAGCGGCAATTATAGGTGACAGTGATGCATTTAATGTAAAGTGGACACTTAAATGCTGTTTGAAAAAACGTATGGGTAAGACAAGTTAAGAACACAGGAAGACGGCTTACATCACAAACTGCATGTGTGTGTGTCAGCTGCTGTTTCATCCCCAGGCTCGGGGCCTGCTGGGGCTTGTAGCTACCATCTTAAGTTCCAACAGCCACTCAGTCGCTGTCCCTGGGTGTGACAACATGCAAACTCACAACACAGCTGCTCGCGTCTCTCTACGGCCCCTTCATTGTCTTCACAACCCATAGTTTGTCCAGGATCTGAATCTTACCACTTCACACGCCTACTCCAACACTACAAATTAGACATTCAAGAAATGTGCTAAATATCTTGATGGATATGCATGGTCTCTGCCAGAACTCGTACCGTTCTGGGCTCTCGATGCAAATGTAGCTAAGTCAAACCGTTACCGATTCTGTGTGAAGAACAAACAGCCCCGACACTGTTAGGAGACAACGAAAAACATTCTAGGTGTTTAATGTCATTCATAATAGGTTCGCTTCTTGTCTGTCTTGAAGGACAACCATAGAAAAGGGAAGGACAAGGCTCCCTCCTGGCTTACTCTCCTCTGTCGGCAGATCATAAAAACAGCTGCTCTTTAGCTGTGCATTTGTTTGGTCTGCTCCTAGAGATCGTCTGGTTGATTTGTTTTGTCGGGTTGAGTGTACCATTTTGAGCATTTAAAAATAAAGAACGTTGGAGGGACTGCAACAACTGGGTCAGAGTGTCAAAAGGAAAGAGGAGAAGAGAGACAAGTCCTCTTCCTGACTCATCTGTCATTAACCAAGCTTACACTATGCTTAAGCTTTTAAACATTGATCTGCCTCGGAGCACCTGGGTGTGAGGGCTTAACAAATCTGCAAATGCATATACATGCACACAATTACAGCCGCCAGTGGGTGCAGGCATGTTGTTCTCTACTAACAATCGTTCAAGGCAGGAGTGAGTGAGTGAGTGGAGAGCTGAGTGCATACTAGGATCCCAAACAATGAGAGCTGGGCTGATGCAAACCGACAGACCGCGTTGCATGCCTTTAATGTCACCACTGGTCCTCACATGAAACAGGCAAAGTAGCCTCGAGGTTGGATTTTTGCCACACATGCGAGAGGAGAGGGAGGCTGCAAAGGACAAAACAAATGTAAGAAGAGAGCAAGTGAAGAAAAATGCAGAGAAAGAAGAGATGAGAGAAGAGAACAAAAAGAGTGTGTGTGTGGGGGGGGGGTGACGTGAGCTCAAGAGTCACTTTGTTAAATAAATAGATAAGCCAGGAAAAATGAGTCATTCCTTTGGGAGAACAGATACTATTTTTTCCTCTGGAAAACACTATGACAACGATAGAGTAGTGCTTATGCTAAGAGCTACAATAATTATCAGCCGTTGTGCAAGGTGGAAGGCAATATAACAAACAAATGAGGGGGCTGCAAAGACATGCTTAAAACAAAAATGAAGAAACGGAGGAGAGAAGACAAACTGTCGATCTACAGTGCAGACAAAGCGCGATTTATACATGGTAATGAGAGAGGAGGAGCGAAGCTAGAGCCGAGGTCTACTACATCAAAAGTGCTAGACATTCAACAAAAATAAGGTTGCACGAAGATCTCCCATCAAAAACAGCATAAATTCATGTCAGACAAATACTCGCCAGGAACGCAAGTTTGAGTCGGGGTGGCGAGAGAAAGAGTCGGAGAGGAGAGGGGAGAAAAGATTAGAGGGGACAGAGAGAGACAATCCCGTCTCCTGGCAGACTATTCTTCACCTTAAGGTGTCAACAACAGCTGGCACTTTGGCACCTTTGCTCATGCCCACACCTGTCTCACTCACTGTGTCCACACACCATCCATTCACAGCTGTCTTTGACCTTCTCTAGAGGACCACTAACATTTACTAGAAATTAGTTTTTTTCCAAACAATGCAGGCAATCTCAAACACGTGATGGGACCAAACAAAAATACATTCTTGTAGCTTGTCTTGACATGTTCCACAAGAAAATATACACCACACAGGAGCAGCTGTAATCTAATCCAAGACAACAATAAAGCAACACCTTGGAAGTCTTTTATGGGCCACATTCCTATGTTATGACACTGAGCCAAGACAGCGGAAGTACATGCCAAAGCAGCATGTTGGAGAGAAGGCAGAGAGAAAAATGTTTAGCTGTACCACTGGGTTGTGCAATTTTTAAACACCACATAACTCTATAGTAACTTTTTTTTATCTCGAGGAGGAGTCGTGCAACCTGTTAAACATGACAGCAGGAATGTCTCTCTACATGAGAATCAGTCAAAGTCACTTTAAATTTAGTAGTTTATCGACCACACTGCAAGTATGAGCTAGCTACGGCATGTTAGTCATTGATCAGACCCGGACTTCTCGTGTCAGAGGTGCATCTGAAATTCACACATCAGGAGTAAGAAACATGTTTGGGATCAAGGAAACACCTCGGTAATGTGTGGTTAGGAATGTTCCTTCAAAATTAGGTCAGACTTATCTACAACAGGTTCTTCACTAAGGTAACAGAGAAGACAAAAATGCCCATAAACTAAGTTATTGTGTCAAGTCCTTTATTTTGCATTTATTTATTTATTTCCCTTTATTGCCAATACATACATCTGTACTATACTCAAAGTACAAGATTTGCCACACTGAGTTTGTTGCTAAACCACAACAAGAATTACGTCATGTGAAACTGTTATTATCTCCAATGTAAGAATTATTTTAAAGGTTAGAAACCTAAGAAATAATCAAATGCAGGAGCACGAAACATTTTGTATATATGATGTATTCAGTCATTTTATGTTTGTTTATTAACTGTACAGAGCAAATGTAAAGAAATGGCTAAAATTGATTTTCCTTACTGGATTTGTAATTTACAGATACATACAGTTAACAACCCATGTAAGAAATATGGCCATGGAATCCCATTAACATTCACCTGTGACATGAGAGAAATTAAATGTTTGCAGTAGTAAGCTTCACATTATTAATGTTGTTTCGAACCAACAAAGATATATAAGAGAAAAAGATCATCTTCCAACATATATCTCCACTATTCATGGAAAAGTCTTGAGTTCCACAAGCCCCATCACTCAGCAGCTGTGTCTGGGACAGTTTGTTCACATATAATAAACCAAGTGATACATGCAACATGTAAAAACGTATTGCAGATTGTACTTGGCTTATTTGACCGAAAGCACTCGTGGAATGACCCAGTGTGTGAGTCTGGCCTATTAAATCACAAAAAGCCATTGTGTATAGTTAGCTTGAGGGGAGAAAGAGAGGGACAGAGGGGTGGCATGCCGAGCTGAGGGAGGGGTCGGCAACCTTCTTCATACCCGACAAGATGACCTCATTCACAGCACATAGGAATCCTCTGTCTCCCCCCACTGTTCTTTATCACACTCACCAGCCGCCTCCTGCCTTCGACCGCCTCTGCTCGCTTTTTTCTTTTCTGCGAGCACAATCAGTCAACTGAGCACGAACGAGGCTCGTTCACACTAACCCTTTCATACAGACAGTACATTCTTTCCCGACATTTATCTGTGGGGGTTTTATGCTAGTCTTTCATATGTTACACACGGCGGGAAAGAGGCTCATTGTTTGACCAATTAACATCTAATCACACTAATTCACCAACTGTTTTCTGCCCTGTAATCTCCTCCAAACCACTGCACTGATAGGGACAGACTTAAGCTTCACCACAAACAGACAGGCAGTGACAAACGCTAAACAAACAGAACAGACAACAAAACCTTCACTTGTAGTTGTACAACTCTGATTTCATTCACACGCCGCCATTGTCACTTTTGATGAAATGCATTGCACATAGGCATAAATTATCTTAAAGCCAATCATGTTTTACATCAAAGTGCCAGACTGTGGAGCAGACAGCCCCTGTAAAAGACAACTGTGCAACACATGTAATTCTAATAGCTAAACAGTCGCTGACTGTGTCGGTGAGACAGGAAAGACCTTGTTCGAGCAACAGAAACACTGCTGAACAGGTTGAAGGGGCAGTGGATTAAAAACTGACTGCTCTGTTCGACATTGCCTCAAGAAATATGTGCACTTCCTCCCAGACATCAGCGTGAAGTCTGTCACTGCAAGCAGGGAGCACAAAACAAGTTTAGCAGGATGTTTCTACTCACAACCCCCACTAAATCTGATGACTTATCCGGTGGCATGGAACTGCAAGGACACACAGACTGACAGGGGCAACTGGTGGAAGAGGTTGCTGGCACAGAAGGTAGAAACATTACAAACTTGTTCTTTTATTGACACCTCAAACAAGTCTTAAGCTGCTGTCACACCTACAGTGGATTTTTCCAGACAACACAAGGGTGAGCTGCATGTGAGAACGCATGTCTGAGGCAACCTGGTTGAACATTAAACAAACTTTGTCCTGCGAGCGCCGTTAGTACAAAGTCTGTGCAACGTCCATGTGAGCCAACATGTGAATACAGCAGGTAAGTGTCCAGAGTTTTCACAGTAAGCAAGTGGGCACTTCCTTTCAGTCAGTGTGTTCAGCACAACGTCCGAAAGTATAGAACAAATTCAACAAGTCCTCTGCCACAAATACAAACCGTCTATTTTCCCAAGTGACAGCGCATGTCGGACTTTCTCAATGTCCAGACCTGATTGGCCAAACATAGTCAGCAGTACATGTGTGAACACAACTGACGTGATCCACATTTCATGCGTTTTGCAAAATGAAAAGGGTGAATCCACTAAAGACCACTGTGCTGTGGGAAGACCATTTCTAAGAAATGAAACCGTTGTAGACAGACCAAACAATATCAGCATTTTCCTGTAAAGGCCAGACAATGGAGTACACAACCATATGGGAATTTATTTTGAGTGTGTTAAAAGTCACTTAGAAAATGTGGCAAATTTTATGGCACAATATGAAGGCTAATGAACACAGAATGGACATTAAAACATTAATTAATGTGAAACATGTAAGGACTGAAAAATGTGTTGAGGCGGTAAGGGTTGTGGGAAACAGCTGGGACTGGTTTGGCTTCATTAATGGTAAAATGCTCCAGAGGAACATCACTGCCTCTTGCCACCTCACATTCTGTGGCCCTTAGGGAAGGTTATGGCAGCACCGCCTGCTCTTGCCAAGCTTCATAGACATAACACGGGCTGCTGAGGGAAAGGTAAATTATTCATCTTTGATTTATCGGCCAGCCTGCGACTAGTGAGAAACCACAGTGCGGGCTGCAAAATACAAGCGCACAGATCTAATGGTGTGTCCTTTAAAAGGGACGAGGCAGGAGAACCTCTTGAACTAGGATTTTGGAAGAGGATGAGGGAGAAATATGGCTAAGTCTAAAAGTTGATGAAATAGGTGCCAGTGTGTCACAAGGTTTAAAATGACAATACACAACTCCACACAAGTGGAATTCAGCTTGCCATTGGCAGCTGTGAAGCAAAAACAAGACAAATTACAGACACATTAGGCATTCAACAGTAGATATCTAAAGTTCCTGTGCCCCACTGTGGATGGTTTTCATATTACGTTGAGCTAAAATACATTACGTGAGAGTGTGTGGGGAAAACAAACACCAGGCTGTAGGTTAAGTGCTCTGACTGTGCTCCCGGTAAAATTCCTGAGCTAGCTGCCAACACTCGCTTGCCATTCCTCCTCTGAAAGGAGAGAGAAAATGAATGCAGACGGGTGGGTGAGAGAGAGGAACAGAGAGAGTATTCAGTTCATTTTTTCACCTCCTTTCTATGATAAAAATGGGGAAGGAAGCAGCATTGCTCACCATGTCACGGGGCTTGGTGAGAAACACTGGTTTACCAATCACTGGTGTAGCAATAAAAATATAATCCCAGAGAAACTTAATTGTTAGAGAGTATTTGTTGTACCACTTCGCAAATAAAACCAGAAGCAGAAAGACTGAGTAAACAAGTCAATAACTACCAAGAGAGAGGGGGGGTGGGAGAGCTATTTGAAGCACTCAAAGAATGTAGCGGGGTGGGGCTTACTTCTAACTAAGAACCACTGTGTGTGCAGTGTACTCACACAAATGTGTGGAGGAGGGGTGAGAGATAATTCATGATGTAATCTAAATTAGTCAAAAGACAGATCAAAGAGACACCTTTCCCTCAAGGAAGGGGGCTAGAGATGAGCAGCTTTCTCTTGTCACGACAGAAAAAATAACAGCGCCCCCATTTTCACTGTCTGTCTGAAGGGAAAAGCACAACACGGACTCGCCTTGCCCACAGATCTGGAGTGGTTACTGTTACTCCCTTGTTTTGGAATTTTTCGATGAGAAAATGGTAAAAGTTGGAGTAGGGTTTGGGTCAAAGGAGCATTGGTTTCAGAAAAAGACAAACAACCCAGCTGTTGGGACATAATTATTACAACATCCCCTAATACTGCTTCCTCCTTTAACCCCGATTGTCATCATCTGCTACACACACATCTAGACAAACAGACACACAGCTACGACTCCAGCCTCGACAGAAACCACACAGTGAAATTCACTGTGCATCTGGTCACCTTATTTGCAGTTAATTTTAACAGGACTGCTCGGCTTTAAGACTTGAGAAGTGCTAGAGAGAGCGATTAACTGCCTCCAGCAATGTGTTGTCTTACCGCCCGCAGTGAGAGAAGGAAAGACACTTGGTTTTGGCGACAGCGAGACAGATAGTCAGTTAGGCAGGCAGGGTAGGGCACAGAGACAGGAGGCCAGGCAGAGGCAGCTGTGATAAGGAGGCCCCAGCACACACGGGATTGAGGTCTGAGATAAGAGCCTGGAGCTGTCGCTGGATAACTTTATCATACAGCAACTGCTGGGGGTGGCATCGTCGGGGCTGGAGTGGGGCCAGGGGAGCAAGATGGGTCTAAGGTTTGAGCTTGAGCAAAGACTGAAGCTCGCGCTGGCACTGCGGTGGGGCTACTGAACAGGGAGGGTGCTGGGCAGAGACACGTCAGAAGGAAGACAAGCAGAGGAATGCCGGGTCCTGCAACAACCTCACCCTGTCAGGCTTATGCCACCACCTAATTTATAACCAGGGTGGAAAGACTGAGAGAGAGGAGCCGCGCGAGGGCAAGAGAGAAGCAGGCAGAGAACGACAGCACGACGCCTCCAATTCTGCTTTCTCACTGGTGGCCACAGCTCAGTAAACCAGCTCACAGAATGGCTTTCTGTTAATTAAATTCCAGCTTATAAGTGGTGCTTTGGGAGAGAATGTGGGGAGAAGAGAAAGGACTGGAGTGAGGGGGGGATAGCAGATTTCTGACTGCAGCAATAGTCCTGCCTCCAACACCCCCAATTCTCTTTCCTGTCAGTCTCTGTCCGTGTTCTAAGTATCATACTTCACGGGCTGTGCTCGGTCTTGTTAGCTACTAAATTGACTGCATGTCAGAGGTTAGTGCAGGTCTGGCCCTGTGCTGAGAAACGACAGGGGTCAAGCTACAGTGGAAAAGTACACAACTGCCACACAGAAAGGCAAAGGATCAAAAGGGAGAACCACACACCGTACCACAGGCGGCGACAGAGACGTAAGACATCAGACAGAAAACCAAACACAGATTTCTAACATTTTCCTATTTATCAAAATCTGTTCTCTAAACAGCTGGTCCCAAAGGACCGGTACCCTACAAAGGCACCACAGTTTGTTCTCCAAACACCGACAGCTCTCCCAGGAATGTCCTGTTAAATCACGACGCACATATACAAACAAGCTGCTGCAAAACTGTATACGCAAACAGGGGCACTGTAGCTAGAAACCAGCGGTTCCACGTTATAGGGATCAAAGAACAATAGGCCATCAAACTATTACACAAGCATAGCTCAAAACTAAGCCTGGAAGAAAGGGTAACAAAAGCGTAGAACAAATATTTGTAAAATCTGACCAGCAGAGACAGTTGCCATACTTCAGGATATTACCAAAAAACTAAACTTGCATTTCCGTCTGCTCTGTTACAACAGTTCACTATTAGGCTACACTTCTAGATGTTATATGGGCTGTCTCCTACTGCCAAGAGAAAATATAGCAATTTCAAGCAGCTTGTTGGCCTGCAGATCGTAAAGAGAAATAAAAAAACTCCATAGCAGGTGTCACCTCAGGGAGATGAACAACTGCAAACGAGGGGATTTCAAAAAGGGGCCTGTCAATCGTCCAGAGTGACCTTGAGGGAGTCGTGTACACACGCAAAAAACACTAAGAGGGCGAGGGAGGCGTGCAGCTGTTGGAATGGTATATTCCTAAGAGACTGGGAGGAGAGTGGGACAGAGTCAAAGGCATTTGGCTGCAACTGGTTAGATATTTGGTCTTCTAAGTTATATTAGCCTGACAAAAGAAAGCACGAAAGCCATCCAGTCGCCTCTACGAAATGGTACCGATTTCATCTGCATAAAAACGTTTGTTCCTCAGGTAACGGGAAGATATGTGCTCTGTATACAGATAGGCACCGTCTTAACTTGGGTTTCTGTACTTAATTTTTATCCTTTGATAACTCTATGCTGACTGGTTACATTTCGATCTCTGCTTGAGCATCAATAGCTTTTCAAGTAGCATCTGCTTTCTCGTCGTTGCCTTAAAAAGACACCCACTCCTAATTAGGCAGAACTCACTGGGAAGTCTCCTATACCTGCAACACACTCGGTGAAAACAACCTCACATACCAAAACATTCTTGGCTAAATCACCAAAAGTTAAAGACTGCCCTCGAGTCTACTACGACCCATGTTCGCAAAACAAGCATCAATTGTCATAATCACACAGACTTCATTTTTAGAACGCTAGAGCAGGAAAGGTTATTTTGAACATGTTACCACTTTGTTTTCAATAAAAAAATCGCTGTCTGAATCATGCATCTGGTAGGTCCTGGGTGGTTCAGATTACACAGGGAGTGGGAGGAGGTTGGCCCCAAATATCACATCAAACCTTCAGCCCCGTCCAAAAGGGAGAGCAAAGCAAACAGCCCCTAACGGGAACCAGACAGCGAGGCAGGGCTCCTCTGCACCAGGGTGGCTTTAATCGCACACACGCACAATTTTCGACAGCGGGGTGAAGTTTGGGCTGGTGCTGTGGAAACCCTTGTAAACTCCAGACTTGTGCGGTTTTAGGGGAGTGAGTCTGCACGACAGAAGCTGCCGAGTCACAAGCGTCCCAGACGTGATTTCTTAAACATCAGACTAAGGAACATTTTATCAGTCTTCTGTCAAGTGGAACCGGGAAGTGCCAGGACCAGTCCAGCATAACATCAATTTCTAAACGAACAGGCCCAGTTCCCCTAAAGCTACAAAGCTATATGGTGAAAGTCAGATATACGGGTAAAGTTTTATCTTTAAAAACATGGAATTCGCCTTAACTCTAAATCTATAGGACTTAACCCAATACTCGAAAACAATATTTCAAAGTGAGCCCACGTGATCAGTGTCTACAACCAGAAGGGCTGAGCAATAGCTAAGAAAAGTGGGGGGTTTCCTGACTCTGCCCTCAATAAAAATATAAACACACCCATCGGTCCCAATGGAGTAAAATATAGCAACTTATATTTCTAGAATAACTTCATTAAGCCTCTTTTGATAAACGTTGTACAGCACAGTTGCTTTTGCTGATCAACTAACTAATTATTTTAATGTACGAAATCCAAGCAACAAAATTGTGGCATAGTATTATTTTTATTACTAAATAGATCCGAGGGAATGAACCAGTTTCTCTAAAGTAAGATTCGGGGGGATTTTTATGCACTTTAGTTTGAGTTACACACAATTTCGCACGGTCTCTGGCGATAAAGGGAAATTTGTACAGACACTTCAGCGCTGTCTTGTTTATCGCTCATCAAGCAGAGAAAATCTTTGCAGACCGGTCTGACAACTATTCACGACAGAACCTACTCATCCAGACATGCGACCGAAACTCCCCCGTACGCTGTTTGCAGTCTATGAAAAAAAAAATCGCCCGTTCAGCCCCTGAAGTAGATGAAGTGTCCATTATTTGTATTTATTAAGGCGTCGTGGTGCCCACGCAGCAGAGGGATATTCTGCCAGGGGGCTGTGGCGCTCTCTAGTGTCCCCAGCTCAGTTACATAAACACAGGTCCAACCTTCCGCTTAGATCAGCCTAATTTACGAACGGTTTCAACACATGAGGCACAAAAGCCACGTTATCTGCGCCCCTGCTCCAGCCGAAATGCGCGACAAAGCGCAGGAAGGGAGATGCAGGCAGAAAAACCCCGTGTGGACCGCGCCGCCGACAAAAAAAAAAAGGCGACGCAGTTTTGTTCGGGCACGGTTGACTGGCAAACACACGACGACTGCCGAGGCAAGGGAAGGAAATAAACGAGAGAAGCAAGACGTCCACACGGGCAGCGTAGCGAAGGAGGACGAACGACACGGTGTCCCTCAAAAAAGGAAAAGTTAGAGGGCTTCAACGTTTTCGTGCACCCCACCTCTCAGCAGCCACTCGCTGGCCATTGTTGGGGCAACACGCATTCACATTCCGCCGAGCTTTAAAGCGTCAACTTACAAAAAAAATCCCAGGAGCTAACGCAAGAAAAGCGAAAGTCAGCCTCTGTTACACTTTAATTCGTTTATCTCAAACACCAAGCTCACCGTTTTTTTCCTTTTAAACGATAAGACGCAGCTAAGTTAACACTGTGGTTTTGGTTTGTGAAGAGTTCAGCGGAACGCAGGCACTCGGACCCGCTAGCTTAAAATGTGGCTAATCCGAGCTACGTTTGTGGGGAACATGTGGAATCGGGCCCCCCTTCCAAACCCCGAGTACGCCGAGCTTCACGTTTGGTTCAGTTTGAGTGTGTCGACAAACCCGACGTGTGTGAACCGTTTCTACGTGTCTGGCAATGCTCTCGCAGCGGTGGGTCGTCCTGCATTAGTTAGTGGAAGAAAGTTTTCGCCTTGTTGCCTCAAAGTCAAAAGTGCAGCAAGTTAAAGTGGGCGCTAGCCTGGCGTCAGCAACTCCGCTGCTCGCCGGGGTCTAGCATTAGACAAACTCGGGGGAAATTGTTGGATAGAGGTATTGCTCAGTGGAAATAATGGAAGTGTTGTGCGTGTCTGCTAAGGCCAGTAATATCAGGGATCCCGATGCTAGTGTGCGCACGGGTCTCGCTAACGTTATGCAGCAGGGACGCCCAGCGAAACCGTGCCGATAGCGGACTGCGCCGTGGTCACGCTGCCCCGGCGTCTTCCCCACCCGCTCCAGACTACCACTTACCCTCATCCAGAAGCCTTTCCAGGTGTGTGAAGATGCCGCAGAGGTTCGGCAAACTGGTCATGAGCTTCTTCTCGTTTAATAATTGCATCAAATAGTCAGGACTCGGCCTCGGTCGCTCCTTCACTTCGACCTCTCCGACCATCATCTTTGCGGCGAGAACGAAAAACAAACCACCGCGAAACACAGAATCCTCTTTTAGGAAAAGGAGAGAAAAAAAAACGAAAAAGGGGAAAAAAAGAAAACTTGAGGCTCCAATCCCTTGCTTCCCTCCTCCTTTAGAGCAGAGGACTGTGTTAACCCCCCTAAAATTCACGTTTGGTTTGTTCTTGTTGTTTGAGAGGAGCGGGGGCAAAATAAACCGTTATCTCCCTTCCAGAGACTCGCGCGCCGTACTCTCCTCTACACCGTGTGCGTCCGGGGACGTTCGATTCCACCACTGTAGGCGCGAGAGCCTGTTCCACCGGAAAAGACCCGTCCTCCTCAGCGCTCATTGGCCAGCGCGGCGTTCAGGGGACTAACAGCAAAACCAATTAGCGCTCAGGACTGAACGGGGAGGGCGGGGCGAAGTGGCTGGTTGAATGATTGACATATTTTGGGGCTAATAGTGTGCAATACGCAGGAATGCACATTATTTCTGCAAAGTGTTGTCAACACAGCAGAACACTTTTTTTCCTTTTCTCTTCCTTAATAGCAACATTATATCTGCTATAGTTAATATAACTTTTCCTCAGGCGCAGTTGTGGTTGATTTCGTAACTCTAAATTACTTAAATCCTGTCATTTCACAGCTTGTATTTGAAAGTGGGGGTAATTCGACTCTAGTTGGTTACTTGTGTAAAAGTAGCATGTTGTGGAGTTAGTTTTTTTATCATGAAATCTAATTGAGATCAAAATCAATGATCCCAGGTCTCTCACTGGTTAGTGAGAGACATTTATATGGCTGGTAAATCTTTTAAAAAGTTACCAGTTCATTTTTAGTTTTATTAATCTCTTTTTATTTGGCAACATCAACAGCGTTATCTTTTTAAATTACCCCTTTAATTTATGAGTAACCCATAATGTATATGATTTAAATATGTCATGAATTTCTTCTCTTCCAATAAACATCCCTGTTGCATTTTCCCTTGCAGTGCACTAAAAGGGTCAAAAAGGCTAGAAGCTTGGCTTATCATCTGACAATGTTATTTTGAAACAGTTTGACATGTGGGGCGCTGTCAGCCATGACGCTTTCTCTCCTCAATCAAAAACAAATATAGATTGTATGTACCTTGTCAGAAAGAGTAGGGGGAAAAAACAAAGTTTGTTACACAAAACCATCAGCACAGTCCTGTGTGTAGTGATCCAGTGTGAAAACATGAATGCAACTAGTTGACTAGTGACTATTTGTCACTTAGATGTAATTCTGTGGCTTAACATTGGTGTGTATGTGTCTACCAATGGGTCTACTCATCTGGTTTGAATAGTCAACAATGGATGAATAAATATAGATATTATGTCTCCTTATACATTTCTGTCTTATGAATCAGACTAGATCATGCATTTTATACGTGGGCTTCACATAAAGGTGTTCAAATATAAAGAAATAACAAGAGGAGTCCATACGCTACAACATGGCTATTGTTACTCAAGACCTGTACATCTTGTTATCTGTCTTGGGACCGATTGATCAATGCTCCAGTGATCAATAGAGTCTTTTCATTGTCCTGTCCTTCGGAGGACCTTTCTATATATCCTCAGAAGATTAACATCCTTGATCAATGGAACACACACAAACCAGCTACCCCCGGTTACTCACATCCTGCTTAGTATGAAAATAAACCACGACGGGTTCATTTTGATTTTAACAGCTGTTGGTGGAGGGGGTAGCTCTGACCTTGGCCCACATTCAGTTTGTCTGCTTACTGTTCACTCACCCGTCTTTCTAAAGGTAGTCCCCACACTGGCAGCACAAATGCTTCGACAGCTGCACTGGGAGCCTCTGGCTTCAGTTTGTCACTACTGTGTTGGTATGGAGGACAGGAAATCCACAGGTCTTAAAATTAGCGCAGCTAACTGTCCAGTAAATGGATCAAATAAACTCCATACGTCTGGTGGACAAATTTAATCAGACTGAAATCATGTCATCAAGTATTATTAACTCGAGGGACATAAGTTCGTAATTATTTCTGTGTTTTTTTCTGTATGAATAAAAATGATCTAAGTCTTAATTTTGACATTGTGGAGGATAGGTCATTCCAAAATCTGAACTATTCTATTGTTCAGTCCTTTGAGTGAAGAGTTACTGGTGTGATCATTGTTCGGTTCCATGACAATTGTGACCAAACTCTAGCTGCCAGACAGGTGGCCTCTCATTTGCCTTTACTCTGGTATGTGGAAACATAAAGGCAGGAAGACAGACACAGTTCCCTTAACAACTGGTAAAACCCATCCTGCTCATCTGCCCTTTAATCAGTCACAGCCACAACTAGTATTAGCTACTAGTAAAGCACTTTGAAAAAAATCTGTCCAACTCCAGCATCGAGACAAGAATGTTCTTATTACTTTCACTTTTTAAAACCTTTTAAAATCATTCAATCGTCATTCAGTGAATTCTGACCAGAAAACACTTTTTTTTTTAACTTAAATTTTAGTTTGGACTTTTTTAATTGCCCATTGCACATCAGAAAGAACATACTTTCGTGCTGTTGAATTTAACAACTAGCATATCCATTGTCTTTTTTGAGAATGTGTTATTTACCCTCTGATTGTCATAATTTTAACAATGACCTTAGTAGACCACAGGTAATAAGATGTTTAAATAATGGCTTGTCATTTGCTCTGCCACCAATTACATGGGGCATTAGTCCTGTCGTCCAAATGGTCTGCAGTATCAGTTCGCTTATCTTAAAGCCACAATGATAAAACATCCCTTGAAGTCAAACAGTGATAAGTGATTTTGGTGGATAAGAGTGAGTAGATAGGCAGAGAAACTCATTTTTCATGTGACTTATAGATAGCTAAATTGTTCACGGAGTTGACTTTATGTTCCTCTTATTCGTCTTCCCCCTATTCTTTGAATTAAGGCGATGGTAGAAGTCACAGTCTTCTTGCATCAAAAAGAATCTGGCATTTATTCTGAGCTTTGAAATTGTGTTTAGTTCTTATCTCCAACAGTGTGCATGGTAATTTGCACCTTGCCTAGCGCTCATTTTCCTGAGTTGGGTCACGTACGGCTTCTGTGCGTATGAAACAGCATAACAGAGTTAAAAGAGAGAAAGACAGCAATAGAGATGCACAGTAAACCTAAATGTGTGTGTGTGTGTGTGTGTGTGTGTCTGCTGATAGCCCAAGAGTAAACGGAAATGATATTAATTCCCCTTTTTGTTCCCTCTGCCCTTGTGTTTTCGTCATTTTTAATAACACGGTTTCCATTCAACAATTAATCCAATTAACAAGGATCCAGATAATTAATGAACATGCGTTTAGCCTCTTTTGAAGAGACGCCGTTAGCTCACTCACAATAAGCTTTGATATTGCCCTGGGTTTTCAACTTAAAGTATTCTGATGGAAACAATGGGGCCCCTGGTAGGGGTCCTGTGGCTGGTTGCAACCTACCTTGGGGGCCACAGCCGCAGGAAAGCGAGCGGGAGCTGCTGAGACTGTCGAGGCAAGGCTGTCTGCGATAACGGCTGCGGCTCAGAAGGAGGCGAACAGAGGCCCACAGGCTCTGATAAGATGCATACATACAAACAAGAATAACTAACATCTTTCCTTTTTTCTTTTGACTCACTAGTTTGGGGACTGTGGGGAAAAAGAGCTGGAAGAATCTGGGTCATTTACATTTTGAGGAAGGTGTGAGCACAGCGCAACAGATATAAATGTTCTTCTAGCAACCACACTATATTCAGAGCATGTACAGAGAAATACATAATGTACCTATTACTCATCTGAACTATCACAAACGTGACATGACAAATGCCCTGATCACGCTCACATGCATGTGTTCATGCACTGTTGTACTAATACGTTGCATTGTACTGTTTTCCTGTACTTTTTCTGTAGATGATTTGTAGACAATAATGATGGGAAGAAAGTATCTGAAGGATCTGAGGTATGAAACTTAAAGAAACACGGTGGATGAAAGCTTAAAAAAAGCACCTAATTTAAGTAACTATAAACCACGTAAGCACTCACTTTGACTATCGAATCATCTGATTATATGCATTGTGTTGGCATTTCACCGTGGCTATTTTTACTACCGCCAGATGACTTCACATTCATAAAATGCAACGACTGATCCCCGTACAGCAGCACAGGAGCAGGCTCACACGGTTAACAGGTTTATGGGCAGAAATTAAATCGCAGTTTTATGCTCATTCAGTTGTCTGACAACACAAAACAGAAAAATATGGAAATGAGAACAACTAAACTGTGAGCGTGGCTGTACTAAAACATTTGATAGGTGATCATGGAGCTAGAACTGAGGCAATCCTTTTCAATTTGTTATTTATAATTGTGTTGTTTACCAACTAGACTTCAACAATATAGATGTAGCTGCTTTTTTTGGATGAGAAACTAACAAAAACAATTCAGCAGAGCTAAAATGCATGTGGCATAAGATGTGGGCACAAAAAACAGGGCGACCTCACTGCGTTGTGTTATATTTGACACTATTCAGCTAACTGGACAATAGGGTAAGAAGTAAAACACACTACAGGTTCTACCAGAAGACGTTAAGTGTCTGTATTACAGTATGAAACAGCATTTTTATCATATCTGAAGTTCGATTTCCAGTCACCAGTGTTCAGCTACAATCTCATTAGTTAAATTACTATTTTCTGGACTGGACTATTTAGGACAGGTTCAAAAGTTTGACTCTACTTAGATATGTCCTTGTTTTGTCAGAAAATCTTATCTTATGACAATAAATTAATCAGAAATACAGCGCAGGCACTGTACTGTGAATGTTAGAAATGAGGACCACAGCTGGAAACAGCTGGTAAACATGAGATGATGAAAAAATAAAATAAATATAGTTTTGTTTTTGTTTTAGCATATAAGTAAAATCAAACTTTATTATTACAATTTCTAAACAAACGGACACTGAATGCGAAAACCAAAAGCTGACATCACCAATAACGCATTGTGCTCTCACCACCACAGCTGTGATAGAAATGATGGGCAAACATCACCTCAAACCTGGTAACCGTCACCCAACAGGTGTCAATAACACAGAAAATCACACTTCACCATTTTCCAGTAACCATCTGACACTTAAACAGTCAGAGGATAAACAACTTTCACCCAATCCTCCTTCCTGATTCTGTCTCTTGGGGAAATCACACTAGTGTCAATACAGCTTAAAGAAGTCCAGCCAATGCTAAATCTGTTCCCGCCAATTGTTAACAGTGTGGATCCATTCCTGCTCCGGCAGAAGATGCCTGCATTTGTTTATTTGCTCTGTGCGCGCCTGCCAGCTCGTAGCAGAGAATGAAATGAGTGTTTGTGAGCGATAAGACCTGCAGGAGAGGAAGAGGAGAAGGAAGAACAGAGAAAATAGGGGAAGAAGAGTGACAGAGAGAGGCAGAGAATCCGCATTGATCACATCTGTTCAGACAAGGATTGATCCTGTGTTGCGGTCTACTTTGGGGCCTAAACACACTGACAGCCCACAGACAAAAGCAAAGATAAGAGAATCGCTCACAAACCCAAACTGTACGTCAGGATGTGAGAGTTTGGCTGACTTTATTAATATTTAAGTGGAGCTTTACAGAACGCCGCACAAGGAAAACAAATACGATCTTCTCCTTCAAAGTGTTTACATTATTTCTCAACTTCTGGATTGAGCCCGTGAATCAGACACGTGGCGAAGGGAGAGATGAATCTCCATTGTGCTGTCCTGTCTCGCACATGCTCAGTGGCTCCTCGGAGGAACGCAGAGTCTACCAGGCAGACACGAACAAGACGGATCATTCCCTGGGGGGTATTTATTTCTGTCGCATAGCACAGTCCCCTCACTGCTGGTCCTAACAATCTGCCTGTTGAGACCAACATTGTAGTAAGACGGGAAAAAAAGGATGTGATAAAGGGGACAGAAGAAGACTTCCTGAACGCTTGATAAATCCTTCGCCGTACACAAGGCTACACTACAGCATGTGTCACACGACTCAACTTTGATCATATTAAGTGTGACCCACACGGATGAATTATTTGATTTTCAACACAAAGCATTCGCAGTCAGCTTGTTTGTTCAGATAAGGGAGCATGGTGATGTTGTTAAGTGCCAGTTGTCGCCTCGGTTGTCTTCTGCTTTTCACTCTCAAGTGAAAAGCAGATAAACAAGTGGTGGAGTCTGTAGCCCCCACCCAACTCCTCCTCCTCTTCTTTGGTCTCTTTTTCTTCCCTCGGCAGTTGGCTGCTCCTAAATCTCGGGTCTGGCCGGTGCTAGACAGCTCTCTCTAACAGGTGACACAACATCCCACTTCCCTCCATCTATCCATCTCGACGCAGCCCACACAGCCGCTCCTTCCCTTTAAATCTTCCTGCACTGGATTCATCTTGGACTGCCACTCTGTCTCGGAGCCCGGGCACAACATATCTCCCCGTCTTTCTCTTTATTCAACATGTTCTGTCTCTCTCACACACAGCACAGGCACTTCCACGCTGCCTTTCCTCTTCCATAATTGTATTTTTCTTCCTTCCTCAGTCTTAGCCTTTCCTTTTCTCTTCTCAAGCTCTTTTTTCCCCTCCATCAACAAAACGCTATCGGCGTATTTGTGTAGCTTTTGTCGCACAGCTCACTGCAATACAAAAGCCTTTGTTGGCCTGCCACCACTGTGATGTGGTGAGACGGAGATGCACAAGGACAAACTTGAGCTCAGTGGAGCCAGCTTTCAGAAAGTCACTGTTCATTGCGAGATAACGGCTCAGCCTGAAAGCTGGAGTAGCTGGTGGGGTGCGAGCCAGACACACATGTAAACACTTGTCTGCGTAGCGCGGATCTGTGTAGGTGAATGAATTCTGTCTATAAATTGTCCCGCGTCAGTGCAATGCTTAGCGTTGCCATCAGTGAAAAGGCTTGCATGTGTTCCTCAGTGGGAGTTATTGCTGGCTGCAGGGCAGTGGCAACTGTTATGCGAGGCTAATAATAACCCCAGAGCTGAGTGAGTGCCCACAGGCTCCACATCGTCTAGAGTTAACCTCTCGAGTCCAGTTGCAATGGTGAGTGATGATGAGGCCAGGTCGTGGATTAGAGAATGCTATTTCAACCTTGTGAGGGCGAAGGTGTGCACAAACACTGCACAGGGCACCTTGAAGGCACCACTTTGGAAGCCTGTTGAGAACTTGCACACCTGACGCGAGTGTGACACTACGCACAAACGGGAACAAACACACATCACACGAGTGAAATACACAGTAGTAGAAGCTGATAATTTATATTTCTCTGAGAGGTGGGGTATTTTTTAGTAAATCAGAATGAAGATAAGAAAGCCCACCCCCACATGCCATCAGCCAGACTGTTCACAACAAAAAGGGTTCAAAAAAAAAACATTCGGAAATCCTTTCAGTTGAAAATAATAATGTGGCTTTATCTACAACAGATACTATCTGCTGTAGGGAAGTAGAGCACGGTGTCAGAACCTGTGCTCTATGACCGGAGGGAATAGAAGCAATTTATTTCCTTCAGTATGCTGAGCCACGCGCAGCCACTAAATGATCAGCTGTTCATTATGGCAAAGAGGAAAAGATCGTCATATTATGATCAGCAGGTTTTTAATGTTAAAAAATAAATATTTAGGCATTTTTCATGTCTGAGAGAAGAGTGATTTAAGGGATGCCATGCTTGGTCGTGCTGGTATATAGGTCTGGACCAGTCTTTCGATAGTCCTAATAACCTCATTGGCTGCCTCCGTTCTTGCTCATTTCCTAGCTCATTTTATTACTTGCATCAGCAATCGCAGCTCGGTGTTGTTATTTGTGTATACATACATATATGTGTGAAGCATGCAACCCTATGCCTGCGCACATGCATGTGTAGCCGGAGACGGTCATCATTTAGCATCGAATTAAGCCAAAGCAATCAGATTGCACAGCCCTTTGGATGTGAATAGGTGAACCCTAGATATTATGGTTTGAACAGATGAAACCAAAAGTGTTGTGTTGTAAAAAATATATATGCAGCACAGAAATATATGCAGCACACGAAAAGCTTAACAGACATGTTTCACGTTGTCCTGATTTACCAGTTGTCCTTTCCGTCTCTGAGCTCTCCGTCCTTTGGTGGCCAGCTGCTAGCCTGTGGCTCAGTAAAATTGGACAGGTGAAGCGGGACAGCGGGGCATCACTGATACAGTTCGACAGGACCGCAGGCTGTTCAGAGTTCGATCCGCTCGTGAAGTGAGAACAAAAGTGCAATTGTCCCCTCTTTGAAAGGAGTTCTTGTGGCAGTGTCGTCGCTATATTTGTTTTGTTATGAAGCAGCAGTTATTAAAGTGAAATATGTCTTTTGTGTTGAAAGTGTGCTGCTCTGTAGTCCTTTTGGGTTTTTTTTTTCGCTGCACAGATCAAGCAGCAGGCTGAGAGCAGCTCCGCCGGGCTCAGCAGTGTGGAACACCTATTCAGTAACATTCTTTTCAAGATGTGCTGAGGTTGAAATATGAGCATTATGAACCTGTCTTCTGGTTGAGAACAGATTCCTCTGCAGGCCTGTAAAGTTGCTTTTGCTGGAGACATGACGTACAGTAAGAGAGTGTGCAAGTGTCCTTGTGAGTGTCAGAAATCAATTACGCTATGTTTCCCCTGTGGGTTGCGGGGTTGTATATGTATATGTGTGAGTGTGTTGCTCTATAGGTGTGTGTGTGTAAAGAAAAAATACTTGGTTAAACTTCCATTGCGTCTAGGAGGAAGTTTCCACTGTTACTTCAAAGACAGTCCACTGAGATTCAGGCTGGTCTTGATAAGCAATAAAACACATATATGTTGGCATGAGCCTACGTGCACACAGACATTCACTGAGACCACAGTGGGATAATAGAGCGTTGGAAAGATGGTATCCAACCGTACGTGGGTTTTTTGTTGAAGGAATGTAGTCGGTTGTCGTTCCTATGCGTCTTTCTCTGCGTGTCTAGACAGGCTCTCTCTCCAGCTGGGTTTGTGACAGAACTGGTACAATTGCACAACGCAATCCAAAAACATTACTGCAGTTGTGATTAGAAGCAGAAAACACTTCATGAACAGACACGGGACCTGCACTGAGATTACTCTTTAATAATCTTTGCACTTCTTACGTTGTAATCTTTGCTGTTGCAGTAAATATAAAGTCTGTCGTTTGTTTTTGTTTCAATTAGTTCCAGTTTGTTCTTCAAAATGTTGTATATGATCAAAAAACAGACAGACCTATGTTGTCAGAAAAAGACACACACTGCAGTCTTAAAATGAGACAGGAAAAACAAGGATGATTCAGAGAAGCTGCTATGGACCCGTTGACCCTTTTATGGCCTTGGAACCTTGTTCTGTAGTTTTCGTAAAGGAGCAAAGAGAAATGTTTACATTTACATTCAGATTTCTCTACAGCCAACAGGTACATTTTAAATTAAATTTGAATCCAAACATTTTTTTTTCTCTTTTACACATTTCAATCACATTTTTAAATCATACAACAATCTCTTTAAAATAAATCATCAGCTAACAATGAAAAATGAAATAAACAACACACTGTCAATATGTTAAATGCAGTGGAATATGTTAATAAGGCAAATTTGTTCTTTCAGGGTTGAAAAAGATGAGGAGGGAGAGGGGTGGGGGGAAAGGTTTGGAGCAGGGAGGTAGCGTTTGGTCTTAGAGGTGAGGGACGGGTTCAGAAACATGGAACAGAACAAATGTAGTATCTCTGAAATGAATGGAGGGCTACGGTAAAGAAGGGATTGTTTAGATGTGGAGGGGCAGATGAAGAAGAACTGTCTGTGTGTCAGGGTGCCAGCTCCACTCAGTTAATCATGCGGCACTCGTAGGTGGGAACCATGTATTTGATGTTCACAAAGGCGTTTTCCCCTCCGTAGCGCTGAAATACCTCCAAAGTCTCCTGGATCAGGTCACCAATGTTCTCCCTCTTCTGCTGGCTGTAGTCAATGCCATCTCCAGAGTTGACTAGAGCGAGAGAGACAAACACGCAGACGGAATCAGAAAACAAAGACAACTTACAATCTAGCTCAGTCTGGGTGATCACAGTCTGCGGGGTGGGGGCGGGGCTCACAAAACACCACCTGTGGGAGATGTGCAGGCTCAGTTGCAGACTGAGCAAATGCCATGCTTCCGTCTGACTTCAAATCTGCTGGACACTGAATTTCATTTACTCCTCTTACGCCGTGGCCAGTTGGGACCGAACGGCAGAAGAGTTCTTAACTGTGCGGCTGAAAGTTTAATGAGGCAGCCCGCAGAGAAGAGAGCAGCGTAAAGGACAAAGGACTTAGTGATGGCAATGCTGTTGCACAACGTCGCACCGTTGCACACAAGGCGTGAGCACTGACCTGGAGTCAAGCTCCGCAGGTAGGAATGTCTGTTTCAGTGTGGACATTTGTACTAGAATCAAAATCGGGAAAAAGACGTCCACTGATTTAATGCAGTAGTGGAACCAGTCTGCCGAGTGAGTATGGTTTAGAACATATAAACATAACAACACAGGCATGCAGGGGCACACGCACACACACACACACACAGGCAGGCACACACACACACACACACACACACACACACACACACACACAGGCAGAGCTTGTAGAACAGAGCTCTTGCATACTAGGAAAAATTGTTATCAGAGAACATTCCTAAGGTATCTATCTTCCACTTCTCCTTCCTCCCTATTCACCCGCAGGCACAGTTAAACAAACACACACTCACTTTTATCAGTGCACGGCAAACTGCAAAAAAAGACAAGAGAGGGAAAGAGAAAGAAAGAGAAGAGAGAAGAGGAGGGGAGAGGACAGAAGAGAAGAGAAGAGAAGAGAAGAGAAGAGAAGAGAAGAGAAGAGAGGAGAGGAGAGGAGAGGAGAGGAGAGGAGAGGAGAGGAGAGAAGAGAAGAGAAGAGAAGAGAAGAGAGGAGAGGAGAGGAGAAGAGAAGAGAAGAGAAGAGAAGAGAAGAGAAGAGAAGAGAAGAGAAGAGAGGAGAGGAACGGAGAGGAGAGGAGAGGAGAGGAGAGGAGAGGAGAGGAGAGCAGAGGAGAGAAGAGTTTTGGTGCAACATTAGACATAAATCAGGTCAAAGATCACCTGTAAATGATGAATGAATGAATGAACCGGGTCTTGGAGACTTTAGATGAATTCTTTTGAATATTGTAGCAATTGCTGTCTGTTAACAGAACGTGTGAGTAGCTCAGTGACTGCCAGTTATTAGTTAAAAATCATAAAAATGAATACCCAAATAGGAATGTTTTAGAATCAAAAATATTCAGGATATGTTGTCTGAACTGACTAAAAATGTTTAGCTGATTGCTCTGCACTCAGGAGACTGAGGCTGTTTGATGACTCCTCATCCCACTGATGTGATATGACACAGATGCACATAAATGTAGGTACTTCTCGTGTTTCCAGACACTGCTGCAAATCTGCAGGATTGTACACGCACACACACACACACACACACACACACACACACAATTAGAAGTCTGCTTTCAGCTCTTCGCTGTCTTTCTCTGAAAGCAAAGCAGACACACTGGATCACGGCAGGATTCCCCGCTTGCACGGCACAGTACTGTTAAACAGATAAACAGTGCGTTGCTTTTGCTGTGAGCGTGTGAGCTTGTCATGGAAACGAGGACCTGCTGGTATCAACGCATCCTTGACTGTTGGTACAGTACTTTCGTCCTGTGCTTGGCCATTGTCTTTCAATTCAATCCTCTCACATAAGAGCTGACTTTGTGATAACCCTCGCAGCAGACACTCAGCCACCATGCACTTTATCTTATTGATTACACAAATTAACTTTCCACCCCCCCACCCCCCACACACACATTGTTTCATGCATACTTACATAATAATACCTGTGATGTATCAATGCTTGATCTTTAAATACAGTTGGTGAACAGGGAACTGTGCTGTTTGGGGGCAGGGGGGAAATTTTAGTTTTCTCCTACATTGCTCCTCCCAGCTTCCCTCTCTCCCTCACTCCTTCTCTTTTGTTGAGATACACCACTCCTGTTCCTCTGGGCCAATCACTCTTTATACGTCTCACACCCACATCACGCTCCCTCGTTCTCGCTCGCTTTTTCTCTCTTCTTCTGCTGCTCCCTTGTTTCTTTCTGTACTTCTCTAGAGCCATCTTGCTCACACTCCCCGCTGGGGTCTACACACTTTCTCATTAAGGTAAGAGATTTTTCTCACATTAGTATTTATTTACTTTCATTTAGACTTTTCTGCTGAAAAGAAAATAATACACTTGTGCTTTAAGGTCTACTCAACACAGCTAACTTTAATTCATTGTGTGGCTGGCTGTGTTGTGTTCAACCTGATTTGCTGGTGTTTGTTAATATGCATTTGTTTCACTCCTCACCCTCCTGAGAACCAGTCTCTACAAGCAAAGGCGAGAACATGTGCAAATATGTAAGAGTTGCATGACTTAGCTGTCTATACAGGGCAACTGTGGGTGTTGTCAAAATGCTTAAACCTAAAACTTAAATGTCAACACTACATCAACACTGACAAGAGCAGTTTGTTTCTACGTCTGACACAAACCCCATGTGTTTTTCACAAGCCTTGGAAAACAACTTCAGCAAATGAAAATGTCCAGAGAGGAGCTTCTAAGAAAAAACCCAAATTTAAAAACCTAAAATGTTAATTGTGTCACACACACAACAGTGAAGCAGAGCAAAGGCAGACAGCTGCTCGAGACATTAGTCGTGTCTGATGATATGTCACCAGGTTGTAATTACACCTTGAATAACATTATTGACGTCTCTGTTTCTCATTGATCTTGCTGAGGTCGGCTGTGTGACAGAAGAACAAACAGTGTGATTACGTTGTTGTCAGAGTGAGTCTGTTGATAACGGAGAAGTCATTAAACATTTTTCAGGAAAACCTGAAGGGAAGGTAAAGGGAAAGATATTATAGATGGATATTGCTTCTTAAGAGAGCTCAAATCTGTCAAATACATCATCTCACTACATGATCCTCCCACTGAATGTTCCCACAACCTTTTCAACTCAAACATTACATAGACAAGTGTGCTGATTTATTAAAAGCATGCAAAGACACTAAAATAGAATAAAAAAATGCAGTGTGTGTGTTAAAGTTGTATGTATGAACTGTAATTGCATCCGTGTGAGAAATCTTTCTAAGACGAGCGTGTGTTTACATTTTCTTCATCACAGTGCACATGCTGCAGCTGTTTTCTGTCAATGAGTAGAAATGTGCATTTGAATTTAAGCTCTTTCACTCTTCAGTCAGTGGGAAGGACATTCAAGTAAAAAAAACCCTTTTCAGTTTGTATAATATTGGACCGTGGCTGCAACGTCACTCTCATTTTAGTTCTAAACACATGAACAATTCAAACAGAACTAGAGACTTCACATGTTAAGCACAGATGAACTGCACGTTTCTTAGAGAACCTCAAACGCTGTTAACATGGTGTATGTGTTTGTTAAACATGGTGATATCGCATAGTTCATTGATAGCATTTCTTTCAGCATAAAGTAAATAAAGTGTCCTATTACTGCTCATCATCACTTTTCCAACATCTCCATGTCATCACTTTAAGAGCTAAATGCTTTTAGCGAGAATCTCCTTTTAAATCCTATTTCTTGCCAACAGGAAATGGGTTCCAAGCAGAAAATGGGCTACAAGTGTCGCGTAGCAGGAGTATTCTTTCTCCTGTTGGCCAGTATCGCCGCCCTTGTCGCTATTGCCATCATTCAGGACAGGTGGAGGTTTAAAGAGTACAATGAAGAGGTGAGAGATGAGGATGTAGTATTAATAGTGATGTAATTTGCCCCTGCTCTCAAACATGCTCACCTCCCAGTGTGATGCAGAGTCAGGAAATAAAATATCTCATCACTTTTTGCAGTTCAACACACCACTACAGTCTCAGTTCTCCCAACGTTTCTGCTTTTACCGTACTGATGGTTTACTCACCGCTGTAATACGTGTATTCAGATAAACAGAAGTGTGACGTCTTTCTTCTGCCCTGTAGTATGGCATTGTGATAGACTCCGGTTCATCTCGATCCAACGTGCACCTGTATAAGTGGCCCGGGGAGAAGGAGAATGAAACAGGGGTAGTGACTGAAATCATGAACTGCAGAGTTGCTGGTGAGTCATTGTCTCGACAAAGCAAAGAGCGCATTGCAGGGACAAAGTAAAGTCCAGGATGTAATGAAGTTGAAGCTACCTGAGCTTTCTGAAACGTGAGACTCCATAAATTCGTATCCAACTGACCAAGTTAAAAGTGTGTGAAACCTATTTGCTCTAGCATAACCTAATGTCTAGTGTGCCTGTTCTTGTGAATGTTATCTTAGCTTGGCCTTGTGCCTACAGGTGATGGTATCTCTGAGATGAAACTCGACCCACAGAGAGACGCAGATTCGTGGGAAGCATTGAAAAACTGCATGGACAAAATCACTAATGTCATTCCTGGGCAGAAACACAATTCCACACCGATCTTTCTGGGAGCTACCGCTGGAATGCGACTCCTACAGTGAGAACTAGAAAATTGAGTTATAGCTTCAGTGTATTATCCCAACTTTACTATTCTAATAGACATTTTGTGAAATATCTTCATTGACTTTCTGGCCAGATTGATATTATTCTTGGGACTTTTAATCCACAGCCAGATACAAATATTTGATGTCATGACACTGATTCATTTTATGTCCTTGTTCTGCTTTGCACTAAGTGAGAAGGATCCACAAAGGTCCAGTAAAATCCTGGCGAGTCTCAGAGAATATCTGAGCTCTCTGCCCTTCTCCTTCCAAAATGCCTCCATCATCACTGGCGAAGAGGAAGGGTTGTACGGGTGGATCACTGTCAACTACCTCATGGGAAACTTTCTAGAGGCAGGACGTTCCCATTCATTTACCTTCACATGTACATGTTATTTCAAATATGAAACAAATACATTTTCCATTAATGTGTGCAGAAGAACCTTTGGAACACCTACGTACGCCCAGCAGGGGCAAGGACAGTGGGTTCCATGGACCTCGGCGGAGCATCAACACAGATCGCCTTTGCAGTCCAGGATGATCTTAAGGGATCTGACTACTTGCGTGTCAAACTGTACGGCTACCCTTACAATGTATACACACACAGTTTCCTCTGCTACGGTAAGAATGAGGCTGAGAAGATGGTTATGGACAAAGTAATCCAGGTACGCTGCTTTTCTTTTTGCATATATGAGCAAAGCAAAATCCAGTAATAGCTGCATGTGAGTGTGTCTCTTTCTGTCGTCCTCTGTCTTTCTCTTTACTTTTAATTTCCATCTTTCAATATTCCAGGAGTCATCTGATCCAAACAATATTCTAAATCCCTGCTACCACGAAGGTTTCAACATCACCTTCAGTGCCTCATCCATTTATGACACAGAATGTACAAAGAAACCCAAAACCTACAAACCAGATCAAAAGCTCACCATGGTGGGAGCCGCCGACTCAGACAGGTGCAGGAGCATAGTGAAGTCTATATTTGATTTCAAGACTTGTTCCTCATCCCAGTGTTCCTTCAACGGCGTCGAGCAGCCACCAGTTACTGGAGATTTCATGGTACGGCCTAATGGCGGTAAATGTGGATGGGGATGGGAAGATGCAAAACCACTTTACACACTGCATTTCCACTGTTCCCAACAGGCCTATGCTGGATTTTTCTACACTGCTAAGATTCTGAGGCTGAATGGCACATCGGACCTTGATCAATTCAACTCCTCACTTAGGAAATTCTGCCAGGCACACTGGGGAGCGGTGAGTTCCTATAACTGCAACACAGCTAAACCCATGAAGGGACTGGATGGTGGATGAAGGCAATAAATATAAGTCTATAGTTTAAAGATAGAGCGGAAACAGACGTGGAGCATGAGTGACAGTGATATTTAGTGGTGATTTTTATGAGTAATTATATTGCTAGTGGTAATTGTTGATGCTTTTGTATTGATTAATATGTATACATGACATGCCCCCGGGGTTTTATAGCTCCCTTGATGTTCTGTCGCTTCTTGTTACTAGTGTTCACTTGAACTGTTCCTCCAGATCTCTGAGGCTTGTTTCTCCTCGTTTTAGGTGAAGAAAGACAATAAAGGCATACATGACAAATTCCTTAGGACTTACTGTTACGCAGTCCACTATGTCTTCACTTTACTGACGGATGGATACAAGTTTGACAGAGAAACCTGGAAAAACATTCACTTCGAAAAAGAGGTGAGTCAGTAAACAGCAACAAAAAAATCAACGTACACGTATGTAAATATATATATATGATGCTCACCAAGACATTTCTCGCTCTCACTTCTGCTTTCTGTCATCTGTCACGACATTACGAAGCCACCGTATTTATTCTCTGCTGTAGTTACAAGAGTTGTTGGGTGTGTCACAAACACTTAGCAGCCTTTAACATACACAAGTTGAGTGTTGCCACCCACTGGGAGCCATTAAATGGATGCATGAATGGATGGCTGACATGTCAAAGATCTGCACTCAGACAGTTGAGGGCAGAGTGAAAGGCTGGCAATTTATCATTCCAGGATGCCCCGAGGACATGGGCCGCCATTACACTGGCGTTCCCCCGTCAGAAGGGAATTCCTCTTGTGTGACACTCCAGAGTATAAAGAAAGATAGTATGTAACGCTACAGTGTCAGATTTCAAATTGTGTGGCAGTTACCATTTTGAGTAAATGAGAAGAAAAGCCTTAAATAGCTGGCGATGCTCCCAATTTCCAGTCCCAAAAAACAAGGCAGTTACTGTGCTGTGAAGTGCTTTGGGGTATCTGTGCGCTTGGCAGTTGCTTGGTTCTTTTAGAGGAACTGAGAAGACACACATGGATTTCTAAAATGCTCTTTGGATTTTATGACTCATCTTTTGCCCCAGAGCTGTTACTGTGCAATTTCATGTCTTTCTTTTCTTTTTTTCTGACAGGTGAAGACAACCAGCATAGGTTGGAGTTTGGGCTACATGCTGAGTATGTCCAACATGATCCCGTCTGAGGTGAAAGAAATCCCCCCCATGACAGACCCTGTCTTCGCCGGCCTTATCTTTTTATTTTCAGCACTAACCATTGTAACTTTTGTTCTAGTTTTCATTATCATCATTCGCACCTGCTACTGAAGTGAAAAAGGGGAATGAGCTGCCTTTAAAAACCTTAGGGACTGTGTTAATCCTGCACGTAACCGGAGGCTAAAGTAGCATATACAGAGGCACTTATATTCAAAGTAGAAATAATAGTGATTTCTTTTTTTTTACAGCCTGGGCCATTTACTGCCTTTTATTTTAGATGTGAGAAAAGCTCTCACTGCTTGGGTGCTTGAGTCTTTGAGTTAGCTTCAGATGTGAAACTGGTTTTATTCAGACAGTAAATTTGACTCTAAAGAGTAAAGTAGCATTTTATTTTTTACCTCAGGGAATTTTTTTTTGCCCTTTGTTTACTGTGGTCTTTTGCAAGTTCCACTACAGGAAAAGATTTACAGCATAATTAACCCAATTATGCCAGCGCACAAATAATGACAGAGCAGCCACAGACAAGTCCATGTCCTCATTTTTTTGTTAGATTGTGTAATCATTGTTTAACACTAAATTGATAATACAAGCACAAGTTCACGCTTGTGCACACACACAGACTCTCAGGCCAGGCACAGGTTATTCACTGACTTTATAATATGATTTGTTTCCTCCCTCCTAATTATGACGAGTGATGCAAAGATTTTCATACATGGTGGTAGCACTTTGTCACGACTTTATTGTGTGTGTTTTACACTATGTATGAAGTCAACTGTAATCACACAACAATACCCCACATTTCTCAGATCCATAATAAATAGTGCACTGAATCTGAAATGTGCCATTGTTGTTTTGGGACATTGGAAATGTAACATGTTGTGTTATGTAAGTATTCAATACATTTATATGTTGGATTTAATCTGTTTGTATCATTGTTCATAATCAGTTTTCATTTTGCCTAAACGTTACTAACAACATTTGTGTTTACATTTACTTATGTTCTGAAGTTCAGGTCAGACTGGATGTGCTACGTACTGCAGTAAGAGAGGAAGAAAACGAAACAGCTTGATGGCTGGTTTCATGTCCTGCTGTGCTGTATGTCACCTCAGGGTCATCATATTTTTTTATGTTGGTGGTCAGAGATGTTCTTTGTGCATTGAGAGTAATCATGTACCTCTTATATTCTCTAGGCATGTACAAATAAAAGCATACACAACTTTCAGTCACTCTTCATTTGTTTTTCCATTAAATATTAGTTCACAGCATATACTGTAAACTAAACGTGTGTTATTCTAGGCTCAATTAACAGAGCATTGTTCTGAATATAATATAATAATACATATAGAGATGTGATCATCTATGATCATCTCTGACTGAAGCATTAATAATAAATTGGTGTTCTCACATTCACCCCCTGGGATGAATGGGAAGGGTTGAAAAGCATTTTGAGTGATAAGGGAATTTTTTAACCAGGGAACTATCCGTGAGACTTGTGACGCACTGACATTACTGGGTCTGTCTTGAACTGTACTTTCTGCGTCTGATGCATTATAACTCACTTTTTTTATGTAATTACCTGAGCTCAGCATCTCATTTAATTTAATATCAAACACAAAACAAAAACTGCAACATTCTTCAAATATTAAATGCACTTATAAGCCTTGAAATCGAAATTCCAACTAAATTGTCAACTAATCAACTTAGACTAGACAAACGCACATTTCCAGGCAAGTAGCCCACTAGGTAGAGCAGTTATACGTCCCTCCAGACTACATGTCAATGTGTCAACGAAAGAGACACTAAAACCCCCTAATAGCATCGACATGTACTGTCTGGTAGCTGTTCAACAACAATTTCCCCAAAGGGATCAATAAAGCATCACTCACAAACACGGAGTCTGAAAATAAGCTGTGTACAGTGGCGACCTCTCGTGGTAACAGCAGTGTAACAGCAAAACATACAAGATGAGTACTGACTTTTTGAAACATTTTTTATTGAAAGAGTTGTCTAAAAAGAAAACAAAGAAAAGAGGCATTTGAAACTACAGCAATATCCACTGGTTCTACAGACACTCTCAGAATCACAATTGGAAAGATATGGTAGGCATGTGACCGAGCAAATAAAAAAATATCATCATCAAAGTTATTTCTGTTGCATCTTCGTTTACACTCCTGTACAAAAAAGATCTCATAAATATTACTTTTGTTCTTGCTTTCTCTTCTCTCTGTGTGTTCTTTCAATAATTTACTTTCCAAAAGAGGTTTGTATCTGCTTGATTTTGGTTGAACCATGCTTTTTCTATGTGTCTGTTTTTACAAACTTCCTATCATGGGTGGAGGGTCAGGTGGGTGGGGGCTTCAAGGGAGTGACCTCTGAGCCAGTGTCAGTCACTTATAGTGTTTTGCGTTTTCAGTTTTTGTTCCATTCATCATTTTTATCCAAGATTAAAATGGTCCATTAGCGTCACTGTGCAGGTTCACCTATTTCACACCCACCCAAAACAAGACCACCTCGATCCCCCAATACTGAAGAGTTTAGCAGCTCACACATTGTAATCAACTCTCAACAAAGAAAAAAAAAAAAAAAAAACAAAAAGCGACAAAAAACCTTTTCTTCCCTCGAAGAATACACGTATATATAAGCTGAAATTAATGTGTTCAACAGAAATGTTCTTCTCCTTACAAAGATCCTCGCCCTGCTCCCACTTTTAATGGCTTGTGTTTGGCAAGAGAATGGCGTTCAAAAAAAATCAAAGAGTTTGTTGCATGAATAAAAATATGCATTTCAAAATGATTACATGAAGCGTTTCAAGAAGCCACCGTAATGAGTCACAGCATCTCACTGTCAGGATTTAGAATGCGAGATCGATCAGACGGTGGGTGTGTATGCAAGGTCAAAGGGACACGCCTATATTCCTAAGGACATTTTTAACCTCTTAGCCACCAAGTATAGTTATTTACCCCAGTAACATACCTACCTCCTCCACCTATCAGTGTCTCTCGACAGTCAGAGCTGTACTTATAGATCAGAACCACATTTGGCAAACAAAACATCGCAGAGTTCTCTGGTTGAGGCAATTATGTTAAAGACCGACTGCACATTCTCAGTCACGGATAAAAATCATCTCTCACTTTTACAGCATGACGAGCAAGAAAAGAAGTCTCATTTTCAAAGGTGAAAAGTCTTTAAAAAGCAACACAAGGAAGATCTCTTCACTACCTAGTTTCTTCATCTTTGGTATAAAATATGCCATCTGTAGGCTGCGTTTGTTCAACAGTTAAGAAAGACTCAAGAAACTGTCAACAGTTTAACTAAAACTATTGCTTTATGCGCATTTTTTTAAGTCCTAGCATTTGTTCTGCCTTTCTCAAAGTCAGCAATTTTACTTCTTTTTAAACTTTTTTTTTTCTTTTGCGGTGACATAAGCAGAGCAGGCAAAGCAAAAACATTTGAAAGGTTAAGAGACTGCAATCATGAAACAAAAATATTACCAGAGCAATGGACAACCTTTATGATTAAACGAAATTGCCTTTTCTCAGGATCAGCAGATTGACCCTTCCCACAAGTCACATTAAAGACATTTTTTCCTACCAACCAACATCATCTGCACTGCACCACATAATTTAAAATCATCTTCATACAAATACAACCTTATTTTTTAAATCCTGTACAGATAGCTTTGTAGATTTCATCTTAGAGACTCTCACAAACTCCAAGAAAACTCAAACCATTCAACCACTCAGGTTTTTTTTATAAGTCAACACTGTGGAAACTTTTTTTTCCCAAAGTTTGAGAAAATTAAGGCAATAAAGATTTACGAAAACATTGATATTCTAGAAAACTACTCAAATAATAAAAAGAATGAAAATAATGTAGCTTAATATCAAAGGAAGACAACCTGTTTTCTACACTTTGCTTCCGTTTTTTTAATAAAAAAAGTCTGAAAATCTACCTGCACATTCAAACGTTCTTTTTTTTCTCTGTACAGCTTGTTGGTTGAATTTAGATTTCAGTCTACATCTTCTCTTTTTCCTTTGGAGGCAAAGTCCAGTCTCAAGGTGAGAAATGATAAATGAAAGTTGCAGACTGTTTTTATGTCATTGTCCTTAAGTTCAGCAAACCATTGCTTCTTTATACTTCTGTCTTTTTTCTTGGTTCAACCAGGTAGGAAATAAAATTGATTTTTTTTCTTCATTTTGTCTTTTATTTGGTGCCTGTGCACAGTGGAAGCATCTCCCCTCAGTGTCGTCCACGTCACCCTCTTTTTTTTTGTCCCTATTTCATTTCGATTCTCTCCAACGCCTCAGTGCAGTCCTTCTGAAGGCAATGCAGCAATGATTCCTACCAATCTTGTTATCTAAAGGAGACAGAAAAACAAGCCAGTGACAATGTTAGTTTATAAAAGAGGCACAGAATTCGTTGTCTAACTGCTGTGCGGTTATCTTGGATGCAGAAGAACAAGACATTTCTCCTCACATACATGTGGAGGAAGGTTTTACAAGCAAGCGTGGATATGATTTTGTAACCACAAAACTCAATCAATGGCAGTTTTACACTATTATACTGTAGATTTACACTATTCAATGTATATTATAATTTTAATTAAGTTTAATTCAGTTATTTTATCACAGCCCTTAGGCAAACACTACTGCAGTACATTATTAACCCCCCCTCTGTATCCAGGGTATTTGTTTATATATGTTTAACAAAAGCCTCGTTTGTAATTTTGGGAAATGCAAACATTTTCATTCTTGTTGAAAGTTTGATGAGAAGATTGATACCTGGCTGCTGCCCCAGCGACCCAACCCCGGATAAGTGGTTGATAAAGGATGGATGGATACCATTGTTACCCCTGAACAATAAACATGAAACTACAGGCACTGAGCTTAGCCTAGGACTGCTGTACACTGTACTATAAAAGTGTCAGTCTAGTCACTGCACTCACTTAGTCTGCTGGTAAGAGTAGGCTGTGGCATGATCTCCCGTATTCTCCACTGATAAAGGCTGTTGTCCACCGCCGTCCTGCGAGGATGGGGCGGCGGTTTGTGGGGAAGGGTCTGTCACCACACCCTGACAAAGTTAAATAGAAATAATATCTAGTATTAGTAAAAGTCAAATTCCTTATTCGTACACACAATTCCACATTAGTGTTTATAAATGAATCTCTTACATTTATAGCACAGGCTAGTGTGTGAAGGTATAAGCAACTTAGTTTTGCTCTTACTTCCACTGTGATGGCAGAGGCAGGCACTGCAGTGTACTGTGGAATGTAGGTTCCTTGCATAGGAGCAGCTGCTGCAGCAGGCATGTACTGTGAAAAATGAGCAGCACAGATATGACATAATACAGTCTCAAAATTTAAACAATCGTATGTGCAGAGACGAAGCTGAAACTCACAGTGCCTGTAGTGCCCAGAGACAGGTGGTTCATTTGTTGGGTGAGAGGAGCCATGACACTGGAGGGGTGAAGAGACAAACTAGGCTCTATGGCCGCCGCTGGGGCGATCACGGCACCCTGTGGAGGAGAGGAAAGTATGTATTATGTATTATGGATGCTGTTGTATTATATTCAGTTAGTAAGTGAAAATCAATACAACAAATGAAGAAACACAGATCATGAAGCTGAAAATATTTGTGAGTGAAATTCTCTAGGATGGAGGATCCAGAGCAGGAGGCAATGACTTAAAATAAAATGAATTCTTTTAAAGAAACTCAACACTAGATTTGTAAATATTAGTGAGGGAGAGAGACGGTGGCTGTGAAGGGGTGTTGTAAAAGGAAAAGATTAAGAGTTTTAGGGAAAGTACATTTTGTTTTCCTGCAGAAAAGGATTGATTTGATATCTTTCATCTTAAAAATAAGCTACAACGAACAGCCTGATTCCAAAAAAATTCCAAATACTAATAACGAAATGATTGAGGGGGCATAGAAACTAATTTGGGGACATGGTCCACTAACGCACGACATAGCACTGTTTCCCAGTGCTCAACCAACAGCCCCAAATTGAATTATTAGACAGGGGATATGTCTGTATTTTTATTAATCATTGCCAATAAATTAATACCAGCGGTAAATATGTTCTGGAAAGATTCTTTTTTTTACTATGTCAAAGATCTTAGTAGATCAGCTTGTAATGTTTGTGCACGCGTTTCAGTTTCAGGCTGTCATTATGGCAAAAAAAATAATCATGCACCATTTTCAGCTATTGAACATGTTAGAACCTCTCTACATGAGCATATTTAGGCTTAAGCAGCGAGAGCCGAAGTGCACATTCAGTATCATTTCTATAGCCGCGAGCTATTCTATTCTATAATCTCTTTGTACATCTGACATATTAATGGATGTTCATGATTTACCCTACGTCTAGTCTAGTGTAAAATATACAGAAGAGTAGTCACTTCAGCAGCTTTCTCAGTACCACTGCAACATCTCTGATTTGTATCTTGTGTCTTCATCAATTCTTTTTTTGTTGGGATATTATGTGTGGTCTGCTGCCAGTGTACGTATTTATTTTCATGTGTACCTTAATGCTGTTTTTTGTAGCTGAAGTCTGAAAATCATTTACCTTTCTTCACTGTTCTAGTAGTTTCTCTTTGGGAAATCTAGCCAACAAAATTTACCGTATGTGTTCTGCTAAAGACTATGTGAGTTGTTGTTGTTCCAAACTTTACATAAAAAGGTAATAGTCCTTTTATACTTTTAGGTGTCCCGGAAGTGAAGAGAATTATATATGACTTGTTTAATTATTAAAGCTCTAAAGAAGCAACTGAATGTCAGTTCGGGGGGGAACGGCTTACAAATATTTGTGCTTGTTTGCTGCCTGAAAAACTGTCAGCTTGTGGTTTTACTATATTGTGCCTTTATAGATTGACCACAACTACAACATTACCTTTGGATAGAACCAACCTCTCTGGTTTCCCACATTTCACATCCTTATGCTAAGCTAACATATTTTTTATTTACTAATTCAACTCAAAAGCAGGATTTAAACGGAGACACAATCCATTTAGTTAAAAAATACGCAGCAAAACAAAACAAGCCTGGACTGAGTAAGGCTTGACTTCGCTAGGCAAGCTGGACACAACATGATTCTGAATTGAGCAGAGACGCTTTTACTGTAAAACTCTGAGCTTCGATGCAGCCTAACACCTTGATGCACTGAGCTCTACGTTTCCAGTGGAGCTCTGCTACAGACTTAACAGCTCTGTGTAGCTTTAATGTGAAACTCCTCGCACTGTGTGATGAGATTATTGACAGCGTCCCTGCAGCAGTGAACGCTGTGCATTTGTGATCGGTGTCTAACTACGCTTATATACACCACGAGCACGAGACAGCGTCGGCGAAGCACTGCGTATAAAGAAAGGATGTTAGAAGAACAAAGGTGTGAGATTTAGGTATTTTAGGCGTAGCCCACCTGTCCAGCAGTCGTCTTTACAGTTCTACAGTATATCTTCAAGCTTTCAACAAAGATGCATAAAATAGTACTTAAACAGTACTGAAAGTTCGAGCTGTGTGAAACTCTCCCTCAAAGGCGCATACAGTGTGTCAAAGTGAAGAACACGATCCTTATGTTTGCAAGCTTACAGGCGAGGCGCAGGCAAACACACACTCACACACACACACAGACACTACAGACTGTTAACAGTAGTGAGAGCTCTTCTTCATAACTGCTGTCTTCATAAGGAAATCTATTTGACGGGAATAGGAGCCCGGCTGTCAGAAATGCTCTGTCAACACTGTCCTCAACATCACAAGTGAATGAGTGGCACGCCGAGAAGCACCCACGCATTGTTTCCACACGCAGATGCATCAACAGATCTACTCACAAAACCTGCACAACGCTTTGGCTTAGAAAGGTGGGTTTCAAAGCCAGACTCCAGCTACAGTAACGCCCAAGCTTTTCATCCATCTCAATAATAAGTTCTCTTGTTTAACAATTTCTCATTCGTGCTCCTGCTTTCACTTCATCCACTCTCACAGCGGGCGTCCGTAGAGAGGGAAAGCTGCATAAAGCACGAGGAGACCCACAATGAAAGCGTCTGCTCTGATTTATGGCTGTACAAGCGTTAAACCTGCTATCTCTGCATGTGTCTGCATCTGAACACTGCATTAGTTGGTGGGTGAGGAGTGTATAATTCTACGTGTGTGAGAGAGAGTGTGTGTTAGTGTGTTTTTGTTTTCATGCATCTGACATTTTTCTTGAGGTAAGCAATAAATGAGTATGCAAGACAGACAGTTATCTTTCCCCCGAGGACGGGAGATACAAGATCTGTTTCAACTTTGAACTCACACGTTCTCTCCCTCTCTCCTCCCCCTCCCCCACCTTTCTGCTGTCACTTCTCCGGTACAGAAGTGAAGCTGACTGGCAGAGTGCTGCAGGCGCCAAGCAGCATCAAATACACAGGATTAGCGATAATGACACCCGTTTATCGAGAAAACCACTAACTGCTGCTAGTGTGAGGGGACCACTGTGTGTGTGTGTTTGTGTGTGAGAGAGAGAGAGAGCGTGCAAAGGATGTAAGCCAGCGCCGTTTGTTCTTTTTCAGGTGGTGTCCTCTAAAAAGCAGGTGTTTGTATTATGCTGCTGAATTGATTTTCTGTTCTAAAAAACCACACCCTTTCTCTTTCTCCTGTATTTTAAAGGACTACACTGAAGATATTACTGGGTTGTAATGTTAAACACGCACCCACATGAAGGCACGGATGACACACACAGGATCTCGGAAACAAACCAAGTACTGTGCACTATTTGCAGGCTCTGATATGTAATGAACTGCGCTTTCTTCTGACACAATCTTCACCCCCTTTGTCCCCTCAAATGGGTTTAACATAGCAATTTAACTCAGGAAGATTTGAAATCCCCATTCTTGGGATGTCTCATTACAGCCCTCCCTAATATGCCGCCTTCCTTGTCTTTCGTGCTATGCCTGGTTTGGGTAATGCATTCATTTCCTGTAGGGGGATTTGTGTGTAATTACGCACAAAGACATCCTCTCATTAATTAGGATGTAAAGACAGGGAGTTCAAGTAATCTGGGCATTCCACCAAGGCTTGGAAACACACAGTCCTCGAGGCACTCAACTGTGTGTATAGGTGTGTGTACATGAATTGACTTACACAGAGTCTGTGTATAAACACAGTTATGAATGCACAACTTTCTCCGTGGGAAACAGAAACAGCGTGTAATGATTTTATTTACCTCTTTCTAACCTTTTAGTTAGGGACAATAATTTGTGTGTCTATAGCATGTTTCTGTTAAACTATGTGTATATCAATAAGTTTTCCACATAGCAACCCTCCTGCATTGGTACAACAACAAAAAAACCATCACATTGTGTGATGGATTATTGACTGAGTGCTTAGCGGAGGCGTGCTCGTGTGCATCAACCTAAATGTGTCAATGAGCGCACGGCATTAATCAAAGTTACTAGACATTAACGGCGGCAGCAGCAATGAGGAAGCCTCTGCTACCATAGGAACGGAATTAAGCTTCTGTGTCTCTCTCGGTGTCCCTCCCTGATGCAGCTATAATTTGCCAAGATTGTCTGAATCCAGGAAATACAATGAGTAGCCTCTGCCTTTGTTGTCTAACAAGGATTTTGTAGAGACAAGGCTGGGGAACAGGCACACACAGCTCAGACATGCTTCTGCAGAAGTTGTTATCTTTTCTTTGTTAGTGGTTCTTTGTAATCCCCTCTTTCCTCTGCTTTCCCTGCACCTGCCTCTCTTCCCTGTCCCCTCCTTGTCAAATGCAGGCAAATTAGTTATCTTCCTTCTCCAATCCCTCATTCTCTCTCTGTCTTCTCCCAAGTCATCAGAAGTAATATTAAGCACACTGCCAAATAATTAGATGGGACATTTGTTTGAGAACACATTTACAGACGGGAATTATCCACTCTCACAGACATTATTTAAATCAGACATGACAACAGAGTGTTTTAGCAGTTGGCAGATAGACACGAACAGGAACACAGATAGAAAGAGAGAACAACAAGAGAGGGAGAGCTACTGGATTTGGAACTAGTTTACCTATTGTGTAAGAGAGTATTTGCTTCCAGTCTTCAGCGTTTGGCGGTACAGCATCATATCTGTGCTGCTTCTATGCACCAACACCACACGCACGGCTGACAGTGCCCACTTGTCATACCTGAATTTCTCTGTATGCTGCTACCTAAGAAACTGGATCATAAAAACTTTCATTGCTATGATATCAGTCTCAGTATGAGAACTTTATTCTCTAGAAAAATAATAGCAGTGCAGGAACTGGCTGTACCATAAATGTTATTCTATTACAAAAACAACCAGAGATAATGCTGTGTGTCTGAAAGCTTTGCTAGTCATGATGGCCAGCCATTGATTGTCTCGCAATTAACACCTCCACTTTCTGACTGAGAGACATTTTCCAGATAAAACGTTTTCTAAGGTCAGCAGAACAGATAGAAACCTGTGGGCACAAAAGTCAAATGCATCTTTAGGAGTTCAGTTAAATGCATAAGGACACAGAAATAATCCACCACAGTGAACAGGACCAAACTTTTTTCTGGCTACAAGGTAGGACACAGCCTCATTTCATCCTCCAGGTAAAGACAGAGATGTTGTACTATGTTTGGATGAAGGTGTAGAGATTTTATTTGATATATTTGGGTAGTGACAGTTTGTCAGACTGAAAAACATTCCAACTGAGATTTAACATTAAGCTCTAAGTGATGCCTGTGGATGTTGTACGTTCCTGTTACTGTAGTTGTACACTGTCCCTGTGGCTAAAAGAAGAGAGGTACACTTTTAAGTTTGTGTCTAGGTTATTTTAGGTTGTGGTTGAGTAAGAATATGGGGGTGAGTGCAGGTTTATAGTGTATATTGATTGTACTCCTATAGTCACACATACTTCGCACTGCATGTGTGGGTGTGTTTCAACATATACTTTGTGTTTGTGTTTAAAACAAGGTTGTCTGCACCTGTTAGTATGTGCTTGTCAGATCACAGACCATCAGACAAGCTCAGGTCTCCCATCTAAACAACATTTAAATATGGCTGCACTGCTGCTTTCTGTTGTATCTTTTGGGATCTAAAGTATATTGTATGACTTTGCATTGATATTTTTGGATATGTATTATAAGGATCACTGTATAAATCTGATCTATAGCTACTAGTTTACACTGATATTTAAATCAGCACACCCCGTCTTCTGTACTTGCAGTTTCATTTCAAACCAGCAGAGAGCAGCCTTTAATTATGAAATTCAGACTTTGCTCCGCTGATTTTATCGAGCTGCTTTAGGGAGGTCATACACAGACTGATTCAGCAGAGTGAGACTTGCAAGCACGGCTACAGTTTCCTCCCCCTGAGTGACCTGAGTTTGCCTCTCATACCCTGCCGCAATCTTTGGAAACTGTAGTGTTTTTTTTTCATTAGAAAATGTTTTAAGCTTTTATAAGTATTACATATTTTATTGATCCTCAAGGGGAAATTTATTTATACGTGACATGCTCCATCATTTGCACCAAGGTTATGGAGCAGATGGAAAAGTCCACGGAGGAAGTTCACTTTTGATATTTTGTGATGTTAATCTGAGTTTAAATTTCACTGTCCTATCGTGCTACTTTTTCAATCCTTACTCACTATTTATTCTATTTGTGATCCTGTCCTTGTCTGATAATGCACATATGTTTGGGAAGCTAACAATGAAACATATCGTTTGTATGCTTTCATACTTGGCTAAAAAAACAGAAGCACATTCAGTTGCTTTTGTGTGTGACAGTGGTTCTCAAACTATGGTAAGCGCACCACGTAAATGTTTAAGCTAAGCGTGTTAAGCTATACAGTGTTTTTATTTACGTAATATTCTAGTGGAAATCGGGCATCTGAATGTCTGCCATTAATTAGAACCATGTTCAGTGTTGTTGGGGACGTTTAAATCAGACACATGTGAGCAGGAACACTTCACCTGTTAGATTTCTTAGAATTTGAGGCCAGATGTAATGGTATATCACCTTATTTCTGTAGCCAGAGTGAGCTACTAAATTATTTATTGTATGATTAAGCCTGTGTTTCTGTATGATAACACTGGTCATATAGGGGAGAGACAAGGAGGTAGCCAAAGTAAAATGTTTGAGAACTATTGGGCTTTAAATACAGGTCAAATTCTGAACAATGATAGTAAGCACTGAGTTGGCAAGAGTGGAACCCATCAGGTCTCAAAAGACAATTTTGTGATCATAAATCATTGGGCTTAAACAAGGATTAACTTGCACTGAGATTAGCAGAGTGAGAAACAACATAAAATGCTAACACAAAAATGAAAAGCAGCAATGTACTAGACAATATGGCAGTGGGAGGGATTCAAGAATGGTAAAAAAAAACAAAAAAACATTTGACACTAAAAGGAGAGGCTTGCTAAAAACTTACTGTAGGTTGCATAACATACTGTTGATGTGGCATCCAAGATGTACTCTGGACCTATGGACAAATAGGACAGGAGAAGAGAGACGGAGAGGACAAAGGAAACCAAAAGAGACAGACAGGGAGAAAGAGAAGAATAAGAATAACCAAAGAGGAAGTAATGAGCATAAGTAGTAGGATGCAGAAGGGAGGTTGGGGAGAGATGTGAAGAAAGGGAAGATCAAAAAGAACATTGTTATTAGTGGGTAAAGAATTGAGGAAGAGAGAACATAAAGGACAATTGCAAGACAGAATGACAGGAAGGGAGAGAAAATGAGAAAACCAAAGATGGGAAGGGAGAAAATTAATTATTAGCTCAAGCCTTTACAAGCCCATTTAGAGCTTCAGTCCCTGTGGCAGTGTGTCTGGAAGAATATTACAGTGGTAACTGAGGGTCCACTATACAGTATGTTATGTTGTAATTATAAGAGGATATGAAACCACAGAGAGCAATACAGTCTAATAATTACTGCTGCACAGTGCAGGTTTCATCATCAAAGCCTGTCTTGGCCACAAATCACAATTTCATCTCCTACTGATAGCCAATGCTCATCCCTATCATGAGGAGAAACCCGTTCAGTCACATGCAAGATATGGTTTGGACGTATAGTCCCATTTAGAAAGATGGCCATGTGGAACAACAAGACAGGGCTAACTTGTTGGGTTTTCAGCTTTTATTTGATGCTCCATCTCACCATTTATGTCTTTAATATCATATTTGACTATTGGCTAAACTCTATGTATTTACTCTAAATTGTGTTTAGCTGTATATAGTCGTTATATGTACAGCGTGTGTATAACAGCTGTAGCTTAAAGTCTTCTCCTGTTTTTTTTACGTTTTCCTCCAACAGCGCGAGTACGATTGTGTCTTAGTGTGGCATTCTGCACTGCTGAAGGTGTGCCTTTGCATTTGTATTTCTCATTTACAGCAGTGTTTCATGCTAGTGTTTGTTTTAGAGTCTATGCAGTTGACAAACCAGGGATCAAGTGCTGAGTGAACCGCAGCTACATCAGCGACGAGCTCTGACATGAATTGCTATAGTAATGTGTATGTATGTGGAAAAGAGCGCACACATGGGAATAAAAAAACAGAGACAAAAGGAGGATTTTTGTCTCTGTCAAACTACCAGATGCCCCTACTATTAATCATCAAACATGTCATAAATACATACTTTAATATTTTATTTACAACCTTTGGGCACTGTAGATGTTAGCTGAGTTTAACCAAATCGGAATAAATACAAATTAATAAGTGGGTGGGAAAACTTTTACTTATTTAAGATCAATGAAAATGAACTAAACATTCCATGGTTATGGAAGTGCAGGAATACCCAGCGCAGTAGCGTGCTTCAATTACTGTTCGCCTTTCATCACATTTTAAAAAGCTGTTCCATGGAATAAAGCTTTAATCAAGCTTTGGCCTCACATGTAATTATTGTTAATAGAATCATTTCATTGCTGGTTCTGGTTATTTTACAAGATCTGTTACTGCGACGCCCCCCCCCCCCCCACTTACAAAAAGAAAAAAGATCTGAATAACAAGTGATTTTCTAAGTACTTGCTGAGTGGTTCACTTGGTGCTAATAAAGTGCTATCACTTTGCACTGTTTGCTAATAGAATGCGATGTTGGAGCCATGGAGGGTATACACACGGAGTCACAATGAAGACGTCTCTGCAGTTCCAGCCCCACACAGAGGACAAAACTGTTTGATTGGCTGACTTTGAAAACTATGGCCCACATATGAACTGGGGCAGTTTATACTGATTATTTTATATATATATCAAACAAGCAACCAGAGGTATCTAAAAGAGAGGAGCTCAGTGACACGTCGATCAGCGTGCATAGTGCACTTACTGCTAAACCAAATCAGCCTAAAATAAACCTAACAAAATGATGACATACACGAAGATGCATTGAACCAAGACCCCGGGGGAGCTGGATTTACAGTGTGGAGGGTTTTGAATTTAGAATAATCTGAAGTAGATCAAATGACTTTTGTCAAACCCCACTTGTTGCAGCTGGTGGTAACACTAGGGACTTGATGTCACTCCATCACTTCAGCAGGAAACGTGTTGGAATACCAAGAGTGATTTAGAGACAGTAGCACCAGTGAAGCCAGAGGGTCAGAAATAGTTTGAAAGGGCAGGAGCACCTTTGTGAATGCAACAACCTTTGCTGCAGACAGTTGAGAAAGACTGGTTCAGCTGAATGATCAAACTCCTGATTTGAGGCACATTGCTGTGAATTAGTATTTGAACATATTTTTTTGCATATTCATCGCACACAATAACCAGAGTTAAAAGAGAAAAAAATATATTTGATTAATTACAGAGAGAAAGCTGTCACAAACCTGCCTTATTTATGAATCATCTGTGATTAACCACATTTTTTAAAAAGCCCCATTTAGCCATGAGCTTTATTACTATAAGAAAAAAACATCTTGATTATACCTTGATTATCTTTGATTCTAGTTTTGGGCTGTTGACAAAATGTTCAACAGAAGTTGAACCTTTTGGAAACTGTGTGTCTCGTTACATCTGACATGAAGCGGACACAACATTCATTTATTAAAAGATCATGCTGACAGAAACTGTTGATGGCACAACTATTTATTAGATTTATAGGGGAATTCATTTTTCACATAGGCCGAGTAGGTTTGGAGAGCTTTTATTATATTAATTAATTTAGCATTTTGTATCTACTACTGTTTATCTGTGTGTAATATTAACATTTGTTTATTGATCTAAATCATTATAGCACAGGAAGGAACATATGATTGAACTTTAGCCAAACTGTTCTGTTCCTTGTACCTAAAACGGGAAGATTATATTTGTTACAAGGAGACAACAGGCAACTGAGAATGAGTAAAACCCATTCTAACACCCAAGGATAAAATCATGTGCTCCAATATGACAGTGCTTGTTTCTTAGTTGTACAATGAAACATTTTAAATATCTCTGAATACTTTCCCACCATTATTTTCTATGTGCTCTTGACAGAAGAATAAGCTACAAAAATGTCTAAAGGCCCGTCTATACTGTATATTTATGTAATTCTGTAAGGTCTCAACGTTTCCAAGTGCCTTGAAATATACCTTCAAACTACCAGAACATTCAAAAATAGAGTGATATACATTTGTGTTCATTGCGCCCAGCTGACACCTACTATCTTTTATCAGACAGACAATTTTCCAGCGAGCCATGTCATTTATTAGAACTATGAAAAGCTCTAAGAGCCCCTAGGCTCGACCTAACTCAGTAAACCACAGACAGAGCCCACCTACCTGATATGTGGAGACAGGAGAAGCAGCAATGAAGGGTGTGATTGATGTCTGTGCAATCATCCGATTAGTGGAGATGCTATATGGCGAAGAGTAGAACCTATGAAACAAAGACAAATGTATGTAAGAAGGATGAAAGAGGATTACATTTGATGACACTTGCAAAGTCAGTCAACCGAGCTCTACAGCTGTCCAGACCACATAAAAGGTGACAATTAGCATTTGGTACTTCTTTGTTTTTAACCACCTAAAACACATCTGACAAATGGATCGCGGACAGATCGGATATCATTAAGCTTGTCATGGAAATAATGAATGTTGCAGCTTCAATTTGTGCCATATGGTTCCGTCACAAACATCTTAAAATGAGACCTGTCACACATCACGTTAAATAGGAGTTTGCTCCTGCTTTCTATGCATGGTAATGAATTATTACCCTAATGTGCGAGTGGGTGAAACACGTATTTCAATATTGTTCAGTATGTTCCCACCTACGTATATACCATTTTGCAGAGAAGGCTGCATAACATCTGCATTTTATTCTCTGTTTACCTCTCTTCCTATACCTTTGCTCGCCTTAATGGTTTTTCTCCATCTATTTTTTTTTCATTTCACCCCCTCCAACCCTGGAGCAGCAGAATGTTGTGGATTGCGGTGCTTTATTTATCATTGTGTACCTAGAGAGGACATGTTTCATCCGCCAGGCCGTGTTGCTGTGCCCGATCGATCCCAAAGTGTCTGTTGACTGAATAATGGTGCAAAGGAGGGGAGGGCGGCGGGGGGAGAGACAGACTGAGGAGCCCTCCCTTATCTATCTCTAACACAGCCATGATTGTATAAAAAGGTACTTGCCACAAATCAAGTGTTGCTTAACTGGGAAAAGAGTACTTAAAAACATCTGCACTGCTGGTTATATTAAACAGTTATTGCAAACTACTACAGAGAAAAAATACTTCTGCATTTAATTCTGATTGTCTACCTGTCTTTTACATATCATAGACTCAAAGCTACACAGACGTCACAGCCTGGCTCAGCATCCAGCCAGGACAGGAGAATGTAGCTTTAATAGTGCCACGCCACAATAATGCAATACGCACATTTTAATTCAAGGGTGAAATGTGTTCCTGATGTGCCCACCTGTTCATTTATTACACTCACACACTCTGTTTCACATTACATTCATTCAGTCAGTGATGGCACAAGCACTTTGGAAACTTGGATGCGAGATGGAAATCCTCAGATGTTTCTAAACTATTGCAGTCCAGTGAATGTAGTTGGTTTTCAACTGCCTGCGATAATCTTCATAGCGTGATTGTGCTTCACACGCAGCCTCCCTGTTAGGAGCTCTACTTGATGTGCTGAAACCCAAGAACTATAGTTGTTGTTGTTGTACAAAGTGTCATCACTTACTGTCTACAGAAAACCAGTAAAATAAATCTAATGAATTATTAGTATTACACATGTTTCCTTGCCAAGGTTCAGTTCTGGTTAATGCACAGGTTTATTTAGGTTTTTCGTAGTTGTTTTGACACAAGCTCTGTTTACTTAAATACATTTCTAACCTCCTGAATGGACATTTATTTTCCCTTTAGCTTTCCTGCCTGCACAGTTTCAGTATCTGCTACTTTCTTTGAGCTTTTGTACTGTGCATTGGAATTTACTATATTATTCATACATATTATATGTATGTATACAGCTCTTAAAGAAATTAAGAGACCATTGCATGAAAGCTGTGATTGCAAATAAGGTTTATTACACCAAATATTGAATTCTGAATAGAAGGATATTCTCGAAGTTGCAACATTAGTAATGTGTTATGAACTTGTTTTGTTCTGGAGCATTTCTGGTCATTTTCATTTTCTGCAAATAAATGCTCTAAATTATTTTGTAATCCATTTACAGAATAAATTTTAACCGTTACTCAAACATATAACAGCAACATCTGAGAAACTGATATTTTGGCAGTGGTATCTTTATTGTCTTTATTCATATATATATATATATATATATATATATATATATATATATGCACACATAGCATGATCAATGACAAGACAATAAAAGTCCATTGATCATTTAGTAATATGGATCTATCTTTTTGACTGTACAATTAATATATGACTTGTATTAGAGACACTGTATTACTGCCACTGATGAATATAAATGAGCAAACACAGGCAGACTATTCAATATGGTTCTCTTATTGGGTTTATTGCATTTTTCATTAGGGTGATGTGTATTGAGAGAGAGAAATAGTATGTAGAGGACAGATCCAAGGTTATTGATGGAGGCTATTAGCCCTGAGCAGCTCGTTGTCAATAGGGACTCCAGCGTGGCTGTTTAAACTATACACTAAACATGTAATTGCGGACAGAACATTACTGCAGGATTAAATTTAAAAGCTCCCTGTGAATCTCTGGTGTGATCTACCTGCACTGTCAGGTGTTTTCCCTGAAAAATTAGCAGATGAGTTAGTGCCGACCTCAGTGACTTTTCAGTGGAATGTGAAACGTGTGGGCAGAGGAGACAGAGGAGAGAGATAGAACAAGTAGAAAGGTAGAGAGAGAGCAGCAAGAACGGAGGCAGGGAGAGAGAGAGAGAGAGAGAAGGTTAGAGAAACAAGAAGACAGTCCACAGACCAGAAAAAAGGTGGCACTCTAAGAAGACCCAGAGAAAACAAGTGTTGTGTCTCTCTGATAAAGAGAGGACAGGCTATGCCAAAGCAGTTTGGGTGGAGGGACACATGTTTTCAATAACATGAGATTGGCATCAGGCTCCTAAAAAACAGACGTTCCTAAGCCTGGGCAGTCTCACAAACCTGCAATTGATTTTTACCCTTTCCATCTCCTTGGGCTGACTTTATTTTTGCCTTTACCCTCCTCTTGACCCCAGTTGGCCCTCCCTTTTATTTCAACCCCCTTCTCTCCCTGCTTTTTGCTTCTCTAATTAGCTGCATTAGCATTTCACAGTCATTTAGTGCTTTGCCGGAAGGAGCCATGACGACCTCAGAAGAAAGGTCAGAGCAGCAGTGCAAGCATACAGACACACATTTATACACGCACACACACACACATATAAAGACACCAGAGATGACCCAAAGCAAAGCACATGCTGGGAAATGGAGAACAGAAAGGAACTTGACTAGTCACGTCAACAAAGTTGTGAAAAAAGGGCAGAAAAAAGAAGGTAAAAATAAGAAAAATGTATAGCGAGCAAAAAGACTACAGCGAGGAAGACAAAGAAAATGAAAAGTAGGACTAGAGTAAGCACTAAGCTGAGAAGAAAGAACAGAAGAGAAACACAGAGCTGGAGGGAAGCATCTCCTGGGATCACATCACCAGCAGCATTCCTAGCAGACAGGACCAATCTCCAATTTCCCTCTGAAACAGGCAGACACCCAGCTCTCTGCAGTCAGCCTGGGAGCACTGCAGATAGCCTTGGCTGACGAAAGTCTTACAGCGGCATTGCAAGATCGCCCGACTTCACTGTCTGCAATCAAAACCTACAAGTCTGACAGCTTGTATGCATAGGTGCATAAATAAATGTGCTGTCGGCATCAGTCAAATGTGAGAATGAGGGCAAGAGCAGAAAAGAGTCTGCGTGTAAATGATCTGTGCATCCCAGGTGTGTGGTTCGCTCATTTGTGTGCAAGCACGCTTGCATAAGCAATGATATCCACCTAATACACGTGCATGTGCGTTAGGTGAAGGTCCACGGTCAACAGGTGGGACTCTGGCAATTTATGGAGATTGCTAACATTTGCCAAAGAATGTGAATCAAAAGGAAAGTTTGCACATATCTGAAGTTGGCCACACAGTTTATAAATCTGAGAAGAAAACTTCCACTTACCCATTCTGCATTGCGGCGGGATCATATGTTAATGCCATACCACTCTGGAGAAAGAGATAAATAGAGAAATGCACACACTTAGAGGTTAAAATAACTGATTATGTATTTTGAAAAGTAGAGAGGTAAAGAAAGTATAACTATCAGGCAAGTGAGATACAATAAGCTTAATAAGGAACAATGGGTGTCATCCTTAATGGCTAAACATCTCACGTTATAAACACTGAGTTCAAATCCGTGAACCTCTGACCAAAAACACTTCCAGATATAGTATGAGTGTGAGCATTTGTGCTTATGGCAATATTTTATTTGTATCAGTAACACAAAAACTACAAACACTAAATGCTGCTGCCTGCTACAATTAACAGTCTGGAGCACACAAAGTCAGTAGAAACACAAATGTACAGAGATACAGACATTAAGTCACACCGAATACTAGGAGCAGAGGTGACATCACATCATCTTGAGTTGAAATTAGTAAGATTTTGTTTTAATGAAAGAGCAAAAGGGAGACAATCAATAGGAACATGGGAGAAACTGAAGTCACTGGTCCGCCTGAGCTACACACACAGTCAATGCTTGTTGTCACAGCAATTATCTGAACTGTCAGTCTAGTAACTGACAGCGGGCAAAAAGCACCAAAACTACTCAATTAATCAAATATAGTTTAATCAAACGTGCAGCACGTACAAACAAGATTAGGAACCACTCATCAGCACCGCCACTTTCCAGGTTCTGTTTCATGCAGCAGGGAGTGCTGCTCTGTTCCTACCACAGAACAATATTCCCTAGTAACAGGGATCAATTCCACACCTCGACGTGTAGGATTTAAACTCAACATAAATAACTTTATAATGATCCCAAAGCTACAGGAGCGAGTTGGAGTTGCCAAATTGTACCTTCTCTGTCCCTCCTCCTCTCCTTTAAAAGTTCTTCCCATTAAGTCAAGTATTCATCTTTAGGTCGCATTCTTCTCTCTGAATGTTCTCTATCAGTCGCACTTACTCTCCCATGTGAAACTGAATGAGACTGTATTTCTCTGCTGAGCTCTGAAAAAGATGTTCGTCCACGCTATTGCCTTGTGGCAGTGTTGGATCAGACTTAAAACAAGTGTCATCAGTCCTCTAATCTTTATTTTTGTCGTCTCTATCTTTCCCTTACACAAGTAATTTGTATTTGTTCTATATTCCACACATGGGTCTTGTCTCCAAATTGGCACATGAGTTGAAAGTGTGCCCTTCTGCTGAACTCTGCTGCGATGTTTGGTTTCTCCCCAAACACTGCTCCTCGCCAGGACTGGAAAAATACAGTGGAGAAGCAATAGAAATGCCTGACGTTGATGATGTTAAATAAAAGAAAGTAATCAATCCAAAACCTAGGATTTATTTTTGCAGTCCTCAACTAAACTTTAAATATGGAGAATGTGAAAATTGCTACTATTCACTAATTTACTAATTACTAATACTCAATGCTGTTTCTCGGTCTATTGAATAGTTTTTTTCCAACAAAAGATTTCTGAACCTGTGCTAGAAGTGACCAGATGTTGTAGACTTTCCTTCATATAACAGCACAAGCGTCTCTGAGCTGCTGCATAACACCAGCATTTGTCCATTATGTGTAGATATACAGTAAATATTACACCAGTGCCCAAAGTGATGAGGGGCTCAGAGTCTCTGATCAGAGTGACTGTCAACATTTCTGATTCCAAAGTCAATTAAACAATTACAAAGACACAAACAGTACAAACTACATAAGCAACTACATAGAGATGAACCAACTGTGCCGCTTTTTTTACTTGCGCATTTGCTTCTATGTAGCAGGGATGGAAGTGGAGCTTACGGGCTCGGTCCTGGAGTCTGTTGTCTTGTAATCAACCCATGTGTATCCTACAGTATGTGTGCGTTCCTGCACAACACGTGAGTTACTGTGTGTGTACGCGCTCTTCCCAGCGACCCAGGGCCAGATACATTTAAGAGTGAGGGGCTCTGGGAGATTAGGGTCGGCTGACTGAGTGTGAGGATGCAGTGAGGCCCCACAAAGCAGCTCCGCAGCCAGATGTCTCTATTAGCCAGGTTGGACCCTGAGACCTAGCTCTAACAAATGTGCAAAACTCTGTAGGAATGTTTTTCCTCAGCATTGCCAAGTGGGGCTTGTCAGGACTTGGGCTACTGACAAATGTGTGAAAAATCCAGCTGAAAGCACAGATCATTTATTTTAATCCAGCTGACAATTCACAAATGTCGACAACAGGATTCAAAGGAAAAATCGCTACCACTGGGTCTCCATGTTAACTAAGCCCTGGTGTGATTTGTGTGCTTTCACTCAGAAACTAATATTGCAATATGTGTGTGCTGTGCGCAGACACACACACACACACAACAGACACAAGATACACTGTGGCATCCTGTTTTTGTTGTGGCGGCTCTTGCTTTTGCGTGCAGTTGTTTAAGTCTGGTTCCATTTCATTTCACTCCACCACCCTGCACTTTCCCAACCTCCATGTAATGCAAATGTTGAGAAACTGCACTCAGTGGGTGGGTGGTGACATTATTATTCACTCTCCCTTGTTCTGTAAATTAAGGCTTTGGTATCGACACTAACAACTTCTGAACTCTCAGCATTGTGCAATAGTCAATCTGCTTTCAATTTGCCGCTAAAGGCTTTATTTCTTCTAAAGATGACAGACTGGAGGTGGGAGTTTCAACAAAAGAAAAAACAACTTGGCATTGGGGTCTTATTTTAAATTTAACAACCTTTACATATGCCAGCTTTCATACTGTCAACAGCATCGCTAATTCAGCCTACAGCATGTTACAGGAAATGAAAGCTGATAATGACCCTGCAGGGGGCCCTGTCATGTTTTTCAGAGTTAAATGTGAAAAAGAAACTGATGTCAAAGGGAACATCAGCCAGATGAATACAGAATGAATGCCTTTTTGGATCTACGGTAACTGAAGCAGCTGTGGACACTGGGCTGTGACAGGATTATAAAGATTACGTTACACTTTTGCTAGAACACTGAGTAGGAAAAGGTTCAGAAGTAGGTTTGTGGTTTGTGACACCATGTAACACCACTTTGCAAAAAAAAGCTTTAGTACAAACTGTTCTCATGCTGATCGTGAGAAATTAATGTCGGCATAATTCTGCCCGAGGAAAAATTCTATGTTGTTTTCCTTTATAGTTTCAGAGGGTAAAAGAATTGTGTAATAAACTGATTCAAAGACGCGGTTCTTGTGTTACAATTTGCCTTTTCCATTTGTGTTTCAAGGAAAGCTGACGCAGCATTTATGATGGGCAGCAATGAGCTTTTTTTGATGATTATATAAACTTTTAAGCCTCACCTCTCCTTCCCGTGTCCACGGTCGGCCATTCTGGGGATACTTGACCTGGGTCTGCCTCTTCTTCTGACCTCCGTCAGCAAACTTGCAGAGCAACGGCTCTGCTGGGGCTGCAGAGCGAGTCGGAAAGAGAATGAGACAAGGTCGAACACAGATATGGATTAACCGTCTTAATAACATGAGAAAGAAAAAAAACATTTCATCAATTAGGTTAAGATAAGATTTAAGACCAGGGTGTTACGCTGTAGCTGAAACAAAAAAACACAACATAAATCAAGCGGACCTCAAAAAAGCTCTTACATTTATCTCCCCCGCCTCTAATCCAAACGTCTACACACCAGCAGTTATCGCACCATCGCCACAACTCTTACAACCATGCTTCAACAAAGCAGCCTTGACATGGAAACAAACCCGTGGGCTAATCATCAAAGCGGGGTGAGCATGGTTCAAACGACAAACCAAACAGGCATACTTAACACGCTGAATAACTCCACACAGTTTGACCCCTGGGCAATGGACTGCGATTGTGATTGCTCCAAAGGCAACACAGTCCTTTTCTGGACATCAGAAAGAAGAAAGTCTTGATTGCAAATACGATTAGCTTTGTGTGACCTCCGATACACAAGTTCACTAAACCCCAATTTCAAATACCTTACAGGGTTCTGAAATAGTTCGAAGTAGCTGGTTTGGAAAATGGTTATCCAAAAAAAAAAAAAAGAATACTATTTGAATATTTCTCTTTTTTTAGAATTCTGGGAAATGCTTCGGCATGACGGCATGATGAGTTGGGTTTACGGAGATTTGACAGGCGCGGTCTTCATCTTACTACTCTAGTAGTAAGTAGTAAATACTTCCTCAGGTTTCATGGCTTTTATGCAACAGTTGTGCAAGTACATATACTAAAAAGCCTACAAAATTATGTATTAGTGGAATAATGTAGGCTATATAATGAGGGGATTGGCCCCTTTAAGAAGAACAGCAGTTGTTTCAATGAGTACAGCAAAAATTTTACCCAACACAAGGTTTTTCCTAACCTCAGAAAAGTACTTAATTTAGTCCAAACCACAGTTTTCAGTAAACCACACCATAGCACTGTTGTGAATGCTCCAACCAAACTTTTACCATTGTATTGTCATGTCATTTTTTAAAAATTAGGATGGTTGAGAAGAGTACAGAGAAATTATGCTATTCTGCTGAAAGAGGTGTCAGTTCAGATAACGCCGTATTGTTCCAGATGACATGAAACAGCATATTTTTCTACTCAATTTGGAGGACTTGATGAAAACGATTTCTAAGTGGCAACAAAAGAAGGATGGATAGCACGGCATATCATCGCGATGGTGTGTTGAAATACAAAAGCATTTAAATGCTATTTAAAATAGTGACATTTTAAAGCCCCACACTGTAACTTCAGCAGTGGAACCCTGTACCATCAAATGTGTTCTGTTCATGTCCTGATTTTGTTTTACGGAGAAACCTCTTGATCCTGAAACTGAACAAGCTATCTGCTATGATGCATTTCCTCTCACTTACTTTCAAACATCTACCAAGGCACACTGAATCACTGATGCATCTTTAAAGAGGCTATTAGCCGGCACTCTTGTCCTATTTAAATGGCAATGATTTGAAACTGCAAAGAAAGTCAACTTGGGGAGCCTCATGTAGCTCAGGAATAAAAAAAAAATCTTTAAAGTATTCTATGAACCAGCACAGGCAATGTCATCATGTGGGTACTGATTCACACATTATGTGTGCCAAAATCAACTATGCAATTATCGCACCTACTTCAAGAAAAATGTTCCTTCATCTCAGTAAACTGAAAAATGAGACTAAGTGTTCTCAGCAGAGACAAGTATTCAGAGCTCAAGGTTGAGATGAGAGTTATGTGGAATGCCTGGGGCCTGGATGAGTACTCCATCCAGGGGTAAGCACATGGATAAACAGAGCACTGTGTCATTATAGAGTATTCAGCGGTACTTTCATTTTCTTCTTTACAATTTTTACTAGATTCCTAACTGAACAACAGGCCTGTGGCTGGGCCTTCTGTTATCATCCTTTGCTATTCAATCACTTCCCTTCTTTTCCTCTCTTTCATCCACTCAGCTCCCCGCATTCATATACATTTAGTCATGTGTGGGATGATGTTCCTCAGTGGGTTCACAGGTTTACGGGTTCACCACAAATCTCACCATAATGAAAACACAAAAAACATCTGGTCACACACAATGGACGTCACAGACAGAAGCCAAACCTAAAAGTCACTACCTGAGAACGTTGTCCTGCTGTTAATTGATGGGAATGTTTTTTGTTTCTGCTGATCTGATCATGATTCTTTCTTACTTTTTGTCTTGACAACAAATCAATGTTTCCAGTCAATTGAGAAAAAAGCCATTTTATGTCAGAAAAGGATTTTCAGGGTCAACTGGTCTTGGTTCAGTTCCTTGCCTACGTTCCAGAGGGCTTTCTCTAGTCTGACTGACTGGCAGGAGCAGCAGGTTTAGAAATCCTGTGGAATCCTCCGCTTGGTGATTGGTGGTCACCTGTGGGTTTTCCTCCCCTCAGGCTTTCATGTAGGTTATTGTGACCACCTGAGCCACAGTGTGAAACCACCTGGGTACAGTTGAAAAAACTGCATTGTAAGTGGGTGACAGACTATGTCAGAGGCCACCTCCTCTGTTTAATGAGGGTCATTCAATCTTGCAGTAAACTGCTTCTCTCACTCCGCGTTTGAACCAATCAGCTTCCCGATCTAAGATCCTGACTTTTTGAGTGACCTTTGTCTTTCAGATGTAAGTGGATGGCTGAGGCCTAATCCTGAGCTGGCTTGCCTGTGTTGTGCCATGTGTTTATGGAGCTGCTGTTTGGTTTCTCCTTTGTACAGATCTGTTTCCTCACTGCAGTGCGTGTGTTTGGTGAAATATTCCAAATCCAGTGTTTTAATATCGAACTAGGTATCATCCACATACCAGTGGCTGGGTGTGATCCAGTCAGAAGTTTCCAGTCAGGACATTTTCTTTGCTAAAGTACCACACTGAGACAACAGAAACTTTTTTTATTCTCTGTATTTGCATAAAGATTTGATTTAGATTTATATTCAGCAGGCTCATTACAGAGCCAGCCCAAAGTTTGTGGATGTAAGTGAAAAACCAGGGACTTTATTGTTAGATTTAGGATATTAAAATGATAAGCTTATACCAAATAAAAAATATAAAAGTAATGCAAAAAAAGTCCCTTGATGTGGTTGATGCCTGGTAAAAATCCCAGACTAAATTGTAGAATTTGGTGTACTTCTCCTTCATTCACTTCCCTGGTGTCCCTCATGCTTAGATTCAGTGAGTAAAGTATGCAGAGAAATATCAGAGGGAAACGTCTGTAAAGTATCTGTGCTTATTAAATATGACATACAGCAACAACAGAAGGGACATTGCCCTTCTGCCATTTCGTATAAACCCCAGTTGTATCATACATCCCATATAAACAGACTTTAAAATGCACATATGCAACAGTGTTGCTTTAAGCTGTTTTTATACCAGAGCTGTTCAAATGGCTCAAGACATTAAACACTGGCCCAGCGCTATGGGGCAGTGTTTACATGCACAAACACGCCTACGCACACAAATACATCAATTTTTTCCTAATGTTTTGGTTGCCTTAGTGCATCTGGATGTTGATCTTAGTGTTTTTTCGGAGGCTGCTGACAGAGTCCAGGATTTAAACTGAAAAATGGTGTGAATTTTATTCCTGTTTAAGTGTGTGACACTTTCAGGAAACAGGATTTAGTGTTCTTGTTGTATATTTTAAGAGGAATAAAAGGATATTTTGTCTAATTGCTGGCATAGTTAGACAATAGAAAACTTGTCTTACAAGCCAATATTTCTTTAGGACACAAGTGGTGAAAAGCTGTTGATGAGTTTATATTGGCTAATGTGCAGAACGTTAAGAGGATGTGCCGTTTGTCTTTCAAGTCATTTCATTAAACAACCTTATTAACAGATCAATTACTTTCTCAATTTCTCAATACTACTAATAACAACTATCATATTCTCACCGCCACCAAATCAGCTTCAAGTGATGGTTGTAGTGAAAACATTGTATTTCAAGGACATAAACATCCAGCGACAAGATTACCTGTGAAAAAAGCTGCTAGTGCATCCGATTCATTATTGTGGGGAGAGCTGATTGGAGTCCAGTGTGAATGTCCACACCACCCAGTAAATAGTTAGTAACATTTTAGTGGAGAGATTGTGGAAAGATTTGACAGGATAGTTCACTCTAGTCAAAATATGAAGCTAAATGCTTGATTGCTTTGAACTCAGCACCACAAAGATGCAATGAGTCCAGCAAAACGCTACGTTGTGCCAAAGCTGGGCTGTGTGATTATGTTTCGACTGTGCGTAGAAGTTGTCGCTAACGCTGCGTTCAAAGTGGGCCATTTACGGCTCGCAGACAGATTTAAACGTTGCGCATAAATACAGTCAGATTTAAGGCTGTTTGTGTGTGGCTGTACCAGTCGAATTGCAATAATTGTTTACGACAGGCCACACAGAGTGTCTGGTAAAGGACAGGTAGATGAGGGAGAGGCCGGGGACGAGGGGTGCAGTGCAAGCGAAGGGGTGGGGGGGTGGGTTGGAGGGATTGTAGAGTTTGATGGCATTTTGTGGAGCACTTGACACTGATAGGTCTGTGTCTGAGCGTGCTCCTCTGTCCAGCCAGAACACTGTGTAGTGGGTGGGAGGGGCTTTCCAGTGGTGAGTAGGAGGAGGACAGATTCAACATAAATACACACACATATTTGTACTCCACTGCTTTAGTACTGTACGCTGCTCCCCTCTTGCAGACTGTGTACCCTTATGCTGCCTCATACATTGATACCATAATAAACCCATTGCATTTGCAGTGACTGACCCGCCCAATGTGGTGCATGTGCCCCCACCGGCTGATTTCCCCCAGTTGCCTGTTTCCATTCAGCATGGCATGGCGCCTGGCCCAAACACCCCGAACACCCTGGCGCGGCTCAGATCAGCTCTCCCACGCAATTTCTGCAGGAATTGTGAAATCTAGTTCAGCTTGCTTTCCGAGCTACGTTACTACAATCTGCTGCATGTCACAAGAGGGCTTTAAAAGAAAAAGGACATTTTTAATTGTCAGTTTGACCCCTGCTGTTCTCACTTGTGAGGCTTTAAAACATGAAGAGATGAATTCACGATGAATTTTGATACAGCTGCATCTGGCCTTCTGAAATACGTCACTTTTAGACAAGCTGAGGTAATTAACACTGTCTGAAGTAAATATTTGAATATTTAAAGCATTTTGAGAGATGTACTTTTTTGGTAAATATGACACAGAGTTGAAATTCAATCCAAATGAAATAGGAAACATGATTTAACATAAAGTCAGTAATAAAGTCAAACATAAATCTTTCTCCGTAGCCCCAAGCAAAACAATTGTATTCTTCAGGTTGTGTTCGTGTTAGAGAGATGGGTCTAAAACTGTAGTGGGGGAATCTAAACATCATCACTAAGCAAACTACTGCTTTCTGAGGACAACTGCTCAGGTCTTTTAGAAAATTAATGGAAGCAAAATTCACTGTTTAGCGTGTCATGTTTGGTGGAGCCATATAGAGTTGTTAATTAGTTAATTAGTTTTTGAGTTTACATTGTAGGTGTGAAAGAAGCTTGTTATCCATAACAGCAGAAGATTATACAGGATACATGTACGCTTCTTCAATGGTCAAATCCCCATTTGCAGTAGCCAGTGCATTACACAACCTTTAAGTTTCAATAAGTTGTCTTTGTTTTCTCTGACCTGGGTGTGGATATGCTTGTACTGTATCTTGTCAAAACAGATGAATGTAAATGTGCCGTGTTACAAGCTGAAACACTGAAAAGACCAAAAACAAAACAAACCCACCCACACACCAAGCTCCTATTTTGTGTGTGTGTGTGTGTGTGTAGTCACTACACATTTGTGTTTCCCAGTAGTCAATGTTACTAAACAGAGTAGCTCATTGCTAAGAGCTGCAAACATGACAAGGGCAAGTAATTGAAGTGAAGTGGTTGGTTCACAAACCGGGGACTTTACACGTATTTATACTCATTAACTTGGACTTCCACTGTTTGATTTAACGGTTTAATTAATCTACCAAAATGTCAGTGCTTCATGGATCAGCGGGTGAATAGAACCACTCCACTGTGTTCTTTTCATTATTCAGGCAGAAACATTCTGACATTTTTTTAATGCAGGGTTGGGTAATGCATATATAAGACACAAAGTCACGAAGACAGACAGAGACGTCAGCAAACTGACAGAGATGTTATAGCTGCGTGTGTGCACAAAAAATGCTATAGTGTAATACATGCACCAGATCTTTACTGATCTGAGCTGATATTTATCTGTGGAATCTTTCATTTAACTGACTGGATGTGTACATACTGTAGATGGCACAGTGGATGGTTTGTACTGTTAAAGTGCAGCGCACGCTGTTACCAGTCTTTTGAATGTGGAATATTGCAATCTGCAGGAGGGAAGCATAGAAACTGCTGAAGCTCCAGCAGAGTAAACAAACATATCCATCTCATTTCTGGCGTGAGGCATTGGAGAAAAGAAAGAGGAAATAAAGAAAAATATGGAGGAGGAAGAAACATACAAGTTACTCTAGATGACCCTGGTTAAGTGGGGGGAATATGCAGTATAATAAAGGTCTTGCTTCTAGGAGCAACACCAGCCTGTAGATAAGCAAACAAACTCACTGTAGATGGCACAATGGTTTCAGTTATCAATGTAGAAATTGAGCAATCTCATATAACTGGGACCCAATATCTCCAATGGGACATTTCTCATTTAAAATAAAATTCAATCCATCAGCAAGATGGTGCAACATGGGAGATCATTCAGTTGGAAAATGGGATCCAATCCCCAAATGTGACAAAATGAGGAATCCCTCAGCTGGGCTGAATGGGATGTAATCCTTTTTTTAAAGACGTTCTGCATCTAAGAGTGCAAAGCCCCAGGACAATACACACTCTGGCGGGCTACATGTTCAAGCATTACACTTGAGAGAAACCCACAATTTCCCACCATAATTAAAAGTATACCTAAGAAATTGCTGTTAGAAATTCTACATCATTAAAGTTAACATAGTAAACATAGTGGAAGAAACTGTCAGAAGAGAGGTAAGATTTGGCTGCACTGATCCCAGTGAGAGGAGGTTACCTAGATGTACAAATTTGTGTTTTCTCATCAAACACCAACACAAAATGAACTGGCTGTAAAACAAGTATTCGTGCACTGACTTATTTGTTTAGCATTGCTGTGATTTGGTTAGGACTTAAAAAGACTCGTGTTATCTCAAACCATAACAAGGTCTAGGTGTTAAACAAGTTGCTCTCCTATTGTCGTTTTTTACCCATTAAATGAAAGTACATTAATTTTTCCATTTATGGAAGCATTGAACCTTTAGTGTAACTAATGGCGACCTAATGCCTCATGATCATGCAAGGAATATTAGACAGCAAACATTTTTAAAAAGCATCTGGATTATTATTGAAACCACTGAGGCATAATGGGCCTCTCTTTAAGATCTGGACTCTTTTCATCCTTGTTCTCTGCTTGTCTTCCCATAAGGAGACGACAAGAGGACGACAAATATCAAAGCTACTCTACACTCCACAACACATCAGCCAGTGGGAAAGAAAGAGAGACATAAACATTGGGCAACAAATGTTAAAGACACATATGTAAAGAGAAGGAAAATAGAAATGTACCAGTGGAGATACAGCAGAGGAAGAAACCTGTAAGCTCTATGTGGTATCATAGCCTAGCGTATCATATGGTCATCCATACGTACGGTTGCTACTGTCTGGCGTTTATGCGACAGATACCGTCTAAAACTAACAGCCTGTGGCCATTTTTTTGTTCCCATGACCAGCACCTGGATTTTGGTGTGAATTCTTTTTTTGTGAAAACTCATCTATGTAAGCTGTCACTTTGATTAATAATAATAATAATGAAGACTTTATTGATCCCCGTGGGGAAATTGTTGTTTGGGCAGCTGCTAGACCTGTTATAGACCTACTCTGGATTTTCTGTGTCTTGTCCAAAGACACCTTAACATGTAGTTTCATGGGGACTGAAAATCAAACCACTAACTCTTGGGTTGGAAGACGACTACTCTACTGACTGAGCTATCATGGCTGTAACTGAAACGGCATTATGTTATTTATTATCTATTGGAAAAAAAGAAAGCTGAACCTGAGAGCAGACTTGAACTCTCATTCCAACAGTACTGAGTTCATCTTTATCCTGTTCAGTTAGGTTCAATCAACTTTGCAGTTTCTGCCTAATGTGTGTAGTTTATTTCTGGGTATGTGTAGGCTGTCGATAAACATCCACTTCCAACCAGGCACTGATGTGGACGGATTGTCTGTGAGTAAGTAAGTAAATATATATCTGCAAAATGTACACAGTGACTTGAAAAGCCAAATTATTTTAAATAAATAATAACTGAAAGTTATTTTATAAATTATCAGTATATTCCATGTTTGAGTGGTGTAGTGGTGAGAACCCTGGTCCTCCTAGCTGAGGACCAGGGTTCTATGTTCCCACCATCCAAAGACATGCATGTTAGGTTAACTGGCAACTCTAAACTGTTTACAGGTGTGACCCTTAAGAGTTCAAGCAGTTAAGAAAATGGATGGATGGATGGATATTCCCTGTTTGACCTGTAGGCCTGTTTACACAATATCACTGTGTAACCTTGGTAACACAGGCACTGCATGCAAATGAGTCGTTTTCTTCTCATTTTGTGTTGTTTTAATTTGTCAGACAGAAGATCAGAGATTCATTTTATCAAGCTTGACCTGATATGGCTACGGAGAGGCTGTAGAAAATACAGCGTGTGGTCTTTATAGCTAGATAGGTACTACCTCCCACTAGCGCTGACTCTTTCTTTCACAGTATGGGGGCAGAACATTATTGAACGACAAGCACTGGGAGAACAGAATCAGAACACACTAGTATAGGAAATGCACAGACTAATATTAGACTGTCAAGCGTACAGGCCAGCACTACAGATAAAAGTGACAGTAGGAGCATTAAAGATGTTTCCAGTGCGTTGTACTTATGGAGAACTCATGCTGCAAATAAAACGTGGCCATCCTGTATTAATACATGGGAAGTTTCTGTCTCAATTAAGGGTGAAGAGCAGAAAAATAACACTCTGTGGCTGCTCTAGATACTCTACTTCTACACCAGGAGAAGTCAGAAAACGGTGGATCAATGGACATGCTGTTAACAAGGGCTGATGGAAACTGGTCACGTGATCAGTGCATGCATTAATCTCGCAGCTAGAGTAAAATATTACTCCTGCCTGTCAATGCTTTAGCCTGGATCAACAGACGGTGGTGTTAATCGGGAACACATATATGACCTTTGATAACAAGTTTGTGGTATTTCAGACAACAAATGTGAGTAATAAGTAAACTAACAACAAAGCACATCAACGCTTGTCATCTTGTTGTAATGTCACAGCAACAGCCTTGGAAATGCCACAGACTGACAGTGACACAGAAATCCAGTGACATAAATCAACAGAACCTGGCTTTGAAGACACCGTTTGTCATTACGTTGGCAAGCACAGCGCACGGTTGAGTGTGGATCAGCAGTCAGAGGATCTGGCCAGATTCTTACATTTCTAAATGTACATGCACACACCATGTGGAGCAGCAAGAGGAAAAGGGACATTTTGGGAGATCTGATACTAAAGGTGCTATGGTCTATACATTTTTACATATTTAATATGTCCTGGTGAAAATCTTTAATGGTTAAATGTCTTTAGCTTCAATTTAAATCATCGTCATAGCAGTTTAATTTTAGGAATTAAGCTTGTCAACCTGCACATTAGCACCATCATGAAACTTGTGACTCTTTACCGTGTGGTCAGTCAAGCTTTGTTCTCACAAGGGGTAAAGACTCTGTGTTTTTACTCAGAAAAAGCGGAAGGGGACGGACTGATGCATTATTCATTTGACACAAAATTACACAGCTAGACATCAGATTTTCTAGACTTACAGCAACGTGTGTGTGTGTGTGTGTGTGCGCGTGTGTGTGAGAGTGTGTGTGTGTGTGTATTTCCAAATGTGAAACTAAGCCGCCCACCACGCTGTACCTCACAAATCATACTGCCAGGGCACCGGGCACAGCTCCCTCTCTGTCCTTGATTTCCATTTTCTCCACTGTGGCACCCCTCCTGTCAGTCTTTATCTGATCCTTCTGTATCGCCACCTAGTCTTTCTCATTCTGGGTCACTTTCAGTTGGTTTCTCCCGTCTTCAGCTTTCTCCCAACGTGTCCCTTTTCTCGTATCTCTCTAATTTTTTGTGTTCCCACCTGGCACCCTTTCTCCATATGTCATTTTCTCTCACACCCACAGACCTCTCGTCCTCCTTATTCCCTTTAGAGGACGTCTGCTTGCGTATGCACCTGTGCCACGCGAGTGTGTCTTGATCTGCAGATACTATGCAGTGGAGGAATTAATCACCCAGATCTTCCTACCACTACTCTGGTGGTCTAAGTAGGGGGGGGGGGGCAGTGATAAGTAGAGAACAGCAGATAAAATGCTGACGTATCATTAGCAGCATTGATGCCCCTTTATGCGTAGTCACGGCGACTGAGAGGTTAAGGCGTTAAACTTGAAAACAAATGGGGTCCCCCCCCCCCACACACACACAAAGGTTCGTATCCTGTCTGTGACGAAAAATTATTTGGGTGGATGAGCCAGTCCCACCAGCTTATCAATAAATGATTCCTTATCATTTACGGATATGTACAGTAACACATCCTGTAACCTCGCCGTGTGGGTGTCATGTGACTATGCTGCTGTGCTCCATTTCAGCACCCTCTGAATTTATAGGAAAAGTTGACATCGAACCGAGCTCCAGATCAACTGATCTGACATTTGAGTGGAGCAACCTTTGTGTGTTTCTGCAGGAAAAGGTAAATGTATGATGCCACATGTGGCGCCGTATCTATATGAGCAGCCTAACCTATAGCGCAGCGCCTTGGGCTTGCTTCAGAAAAGCACATAGAAACACAGAACAGTTTGAAATTGTTGTCTTGGTGACAGGCACCTACCTGTCATGCCTGGAGGGGTTTTCAAGAATTTCCCGTTGAAATTTTGGATCACCAGATCACACTTTTCTGTTGACTCCATCCTGACACACACACACAAAGAAATATTGCAGTAGCAGCATAATTTGCCCAACTATATATGCATCTGTGTATGCCTGAGCAAAACGCCTTAGGTAGGCCTGAGGATGTGTTTGTGTGTGTGTCTTCTGTGGGGTTTCCTCTTCTTTTGTCCCGGTTTAAAAGCTCCATTCAGTCTGATCTGTTGTGTGTCATGTCCTTTTTGTCTGCCCCTATTCAGCTCTGCTCACCCAATCACAGCTCAATGACTAATTGCCTGCTTGGCAAGCAAAAGCCAGTGTCGCAGTGTGTGTGTGGGAGAGAGAAATGGTGACAGAGAGAAAGAGATGGTGAATGTGTGTGTGCGCGTGATATGTCAGCATGCATGTCTCTGTGTGTGTCTTGGGTTCATTTCACATGGCCAGTGACCCCGAATGGAGCCCCGACTGCATTCTAATCACTGGCACACTCCACAGTGTAACGGAGAAGACCACACAGACACACACATAAAGAGGAGGGTGAAAGGGCCAAAGCAACAGGAATGTGGAGTTGTATGATTAGATCTTTAAAGTACTTTGGTTGGAAATGTTGAGAGTCATAATTGCCTCTTCTGATAAGTAATTATGTGGTACTTTATCAGGTAAACTCCTAAACTCAATTATATTTAGACATCATTGACAACTGACATGTGAGTGTGACAACACAATAACAGAAGAGCAACTTGTACGCTACGTCTTTCCATGAATACCTTGCAAAGCCAACTCCTCTGCTCAGGCCATTGGCATCCCTCAGTATCCGTGTGGAAATGACATGACCGAAAGGCTTCAGCATGTTCTCCAGTTCCTGCTCGTCCATGGACACCGGCAGGTTGGAGATGTAAAGGTTGGTGGGGTCCTGCTCCTGTTGCTGTAGAAATAAATGAATGCATTATTGTCACTTTATTGTGCTGATAGAAAACGTGTTTTGAAAGCTTAACAGCCAGCATTCAATCCTATTCAGTGGCCTCGCAATGCACGCTTGTTCTTGGTAAAGATAATTAAATACAAATTTAAGAAGAAACCGTGATGTTGATTCTTAACAATTCAACCATGTCAGGTTAGCAGCTCGTAATAAAAAAAATCAGTCGTTGAAGAATCCAGAAGGTACAAGTACATCAAGACATGAAGCTGCTCTCAGGAGCTGGGAAAGCTGAGAACAAAGGAATTGACTATAAGCCTCCACTAAAAGCTGTGAATGCATGTTTCTTTCAGTTAGTTAGACCAAAGCCTGTGTAACTACTGCACTTGCAAATGAAAGACGGACGGGTGGAGGGAAAGGTTTGATGAAGAGTTCTCTGTTTTACAGACACTTGCTATCGACAGAATGGGAAAAGGGAGAATAAAACATGCATGTTACCGAGGTCATCGAGGGTCATCTATATAAGTGTTTCTAATGTTTTGGGGAGCTAAAAGAGAGCGTCTGCTGATGCTGTGATATTTAACGAGTGTATGACTGCATATGTTCTTCTGTGCTGTAATGATGCTTTCACTTACTAAAATCAGTGCTCAGAAGTCTCAAAAGCATTTTACTCAGAATACTTTTTTCCACCCAAACGCTCTTCTTCATATAAGGCGTGAGGGTCTGACATTTTGATTCCACTAAGGACACAAAGTATGTTTATAGTGTGAGTATACAATGTGTGTTTCTGGCAGAATATTTGTTTATATGAACCATAAGAAGCCCTATGTGGCTAATTTTAGGCCTAAATATTTCCATTATACATGGAGGATTTTCCCTTGCATGGACCAAAGCTGTTTCATTTCAAGAGTGGGAGTTCCAAGTCTAGCAGTCTGTGACCAAAGTCATCTATGTAATCAGTGACTCAGACTATCGAGAAGAGCTCCAGTGAAGTAGTCTGCAATACTTTACCTTTTGTCGTCAGTAGGGATTTTCCTTTGGCAGAGTGTCCAATACACAGAGTGCCACAGTTGTCTTCCCACACAGAGCAACTGGCAAAGCATGTAATCTCTCTCATTTGTATGGATACTTCAGTGTGTGTGTGTGTGTGTGTGTGTGTGTGTGTGCATATATGCAAGCAGTGTCGGACGAAAGCAGCAACATCAAAGGCTGAGAGTCACATGCAACAGCTGCGAGATCAGTCACTGATCTTTCTTTCACAGTTACTTCACTGACATGAGCAAAATCTTATACTTGTCACCAACCTTAGGTTCACTCAAGTTTCCAGGACAACACAATTCTTCAAACCTGACCTCCACAAACACGGAGGTTACGCTTTATATTATTGGAATTGTGATAACAAAAGTCAGGTGCATGATAATGACTGATTGTCCTAGATCCCACTAACTTAGTGACAACTGATAACTGTTTCCAGTCACACTCTCACAGTCAGAACATGATCACTTCTATCTGTTTCAGTGTTTACAAATCTGCGGAGGAAGCATTCAAGCCATGGCTTTTAGAAAAGATAACATTTGTAATATAATCTAACATTTCTACTTTTTTTTTTTAAATTGCAAAGACCAAATCCCCTAAGGTATTATTTTCATACCAAGTTACTCGCTGCAGCACAACGGTTAAGAAATAATGGAAAACAACATCTTCAAGTTCTGGTTTGACAAACAGTGAATATATATTTATTCCCATTCCAATAAAAATTACAATTACACGACACAAGTGAAGATTCAGTAGTTAAGCGCTGTCTAAAGCCAATACGATTCAAGTTAACAAAAGATTATCCACAGTCAAGTAACAGGAATTCAGTGGAAGAATCAATAGAGAAACTCAAACACATCCATCGCACTTTAAAGTTACAAGTCTCTGAGTGTTTGTCATTCAAACATATTACCTCCAGAGTAGACCCGCGGCTGCGCGGTATCTCTGCTGTGCTTTACATTCATACTGCGGCGGTGGACTCTGTCATTATTAACTAGACGTTCAGAGAAGAATTTCATGTTTTCAGTCTAGAGTTACACTTTATCTACAGCTAAATTTCCTCTGGTTGTCTAGGAAGCAAACACCCCCCCACCCTCCCATATGCAAGTCATGAAAAGATTAAATGGTAAAACAGAACATTTCCTATCTCTGTGGTCAGCGTGGTTACAAGCTAATTTAATTTAATCCAAACACAATATGTCTTAAACTAAATCTCACAGTGGTTTGTCCAATTTCACTGAAAAGTGGGAGAGCTGTTTCGTTTCAGTGCAGATTTTCCATACACTTTCCAGATACTAAGCACGACTACAAAACGAGTGAAGCCAGAGGGATGCTATAACCTCTCCTTCACTCACCGTGTCACTGATTACAAGGCCTGTTCCACTGCCAGCCTGAAAATCCTTTGTTTTCCTTGTATCTTTATATTATCTCGATCCAGGGAAATCAAGAGTTAGGTGGGTACAAAATCAAGAGGGGCATCATGGCGGGTTACTTAAATCACAGTATGCTTCATTACGCCGTCTCTGTACACAGTTGGCTGTAAAACACATCTATTTGCACAAGTGCTCCTGGGATATGAACTAAAGTGTTTTGGAGCACCCACATGCGCATGAACTCTGCTTGACTTTGCTCAAAGTTACCGTTTGCACAAAGTTACTTCCCAGCGATCTCTCACTCTGCATGCTGCAAATGACTCACCTCTCTTTCTCTGTCCCTTCTTTCCCTCGTCTCTTTGTCCCCCCCCCTCCTCTCCGTGCAACATCTGTCATTAGCTGGAAACAGCTTCACACCAGCTGTGCCTCTCCCTGATTGTGTAGCCTGCCTGCCAGCCAGTCAGCCTGTGTTTTCAGCCCCATTAAACCCCATTGCTGCATCATCATAGCGGGTCTGTGCCTCTTATCAGGCTACTTCCTGGTTACCTTGCAGTAACACCTGGTAAGAAGCTACAAGGTAAAGACAGGGTAAGGCAATGGTTAAATACTCTACATGGAGTCTGTATGCTAGACGTGAGGTGAGACAGTACCTGAATGTCACATTTCTTTGCAGTCCTGCTTGCGTCTCAAATAGCAACACTTCACACTAGAAATGACACATCTCAGCCTCCCACAACCCTGAACTCCTGCAATGAGCGCTTATTAAAACATGGATGAAATTAAGTGAAGACCACTGGCAGAGCGCGCTGATAAAGAAGCAGCATATGATTAAGAAAATCAGACTTTCCATTCACTATGTGGTGACTCCTTCCATCCTCTTACCGTTCCAGCTTGTCTTTTACTTAATCCTGCTCATTTCCTCTTTTAATCCATCTATTCCTCCTCCTCCTCTTTCGGCCACCTCCTCCATCCTCAACTTCCTCCTTTCTCATGCTCACCCTCCTCCTCCTGTCCTATCTTCTTTACCCTGTTTGATATTCGCCCCTCCTTTTCTTTAGATTAAAACCTAATCTCCTATAATGGTATCCTTGCAGTCTAAAATGCTATCTGAATGCTTAATTAATTATTAAAGGGTAGATTTTTTTCTCCCCACCCTTCTTGCACTTTTCCCCTCTCTCTCTCTCGCCTCCTTACAGTTTTTTCTCCTCGCACCATTCTCATCTTCATTCTCCTTCATTCCAATTCATCCCTCACCAACAACCCTTCTTCCCTCTGCATTTCTGCCTTCCCCCATCTTACTCTTCCTTAAGCCAAGTTCTAATCTTTCATAATGATTGTCTGGGTGTCTAAAGGCTCTCTAACGGCTTAATCAATACTTAATGAACATAACATAAATACTTTATGAACCCTAAACCCTGAAATCCCCGGGGTTTCATTAGCTCTGGAGATATACACTTTTCTCCATCTTCATGATGACTGGAGGCTCAGCGAAATCAACACTGGATACCGATTACATCATCATTTAGTCTGTGGTCAGTTTCTATTAGTAGGCATGATGCTTGGCTGCAGCTTCCACTAATGTATTCTTATTTTGGCTTTTGTATAGTAGGTGAAACAGATGTGTCTACGTTGTGTCTACTACAGGTCTCAACAGACCAACCACTGTCACATTTCTTGCATGTACAGTATATCGTCAGTATTGGCTTTGTGTGTCTAACTATTTACCTCATGTGAGTTTTATCTAAAAATGGAAAAGTCTTGATGCAGGTTTCAGTCAGCTGAAGGCCACGCTAGCGTCAGGTATCTTCCCAGTTAGGAACCCATGCTTGTGGCTGTACAATGAGGGCTATTCACGACAACACTTGCCACAGCAGGTAATTCTATGTATTTGTGTGTTGAATGTCTTCAGAGTATTAGAAGAAGAGGAATCGACTTTATTGTCATTGAATACATTGCTGAAATGTATTCTCTGCATTTGACCCATGCACTGGGGGGGTGGGGAGGGGGTAGTGCATGGGTCGGTGGGGGCAGTGAGCAGCCACAGGCGGCGCTCGGGGAGCTAGCGCTGGGCGTCTCGCTCAGGGACACACCTGGTACGGGGGGTGGGCTGGGTGACTCAGCTGGGAATCGATCCTGCTATTCCTGCATCCCAGCCCTCTGCCTTAACCACTGAGCTACCACATTACATTACATTTAACATGTAACAATATAAAAAGTGCATGGAGTTCATCCTGTTATCACAACCTTTCCATTTTCAAGAAATGCTCCTTGAAGCTGAAAAAGAAAAGCCAACACTAGCTCTTTTTTGCTGTGGTTAAATGGCTATAAAGGTCCTTTAGCTTAGCAATCCTTTAAAAGATTGAGCTAATGCTCCAGCATCAGTAAAAATGAGGTTAAAGGCTTTTCAAGTGATGGCATACTTATGAAAATATTTAGAAGTAGAAAGCTGTTTTCCACTCTGCGGCTCTCTAGTGGCTGTGAAGTGGCAAAGAAACCCTGACTATTCAAAGAAATGACATCACACTTGACTAAGTGGGAGACTGACTATGTTTCAATGTTTAATTCAATTTCTTGATGGGCAGAGCGTTTTTCCTTCCTCTGACTACCAGCACTGCCTGCGTCTTCACACTCTGCATGAGTCATTTAAAGCAATAGGAGAGGCCTTTCTACATCAAGGGGACAAAACACACACACACTTCTCACAATCTTTAGTCACACATGCAGTTATTACTTATTAGCCATTCATTTAAATGTTCCTCTCTTTCTCCTCAGCCCTCCTATTTTTTAAACTTTGCATTGCTCTCTACTGTCCTCACCTTCTCAATGCAATTTTAACATGGTTTCCTTTCATCTCCTCCCATATTTCTCTTTTTTTCCACTCTCACTTTTTCCACTCTGCTGTGTGTATTAAAAGGCGAGTAATTCATCACAAAGTCAAAGCAGAGTGCAGTCCCCGCTGCACACCAGTGTGCCGGCTGCTCGTCTGCCAGCCGCACAGAGCTTGAATCAATCACCCAGTCCTGAGACACTGAAACTATCAGGGAGGTTCAGACAGAGATAGGAGAGAGAGAGAGAGAGACACACACACAGATAAGGTTACAGGGAAGGAGAAAGGGTGGAGGTGAGACTGAGAAGCTCTGGGTGGATTGAATAAACATTTCCTGCAGAATGCGAAGCAAATACTTTGTAACATTCAATGTCCACCATGTGATTCTGAGTGGGATTTGAATTGCAGAAGACACCATGAATGCACAGATGAAACCACATTCTGGCTTGATTTTAGTGTTACATCTGTTTTGCTGTCTTTTTTTTTTTGCAGATGCACTTGTTTGTTCTTCAAACTGACCACACAAACACAACTTGTGAGTGCGGGCCTAATTCCTAACAGCTGAGTAGAAGTGGTGTCACTTCCTGTGGTTTTGTGGTCGTTCCTGAACTAGCCAACAACCCAAATGTGGCGTTTAAACTCATCGAAACAAAATATGATGTTTCTCATTGTGTGAAGATCCTCCAGAAACAAATCTGTGATCTATACAATATAACGTGGCTACACATCCCTCTCTTTAGCTTTCTTTCTTTTCGCTCTCTCCTCTTCTGGCGCTGAATGCTGTAATCACGGCTAATGGGACTCAGCTGTTGGCCAGTCTAATTACCTGGAATGCAGACAGCTGATCGTGGAGACAGGCCTTCGCGTAAACACGCACGCACGCACGTCACATACAGCCAAGTAGTCTCCAAAGACACAGAGTTTTCTCACTCAAATAAGTGTATGCATGGCGTGTTTTTGTGGTTTAACCGCGCCAACAGAAAGTGGTACGTGCGCATATATATGCATGCATTTGGTAAAGGTCAACGAAAGGCTTAAATTGCCATTGCTTCTCTAACTCAGGAATTCCCAATGAGCAGCTCGGCTTGGAAAAGCATGTTGTTAAATGTGCCGTGAACATGTAGATCAAATAAACTTGAGTGAAAATTAAATTTGAAAACTGTCCAATTTTAAAATTTAAATTTTTCGTGCCAAAGCTGTGGAGCATCTGTACATTCAGAGTTTAAGTGGGGATAATTAAAATACTCTCCAGAATACAAAAACAAAACAGACTTCCTCACTCTCAAGAAAATAATAGTCCATTCCATCTGATGTGGTGCATATTTGGCATATTAATAAAAAACCATAGATACTAAGTGGACACGAATGTTCATGAAAACAGAGGGATTTTCAAACAAGTCTCTTTTATGTCTGATAAATGTGTCTCTGTGTCATCTGAGGCCTTGTCAGCCTGATGTCGTAGTGTCTGCCCGAGCAGAGAGCAGGCTTCAGGGAAATCCTTGCTCTAAATGATTAATGGAGTCTGCAGCCGAGCAGGGGAGTTGTCTCTGACTCTGCAGGTACAGCCCAGAGCAAAGATGCTGCTCACTATTGTCTTTCCTTTGCCTCCTGAAGTAAATTACATTCCTATTTTGGGTGTGCTGAAGTCTGAATTGTTTTCCTAAACTGCATCTTAGTAGACTCCTGTCGCTCCCCGATTGACGCGTTCCTCACCAGTGTCTTCAGATTTTACCGAAACCATGGATCCAACGGTTTGTGCTTTTGTTCAGAACCAAATATGTCACTTCTTTAAAAGTCCTGCTGACATATGATTAGTGTACAGTGGGTTTAGTAGAAATATTAATTTGTGTTGTTAGTTTTTCCCTTTTTATGGGTTTGCACGTGAAGATTTGACAGCATTGACAGTTCTTTATTGTCTGTGCCTGTCTTATTTCTAAAGCCAAAGATATTGTTACCGTTCACTACTGTGTTGTCTTGTATGGATTTCAAGACTTTATTTTTATTTGCACATCTGTCAACGAAAATGTGCAGCGAAGCCAACTTTCTAGATTTGAAAATCAGTCCCAGCTTAATATGTAATTGAATAACCATGTTCTACAGCACTTGGATTGGTTTTACAGCACTTTAAATGTACCAAGGGATTGTAGTGAAATTTCTTTCTCAATGACATTGACTACTAGCTTAACATTTCTTGTGGAATATATAGATAGATAGATAGATAGATAGATAGATAGATATTCATCAGTGACTCAAGCAATGCAATGGGATTTGATTACATGTGATTTAAAGTAATATTCGTCACATTATACATTACATTCTACATAGACACTTGCATTATACTATCATTTATCTACAGCATTTTGCTAAAGACATCATTCTTCACTGCAGTGGTATTTCTGGCTTAGTGGACAGTATCCTGTGAAGACTGTCAGGAAATGTGTTGGTGAAAGAGGATGAAGAGTGGTTCACGGGTCAACAGTGAGATCCAAGGTTTGCAATCCTGCATGAACTCTAGTTTACACTGTGGCCCTGCACTCCAACAGATTAAGAGAAGGTTCGGCACTGCTCACAAAATGATTCTTCTCCCAATCTCCCTCTACTTCTATTGCACTGAACTGGTCCTTTACCGTTTGTCTGGATGCATGCATTTTATTAGAAAAATGCAATAAACCACCGTGCTTGGTGAATTGCCGGATTGTCATTGAGGCAGCACTTTGGATAAGGAAAGAATAAATTAATAAAGAAAGTTTTTAGACGAGCTTATTGAATGCAGGTTTGTTTGTTTCCAGCTTCATTTTTTCCTACTAATAGCATGCAGTTTGTCTTCAGACGAATCATTGGAAAATGAAGTTAAAATCCACAGCTAGAGAGAAAACAAATTAAAAGGAAACTGCAAAATTAAAAAAGTTCTCAAAAAAGTTTAGGGGAGTAGGTTTGTGCTCTTGGCAGTGCGGTGATTAAACATAAAGCATGGGCTCAGAGGCTAGAATCACATTTCCGCCGAGGAAAGAAAGAAACGCAATTGATTCTGTCTGGAGTTGTTGTTTTTTTTCCCTTTGTGTCATGTTACATGAAAGCCAAAATTATTATGAGGAAATGCAGTTTAAGTATGTAAAGAAACAACCAAAGATTTCTAAGCTCAGGTTCATATGTCATCCAGAAGTGGGACAAGACACCTCCACTGCATCCTGAAGTCAAACATTTATGGATTTTTAAAACAATGCTTCTTGAGCGTGCACGAAGAGCGTACATGAGGGGCATGAAGGCAAAGGCAGCCTTCTCCTCACTTTAATTGTTGTGCAGTTAAAAGTCTAAAAATGAGACTGTCGTATCATCCAAGGGCAAATAACTCCTGCAGCACTAATAAATGTTGCACAAGCTGGTTGACTTGCTGTATAACAGAGAGTTACGCTGCCCATGTCCACCCACACCTTCTGCTGGCCTCGGCTATAAAGTCCCGGAGAGGAATACTGGTTTACACTTCAATGAAAGACCTTTTTCATCAACTCTGCTGCTTTCACTGCATTTGTCAGGCTGCAATTCAACCATCAAAGTCAAGTATGTGTGTGTGTGTGTGTGTGACCTGAGGACCCGAGTGCAAGTAAATAACAATAGAGTTGAAATATATGCACTTTTGTATAGTTATTTTCGATAACTCTGATCACAGCAAACAGAGTAAACGTGTCCCGTTTTAAATCATACAAAACAAAAATCAGTACTGCATGATGAACATTTGTTTCCATTCATTCACAGGTAAACATACTTACACCCACACGTCCCTGGGCTCACCATTTGTTCGATGTGAGCTTCTCTGTTAGAGGAGTTAAGGGTTACATTTGCTCAAGAACAGTAACCTCTGGTTGCTGAACCACTGCTTTAGTTGCTTTCCTTCCACTCATTTTCCCTGTGTGTCTGGGTCTCCAAACCAGAAAACTCAAACCTACATCTTTCATTTCTTACTCAGTCAATGCTGATCACATTTTTATTTAGCAACATTATTCATATTGTGCTTTGTGTCAGCTCGTTCATCTCATCTTGTTATAGGAATGTAAACGGTATATTGACTTAACAACAACTACGTACGTGCTTGGATGATTTTCACACAGGGCTATACAGTGTTAGCGACTGAGCAGCCAGTGTCGAGCGCGCACACACACACACACACACACACAAATGTGTGCACATCTGTGCATGTTGTGTGTTTTGCGATTCCACCTGAAACTATTTCATCCTGATCAATGCTTTTGTCCTACAAACACAGACCCCCTGAAGCTGTGGCCTGTTGCCATGGTTAACCTCCAGGGTGGGATGGCTTAAAAAAGAGAGAGAGGGGCAAAACAGGAGAACGAGATACAGATAGATAGACTTAATAATGGCTAATAAATATAAAAACAATAGATGGACTAAAAGTCAAGGGATATTAAATAAATATGCTGTGGTTTGGTTTGAAAACTCATAATTCTTCCACTGAGACGCTGCTTCTCCATTGGCTGATATTACAATTTGTTTTATGAAACAACATCTAGTGTGGTTGAACCCAGCCATCTGGTTGAAGAACAGAAGAACTCTGAGCTGCAGACGATGTACTCAAAACATCTTCTAGCAACATGTAGCAGAATTTCGTTTCATATGCTGGCAGAAAATAAAAGCATGTAAAGTGTACCCAGTTCTGCGTCAGAAGGTGGCTTTTTGAAGATACAAGTGTTTTGCAGAATGCAGGTGCTCTGAAGATGTGGTTGTGGTGTGTGCTGCTGTGGCGCTCAGATGAGAGAGAGCAGAGATTTCTGAGCTGCCTTTAGATGTTGGGACAAGGGCACGGTGGGGCCAGCTGACAGCTTGTTGGACCAAGGTTATTTACTTTTAGAAAGGGAAAACCAGGCTGAGTCAGCAAATACTGCAAGGGCAGTCACACTCACACACACACACACACACACACACACACACCCAGCTCACACGCAAAGACACATGCGCAGACATGGACGTATAACTTTCATCTCTGACACATGAACACACTCATAGAGTTACACCAGTGAACAGAGCTGACTCGCTGACTCCACACACACACACACACACACACACACACTCACACACAGCCGAGAGGTTAAATAGACTCATCGCTGGAATGCTATTGAGAAAACAGCAGCCTAATTACCATCATATCCTCCTCCAAGGACACCCCATGACAGCACACTCACATTCATATATTCATTTTACCTGTACAAAACACATCCTCCCCTCTTACAAAGCCATTAGGCTCTAACAAGGGTTCTTAAGCCCTCCCAGCCCAAACTGAGCGGGTTTAGTGTCCTCCTGAGACGAAGCCTCATTAAAGCTTCGTCATATGAACACCCACTATAAAACCAGCGTGTATTCTAGACACACTCCCAGCAGTGCCATAACCCCAAATTGTACTTGTAGAGGGTCCGATAAACAAGAATCCACCACTAACCAGTGAACCGGTTAATAATGATCTCACCATCAATACGTGTAGTGCACACTATGTGTGTTGGCATGTTCACAGTCACGCCATTTATTATAATAGCACGCACCGAAGCATAGACCTGAGCACTTGTATATTTAATATTCATGGGAGAAGCTAAGAGTTGTGGATTGATTATTGCTGAGAAAGCACAAAACTTTCCAACCCTAACACGCAGATGAAAAAAGAGCTAATTAATTAACGTTTATGTCCAGTTTGCTCGAAGACAGATATGAATGTCCATGAAAAAACACCAGTGGTCAACTTGCTCATGACCCTTTTATTTATTGGATTTTATTATATTTTTATATATTTGAAGAATAATATATTTGATTTACTTTGAATTGTCCCGTCTATTAAATGTGGTGTTTAAATTTAATTTGCTTTACTTGCAAAAGTGCATTTAGTACACAAACATTCATAACACTCAGTTATGGCTGTGGAACCATGTGGCTGTGGTTCAGTCGGTAGTGGACTTTGGGGTAGGGATTTTTTCGGCCTGATACAAGACCCTGAGCTCCCACGCCGTCCAACGACCCCAGCCACTGAGACTGCACAAGCCACAAGTTTGCAGAAGCTTTTGTTTGAGCATGATGTGTTATGAACATGTCAAACAGACCACCGGGGAGTGCAGGTCACCGTGATTCTTAGCGTGTTTGTGTTTAGATCAACAAAGGCAAGTGACCCTGGTGATCTCGGTGAGGAAACTTTTTAGGAGGAAAAAGTGGAAGGAGGATGTGCGATTGAAAGAAAATGAAAGTACGAGAAAAGAGAAGGACAAGTGGTGAGGCAGAGAAGACAGCATGAGAAAAAGCCTCATTGGTTTTCAGTGGGCATGTGCAGACTCAGACGTTCTGAAAGGTTACAGCATTTGATTTGTGATATTCTACTCAGAAGGCTCCCTCTCTCTCTCTCTCTCTCTCTCTCTCTCTCTCTCTCTCTCTCTCTCTCTGTGCCTGGAAGAGGAGCTTGGATACTGCTGTCCACCAGGTTTGATGGATGGCTGAATTATGCCATCCGATTGTGAATCTAGCCGACTGTGCTGTCTGCCCAATGACAAACAACAAACATGTCTGGCCACCAATAATAATGAGAGATGTGAGGACCAAACAGCCAATCAGAAAATAGACTGAATATTGTCCCCATAAAATGAGGACATTTGAGCCAGCTTCTCACTATTACGCTTCATTCACATGCCTTCCTCACAGTGTCTGGAAGTAGATTTTAAATGCAGCACCGCCCTTCTTCTTTCCTCCAACCCTCTCTTTCTTCTGGACTTTTTATTTCCTTCCTGGACTTCCTCCTTGATCACTTTGCACCCCTCCCTCTCAGAGTTCAGGTTGCCCACTCCATATTCACTCCATCTCTCTCAAGCCTCCCTCGCTGCAGCTCGGGCTTCCCACTCCCTCCCTCCATCAATCTCTCACATGCACCCTCCCTCACTCCAGCAGCCCACTCAAAGGCTAATTCCACAGAGGGAGAGAATGTGAGGAGAGGCGTTTTATAGTGTTTTCCAGTTATCTCTGTCCTTATAGAGCTGTTCTCAACCCAGCTCCATCAAACTAAGCACCACCCCCACTCTCCAGCTGCCTACACCATTCCTCCTCTGTTCACAGCAATTTCTCCCTTATTCCTTTTTGTTTTCCATCCTCTCCGGGGCAATGCTGGAGAGATACTGAATCTGAGGGGTTTAGGTCCTAAATGAGGCATTCACAGCTGTAAAATATCTTACCCTAACTTAATGACAAGCAGCAGATGATGCAGCAGACAGTCTAAAAACAAAAAGCGTTTCTCTCACTCAAAGGTCCCGCTTTGACAGTCTTGGGACATTTCCTTTCAGAGTACAGACACATTCATGTTACCATCACCCAGTTTTCTCTTTACTCTTTTTCTGCTGTCAGTCCTGAAGCAGGCAGCTGCAGAAATCTCTAGCATATTAATTGCAGCTGCCCACAGAAACACATTACGGGTTATAGAGCGATTGAAATGTAGCAAAGCAAAAATGTCTGCTCTGCACGCAGTGCACCTAAGAACTCGTGACAAACACGTGGCGGCAGATGTAATGCACGCCTCAAGTTGGCGCAAATATTTGTTCGAATGACGCCTATGAAGAAATCAAAGGAACTCCAGCGTCATCAACAGAGAGACGCTAACTCAGTAGGGCACTGATTACGAAGTGATCACTGGAAAATACAGTACACTTAGATGAAAAAATGTTGCCAAACTACAGAAGAGAAAAAGTCATTATGTCCTCTGTGTCCCTGTTGATGTGCTCTGTTTGTCTGCCAATTTCTTTTCCGTGGCTTTTGCATTAAGTAGGAAATGTGTGAAGTATTAATGAAGTTATGGTGTGTTGTGAGAGCAGCACGGCGCTGCAGGGGTTAGCTCTCCTGCCTAACACTCAGAAGGACCTGGGTTTCTGTGAGGGTTTTCTTTAGGTAATCCAAAGCCATGTAGTTAGGTTAGATTACCTGGTCCTCATTAAAACGGTTTACCGTGTCAGTGTTTCCTACAGCATGCTGTTCATCATCCTGCAGAAATCTATCTGATTCTTTTTTAATTTTGCCTTGTGTTGTGAAACTGGAACACTGCAGTTGGTGCCAACCAGCCCCAGAAACTCACAAGACAAATGTTTGTGTATTTCTATTCTTGGTACTTTGTACTGTCACACTCTTTCAAGTATTTAAGTATTAATATTTGGAAGTTACTGCTTTAGAGCCCCGTTGGATATGCACGCACAAAACCTTTTTATGGTAAAATACACAAGCTAATGCACCAAAATAACAAAAGTGTTATGCGTCACCAGAAATTTTGGTGATCACTGTTATGATGGGAAATCATTTTTCATTAGCAGTGACACAGAGGTGCTTTAATCTCCCAAACACACATATTCATCTTTGTTTAGTTCTCCATCCCTCTGCCACCCGTACTCTTTCTTCCTCTCATCCCGTCCATCTATTCATGCTCTTTTCTCAGTTATCCACTTAACTCTTCCATCTCTCTCTCTCTCTCTTCCACACAGACTAACATAAAAAGATGCATGCACACATACACACAATCCAGGGCTGGTAATGCAGGGTTAATAAGATTGGAGTGCAGCTGATGGTTGTGCACATTCAGGCCAGATTACATTTAATTCAATTGGGTTTCACTCACTAGGCTCCCCACCACTCATCTCTTCTCTCGCCCTCCCTTTCCCCTTCTCCTCATTGTCCTTCTCCTGCTATTGTTGGATCAGAGGTTGTGCAGCCTCACAAAAAGACACAGGTTCACAAAGAAGCTTACAGCATGCGCGCACACACACACACACACGTTGCGATTTCATTTAAGAGTTGCTATGAATGCATATGTACACACGTCCTTGGACACTCCATTGTCCTCTACTTTTAAACCAAACATGATTCATTATCTGTATTTTACAATGTCAACCCTGCCTTGAACCAGACACAAGGATGAAGCACATGATTAAAAAAAGATACGATGTGTGTGTGTATGCTAGACTACTATTGCACAGTGTAGCAGAAAAGATTGTTATTTGATACCACTGACTGGTAACTATGAGCAGAGCAGTTACCACATGCAAATCTGTTACTACTGCACAGAAACAAGAAGAAACTGTTTTTTAATATGGCACACCCTCAAGGGTGGAAACAGGCTCTTTCCAAAGACAATTTGAATTCCACTTACGATAAAGCAGGTATACGGCTGTAATATTAATACTATTTCTTGATAGAATAGAAGTGCAGTTGAAAATCAGTGCTGTTATATACTGTCACCCTGACTGCAGGCAGCTCTGCACCTGCCTAATTTTGTTTAAACAATTTTTGCACACTTTCTGTAAATCCTCCATACTTTGTTTCACTTGTCAAATATCACTGTGGGTGTCTCCTATATGATATATTTAATTGGAATTCTTTATCTTACCAATCAACGATTTATACAGGAAAATCATGAACATGGAGATGGTTGCCCAAACGTACGCAGCCCACTGTAAGTAAAAAGAAAATCAAACAAACGGAGTGGAAGATGAGGAAAGAAAAATAAAGTGAGAAAAAGAAGGTGACAGTTTCAGGAAAGAAAAAGCAAGTGATAGACAAGCTGAAAGCAGGGCGAGGAGGAGAGAGACACTCATGTATTCTTGTATATGTGTTTTTGTCTTCTATCATGTCTCAGTCAGCTCTGTTGTCCTCCTCTTCCCATCACTAACCTCAGCTGGGAGACGCACATGCTCACAGAATGTACAGGCATATACAAGCTGGGTACACACAGACGGTCAGGGAACTAGCACACGTTGGATCTATGAGTGAAAAAAGTCAAGAGAACATCGAGCATCTGACTTTTCTCCGACACACACACACACAAACATAAGAAAGAAAGAAAATAAAAGCAGAGCTAATCACACTACTGGACCAACCTAAGGGTTTAATCGGGTTTCATAAATGACAGTCACCCTGTGTGTGTGTGTGTGTGTCCTCTCCCTCTTTCCCATCATACCCAGCCTTCATCTTTCAATCCACACAGACCCCCTTCCCCCCCGACCCGCCTCTCTATGACTATCGTTCATTCTCTGTCCTGACTCAACCCTGTAACTAATGACTAGAGGAGGGATTGCAGCACCTGCTGCAGACAAACACACACGTGCACACACACACACACACACACACACACACACACACACACAATCAGTCCCACATACATCCATGTACCAATAACAGAGGGTTGAGAAATAAAAGTAGAGGAGGAAAAGGAGGGAGGTTGCAGAGGGGTCAAATGAAGACAACAAAGTGGGCCAAAAAAGAGGGAGGAAAGGAAGGTAAAAAAAAAAAAACAGAGCGGTGGGGGAAGGCGAGAGATGCCAAGGACAAAGTGGAGGATGGGAGAAGAAAGGGAGAGAAGAAGGGAGGGAGGTGTGAAGTGTCACTGCCAGTGGTACCATCTCACCATCTCACTAATTAGCATTGTGACCTTGGTCTTCTGTTACGGTTATTGTACACACAACAACACAAACACACACACACACACACAGTGCTCCTGTGCCCAGTGTGTTTCTGTGTTTGCATGTTAAAGCAGCCCCCTGATAGGAATTTTAATACATTTTTATTTATTTATATATATTGTGCTTTCACAGAGGAAGATCAATCTATTGTAATGACCCCCCCCCCCCACACACACACACACATTATCTCACATCTTGGTAAAGTGCATTAGAAAAGTCACTCAACACTAAAAAAAAAAAAAATTCATAATGCGCTATGCAAAGAATCTACTGTCTCAATACTGTGAGTTTGAAGGATGACACGAATCCGTCAACGAGGACAAATAAATGTACAGCCAAGAAAGCAAGAACCAGGCGTCGCAACTGAAATACGTTCTGTGGAGAGAACGGGCGAGAACAGAGGGGGGGGGGGGGTTGTAGCAGTAACTATCTTTTAGGTCAACCGTAATTACCCAGAAGACTGAGAATGTGAGCGTATGACACACACACACGTGCAAACTTGCTACTCTCTTAACATCTCAGCTTGCTGTGTTTTCTTGTTGTCTCACTTACTTCACAAGCAAATCATTACTCCTAGCACAAAGTAGACGTCAGCGCAACCCGAGGGTTTATCACGTAATTGTGTATTGCAGTGAATACAATTACATACGCAGCTAAAGTCCAATCCTGTTTTAATTGTGCTCTTATTCCTGAGAAATATGGGGAAGCTACAAAAGTCGGCAGTTACATTCTTAGGCCTCTGAAACTGGGAAACACAACATTAATACAAGGCTCATATATAACCTATATAGCTCCCCAACTGCCGCCAAAACAGTTCTGACCCATCAACACATGAACGCTGAAGTCTGCTCTGGTATCTCACTCCAAGAGCTTAGTCTCTGTCCATTCACATGATATAAAAGAGTGCACGACTCAGACCTTCCATTGCTTCCTGGTCCAATGTTGATGAAACGGACTTTAGCAGTGGACAGATGTCCTGTAGCAGCTCTTCTGTGGGATAGGACCACTAACTTTCACTCCATGCACGCTTCAACGATCCTTGAGTGACCGTGAACCTGCTCTGGTTTGCCGGTTTGCCGTCTTCGGACCACTTTAGATAAATAGGGGCCATTGCATTCTGGGAACACCCCACAAGACCTGTCCTCCTTGAGATGGCTGTTCTCATCACACCTTACACCTGCCCTTCGTGTCAAGTCTTAGTGTTGTGGCTGAGCGGTGTAAACAGCTGTTTTAAAGTAACCTGTTCCAATGTGGCTCTTCCACATTGTGAAGCTTCAGGAGCTCGATTTCTTTTATTTTAACTGATGTGACAGTGTTTGCATACGTATACTTCTGTCACCAAACAAAGCCTGGCAGCAGTTTCATTTTCTCTCTAAGGCTGACTGACGCTGAAAAAGGAAACCTTTTTGACTACTGCATTATTATTGTTGGAACTTGACTTCAGCAGTGCCTGACATTTGTTGATATATCGGCTTCACAGACCAAATGACCTGACAACATTTTATGATTTGTTGTCAACACTGTCATTATGGTTTGGGCTTTTAAGATGCAGATGAATCTTAGAAGAGCTGTGAGTTTAAAGTGTAAGGGGACAGTTACATCTGACTACACCTTTATCACTACTTCACTTTGTGTCTAATTTTTGATCTTCTAAATGCCTAATTTTTCATTTTAATTCAGAAGTTAGTATTATCAAATCTGGTATTTCAATCTGTGTAAATATGCTGTGCTCTCAAACGCTTAACACTGACTCCATCTTCTATTTATTCTGCTTGTTAAGTCACGTTATTTCCCTTTTATTCATTGGTTCTTTTAAAACAAGTAGCCCTTTTTTGACAGCGTAAGAAAATCACAGGTCTTTTTTTTTTTTTTACAGCGAGGTGGTGAATATCATAAGCTTTGTGTCCAGCATTTCCACTGTCACTGTCCAGATTACAAAAGTGGCAGCTAAACAAATGTTTTATTGGAAACCACTCACAAAACCACACCACACACAAAACAGTTTCTGCTCTTTTCATTTTCATTTATGACAGCACAGTCAAAACAGTACTGTAGTACGTCCTGGTAAAACCTCTGCAGCACCACTAACTACAAACAAACTGAGCGTTTTTAACATCTTAAGTGACTTAGTTTTACACTGGCATGAAGTAAATATATTTTCCAATCTTTGCAAAAGCTTTAGATTTTGAACACATTTCAGCATTTCAGTCTATCACCGGCTTGATGTTTAATGTAATCTCTTTCTCCAAATCTCCACTTCCCAAGAAATAATCAATATTCACCATTCTTACATGTCTCATCTCTCTTTCCCGGAAGCTAATCACCTCTTTTTGCTCTCTACTCCACCTCCCTGCTCTCTTTGGAGGAGAACCTTGCAACTCTCTTGCAAATTAGAGCCAGCAACAAAGGTTTCAGTCCCAGTGTGTCTACAAAACCCGAAAGTAACTCTGAGAGAGATGTAAGAACTCAGATGGCATGAGCTTTCACTTTGACAAATGTGTTTCCTTCTAATTGGTACTGAATATGTTAAAACCAAGACGTTGTCGAACCCCAATTAAGCTGCTCATCTTACAAAATGTTAAAGGCTTGGGTTGAAAATCCAACATCCGTGTTTTTGAACCTGAGTTCGTCATTGCACTCTGATTAGAGAAAAGTAACCGGGACATAAGAAGCTCTGTGCGTAATTAGTGCATGAAACAGTCAGAAGACTGTGCAATTTCATTCGGAATTGACTCCTTGCCCTTCATTGCATCCCTCTGGAAAACTCAATCTCCACGGAGTCGAAGGCTCTTCTCTCTTCAATAACAGCTAAACACATCAACGCCGCTCTTCCGAATGCCCCACCAAGCCGTTAGGAACAAAATAAGAGATGGAGGTCTAATGAAAAGAGGTTTAATAGAAGAGCAAGGCAAAGGTGGCTCAAGGCTTGCTGCTGTTTAATTCAATGGGATGCTCCTCGTGCCTGAAGACTGGCACATTTTAATTGCACTCCTCTCTCATTTATAAAAGGAAGTATGCAGTGATACAGTCTTAATGAATCTGAAAGCAAGGCAGGCTATTCAGTGTCTTTCTCTCACACGCATAGAAGGATAATGTGATTGTGCTGGTTAGGCCCACATGTTTTGGCACAACACAAGCTGTCTACAAATGCCAGCCAGCCAAACACACACACACACACACACACTGAAGAACAACCTGTGTGTTTTCTTTGCAAGAAAAAATAGTCATATGGGCAATTCACTGCTACTGTAGAGTGATGTGATTCATGCTAATATATGCATGTAAAACTGATTTAGCGCTCTCAACCCCTCTTTTGTGTCTCTCTGATGTGCACCTTCATGTGCACAGGCACACACACACGCATTTCTTCAACTACAAACACATTATTACCATTTTAGAAGAAAAAAGAGAGCAGATGCAGAAGAAACATAAAAAAATCGTAGAAGGAATCACAGGGAAATAAATATGGGACAGAAAGTCAGTTAAACCTCTTTACTCAGTCAATGACCCATCATAACCATGGCTGTTAGCCAATAAGTTTAATGTGGTCTTAATCCGAGCTACACCTACCGTTTTCAGATCAATCAGTGTAACAGTTATGCTGTCTATGTGTTGTCACGAGTATTATTATTATTATTGTTATTATTATTATTATTAAGATCAACCATCATCACCAACATCAGCAGCAGCTTTCTCTGGCGTTCTCAGTCAGTGACTCAGTCTACCTGGGGTATACATAAAAGCGAAACACCTCCGTGACAACAAACAAAGCAGACGAGACGAGTGAAGCTTACCTTCGCCATCTGTGCCTGGACTCCGCTGGCTTTGAGCGAGGCCACAGCCTTCTGGGCTGCTGCAGGGCTGTCAAAGTCCACAAAGCCATAGCCTGGAAGCACAAAGAGGTAACGCGGAGGTAAGGTGGAGTGGGACGAAACGGTAAGGATAAATAGATAAGCAAGCGACTCAGTTAATATCGTTTGAATATTATTGAGCAAATACATCTGGTGTTATTTTCTGTTAAAAAATCTAAACTGTGTTTTCAACACTGCATAAATCCAATCAATGTGCCAAACTCAAGTCTGGTCACGTATTTAATGAAAGCTGCTATTTCCCCCATTAAATGTGTTTCGGCACAGAACATCAACAGAATTGGTGTCAAAAGAGTAACTCTCGCTATCATGTTTATGATACAAAGGATCCTCTAATGTCTGCACAAGTTTTTAATGACTATAATGGTCTTCCAGTGAACTTCACAGTGCTCCGTGATAATCGCAGCAGATGTACACATCATTACCATGTGTACTGATTCAGAGCTGAAAGAATCCTTCGTTCCTTTATCTTTCTATGTCTCACATCAAATATTCCAAAGCGCTTCGTGTGAACTCATTTCATCCCTGTACTAAAACTAAATCTGTCCGTGCTGCGAGTAGTGGTCAACGCCGCACGCCTCTGCACCCGTGACATTAAGACACGCTTCCACATGTGACGCAGCGACTAAAGCTGTTCAGAATCTAGTTTCAAAGGCTAGGGACACAGACAGAATGAATTGCAGTTTATTTCCTTGTTCACTTTACTTTACTTGGCAGACGCTTTTATCCAAAGTGACTCACAGAGAGAAGACACGAGCAATTACCGTTCAGGTTCTGTAAATTCTGAGTTACTACAAACTAAGAGCCCTGATGAGACCCAACTTGTCAAGATGAAGAACATGCTGGGAATCATTGTTGTGACATTTTGTATGGGTCTGTGCATCTGTAGTGGGGGAGAGGGTGTGGGGGTGTGAACACAAACTTTCAGAAATACACCCTGTTCCACTGGGTCACATGGGCGGGGTTGAAAATAGATGTCAAACAGACAGAGAGCAGCACAGAAGACAGCCTGTCTGCAGCATAAATGTCAGAAGGGTGTGTGGTATATGTGAACAAAACTGATAGACTGTTTATGCTAAATTGGTTTTGGCTGTGTGTGTGTGTACAGTATTTGAGAGACTAATAAAAAAAGAGATATTGACACGCAAGCAATAAGCCGGAGGGAAAAAATGTTCGAAAAGCACAGCGGCTTGGAAATTCCAGCAATTTTTGAGTGGGCTGCATGTTAACACAGTTAAATGATCCACATTTCAAAAGCCTCACTCGCTTCAATCCTAAATGTAAACAAGTTAAGAACAAGGGAATACACTTTCACTTTCCCTCTCTTTCTCAGTCGCACGCACACTCGCTCGCTCTATTCCCACATTCCTAACATCTGTTCTTCTTTTTCCGGATTTTGAGCCCTGCTTCGTTTTGCTGATAAGCAGATGATCTTTTATTGTTCAAAGGCAGCAAGCTGCTTTCACAGCAATATCTGCATTGCACAAACACATTTGTGCTGTTGCTAATGAGAAACTCATAATTTAGCCTAAATAGGGAAACATAAACAGCGGTGCCACAGTCTGTACACATAATGTGCACACGTTAAAAGATCCTCACAGACTTTACACGCAGCCACACACTCTCTCTCGCTCTCTCTCTCACACACACACACACACACTCTCTATCACTGTTTCTTGTACTTTATCTATACATATGTTGAACTGATTGAGAACATCCACATACAGTACTTATCACTAGCCTCAAGAAAATGACTTAATTCCAGAATTGGATTCCAAATTGCCCATATTTCACACGTTAACAAATGTCTGTTTGTTTAACAATAGACTGTTCATGTAATTAGTGGGGGGACGAAAATGAAAGCCCAGCTCACAATAGATATTTCTGTCTCTATGAATAAAAATGAGGATACTTGTGTGCCAGCCATATGTGTTTCTAATGTCACAAAGCTTTATCGGAGCAGGACAGAGCATAAAGTATGACGGTTCCTGTTCATTATTGAGATGTGTCAGCCTCCACACGGAACAAATCAGACGTGCAGTGATACAAAGCTCCTAGACAGCAGTTGTGACAGCTTCATTTGCTGAGTAGTTCATTTAATAATTTCCATATATAATAATTAAGCATAACATTATTTAAGGATTATTATATATTTCTGTTTTATCAAGGGAGCAGGGTTCTGTGCTACTGTAGGTCTATACCTACCATTATAAACTCTTAATATTCTTATGCGGAAGGTATATTGTGGCCTTAACATGCTGAAATTACAATTTTTCATTTGTTTATTTCCATTATTTTCATTATTATATATTTTTGGTTAGTGACATAAGTAAGTGAAATATTTAAAATGTGCACACAGACACATAGAACCAGCAACACCACACCATGTGGCGATAATAGGGAATTCTTAGATCCACACAGCAGCCAGGCAGCTGGCAGATTGTGCCAGTTTACCTCCATCAAACTAGAGGTTTGAGACTTTAATCTTCAGTGTAGCCACTTCTTGGAGCCGCTCTGTTTACAGTGTTTCACTGATGAATTATGAAAGCTCATTTCAAACGTGTCCTTAGTATTACTGTACCAGAAAATTGAGTCCAACTCCCAGGAGCCTTGGATATGCTTTCTAAATAAAATATTGAGTTGTTGGCATGTAATCTAACTTCACCCTGCATATTTGAGTAAGTCCTTACATCTAAATGTGTTTGCGTGTTTGCTTGCAGAGAAAATATTATACCTATACATCAGACACTATGCAGCAGTTCAGTGACATGAATGCTAGGGACAATATTTGCTCATGTGCATTTGCTCAAGGAGAAATCTCTGTATTCTGAAAATATTATTCACGGTACTCCTTCCTCTCCAGGTCAGAGGTCGATCATCAGCAAGATGGCAAACTCTTGCAGCTGGCATGGGTTTGCTGTGTTGCTCAAGGACACTTCAGCTGAGAGCCAGCTTGTTGAGTCTATGAGCAGATGTCTGCCGAGCAATCCCATGGACAGTTTAAAAGTCCCTGCCCCATACTCGTGCCGAAAACATATAAATTGTACATTTTTATATAACCTTGATACTAAATCAACACCCTCTTTGCTTTGGTAAAAACTCTCATCTCATGTGAATGTAAATGATAGGTCTCTTGAGCAAGATGATAAGGATATTTCCAGAGAACGGAAGAATGAAAATAATATCTTTGAATTATATAATCCTTCTCATTTGTGCCCTGTCCCTCCCATCTGTGGCCGTATGATGAGACTGCGATGAAAATTCATCTCGCTCAGTCAGGCCTGACAAATGTTCCACTTGTGAATGAGGGGGAAAAAAGCATTTTATTACGACGCACAGAATACACATGCATATGTGCTCATAGACACAGCTGGAAGCAAAGATAAACACTGCACACACACACACACACACACACACACACATCCCACTTCCATCTAATCTCCTGAGCTCTCCACTGAGTTCCTGGCCTTGGGCCATTATAACAGGCTAATCGAGTACAGAGATGCAGGAGAGAGGCGGAGCAAAGGAGGAAAAGGGGTGAAGCGGTGAGCTGGGGAGAGAGGGAAAGAGTGGCAGACATGGAGAAAGAGTTAGGATGAGATGAGCAGAGGAAGAGGAAGGGAGGGAGGGAGGTGGGGAACAGGCAGGAGACATGGAGACAGTGAGAGGGAGGGCGCTCTCTTTGGGAAATGGAAATCTTTCACAATCTGAAGTGGCTTCCTGTCCGTTCCTTCCTTTATCCTGTGCTGTGTGCCCTCTCCCTCCCCCAGAGCTCCCACACCGCTAACTAGAAAACTGTCAGAGTATTCAACAGTGAGCTTGTTTCAGAGTAATAATGACGTTTGATTTCTTTGTTCTCTGAAAATAAAAGGCCCCTAACAGTTCTACTATCCTCATTCTCAGGACAGTGTTTTTAACATACATATATACACTACGTGTTGGTCCAGAGGAAAACTTTACAAAGACAAAGAAGCAAATGTGTGATTGAGCACGTCTTAAGAATGATGCCACAGAACAGCTGTAACCATAATAACGTGAAAGCATCAGATAAATGTGAAATATAAGGTTTTCCCAACAGCAGTATGCAAACTGCTCCCCGCAGACCTTTTATTTATTCACTTGTCTCTTTGTATAGATCACTCCTGCTCTCTTGCTCTCTCTCTTTTTGCTCTCTGAAAAATATTCCTAAAGAGAACAGGCTGTCTGCTAAATCATCAGTTTGAAAGGGTCCCCTTCCTTTCCTGTCAGCCCGAGGTTATTTTTACACCCTCCCTCCACCTCCCCGAGTCTCCTCCCATCCATCCTTTCCTTTCCAAGAGAACTATTTGTGCCAATTTGTACTCTTTTAGTCACGCTACGTGCTTATCTTGTCCCCGCTGAATGCCTTTGCAATCAAACCAACACTTATCCGGTTGTAAAGCATTCTAATGGCAGACTGATAATGAAACTCCTTCATTGTGAGATAACGGCTGGCTAAAAGATGTATGAGGTTTACTGTACATCACCGGCGCTGAATTTGATGATGAGGGCCACAGCCGGTAAGAAAACAACGGAACCTGATGCATTCTGGGTATTGTATGCACTAAACAGTAAGCATGAAGTGATAGCTTTGGCTTTGTATTTTGAAACAGTCGCTCTAATGTTTTCATAAAGGCGTTGCCTGTTTTATATCTTGAACAGGTTCCAAAACAAACACACACACAGTCAAACACCCTAACCTATGACTAATTGGATGTCTATCAAAATACCAGGATTATTTGAATGATCAAATTATATATATATATATATATATATATATATATATATATATACACAACTCATTTGGAAGACATCAGTGACATCAGTGAGCTGCAAATGACAACAAAGTCATTTACCTCTCCTTTTGACCCCTCCCTTTAAGGCATATTAGCCAGGGATGGGTCCACCTCACAAGCTCTTTTACAGTATGTCTGGTCCTTGTACTGTATATTTAAATTCAAACTGTTTCTCTGTATACCCTGGAGGTCAAAATTAGAGTTGGTGTTAAGTAGACAATGTTTTTTTTCTGAACTAATGTAATTTTCAGTGCTCAACATTTGAAAGAATTATTGTTTGTGGCTATACCATGCAACTAGAACAGTGTTTTACAAAATAACCAAGGAAAGGTGAAATATCAGCAATGACTATAGCACGAAAAAACAACTACATTTTCTGAAGGTTACAACAGTCTAAAATGAATGGGAGGCGTGCAGGCTGTTGCTTTGAATGACATTAGCACATCTGCGGCTACAGGGCATCACTAGATTCTCACACTGCTCTGGTCCGACTTTGGTCTCTTCCACAGTTTGTTCAGTGTGCTAGGTGTTTTAGCCATAACTTTGTCACCAAGGATTTTCCAAAGAAATTCTACTGGATTTAAATTCGGGGATGGTGATTTTATTATTTCAATGTTTTCAGTTTCAGGGAACTGCTTAACGTGTTTTGCCGAGAACGTTCTTGCATTCACTCGTCTAGTCTACGCCATGTAACATTTGAGACGACCAACCCTTGCTGCAGAAAACATTTCCCAAACTATGGGCACTTCCTCCGCCATCTCTTACTGATTTCCTAAAACAGTTTCGGTTCAATCTTTCCCCAATTTGATGACGAACATAATGTTTCCCATCAGACTGAAATGATTTAATTATATTTAATAAACCGTCACTAAAGTGAGCTTTGGGAACAGTTCACCTCTGTCCACACAACATGATCCTCATCAGAGGCTAGACTAGGCTAGTGATTCTTTCTGTGTAGTGTAGGCTTGCAGTCCAAATGCCCTTACGTGCGCGACAATGTATAACAAGACAGACCCTTACCCCGGTCAGTGCTGAATCACTCAGCAATTCCAGCTGCAGTGTGAAAACGACTGCCCAGTGACATTCTCCACATCATCCTGTCCTCTCTTGCATTTCTCTGTTCTTGACTACCAGCCTTTTGGGGAACTTGAAGGACTTTGTGATTCTGTGATATCTCATTTAAGTTTCTTATACTGTGCTTTAGAACGTATATACCTCATGATACTTTCTTAAAATACTGCGCTTTTGCTACTGTTCGGGACTATTTTTAAAATCTAGGGAGTTTGGGGAGTTGTTGGTTGATCTCTAGTTTTGATCTCCAGTGTTCATGTGACCGAATAAACATGCAACCACCCCTCTCATAAAGACCATCTAAATATTCTTATCAAGCACAAAATCAGTCAAATGGTTTGTATTAGTAACCGTTTAAATGTTGAGTATAGTATAGAGTAAACTTTCTTTTCAGATACAATGTGATATTGAGTAGAATAGATATAATTTTTCCATTAAAGTCCATAATAAGCAAGCAAACGTCACGAACACGAGGCTGCACCAAAAGCTATTTCATTCAGCTCCACTTTAAGTGAGACCACTGAAAATTAATAAATGAGATGAGAATAATTATTATTACAGGTATTACAGAATATTCCACCTTCCCTTTGGTTATCCCGTAATGGTATCAAGACAGACGTTTCAATATGCTTTCAGAGCTCAAAGCCATATTTGATTATGAGATGCTTAGGCAGGAACTGGAATGATGAAGTCTGTTAAATTTATACAGCTGCCCAATTAGAGAGAACCGTGGTAATAGGTGACGTAAAACTGTTTTAAGGGGGAGACTCACTGAAGGTCAGTTTTCCAATTACAAAGTTAGGGCAGCAGGGACTGCAATCATTTACTCCAAATATTTTATTCAAAGTAATCAGAGCGGAAGAGGTCTTACAGTATGCACTAACATCTCTACTATCAGTATCAATCAGACAGAGTTTCCCTTCACCTGCGCACATTGAAGCTGACGTGCTGATTACAGGGCATTTGCGCTGTTGTCCCAAACCATGTCAGAATACCTTTGAGTGGAGGCAGATGAGCAGCAATCATGCTGAACACATGCTCGCGTGTGCCTCTTCAAAAGCAGACAACTACAATCATATTGATTACTGCTTTATTCAGACCACTCCAACAATCCAGCAGACCCTCATCAGAAGACACTTGAGTGGGTCTCGCTCACCGCAGAGGCTATTTGAAACGCATTGTGGCATTTGCACGGTGTTCCCCATTTTGATTTCGCCAATAACGGCAACATCAACATCTTATTTTCGCAAGCTGCCCAGCACATTGACAACTGTGTCATTAGGCTGGAATCCTGAAATCATCATCATAGAGCAGTGCATCATTTAGGTTGATTAAATAGTGCTGTGGTCATTATGGAGGTCACCGCTGTTGTGGCAGAAAAACACAGACAGGCACATGGCCTCTGCGCAATAGCACACTGGGTGCGTTACAAACAAGCTGAAGCCATTTGTTTTTATTTGATGTCACACTGTGTGTTGACAGACATTAAAGCCCATTGTTAAAACCTTTAGGCACTGATTAATTAGGGGTGAAAAAAAAGAGAAGCGAAGGGATATAAAAAAACAAAACCACTCCCCATAGTGCACTGATTGGTCTGCCTGTAGGCTGCCAAGTTCTATCAATTCTCAAATAATGTTTTCCAGATTGGAGGCAAAATCTAAAATGTGAAGTACAGGGTGAATTTGTATGACAGGATATAATCCCACTGGCTAAAGTCAACAGATTCTCACTCACCTTTGCACTGATTGGTGTTCTTGTCCAGGATGGCTTTTGTTGACACAATCTTACCATATCTGCAAGAAACAACAATGAAACACTGTGATTAGCGGACTCTGCGGCGACGCTGGCTGTAATTTGAATCGAATGTTTTGTAAGCCATGGCTCTGGCAATGTAGGTTTGTTGGTTCATCACTTTGCTCAAGACTGAAATTTAAGTCCAACATTGCAATCCAGCTAATCAGTGGAGTGCCGTGACATTCATGGCCCCTGACATTTCATCTAGCGCCACCATGTGTTTCATTTTTTTGGGTTCTGATTGAAGTGTATTCAATATTGCAATCCAACTAATCAGTGACTTGCCCTGAACATGCCCTGGTCATGTCCTCCTCAGAATGACCTGTGAATTACATGGACATATGAATGTGTGTGTGTCCACGGCCCTGAACAGTGTATGCATGCCTAGTGGTGGTGCTGCCTGCAGATTGTAACTTACAAACAGGAAGAAGCTGCTGCAGGGATGTTATGAGAAATGTATAAACAGCGAAGTCCAGGCTGTGCTGTCAGATAACATTACACATGTGTGCAGACCGACTGAAGTCCAGTGTCTCATTTTGACAGCTGAGCTGCATAATTAGATTAATATCCTGTGGCTTTGGGCCCGCTAAGTAAACACCAATCAAAATGTGCTGGAGGAAGGTTTAGCCCTGGGAAAAACCCTGGACAGTAGTTCCTCTAAAACTGAAGTTCTTTGAATGTTTGATGGGAAAATGTTAAATATTGTACAGTTTGACAGGCAGTTCAGTCTCATTAGGGTATTGGTGTGTTTCAAGACTGATTTTATGTAAATTATTTCAAACACATACCCGCTGACATGCCCACCTTCTCATCTCCTTAAAGTAACAGCTAGTAAAATGTAATCATTAATGTAAAATGCTTCTTATGTCTTAAATTACAAGAACGGAAGTTTTACATTATCTGTGCAGGGTTTCCTTCTCATCACAACTTTTTCTTCCCAAATAACTTCCTCTTCTTGCATCTGTAGTGCATTTAACAGCTTTGCCATTGTGCAGGCTGTTTTTCTATGAATGACACAAAATGTGTTTGCACATAACTTGGATTTATAACCTTGTAAACACATCCATCAGACCCAGCTTTGCTTTTCTGTCAAGTGTTAACATGCTACTACAAAAACAGTGAACAAAGTAGATTTTACAACAGTTTGTTAGCACAGTCGGTGTATTAGTCGGTGTATTAGCATACCGATACACACCACTGCAGTCTCCTTGTCTTGATTTACATTTTTATGAGGGGGTTACATTAAACAAATTCATTTCAAAATTTAAGAAATGTAAGCCCCGGAGAAAAGACACAAAAAATGGCACTCGACACTGAACAACGGATGATCCTGCCACGGCTTATTGGGGAGTCCATGAGAGATTTCAACCTTATCACAGTTAAATGTTCTTTCTATGCTTCTATCTTTTCATTCTGTGCTCATCTGTTTCAAATTCCAACCGCAGGCCTCCGAACGCAGCCAGCACTGTCTCATAAATGATGATAATAACCAGACATCTGTATGGCACCCAATCCGCTAGAAGGCCCTATAAGAGAGACGGACAACCTCCATACATCTCTCTGTTCTCTCTGTCCATTGTGCTACGTCACATGTTCCCACCAGCGCCTCTCTCCCTGTCTTCTTACTTTATTTTCACCCCCATCCCACATCATCATTCTCCAGCTCTCTGTTCTCAGAAATAAGTTAATAATGTTTCTTATCGGCCCCTGTCTTTCAGTCTTCTTGGAAAGAAGATGGGAATGAAAAAACAGACCAAAAAAAACGGAGCCGAGAAGTTATGAGGAGAGCCAAGGGAGGAAAACATAAGAAAAAGAGAGAGAGAAAGCTTGCATCGCTGAAATCAGTCTGGATCACTGCCTCGTTCTGGCGAGGGGACTTTTTAATTAATGTTTTAACACTGCTCCACAATGACTGACTGGCTGGCTGAGTGACTATCAAACAGATTGACTGGCTAGCTGACTGGCTGATGGCCTGAGGTGAGGAATGGAAGTATATTCCCTCTTCCCTTTTAGAGGAAAAAAAAAAAAGGAGAGACACCACAAGGACGGAGACAAAAATGAGAGCGAAACCAGGCAAACGTACAATGCAGGAGGTTATGAAAGGGAGGGCGGGAGAGGCTCGGAGGAATGAGAAATAGACGAGGAGAGGGAGAGCAGTCAGTCAAAGGATAAAAAGAGACATTGAAGGCGAGGAGGAAGCGAGGTAGTCAGGAAGCGATGGAGAGATAGTAAGAGGTGTTTAATAAAGAAGAGATCATTTAGTTGTCACCATCAGGAGAGTCTCTGTCAGCCAACTGCTTCCGTCAGTGAGAAGAAGAGAACAGAGCCCAGCTCGCCTGACAGCCTCGCATCAAACTCTATTGGGACAGAAGACTTTAGAAATAAAGGAGGAAAAAAAGACTTTAAAGGCTGCTATCACACATAACACGACAGCTGAGCAGCTTATGATCTCAAAATTGGTAGAGAGAAAATTACTCCTTTTTTTTAGAACAATGCACATTTTAAGATATTCTCAGGGTATTTTTAAATCCACAAACTGGGACAAGCTGAAGTCAAATGTAATGTTCGTCTGGGGTTCTTCCTTTTTCATCGCTGGTGATAAACAAGGCCTTTGGCCTGTGGTTCAGGGACTCATCCAACGGTTGCAAACGTGAAAAACAGGACAAGACTAATCACCCACACATAAATCTAAAGACAAAAACACACTGCAGACGAAAGGCAACATCGCAGATCAAAAACACCAAAGTGGTAATCACACACATTACACACACACCATCTGGCAATAACCAGCTCTTTGTTGACTTCTGCCTCTGTGTGATTCAAACCTGGGTGTGTGTGTGTGTGTGTGTGTGTGTGTGTGTGTGTACGTATCAGTGTGAACACCTAGAGTGCACGAGCGGGTGTATGTGCCTGGACACATTTGCTTGTGTGGGTTGCAGTTGCGAGTTTCTGTGGAGTGAATATGAATGCGTGACAAAGATCTCATGTGTTGGCAGGTTGATCTTCCCCAACAGAAAAGTGAAACATTTCCAGACTCCTGTTTGTTCATTCGTGTGTCTGTGTGTGTGCGCGTGCGCGTGTGTGAAAAGAAAGAGAAAACAAGAGGGGGAGAGCAAACGAGAAAGGCCCGACACACTGAAATGAAACTGTTAAAAATATGTTCACATGTTTAATGTCGTTTATTGTATGACTGCATTTCTGCCTGTGTGTCATCATCACATCAGCGTGTGTGACACACAAGTATAAATCCACCTGTTCCTTCTCTAGTAACACAATTTAGCTGCACTGAAAAACAACAGAAGAGAGAGAGGAGAGATGGATGACGCCATAGCCTTGGGGAAATGTCAGATTACAACAACACAGCGCCATCCAAAATGGTGTCTCACTCTGGACTCGGCTCTGGATAACGTTCCATTTTATCCCAATAGCTGAAACAATGCGCTATTGTGGTGAAGAAATGGAACAAAGTATTGATAATAGATCAGATGACGAAGTACGGCGGTTGAGAGAAGCATGGACTAAGAGGAGAAGAACGTGCAGAATATCCTGTTCTGTGTTCAAATTCCAGCTGGAAGCTTTTCATTGATTCCAGCAGAAGCCTGGTGATAGTCAAAATAGCGCTGACCCACACTTGACCCGATGGCAGTGACACATGAGACAGCGCTTTAAACTTAAAATATTTAAAACATACAAATAAAAGGCTACAGGGAAACAGATCAGGGTTAGGACAGAGATGTGATGTGCTTTGTTAACACTGGATGTTCACGGTTGTAGTTTCACTTTAAGTGCTTCAACATGCACATTAGCTCATGCTATCATCAGAATATGTCACAAGTGATTTCCAGATGCACAGATACTGATGGTTCAGAGAGTACTCACAGCTATCTTCCATGTCAAAGTAAATTCACAACACAGTTAAATGTGCACAAAGTGAACCAGTCTGAAGACTGTATATAAAACAAATTCGTAATAATTTGGTTGATGGATACATTTTTTACTTCGTTTAAGACGTTTCCAATATAAACCAAGTGCTGTGAAGTAGACTTAGTGGATACTGACAAACCAATTTATAGGTCTGAGGCCTATTCCAGCTGTAACTGGGCGAGAGGTTGGCTACACCCTGGAGAGGTCGCCAGTATCACAGGGCTGTCGTAGAGATAGACAAACCAATTGTTTCCACACATTACTATGGATGTAAGTAAACCATTGTCTTACCGACTAAACATCTGAACATTGTTGAGAATTGATTAACATGACGCTAATGAAACCTTGTATGTTCAAACTGTGAGGATAAATGCATATGAACTTTTGAGATTGATGGTAAAAGAGAAGAAATCAGATAAAACTATTGAGATTAAGGCTACAAAGGTCTTACTGGTATAACAGTTCAATGGACTGTATAATATAAAAAACAACTGTCAGAAAGCTACAGATGTTCACTGAAAAAAAGATAAAACTATGTGAGGAGCAGACTATTTTTGTCTTTGTATTAAGAAACATAAGCTACTCACCAGGACTTGGAGGGTAATGTACAAATATCTGTTATCATGGATTCATACAAATCCTACAAAACAGCAGTAAAAGCAAGACAGGAATGCTTTTCCACTGCTGTGTTGGTGGGAAGTCTGACATTTTACTAATACAAGCCTTTAGAGTACGCCGTACGTGTTCTCATTAACATATGGAAAGTCCATGGAAAACTGAAAATTAAGGGCCAAGAAGGAATGTCAATACAAAAATCAGTGTGAACACAGATTCTGCAGGTGTGTTGATGACAGTCCTCACCCTTCCAACATCAGGCATGTGTTTTCATTTTAAATCACCGTCAGCTTGTGGATGCTCATATTTTAATGTCTAATGAACCACACAAACAATTTCTACATCTCTGTCACTGCATATTTGCACATTATATACCATATAGGCGTACGTTCAGGGTATTTGATGTTTGAGTGTGCGCGTTTAGGAGCGTACACACACAGGTTGATCTCTCTGTGTGGTATCCCCTAATTGGGGATCCGATACAGCTGTCTTGTCTCTTGCATTTCCCTCATTCCCCCCTCTCTGCCAGTTAGACTCAAATAGACAAACACAGAGAGAGGACTGAGGGAGCGCAGTGCTTCAGAAGTCTTCAAATTTATTCCCTATATAAAGTTAAACAACTTCAGGCAGTAAGAAATGAAGTCTTGGAGTGTTTTCTATGATGAAAAGGCAATGTGCTGTGAATCTAGAAGGCTCAATGTCACTGAGACATTAAGTTTATCTGCTGAAAGGACTTTTCGTGAAGTTTGAATCAGTTGCTGCAAGACACTTTAATTTAGTGGTGCATTTATGAATTGGTATTATGGGAGTAGCATGGCACTGGGTAAACACACGTTTGGAGTCTTTGTCAGGTAAACAATCAAAAATATAAAGGTAAACGTCATTACCTTTAAAAAAAAGTCGATATTATTTATTTATTTTTATCCTCCTTTGGCTTTGATTTGATTTCAGTGTGAACCTTTACAATGAGATACGATTTATTATGACTAAATTACAAATATAATAGTGGGTAAATATTGTTAATTAATTGGTATTAATACTACTTCTATAAGGATGTAATGACATTTCCTTCGGGCACATACATAAGGTGACTTTAGACTATTAAAATCCTTCATCCCAAGTGGACGTAAAGAAATATCCTCAATACTCTGATGTTGCATAGATAAAAATGGAACAAATAGAGAGGATGGATGGATGATAGAATTCGGAATGATATTTGATCAGCAAGGGTCGATTAGTGCCGAATTTAAATAATTTCCCTCGCTGTGGCTATTTTAACCCAAACTGTGTTTCCCAAACCTGACAAAGGTAAATAATTAGGATGATTAGAGCTGATAGCTGACAGATAGTATGTATACTTGAATTCACATGCTTTTTTACCGCTAAAAGGGTTTTTGTTAAAAGTAAAATAAAAAAAAACATTTTCTAGCCTCTCAGCAAACTTAGGCAGGTGATGGTGATGGTGTGATAAGCAACTAAATAAGAAAATCTATAGTTTCCATGATCAACAATTAACAGTTTTATCATAATATAAATAGATCAATGTAGAATAACAAGCACAACACAATGCATATGGGAACATATTTGACACAGTTAACAGTAACCGTATGATTCCTTCCCATTTATCTTTAACATATGTAAATGATGTTTAAGAACTATTACTTAAATCAACCCGTCTCCATAGTTTTGTTTATAAAGATAACTACAAATGGTATTGTAGGTAATACATTTTATGACAGAGGGACATTAATCAACAGCTACCAGAGCAGCAGATATATAAATATCTATAGATAGATAGATAGATAGATAGATATTGGTGAAAGACAAAGACAACAAGTGCGACTGAAAGCGGGTAAGCAAGTGAGTGAGTGAGATATTGCCCTTGTGCTCTGCTTTAGATTCCACTCACGTTCTGCTCTGTCCCCAGACGTTAAAAGTGTGTCCATAGTTTGGCCGACCGGGGGAGTGATTGGAAATGTCAGCTGACAACAGCACTTTTCACTGACACTCTGAGAACTGGCACAGAGACAGAGAGAGAAGCATGGAGGGAGGGGTACCAAGAGAGGGGGGAGGTGAGGAGAGGAGAGGAAGGAGGAAACGAGAACGACAGAACGGGAAGGGAGAGGATGCTGCTGGTGGCCGGATTGGCAAACAAAAAGCCATGCTTGGTAACAATAAGAATGAGGATGACACTGAACTGAAAGAGTGTGTGTATGATTGTGCGTCAGCGTCAAGAGACTGTCCGTCCGTTATTCATTGTGACCGCGCGCATGAATGAAACGCCTGTTTACGTGTGCGCGCATGCATGCAGGTCATGTCAGTGTCACTCAGTATATTTCCAAAAGCTGAAGAGAGTTGGAGACCCACGACTGCCACACAACAGCACACACGGGACCACTCCCCCACTGACCTTTCCTAAATGTTACCGGCCACTTGGCACACTGACTGGGCTTCTAATGAAACTTTTATTGGCCCCCATTTTTCACCCTGTTTCTCCAGAATGCCTCCAGGGCTAAGCTGAAATACAACAGGCTTGAACTGCAGCTGACACACAGAAGGTAGGAGGAGGCACAGCGCATGTGTCTCATGTAGACTTCACATCTTATTCTATATCAGTGAAGGGGTCATTTAAAACTCTTACCAGTAGAACAGCAGCGGAATATGCAACTATTCTCAGGTAATAGCTGAAAAGGTGGAGGAGCTTGTTTATTGTTTGTGCTACCATCTTTGTTAACTCTGTTCATGGTGGAAGCATGAGTCCAGTGTCCAACCAGTCAGGTTACAACAGATCAGAAATAATCAGGATAACCACATCAACCACTGAGTTATTATGAGCAAGAGCAGGAGCAGGAGGAGCTAGTGCAGTCCAGATATTCCCAGGACCGTGCACACATTTCACTTTGTAATGTTAACTTTGTACAAGTAAAAAAAAAAAGCAGTGATTGTTAATAATACTACTATAAAAAGAGCATGTCCAGCGACAGAGGCACCGTGTAAGTGATCCAGCAGCTATTATACAGTGCCCATTTATTCATAATGAAGACACATCACCCAGTGTAGCAGAGTGGTTCCCTGATATGTAGGTATTAGCTTAAAGCAAACAGTGGCGTGCTAGGGCGCAGATGAATAAGGTAAAGCTCAATTAATGGACACATAGACCTTATAGTTATTTTAGTAATTAGTTATTATAGTTGTTTCACAGGACTAATATTTACCAATAAGAAAATATACATGAACATAAATGCGCCACGAGAACAGAAGGCTACACGTCTCTGTCCTTGTGTGTGTGTGTGTGTGTGTGTGTGTGTGACCCAGTACAGAAGGGAGCGGATGGGTTAGGCCCAGTCGGGTTGTGTTTTTTCCTCTGAGGAAGCACATAGGGAGGAACACAGAGGTCAAGAGCAAAATGTTGGTACTCATTAGAAGCCGCAGTTGGAGTCACGCAAAACTAATTAGCTCGCGCAGAAGTGAACTACGGAGTGAACCCAGCTACAGTGAAGATTGCTGTGTGATGCATTTGCAGAGTGATGCAACGTCGAATTTGCTCCAATGGAATAGAAGAGAATCAAACTCACGGCTGGCAGAGTTTGATGAGGTCCTGGTCGGTGGTGGCAGGTGGCAGACCTCTGATGTAGAGGTTGGTCTTACTAAGTTGCTCCACTAGTCCTCCTCCTTGACCTCCTCCTCCACCTCCACCACCACCTCCTCCTGTAGTGCCTGGGCTCGGCGGTGCCATGGGTGGATGGGGAGGAGCATATGACTGCTATTGAGACGGGAAGAGAAGAGAAGAGAGGATCACTTGAGGTCGCAACAAAATATTTTTGCACCAAAAATTGATTTTCAAGCTCTGCTCCAACATACAAAACCTCTTTTTACCAACCTAGCATCATTTTGACTAATCACTTCCTGCATCAAATCCCACCACAGTAAGTTGATTCAACAGGAAGCACATCAAATTAAGGAAGCAGGATATGTGTAATTAGCAGTGCTCATGATAATCATGGTACCAGGTTTTACTAGGGGAGCTTTTAGAAATAATAATAATAACAGGCTGTGCTTGTCCCGCTTTAATTTGCTTTATTGACAACGCAATATGCATCATTTCTAAGTCAGTGTCATCACAATGTACAGTGTTCACCACAGATAAATCAATGAACTGTGAAAGTAACATGAAGAGTCTAGTCAGGTCATTCAGAAAACAGAGTCTGCAAATCACATCGTTTTAATTCGTTTTCCAGCCTGAATCAAACAGATGCAAGGGAATGAAACGGGAATCGTGTAACATTTTCTTCATCTAAGTGACGTTGCTTGCTACTGCCTCTTTAACCAAAAAAAAAAAAGTGCAGAAACCCAGTGATCCAGTGTTAATTCAGGCTTGGGCCCTTTCATCACCCCTAACTTACTCAAATGTTTCCTATCAGCCTCCACTGTCCAATTACACAGCTCAGTACTGACTAAATGACTTAATAAGACGACCAGCCAGCGTGGGGATTAATGGGGGTTTGGAACGCACGAGTTTAGACTGCATCCACCCTGCCTGCCCAGTGCCTCAGGCAAACTATTAGGTTAAGTTTGGAGAAGTAAACAAGTTTGATGGCTCATATGACCGCAAGCATTCAATACACTCTGCTGTCTGCCGCCTTGATGTTTGGGGCAAAACAGCAACACTAGCTCCACAAAGACGTCGGGCCTCGGCATCTGTCCCACTGTTAGGAACAGTTTGAGATGATCACAGACACGTTTCACTCTGTGCCCTGATGACACACGTGAGAGACAGGGAAATAAAGCGGATGGAAGGGAGAGAGGCAGGTGTGTGTGTGTGAGAGAGCTTGTGTGTGTGAAACAGTGTTTGTGATAATGACAGGTTGTCACCACACAGCAATGTGAAGCCTGAGCCAGCTCTGATATTAATCCATTACCTGTACTTCCCTCTACTAGCACATGATTCCTGACAGACGCACACACACGCACACACACACAGGCATCAACTCTAACAGGACTCAACACATGCACAGCAGACAGGTAGAAGTAAAGGGAGATAGTGTTTGTGCAGCAGTGTCATTTACAGGTCAGCACTGCACACTAACAATCCAACAAAAAACACGACCAAGTACAGAGATGAAAAAAAAACCAGCTCTACAGCAGGTAATGCCTCATTGCAATGTCTATGATAAAAACCTCTCTATATAGCAAGTGCCTTCAAAATATCAGCATTGTTCCAGTTCACTGAGTAAGTATTGTCTCAGTGCAAATGTATGTTAAACTGTGCTGAAGTTGGCAGAATCAGATCCTGTAGATGCTACGAGAGCAATCACTGATCAAGTTACAGTAGCTGTCAATCAGAACACATTTTAAGATGAGTCCAGTGTGAGATTAGTTGTTTTCCCTTTCAGTGTAATATCACTGTAAACAGATACAGGTTAACTAAAAATACAACAATGCCATTTCACACTGAATCAGAACTCTAAAAGTATAATGCATAAAGACTGAATTCTCATGAAAGATAAGCTTTTAGTTGCAGGTAAACAGACTCTGGAGCTGCAGCCCAGTGACCAGCAGGGTGAGAGCTGTACTGAGCAGTGCGTGTGTGCATGCATGTGATGTCTGTGATAATGAAAACCTTTGCTGCTTCAAAGCCTGGACTGTGTCTTGGGCTGATTTGATAGCAGCCTTTGACAATGGGTTTGTTTACACACCACACCTGAAAGATAACACGAATCCGAGTTTGATGGGAAGTGTCAGATACAAATAAAAGAGCCCAGGCTGAAATCTAAAAGGGAAAGGCTGCCGAAATAAAAGCTATACCACGCTGCACAGATGGCATCCTTACGAGCACAATGCCAGGACCTGCAACACCTACACAAAAACACACACACACACACACACACATCCTTATCTATGTACATTCATATCATTCCACCATACAGAAAAGAGCCTTTCTTCACACACTCAGATGTCCAGGTATGTACAAATGTAAAAAAAAAACTCCCTCCTTCCTCTCACTCACTGACACAACACACACACACACACACACACACGATCAAAGCCTTTACCCAGGGAACCTCTTTCAGCCAATTTGTGCAGCTGTCAGGGTCGGGCCGATAGTGAGCTGTGTATGTAATGTGTCAGAGACTGTGATAGGGAAATCCTTTGAAACATTAAAATCTCTTTCACTCCCGCTCCCTGGCATCCATGCGTTCTCCTCTCTCTCGCTGTGAAATCCAACTCCACCGTTGCACAGCCTGGTGCTCTCTTCACCTCTATCTTTCTATACCACACATTCACTCTGCATTTCTCCCTCTGTCCCGCCTACTCTGACTTTCTCCCAGTTTCCATCTTTTAAAGATTAGTCTGCAGGCAGAGTGTGTGGACTGAAGGCTGCCTCTCAGCTGGTATTGTTGACACACTTAGTACAGTGAAGCAGCTCTCACAGTGGGGAAAAGGCTCAGAGGCAGGGACACAAACTGTCACACAACAAACACCGTCGCTGCGTTTCCGTAGATTACATGCACACTGGAACTACATCGCAGCTGCATGCTGTTTATCATTCTATGACTACTTGGTCGGCATACAGACATGACAACTAGTGCTAAAATTATTATTTTTTTTTTTATCAGGCATACCTGCACGACATTGATTTGCCAAAGACTAAAACAAATAAACTGTCTCTAAGGCTGGTATCTTGCTTATTCTACAAACCATATAGTTCAGAGAACCAAGTCACATTTCAAGACCAATTTATGTAGAAAATCAAAACTTATTTTTTTCTTGTGACTATATAAGCACATTCAGAGTGATGCCTGCACTGAGAAAAAGCTGGAGCACCAACGTGTTTCTGCTTGTTTTTGAAAAAAATGAATGTCAAGTCATAGATTTAGACTCTGTGTGCCTGAGTGGTCTGCCTGTTTAAAATGTATGGTGAATCATGTGGAGGAGAATCAAACAGTAACTGTACACCACTGAGCATATGACGTCTTTACTTTACTTTACTTTGCAGACGCTTTTATCCAAAGCGACTTACAAGGAGCTAGCGCTGGATGTCTGGCTCAAGGACACACCTGGTAGGGGATGGACTAGGAGTCAGACATGGTTTCGAACGTGCAACAAACCTGAAACGTCATGTACCCAGCAAGAATGGGAAAATGGCCTTTAAATAAATATTAGAACTCCTTAGACATAGTAGTAATAATAGTGATATTTCAAACACTCTCTTATCATCAATGAGTGACACAAGAGACTTCAGTTTTATAATCATTCACACTATTTAACTTGGGGAAAATCCTCATTGTGCTGAATGGTATAATTGCTGCACCGAGGGCCATCTGAGAAGATAAATAAGAAATAATTACCAAGCATGGTCAAGATAAAGGCTACAAAACAATGTTGAGTGCACAGCCTTCTTTGAAGATTAAGATGTTTATAGGGAGTATTGTCAGCCTCTCTGGGTAAGGCTGCAAGAGAAAGACTAAGAGTTAGTTTGAGGATATCAGTCATAAATCCAACAGATCGTGAGTTCCTTATCCTTGCTTTGGGTGTGTGTCTTTTCAAACTACCCCCATAGCTTGTTAGTAAACTACAGTAACTGACAAGCTAAATGCTCTAACACTTAAAGTTAAGTGTTAAATAAAAGTAGAAGGTGCAACACAGCTAATTAGCTATAGTACCTGTCAAATTTACTTGTTGGTCAAACATGCAGATTCAAAAGTTCACCAAACCTAAATGAGACGCAAAACAAATCAGGCTGATTTTTAACCATCCCCATTAGTGAATGCACTGGTCACGCAGCAAAAGAGGAGACGTCCATGAAAAGAACAGACGGTGAACAGAGCGCATGGCTGCAGAGAACCGAGTGAGAAAGTATGAGGGCAAAGAGGATAGGACATGGGAGAGCTGGTTGTTCCGGCCTCTTCTGATGCTTCCTGAAACACAGAGGAAAGAATGTGGGCTATTTTGGGGCCCAGCAGTGAGATTCGCTCCTACACTCAATGCCTCTAAACACAGCAACGAACGGTTTTGAGGAGGAGATTATGAGGACATCAGAATGTGGACCCTGTTTGAAGACTACACAAGTAGCTGAATTAAGCTGTTTTAATAGGAAACCTTAAAAAGACAACAAATACTTTTAACTGGCAGAAGCAGCGTCAATGTTAGATTGGACAACTTTTGTTAAAAGTCAGCTTAAGGCTGTGTAAGTAAGTGATCTCCAATATACGTCCAGGTTTCCACGTGACATGGTGAGGAATGTGTAGTCGAGGCTCGAGGGATATATTATGATTAGTCTGGAGAGTTTCACACCTGAGGCATGTTTTATGAAACCATTTCAAATTTCAGTTCCGCGATCAGCTCAGTATTCCTGGAAAGTGATCGGCCTTGAGTCTGTCCTTACATGAGTCGCGCTGATAATTTAGTTTGAGATGGCAATCATACAGTGTCAAGTGAAATATGAGGCTAAATACCAGCTCAAATTTGTTGTTAAAACACATAATGAAATCCGTTTTTGTAACATACCTCTAATATCCCCATCACTTACGAGTGTAATAAATGATATTAATACACCTATAAGCAAATAGAATTGGAATTAATATAATTTTAATCTAGTTAGGGTTTTCAGGACCTGCAGACAAGCCTGCAGAGACAGAAGCAACTGGATATCGTGTTTTACCAGGGTGTCTGCCAGTTGCATCATCCTGGAATTTAAAAAACTTTCAGTCAGAGTGGAAAATGATCACTTTAAATTAAAAGTGCAGGAGGTTGACCTGTCAGAATGTAGTCTGACCAACCAGTATGTGTGACTGACATAAAAATACTCCTGCTTAAATCATCTTCAGCAACATGTTTCCTTTATCTCATCTGTCATCGCTGATCTCCTGATATGAAGCCTTTGTTCCATCATTTAACAACCAGCAGTGTGATAAAGCTCTCACTCTCAGCACTTTCACTTTCTATTCTCAGTCGTCTTCCTGTTTATATCCCACCGTTCCCCTCTTCCTTAGCTCTCATCACACTCCAGCTTCCTTTCCCAGATGACTCCTCTCCAGTTTCTTGCCGTCTCCTCAGAAGATCAGGTCATTTAGGTTGCTATACCCAGAGGAACGCCACGTTCCAGCTGTCTGCCTCTCCATCTCTCGTTAGCGTAAACAACAGCAGCATCAACAGCACTTGGGCTGTCGCAAACAAGCTGCACAAACATTCTAGGGGGATATCCAGTGTGAGCTTGGCGCTCACTGACCTGGTGGTAGGTTGGGAGATGATGGAGACTGAGGGGAGTTGGTGAACTAAAAAGGTCACAAGCTATGTCTTAGTTTACAGGCATGCTGTTTAACTTGAGATTCATTTGAAGCCATTATTTTTGGAGTCAGTGCTGAGTGGATGATTGTACGTGGGGTTATGGGAACTGTTAACGACAAACCTGCCAACATGAGCTTGTGCAACAACATATGTTTGATGAAAGCTGTTTACTTGCGTACGTGCAGTCTTTGTGCAATAGTTCTAACTACACAGAAGCAGCTAACCTTGCAGCCTCATTCTTAAAAAAAATAAATTCCTGAGTTACATCCAACCGAAGGGTTCCACTACATTATCCTTCAAAACCCAGCCCGATGATTTCTTCTGCACCTTTCTGAGTATATTCCAAAAAAGACATAAGCTACATTCTTCCTTCTTAATTGCATGACCTCTAGAATGCAAGTTACAAAAAGGGGAAAAAAACATGCATATTGAAGAGAAGCTTTGCACAAAGCTCTTTTATTATGTATATTTATGCAAATGACAGGTTCGTTTATTCAAGGAAGTTTCTCTCGCTCCGCCTCTCATTGCCCCCTGGTCAGTTTTTCATCCCTGCAGTGTGCACAACGAACAGCAGCAGATGAGGTTCGTGATTGGCTTTAAATTAAATCTATATAGCATGGAAAAGTATGGAGGCTTCCTTGTTCTTCAGTGACTCCTCTCAAAGTTTCGAATGAAACCATGTTATATATTGCAGAGTTCTAACAGCAGTAGGCTTTGCTGTAGTTCTTTGTTACTGCTTATGAACTGTGGATGTCTTCTTAAAAGGTGAACTGAATATTCCTACCTGCCGCTTATCATGCAGCAGCGCTTCTATCTCTCTTCATCTTATCATCTTAATAATCCCATCCTACCCCCCTATGTCCCTCACCTCTTACTGTTCTAGTCAAACATTGTGCTTTTCTCCTCCGCCTATATAACTTTCGCCTCCTCCTCCTCATTCCTTAGCTGCCGACCGGCTCTGCCCTTTCTCCTTTTCTTGGCCCATCATCTCTTTTCCACTTGTCTCATCTCTTCTGCATGCTCACACTCCTATCTGCTGCTCTCCTCTCGTCCAATGTCATGCTGGAGATTAAAATATGAGGAAACAATCAAGCTTTGGCTCATTAGCATATGAACAGGACGGCCGACAGGCAACTGCACACATGACAACAGTGGCCTGGAAATCCACCACAGAGCTTTTTTAATCCGAGGAATGACTTTTTAGCGTATTTTGTTGAATGAGACAGAACAATCATTTGCCAGGCCTTTCAGGCAGTCAAATTACCATCAGAATAAGAGAGTGGAAGAATAAGACACAATGCTTTTATAGCATCAGGTCAAAGAATGCAGACTATAGAATAAGTGTGCAGACAGAATAATGTTTCTCCACAGCAACAATGAGGAGCAAAACGATAGGAATTGGTGGGTTTGGGTGTGGGGGTGCAGACATTTCTTGTGTTGGCTTTGTCTTCTCGCAGCAAAAATGAGAAGAAAAAAAATAGTAACGTGTGTATGTACACATACACGTTTGGTTTGGTCTGGCCTCATTAGTGAATCAATTAAAATTTCCCTATAAACATAACATCACAAAATGTGACATTTTATGTGGGAGTACCAGACATGGAAATGATAAAAGTTATTAAATTACTGAAACAGGGAGAGAGTATGAATATGAGGTGTTGGTAATATATTCTGCATTATGAAAGTCTGTTGCAGAGGTGGAAGTTATCAGAACACTCAACGGAATCAATGCCAGCCCGTCTAAAATATATTAAATCACATCATTGCTTAGTTTGATTGTGTACCAGTATAAAGTGTTTCAAATAACAAATCGCATTTTCAAGATATGAATATGCATTCATGAAGAAAGGAGGACAAACAAAAACCTTTAAATTTCCTTTGAAACATTGAAAGATAACTTTAGATAAATCTGTCAGTTATGACAATATGACTAGGGATCTATTTTCCTCTCAGCACAAAAACAGCAGAAGTCAAAATGCAGTTTTATTTATTTAGTCTCCACCTTTTTTGCAATTTTCCTGGAGCCAGTTGAATTATACATTGTCTGCACCTATGTGGTAGAGAAGACATAGAATAAGCGGTGTGCATGCTGACTAGCTGGCATAGAGCAATTTTGATGCTCGTTTGACCTTAGTGATAAAATCAGCTCAGACCCAACAAAAAAACATTTATGTTAAATCCAGATGCAGTAAAATTTTGATGCAATACCTGGCACAGGTGCACGCAGATACGGAGTGCTCCTCAATTAAAAACCTTTCTGTCAACAGATCAGAAATAAATTTCAGTCACACTGAAATAAGTGACCCACCACATCCTATCTACAGTATAAGCACTGCCACTCAGAGTTCTGTAGAAACAGTAATACTGCTGTTATATGCAACGACCAAGTAGAACACGTAGAAAGCTGGATGCTTTCTGAAAATAGGATTTAGTATCTGATGCTCCATCTACAGTCTCTGATCTGACACAAGTTCTGTCATGGTTTCCTTTTGATTGAAATATAGATCTGAAATCCGATTGAAAAACAATTTACGCACTGATTCCAAGTTTATCAGTAAAATCATCCAGAATAATTCAGCACAAGCATCAGATGTTTAATAATGTTTTTATAAAACATAAAAATCCAAGCACATAATATTCTGCCACATGAAGCTTATTAGCTTTTAATATAAAAAAAAATAGTTAAAAATAAAAAAGCTGTGATTGCAAATCAGGGTTATCCCACCAAATATTGAATTTGGAATAGTTATAACATTAGTAATGTATTAAACCTTTTCGCTTTTTATAACAATAATTATACATTTTATAATAAATCCTATTTATCAGTTAGATCCCAGTGTGTTCATGTTAATGATGAATCTTCCATGCACATGCAGGTTAAATACGGAGTTCCACAGGGCTCTGTCCCTGACCTATTCTATTTTTATTATAAATGACTTCCTTAGGCAACATTATAAGGAAACACTCAATTAATTTCCATTTCCATGATACACAATTATATTTATCCATGAAACCAGATGAACCAATCATTTAGAGAAACTTCATGCTTGTTTAAAAGACATAAAGGCCTGGATGTCCTGTAATTTTCTACCCCTTACTTAGACAAAACTAAGATTATGATATTTGGACCCAAAAATCTTAGAGACAAGGTATCTGGTCAGATTACTACACTAGATGACTTTACACTAGCTTCAAATACTACTGTGAGGTGTCTTGGAGTAATCTTTGATCAAGATATAACATTTACTTCCTACATAAAAGAAATATCTAGGACTTCCTTCTTCCACATTAGGAATATTGCTAAAGTTAAGAGAATACTGTCTCAAAGTGATGCTGAGAAACTAGTCCAATGATAAAGCAATGATCAGGCCCCAGCATATATTATGACCTGATAGAACCTTATTATCCCAGCAGAGCATTCGCTCTCAGAGTGCTGGTCTACTTGTGGTTCCTAGAGTTCCTAAATGTAGAATGGGAGGCAGAGCCTTCAGCTATCAAGCTCCTCTCCTGTGGAACCAGCCCCCAGTTAAAGTTTAGGAGGCAGACAACCTCTCTACCTTGACAATTAGCCTTAAAACTTTCCTTCTTATTAAAGTTTATAGATAGAGATGGATCAGGTGACCCAGAACCATCTCTTAATTATGCTGCTATGATTTAGTCTGCTGGGGGACTTTCCTGACACGCTAAACTCCTCTCCTCCTTTTCCTTCTGTCCACTTTATGACATCATTGCATGTATTTAATTAATTTAATTATTTTATTTCTTTTGCTTTGCTCTCTCCCTCTCTCTCAGGTATCCTCAACCCTGGAGCTGTAGTTGCTGATCCACCCAACCTGCCGGTGCTTAGTCTGCTGCTCCTTGTTGTTGTCAGGATCTGTGTTACCTGTTGTTTTTTTCTCTCTCCTCTGTCCACTCACTCCAGCCGGTCGAGGCAGATGACCACCCACCCCGAGCCTGGTTCTGCTGAAGGTTTCTTCCGTTTTTCTAAAGGGAATTTTTTTCCCCCACTGTCACCTCAGTGCTTGATCAAGTGGGACAGTTGGGTTGTCTACATTTTTCTATATATATTGATATAATGTGCTTAAACCTCACACTGTAAAGTGCCTTGAGATGACTTATGTTGTGAATTGGCGGTAAATAAATAAAGATGAATTGAATTCAATAAATGCTGTAAATGACAATATTTGTATTTGGAATATGGGAGTTATGTTAGATAAAAAAAGAAATTAAACATATAGCTTTAAATAGCTAAATCAGAGAAACTTCCAGAGCTGTACATACTGCATAGATATAATATGTCCATAAAATATAAATCTATATGCCTTTGAACTACAATCATCAATTTCTGTGCAGTTTAAAGGTGAGAACTGTCAAAATCTCTAAAACACATTTATATCCCTATAGGGAGGAGGGATGTGACTTGGCAGCCAACAACAGGACACAGCTGAACTGTATTGTAAAACAAACCCAAGGCTGATGTATTATGTACCATGTGATAAATGCTAATGGAAGTCATAAGAAAACACTGTAAACAACAACTTCTACTTAAGGTCAGCTCACTAAGCTATGATAGTAAACAGAATGTGTAATGACACTAAGCATGGATTATTTAGCTCCTGATCCTGTACTGGAACAGCAGGGTTTACTGGAATTCCACTTGTAAGGAAACCAGCATTGTAGGGTCAATGCACTGCTACATCTATACAGAGTCTAATGTAACATGGTTCAATATTCCTCCCTCCCTCCCTCAGCTCAACCAGGTCGGACTTAAACACACGTATCGTTACCATGTCTGCTGTCAGGCTCACTGACCATTCATTATGACTCTGCTTCCTTCTTTGGCCGTGTCACTCATTCCTTCCCGTTTCTTCCTCAGCTATAATTTAATTTGTTCATCGACTCTTAGAGGAGCAAATATTCAGGGAAGAAGAGAGAGGAATGGAAGGAAATATGGGAAAAGGGGAGGGAATGAAGAAGAGATCAGAGTGTAAGAACATATTAAGCGGAATCCAAGCCGGCTGACTGAGATCAGATGAAGACCTGAGGATATCTAGAGGGAAAATCCATAATAGGGCATCGTAACAGACATAGCTTGTTCAAATCAGTATGTTAGTTTTAATTACTTTTATTTCTCAAGCGTAAGATTAGACAGAAAGAACGTTGAAAACTGTCAAAAAGAATACATAACACATCCAGCCAGACTGAAGATGTAAAAGAACACGGGCAACAGGAGTTAGACTTATGTCTAGTGAATATTAAATGTGTAGTGATAGCTAATAGAGACAACTGCCAAACAAACTGCTGCTGGACTTTGAAGAGCCTCTCGACCACTAAAATATCGCGAGGGGATGCCACACTGGTTTCCACAGGAAATACCATTTGCAGGGAAACTGAATGACAGCAGGAAGCTGACCCTTGTGTTTGAGTCTATAAACAATGTCCATCCTCACTCGTCTTTTGTCCTCCTGAGAGATAATACACAGCAGCAACCATTTATAATTCAAAAACCAGCAGTGAAGCATTCGTCAAATCAGAGACATGATTTGGCCATTAGAACGGAACAGAGAGAGCAGCAGTCAGTGTATTCACCGATCATAACCCAGACAGTGTGTGCTTGGATTGATTTAAAGGCCTGATTAAATTACCTGGAAAAGGTTAAAAGTATCCATTACTGGCTAACATGCTTTTTCTATTGAACACAGGGGGGGAAATGGGAATACAGCTGCATAGAGCAACAATCAAGCCCAACTTTATCCTGCAGGCATAAATTCACCAAAGTACTCAGTGAGGAAAAACACATCTTGAAAGAGAAATATCACAGATGCAAGGTAGGGAGAGGCAATGGAGTAAACAGAAACAAATCCTTCTGCAATATGTTTTACTGACAGAACATATCCCTATCTCCGCCATGCTGTCACTTTAGTCTTAGTCTCTTACCGAGAAAATGAGAGTAAGAGTAAGGTATCAAAATGTATATATTTTTTAAATGCTTCTGTGATATTTCAGAGGTTGTACAAGGACAGCACTGGAAAATGGTGGAACAAAATTGACTGCAGAGAATAAAGGCAGAAGCAAGGAAAGACAAAAGAAGAGGAAGGGACAGAGGAAGGATGGAGAGGAGAAGACAAGAGAACATCATAGGAGGGTAGAAAGGCCACCAGAGGGGTCACTTCTGCAGTTAATAATTTATCCTTTAAAAATGAGTCTGAGGCTTTAATTGGTGCTGTGGCTTAATCCTGGAACACACACACACACACACACACACACACACACACCTCGGGGAGCCTCTTAGCAGCTGTGCTCCAGCTAAATTGGCTACAGTGTATGCTGAGTTCCTCCAGGTATAACACAGTCAGCCAAAACAGCCATAGCAGGGTTGCCAACCCCGTCTCATGAATCTGGGCGTGACACTTCTCAGCTTCTATCTGTCTCGTGTTCACTGCCACGCTCTCAAAAGGAATCGTACGGCAAATCATAATGACAAGATGTTAGTCCCACGGCACGGTTGTTAGCTAGATAAACACGCCGCTCACTTCAGTTGTAATCTGTATTTAGCTGAAGAAGACATCCACGCAGCTTTGGAGGCTTTTTTATTTTTTTCATTTGATGATTTAAGGCTCGTCTTAGCGGAGAGGAAAATCGCAGGTTGTGAATCGAATTAGCCTTATCGGGGCTAGTCATTATTGTCATAACCTGATAATCACGGTTTGTTCTTATTTTTGCTGCAGCATATAATCAACAAAATGGAACCACACATATACAGCAACAAAGAAAATATCACAGCAGGTACAATGAATTTCCCAGCAAAAGCAGGAATTATGTTGGGACACGTCTGCAACTCATTCAGCCGTGTGTGGTAAAGTGTGTCAAGAAGCCATGAAATTGAATTGAGAGCCTGGTAGCTCAATGGGTTAAGCATCAGAAGGTCGCAGGTTCGAAACCCAGTGTGACTCCTAGTCCATCCCCTACCCGGCTTTGGATAAAAGCGTCTGCCAAGTAAAGTAAAGCTAAGTGTCTTCCTTAAGGACACACCTGGTATAGGAAATGGGGATGGAGTTCTGCACCCTGCACTCTTCCCAGCCTCATGCCTTAACCCACTGAGCTACCAGGCCGCTGAGCTGCATCTCAGAGTAAGGTCCTGTTAAAAATACACCAAAGACTATACATTCGGGTACTGAATCTTCCCTTTATTCATCTTTATTTATTGCTATTAAACAAAATGCTTTGTTGACAGCCTACGAACAGAAGACCCAACAAATACCATGCAAACTATTCATCATTTTTCCCGTACATTTCCCCCTCTGAGCGCCGTTTAGTTGAAGGTACACTGGCAGCACTGTATCTACGCCTGAAGGTTGATGAGCACATTTCCTGCCCACATATTCTATCCTCACACATCAGCTCTTGTGGTGAGATATGCACTTTGGCTGTCAAAGGGAAACCCTGCTATCTGTATCATATCGCCTGCTATATGCCAATATTCTACTTTCAAGCAAAACTGTTCAGTTCTGTTCAGCCAGTATTAGAAATATGATTCTACTAAAATAAGGCAAAGGGCCGGTCAGCACTCTCCTTTTAACACTGATAACAATGGGGTTAATTGTTCAGATGCTGCATTATTTTGAGGTCAAATATTCACAACCCATTTACCATGAATGGTTTTACCCCTTTATAACTAGAGAAGCCTGTCATTTCTGTTAATGCCATGCTAAATCTATGAATGAGACCTAAGTAGTGGCACTTTTTTCGTCTGCGGTGTTGCGTGGCAGCCTGTGGTTACTGTGCTTTACCAATTGCAATGCATTGTTGTGCATTGAATTTGCACCTTGAGAATTAGATTTCTAAAGTAGTTTTTTTCTAAAAAAGAAGAAAATAATTGTCCAGGAGTTGCTGTAGTCTAAAATCACCCAGACAGTGAGGTTATCAGCCAGACCCCAGCACCATGAGAATACACAGTGTCTCCCAAATCCTATTGTACCATGAAATGTCACAGCACATTAGCTACAAGAGGGATTACCCTTCTTTGAAAGTAAAAGAGGGAGGGAGGGAGGGAGGGGGGCATTGAAAAGAGATAGAGAACCAGAGGGAGGAGAGAGAGTTATACTCAAGAAGCCTGTGGGAATGTGCGAGGGAACACATGTTGGTGCATACAGGTAAGTGTGGGATGAATTTAAAGTACTTCATGCTCTGTAACCTGTAACTATATTTGTATAACCATTTCCCTCTCGCATATCCACGTTTCCATCTCTCTCTCTCTCTCTTCCCATTCCTTTTCTGTCTCCTATTGTGTGCCACTGGTCATGATCATCTCTCAATCTTGATTTGGCTACGCTTCCATTATGAATTATACACACACACACACACACACACACACACACTAAGCTTATCTATGGCTGGGAAGTTGAGCTAGGTTGGCAGACTGAGGCGAACAGCTTTCCTCTTCACTTTTGTCAACCCCATTTCGTGTCTATCTGGGTTCACCACTCAATCTGTAAGTCAGCTGGACTTCCTGTCTCTTGATTGGCTGTTGTAAGGTACAGATTGTATGTTTTGAAATCTGTATTTAGGATTTTCAGTGGCCATGGTGCCTTCACTGACTGCATCTCACTCACATTATATGCAGTTTTACATGTCTAACCCTAACCCTAACCCTGAAAACTGTACCCACGCAACAATGAAATGTGCAAGATTAAGATCTGTGACACCCGAATATAGAATTGAATTTGAACAGATTGAAGTAGAAGCAGCTCAGAGCAACTAAGAGTAAATGCTGTATACATCATAGGATCCACAAGGGGAAAATGAAAATGAAAACCTCTCCTCTTCTGCTAATGTTTTAAGTCTTTTGACCCAACGTCCTGTGGATGTGCAAACCTCCAGGGACCACCTGGACCTGTGTAATGTCCATTATTCTATGATATTTATTCTCCCTCTTATGTATACAAGCTATTCCTGTTCCAACTGCTGTCTGGATCCTGAGAGTAATATAGCTACTGTACAATAAACCCAGTAAAGTAGAAGTAGAGAGAACGCGTTTGTGCTATTTTATTATGTTTCTTTATTTCTTCCTTCCTTTTCGCAAATAGCTTTCTGTTACAAGTTATATCCATTACTAAAATACATTGACGTTTTAAAAAGTAATGCATTGGCCAACTTACTGCAGTGCAATAAGAAGATGATCGAGGTTTCACCTCTTATAGCTTAGTGCTTAGTCCACTACGGTGCTTCTGAGATAATGCATAACTTAAGTGTTAAATTCAGTCATCAGTACAGTATGATAATTTTAGCAAGCACTTTATATATTGATGGCATATTTGCATTCTTGTATCATTCTCTACAGAACGAAAAAAAAGAAATCTGATATAATTGTATGTATTGTATGCAGGTGGGCCTCCCACCTCACATGCAGTGTGACCCCACATCATTGATTTCTTTTTGAGAAAGACAGGGTGGACTGAGTGAGACCTCCACTGAGAGGATAATTCTAGGGTTGATAATAGTAAGAGTGCTACAGTGCTACAGCAGTGCACTGACTGCTCCTCCCGCTGTACTCAGAGCCTCCATTGCATTTAATCTAGCAGTTGACAGTTGTTATGTGCATATACTGTATGTGTGTGTGTGTGTGTGTGTGTGTGTGTGTGTGCGCATGCTTCAATTGCATAGAGAAATATTCACAGCGCATCTCATTTGCACCTGCATATGTGCATGGGAGTTTTATAGTCTACATTAAATGGTGATGGTGTGTTGCTTCTGCATTTTGATATTGCTGGTAGACATGGGCTATTAGAGAGGTGTTATTCCAAAGTGTAAACCAGTGTAATATCAGTTAAGGAAGGAAAGTCAGACTTATTTAATCTCAGGAACAATATATAACAGAAATTCTTGGTATTTTTACTGTAGTGTCGTGGTGCCTTGTAGTACATACTAAATACATATCTTCTCAATGCACAAAGTACATTATAACATATTTGAAATGGCATGCACTAGTAAAATATGCACGCATAAAAGATAAACACTGGCTACATGCTATGTACATGTGCTGTGAGTAATTATTGATTACAGCGATACAGCATGCTGCAGACTAAAGGTGGTGGTGTAACGAGCATCACTAGACAGAAGGAAAAGATAAACAACCATGGACTACTATTTAGCGGTGGCTGGACTGGACTCTTTCTCTATTGCCAACATGCAACATCCCAGGACTCAGTGAACTGTATTTAAAGTATTTTAATAAATAAGAACGTTAAGGCTTACTGCACTAATACCTGAGCGATAATAGGTGAGCTGAGCATCTTGTGCTCTTTTTAAACCTTGGCAGTGAAACACTGAAATACACCTTTAGGATTTAAAAAAGCAAGAGGGCAGATGACTTGTCAGATTTCACAAGCAGTGGTACAGCTTTTCAAGCTGTTATGTTGTCTATTCGAGTTAAATCAGGCGCACCTCGAGCATTTAAAATCATTTTAAATGTTATTTTTACCCTCACCAGTCACACAGAGAGACTAACAGGGAAAGACAGTTCTGCGAGAGATTTAGCCAATGAACTATTATTGCTGGAGACTACCTTGACTTTAAACAGTGGGGCGCCTGGGTGGGGGAGCTTGAATATGCAGTAATTCAGCTTCCTACTGACAGAAACTGCAAGGTTATCAGTACATTAAAAGAAGTAAAAGATGAAACTGCTTCTGTAATCTGTTTCCCATCTCATTCCCTCAGATAAACAATGTAAGTGTGTGACATTGTAAAACCTCATATCGCCTTCTTCACGGTAACACGACGTATTCTGTGCTGTACACATATAATATGTGCCACACGCAGTACTGCTGAAAGGTCAGAACTATGATCAGTGCTCTTCTAGTGGCTGTGCTGGCTCTGCTAGTATGATGCAGAGGAACTGCATCCAACAGTTGGAAGGCACAAACCCTATTTGAGCGTCCTCAACATGGTCACACAAGTGCTGGCTTCTCAGACACACACACATGCACACTCGGCACATAGTGTGCTGAAAGGCCAGTGCAGCACGCCTCAGTGGTGTGCGCCAGCCTAATCTAGTCAGGCCTTTTATCCCATCTCCTCCCTCCACTTTCACTTAAATCAACACTCGACTGAGTGCTACAAAGCTAGTTTGGACCCTCAGCACACTCGTACACTTACACACGTGCACATACTTTACTTCTGCTGCTTTTCTGACAGTCTCTGTTTATCTCTCACTTAGGCATTCTCGCTGCATCTCTCTGTGTCTCGGGCACAAGCCGTAAAGCACATCTCACACCGGAATACTCATTCACGCGCGCACACAC